>CM052702.1:113771207-113946502 GCA_028551405.1 Uromys caudimaculatus
GCACTCATGGGCTATCAGAATTCTCTTCTGTCCCATTGGCCTTGCTGGAAGTCTTGTGGTACTCTTGTGCTTGCCTCAGGCTAGATTTGTTTTAGGCTTTTAAAAAAAAAGATCTTTTTTATTAAAACAAAGCAGCACACCCACTGTTTGTGGGGTCATTCAAGGAATTCTCTGTGTGAACCTATTTGTGTGTGTGTGTGTACCTAACTTTTTAAAATCTACGCGTGCCTCTCTCGTCGATTGAATTTTAAGTTCCATTAAAATGTTATTTATTTATTTATCTAATTTTTAGCCAACTAACCTTCAGACATTGGAACTTGTCCGTACAGTTTGGGTGCCCCCCTCTTTCTGCACGTTCTCTAGCACCACAGCCCCCACCCTACTTTCTAATCACCCCCCATGACAGGATGCCCCGTGTCCTGCTTCAAGCTGGTTTTTAGTAGAGTTCAGGGAGAAACGGAGTGTTTCGTGGACCTGTGTTTTTATTTCCAGGAGGAAGCAAAGGACAGAGACAGGACTGTCTTCCTGCCTCCCCTCTCTGACTTGTCCCACTTCCTTTTGGCTGACTCAGCCTCCCACGAGGACAGGAAGGAGCTTTTCTAAGTCAGGGAGGGATTTGGGCTCAGTCTGTGGTGGGTTTCACAGCTATGGAACACTCGGGCTACTTACCAATCGCTCCTTAACTGTCATAGTCTCCTTGGTAGAATTGTCCCTGCCTTCAGGGTAAGGAACAGGAGCCTCGGATGAAGAAAGCCAATGAGTGAGACACCCAGGCTGGTATCCTCAAGATATGATCTGCCTGGATGCAGTGTAACCCCTTCGCTGGTTCCCAGTGACTGCTCCAGCTGCTCCCAGTGGGCGATTAATAAGTCCTAGTAAGTCAGGTTGCGTGGCAGTCATAAGTGAGATAGACTGGATAGGACCGGCCCCTGCCTGAGGTGGGGAGCCAGCAGCATGCGTGTCCCCTCATTGGGAACTGCTCTGCCTTTCTGGAGGTGGTGCCGTAAGTGAACACGTGCTGGGTGAAGATATGCCGGGAGTCTCCCTCCACCCCCCAAGCATTACCATGTCTTTGAGGCAGGAGGACATGGTGCAGGTGCCAAGCTCAGCAGGGGCATTTTAACAGCCAAGGGCCTTGTTCGCTCTCTGTAGACCTTGAGGTGGCCGCAGGCTCATCCCTCTAACACGGTCTCGGTGACTAATTGGGCCCGGATAAAAGGCTGTGCATGCACCCTTTCCAATCTCCTTCTGAAGTGTAGAGTAAGTAGTTTTGCAAAGCCAAGCCTTCTGCTTGGGCAGGAGTTGAGGGTTGTGACTGAAGGCGGATGGTCCCCTGCTCCAGGGAGGCTCAGGATGCTGGGTACCTCACACGGGACCAGTGGATTCCCTATAACAGGAGTGGGGGCTGTGTGTAATCAGGAGTGCTCTGTGGACATTGTCAGAAGGTGCCTGCTAGGACAATACAAAGGATCCCGGGCTCTCCGCGTGCAAGCCTCTGTGAATGTTATCTAGTCCTGCTGTGATATTATCCCGCAGGCCTGTTGGAGCAGGTGGCAGGAGAAGCTTCAGATGAGACTGGGCAGTGGTTTTTCTTTGCCCAGCTCCAGCTCTCTGCGCAAGTGGATTAAGTTCTGGATCAAATAGGGCCTCTTGCTTTCTTGGCGTTCAGGGCCGGCTTTGCTTTCCTGCCTGCTGGGATACATGTTGGATATGCGGATTATCCCCGTATCCAAACTTGGGGATCCTGAGCCTCCAACTGTTCCAGTCTGGAATTTAAGACATCTGGCTTTACTGGCCTGGAAACAAGTCCCATTCTGGGGATGTAGTTTTCATGGTATTGGCTCTCACATCAGAGATGTGGTGTGAACATCTTGGTCCTGACACCAACTAGGAGGGGACTTTGGCATGTTGTCTAAGCCCTACATTCTTGGACTGTGTTCATCCCTACAATGTACTATGGAAAGGGAGAGGTCCTGACTCTCGGAGACTGCCAGTGTCCAAAGAGAACAGAGTGCAGGCTCCGCTTCTGGGAAAGTTTGTCTCAGTGTCTCTCATTGTTCCCGGTGTCATGCTTGGGTCCCTTACCGACCCAAGAGGCAGCTGATCTGTCTGGTCCCCACCTCTCAGGTGCCTTCCCTGGGGCCTAGCACTTCCCACTGCATCAGCAGCCATGGTAACAGGAAGCACTTTCCTTGGGCCCCTCCGGGGTTTGAGGGGAGAAGAGCCACTCAGAGAGAGGGGTGACCCTCAGGGTCCCTACTGTAGCACATTGTCCCCATGGAACCACCCATGTCTACTGGAAGCAGCCACGTCTGCTGAACGTTTATTGCTCACTGGCAGAGTTTTAGCGCTTTCCAGTATGTCCCCCTAAGTTTGCGCATAGGGAAACTGAGGCCTGAGAATGCAAATCAAACTAGATAAAGCTGAATGGGGGGTGAACCCTCTGTGCAGAGATGTACCTTCACTTTTCATGGCTCTGTCACTCTGGATCACAAAGCCAGCCTCATCTGAAAATGCAGAAGAAACCCCAGGTGTCAAAGTGTCATCCCTGTGTGGGGTGGGGGTGGGGGGTTTGCTAAGCAGGTGCTGAGTAAATGTAACCCCCTCCCTTCTGCTCCATCCATGGCCTTGGGAGTGGGGAAGGAGCAACATGTTTTTTTTTTTTTTTTTTTTTACACCCACTCTTCTTCCCAGCCTCCCTCACTCCAGTCTGTTGTTCTGACCTTGTTCGAGAAACCTCTTGATGTTTGTTGCCAGGTAGACAAAACATCTGGAAGATTGACCCATCTTTTTCCTCCATCCAAATGTTTTGGTGTCATGAAGATAAAGCCACAGAGATGTAACTGCCAGGGCCCGGTTCCCAGGAGGCCATAAAACACGGGTGATCCTGCCGGGCCTTGCACGCCACAATCCAGGAAAGTGCTCCTCTTATTCAACACATGGTGATTTTTTACAAAATCGCTGAACTAGCCATGTTCTCTGTATTGATCAATAAATTACTTTGATGAAAACTCAATAGGCAAAGGCCCCTGGCACTCATTCCCTCACAAAGGAAGGGCCTGTACGCTTTTCCATCTCAAAGACCTTGCAGCTCTTTCCAGACCTACATTTTCTCTTCTGCCTGGGCCAGGACCTGCTCAGGCAGGACTCTGATAGTTTGGAGGTCACAGACAGGTACTCTTCTGACCTCGAAGCGTGGAGGATGAGTGGGGTGTGAGTTCATTTACCCGTCAGACCCACAAAGAACTGGTTTGGCTTTCTTGGGCACTGGGTGTATGAGCTGCCACTGCTATGCCTAGGCATTGTGAGACCCAGACCCTGCTGGGCTCCTCAGGCACCATGCTCCCCTCCTGCCTAGAAGAGCCAGGAGTCAGAATGGACTCACAGGCTGCTTGTAAAGTGTTCCATCTTTTGAGTCCCTCATCCTTGCTGGAACTTTCTATGTGCATTGCTGAATTGGGTGCTTGAGATGAATGTTCGACCCCTTGGATACCACAACAGCCTTCATGGTGTGCGCACATGGGGCAGGGAAGCCCTTGGGCTGGAGGGGACCTCAGACTGTGATCCTGGTACCTTGGGGACCTGAGGGGACCTCAGACTGTGATCCTGGTATGCAGTATACACCACAACCTTCCTCAAGTTCTTATCTCCTCATCCATCCACGAATGAGGAGAGAGTCCAGAGGGTGTGGAGGGCAGTGGGGTCTTGTGGGGAGGCCCCATGGGAGCGCATTACCCAGTTAGGATAAAATGAATGGATGCGTGTAGTTCCCAAATCACTGTGTGTCACCTGGAGCTGGTGCACAGAGCAAAACACCGCCTGCTCGCGTAACTCATACTGTGTGTTTTTGGGCTCCCCATTCTGCAGATGAGAACACTGAGGCCGAGTGGATGTCCCAGGTTTTACAGGGCTGCTGTGACCACCGTTCAGGCATTTCTCCCGAGTGCTGGTCCAGTCACAGGTCTTTGGAGTTGTAAAGGAGCTAAGGCTGGCTCGACAGTTTGAATGTGGTGCCATCTGCAGACTGACTCCCAGGGAGTCCGACTCCTGAAAATGTACAGTTGTTTCAGGGCGTCGGGATGCAGTGGGCACATCTGGGCAGCTGAGTGTTTTCCCTGTTGCCCCAGGTAGATGGGAATAGAGCTCCTTTCCACTCCAGACCGTCCCCCAACCCCCTTCTGAGACTTTAATCAGCCCAGGCTGGCATCTCTATCCTCAGCTATTCCAAGACTGTGGCTTGTCACAGATGTGTGCTGCCATGTCAGCCAGCAAGATCTTTAACCCCACTGTGGCATTGCTATTAAGAGGACAGGTTCTTGAATCAGAATCACTTTTGAAATCCTGAACCCCTCACTTCTTGACTTTGCCTCAGTTTCCCTAGGGTTGTAGCAAGGGTCCAGGGGATATGATCCAAGTATATAGGAATATATATATATATCCCTCTCTGCTTTTATTTATTTACTTATTTAGTTCTTATTATTTATTACAGACAGAGCCTTACCATGTAGCCTAGGCTAACCTTGAACTCACAGTCATCCTGCTACCTCAGCCTCCAGCATGCTGGGATTACAGGTGTCCATCACCACACTCAGCTTCATTTATTCTCCAGCTAAAACGAAAACAGTAATTGTCCTTTTTTTTTTACAGCTCTAAATATTTTTCTACCCTAGTCTGACCCCAGATAAAACTGGGGTACCAAAGGGTGGAGCTTAGCTTCTTCCCCTGTAACAGGTATGGGGGAAACATTCAAGGTTACAAGCTGCCCAGCGGACCAGGCAGGACCGGGACTGACAGCTGTGTGTGGTTTCCTCCGTGTCAAAGCCCCAGGCTGCAGGGAAGCCCAGGCCTCCCCAGGCAGCTCTCTCTGCAGCAGAGTTGGCCTGGTCCTGCCTCCAGCCCCTTCCTCATGGTGTGGCTTCCTCTCCACTGCAGTCCCCACATTAGCCGCCCTCCTCCCATTAAAGGGACATTAGCCACCCCATCGGGCCCAACCCGTGCCCTGCTCTCTCCCGCAACATCCTCAGGACTATGGCTTTGGGCCAAGGGACATTTTCCCCAATTACCTCGACCGCCTAGGTTCCTGCTGCAGCTGGCCAGGCCCGGCCCCATTTGCATACCATTAGCTATGACGCTATGCATTATGGATTCATATTTAATTTTAGTACTTTTTGGAGGCAACTCTAACCTAATTAAAATCTCCTTCTCCAAGAATCTGACATTTCCCCGAACTCTTGCTCTGCACGAATGGACCCTACACACACACACACACACACACACACACACACACATACACACACACACTTACACACACACACACACACACACACACATATACACACACTCACACACACACACACACTCACACACACACATATACACACACACACTCACACACACACACATACACACACACACTCACAAACACTCACACACATACACACACTTACACACATATACACACACTCACACACATGCACACTTACACATATACACACACATACACACACATATACACGCACATTCACACACATATACACTCACACTCACACACACTTACACACACACTTACACACATATACACACATACACACACACACACTTACACATGTATATACACACGCATTCACACACATACACTCACACTCACACATACACACACACTTACACACATATACACACGCACTCACACACATACGCACTCACACACACACACTCACACACATACACACACACTTACACACATACACACACACTCACACACATATACACTCACACACTCACACACACACATACACACACTTACACACATAAACACACACACTCACACATATACTCACACACACACTCACACACTCACACACATAAACACACACACACACACTCACACACACGCACACACTCACCTTGGTCTAGCTATAGATGCACATTACTACTTCAACCCTAGCTCTTTAGATTCTATACTTAAATAAAAAAGGAAAAGATATTTTTCTCCCAAGGAAATTTGTCAGGCTCAGTTTTCCTCTTTCTGTAAATAATTAAGAAGATAGTAGTTGTGGCCCACAGCATACTCATATCCTTGGCTCATTTGCATGTGGAAACTATGAATTGAATGATTTTTAAGTTTTTTCTTCCTCAGATCAAACCTAATATAATAGCTTAATGTTTGCTGGTGGATTGCTACACGTTGATCAGACACCTTAATTTTCACAACAGTTTGAGGTCTGCACTGTTATTGCATGCCCACTTTACAGATGGAAAGACTGAGGCTCAAGGGTGTAAGTTTTTTCTCAGGGCCACTCAGCATTCATTGGTGGATTTGTCCCTACACTGCTTCAGAATCTGAGCCATAACTAGACCACAGTTTCTCTCTTCCTTTTGAAAGGAAGAATTGGGATCAAGGTTTGGAGCTGCTTTAGTTTTCCAGTGTCCTTGGATTCAGGCCAGTGTGTGACTGCCATTCATTTCCTCACTGTGTCTCATCAGTCATCCTGTCTCAGCCACTCCGGGACAGCATCTTTTGACCTAAGCACCCTGGAGTAGCAGACCCTGGGTGAGGCACAGGAGAGAGAGCTCAGCCCACCTGTGCCCCATGCTGCCTGCCCAACCCGAGGTTCTCTGCTTCTTCATGTGGACCAGCCAGAAGGGTGAGAAGGAAGAGACAGGGTGGGAACTTCATCTGGACCTCGAAGGAAGGAAACAGATTGTTCACCACCCCGACCTTTAATTATGACAAGACACACATTATGACACAGAAAATCAAGTCTAAGCTTCGGTGCACGTCCTGGACACAGCTCGCTGCACGTCCTGGGCATAGCCTGCTCCAGCCTTGTGCACAGCACTGTCCCAGACAATTCCACAATGTCATCAATACTTATGCAGGCTCAGAGCAGTGTGGCTTCTTGCTCCCATTGTACAGAGGAGCAAGTTGGGGCACAGGTTGGACAAAGGATTTGTTGAGAGGATGAGACTCCACAAGAGCTAGGGCCAGAATTGGCCCAGGACTCTCTACCCTCGAAGCCCATTCTGTTATCCCTGCAGGACACTGAGTCCCCGGGACAGTACAGACACACCCTTCCTCACATAGACTTCTCTGGGTGCTGGGTACAGCCTGAGGAAAGACGTGGGTGCTTATTGTACCTTGGGCTGAGAAAGATGTATGACTTCGTAGGGAAGGCTCATCTCAGCCCAGGCTGGGAGGGCGGAGTTCCCAGAAGTTTCCCCCTGCTGCTGCCACAATGAAGGCCTTGCCTGGGCCACCATTCCAAGTGAGCCCTCCTGAGCCTTCCACGGCTCCCTCTGTGTTCAGCTGCCCAGCTCCACGCTGCTTCCCTGCTCCCAGGGTGGTCTTTCCTCTGCTGCGAACGAACAGAATCAACCATAGCTGGTTGGCAGTGCTAAGAAACCATCTCAAGAGTGCTTCACCTGCAGGGTGGGGGATGGACCAGTGGGGAAAGCGCTTGCCTGAGTGAAGACCTGAGTTTAGATCCCCAGCACCAGGGTAAAGTCTGAGCATGTGTGCCTGTGACCACCTTGCTGGAGGGGAAGGTAGACGGGCAGATCCCAGCTGCACCCTGGCCCACCAGTCTAGCTGAGGCAGCAAGCTCTGGCTTCAGGAAGAGACCTTGTTTCAAAACTTTATGATGGAGAAGAACATGCCTGCGTTGACCTGGCTTCCACATGCATGCACATAGGTGAGTGCGTGCACACACACAGGCAGACATCACACACGACAAAAGGAAGGAGACAGGAGTGAAGGGATGCTTCACCCAGAGCCTGGTGCACAGTAGGCAGGTCATGTGGGTGTTGTCCTTGTGTTATCTTCTAGAATTTTCTGCCCCAGGCCTCATGGCTGTCAAATACTACTATGCGTTCAAGTCTCAGAGCTTCTGTGCTGGAGAGCTTCTCTTCGCTCTGTGGTTGTCTTAGTTAGGGTTTTACTGCTGTGAACAGACACCATGACCACAGCAACTCTTATAAAGGACAACATGGAGTTGGGGCTGGCTTACAGTTCAGAGGTTCAGTCCATTATCATCAGGGCGGGAAGCTCGGCAGCAGGCAGGCAGGCATGGCACTGGAGAAGGAGCTGAGAGCTGTGGAGCCTCTTGATCCACAGGCAGCAAGGAGACTGAGTGTTACACTGCATGCCCCACTGGGCATAGCGTGAGCATATATGAGACCTCGAAGCCCACCTCCACAGTGACACACTTCCTCCAAAAGGCCACAGCTCCCAATAGTGTCAAGGGCCAAGCATTCAAACATGTGTCTAGGGGGCCATTCCCATTCAAACCATCACAGTGGTCAATCAAGGTCAGGCCTCTGATCTAGGAGGTTTTCCACTCCACCCACCACTACAGAATTCAGAGATTAGCAG
Source organism: Uromys caudimaculatus (assembly GCA_028551405.1). Classification (NCBI taxonomy): domain Eukaryota; kingdom Metazoa; phylum Chordata; class Mammalia; order Rodentia; family Muridae; genus Uromys; species Uromys caudimaculatus. Next base: position 113,779,579 of record CM052702.1, read on the forward strand.
GGGATCCTGGACCAAGAGGGACACCTTGGTCCTCTCTGTTGCTTACTCTCCACCTTGAGTCAGCTACCGTTTGCTCCGTGCCTCAGTTACTCAGAAGCAAGTCGTGGGATCGTTGTATTCTCACAGGGGACTGAAGCATTGGCTCGCCCTGCGCATGTGATGCTCTAAGCAGTGCTACTCCCTGCCTGCATCTTCTCTTCCTCCCTCTTTCTCTAGAAAGGCCTCAGAGACAATGATGTGGGCCTGCTCCCTTTGACAATCTGCTTCACAGTCTTAGAGCCTCACATATCTTAAAAAGACATACCTGCAGGGCAGTGTGGCAGCGCTTGTCGTTCAGAACATTGGACAGTGTCTTGGCCCTACATACATCTGGGGGTGCAGATAGGCCTTAGTTCAAATCTTGATAGTGATACACGGATAATGTTCCTTAACCAGCCCAGGCCTCAGTTCTTCTATCTGTAAATGGGGCACATCCATGGGCTCCAGCAAAAATGTTCAGAATAGGCTGTTGCCTACTCACACCCACTGGCTGAGTGGTTCACTGAAGGCAGAGGCAACCAGCCTCCCACAGCCAGGGACTCAAGGAAAGGCCCAGCACCCATATCCCACTAATCTGCCTGGTGACTCCCCTTGTCCAAAGGTAGCAGCAGATCGGATTCCTTGGGCAAAGCCGACTTTGCCTGCAATGGTCCCCCAGCCTAGCTGCCTCCTCCTTTCACATTTCACGGTGAGGTTTTGCAGGAAAACGTTCCCACGTGTAGAGGAAGATCATTGGCCCTTTCCGACCCAGCTGCTGAGATACTGGAGACATCGGTCCCTGCGGGATCAGGCAGCCTCTGTTCACTAGTAGCTTCAACTACATGTGGCCTGGCGCTATATTTAGGTCTCATCGGACCTTTGAGTCCCTCTGTCCCTCCAAGCTTTATTAAGGTCACTGCCTCTCCTACAGAACTAAGCGTGGAGGGCTGAGGCAAAGCCCCTTTGCCAGTGAATGCTAGAGGGTCCCTCCTAGGGGGACAGGAGAGGACAGGGTCACAGACTCACAGATTCTGACAACACGACCTTCCGAGAGAGAGAGAGAGAGAGAGAGAGAGAGAGAGAAAGAGAGAGAGAGAGAGAGAGAGAGAGAGAGAGAGAGAAGCTTCCATCCTTGGGGCCTTTGCGTCCCCAAGTCACCCCCATAGGCTTAAGTCCGCCCCATTTGCTCCTGTGGTCCAGCACTCTTTGACTGTTGTGCCAGCAATTCTGACATGGCTCTATATGTCACCCTCATTTGAAAATCCTCAAGGGCTCCCTATCACCTATAAGTGAAGCAGAACCTTAGCTTGTCATTCAGGGCCTTCTGTGACCTGATCCACCCTACATCTCCATCTGTAGTCACAACCCTAAGCCCCTTGGAACGAAGCCTTCACAGGGACACGGGTTTCGTCTGTTTCATCGACCACGGGCACCTTGGAAAGTAAATAGAACACTAGGTGATTTGTTAATCCCTGCTGACCTAACGGCTAAAATGTGAAGTATAGCATGGCCGTCTGCAGCTTCCCACTCGCGTGTAGACTCAGCTTCGACCCTACCTGATCCTCTGTGGTGAGCCAGTCCAGTGTTCTCCTTGCTAGGCATTCCTATGGCACAGCTGCTTCTACCGAATGGCTGACAGTCCTTGAGGTCTGTGGAAAGAAGGTGCCTCAGCCTGTGACCTGCAACCCCTCTGAATCCCTCTGTGGCTTATGGAGGATGGGACGGCACCAACCCTGGTAGAGCAGAGGGGAAGAGATGTCACCCCATATAGGGGACAGGGCATGCATCATCTGCTCAGGACAGATTGAGGGGCTCAGAGGAGTTGGCATCATCTGGGTGGGTTCATGTAAGTAGAAGCCCAGGAAAGCACAACGTGGGTCCTGATGGTGGCGGAGCTCAGAGCAGGAACTGCGGGAATAGGAGGAGATCAGAGGTCCAGGGCAGCAGGTGAATGTGACTGACCACAGCTGTGCCTGTCATCACAGAAGCTGTCTTGGGGGGAGGGGGGGAAGCAGCTGCTAGGTAGGGGTCTGAGGTGAGCCCGAGGCCTGGAAGCAAGGCAGGAACTGTGCCTCACCTGGGGCTAGCCTAGGCTTCAGCTGTCCAGGGAGGTGACCGCTCTGCTATTCTGGGGCCAACTGATTGGGCCCTCCTACTTTAGCTGCTCTGCACTTGTGGGCCTGGCAGACTGGGGTTGAGTGTGGAGTGGGGACGTTGTAAAATGTGGTCTGCAGCCATTCAGATAATGGCTGTTCCCATTGCTGTCCTCATGTCTGAGTCATGGATACCATGTCCCCCACTGGAAGGCATCAGAGGATGCACTTACACACACACAAATATGTGCACACACACACACAGACAGAACACACACAGACACACACACACACACACACATAGAGAAAGCATGCACACACACAGATGTGCACACAGACAGTGACAGAGAGAGGCAGAGAGGCAGAGAGAGAGACAGAAAGCACGATGACCAAGGATCACTTCATGGCCCTGGAGACATTTTTTACACTTGGTACCTGCCGATTTGAGGCCAGGAGAGAGGGTCTGGAAGCCTCGTGGTGGGACCTTTATTCCAGTCATCCACATCCCTAGGTTTCCTTGGCTCTCAGAAGGGACAGTTGCAGGAACAACGCTGTCCGTGTCCCTCACCCCTCCCCGAGCCCTTTGAGTGCTTTTCCCTCTGCATCCCTGTGATACCCAGATCACATGGGATCATCGACTCTGCTTTGCAGATAAGGAAATGAACGGCTGGAGAAGGTCCTGCGGCTTGTGGGACAGAGCACTGGGCGTGAGGATTAGTCCAGAGTGGCTGGCTTTCCTCTACTCTGATGGCAAGAGTTCATCTAACCAAGATGTCCTCAAGTTTGCAGGCGCAGCGGATGGGAGCAAGAAGGCGGAGTTGGCCGTAGACTCCCCTTTTCCACTGCTGTCCCTTGTATTGGTTTTGGGGTCCTGACAGGTGGCCAGTGCCACTCAGCACCTCCCTCTTCCTCTGCAGGGGCAGTCTGGGACAGAAGAGCAGGATCTGAGTAGCCTGTGGGTGAGGAAGATTACCGGGGAGATGAGTGACAGCTATGGTGGCTCCTAGGTACCTTGTTTGAGGTACTCCAGGAGAAAGGCAGGAAGAGTCGAAGAGGAAGAGAATTGCTCAGGAAGCTTCAAAATGTGTGTGTAGGTGTGGTGTGGTGTGTGGGGTGTATGTATGTGTGGGTGTGTGGGTGTTGTGTGTATGTGGTGTATGTGGTATGTGTGTGTGTAGGTGTGGTGTGTGTGGTGTGTGTGCGTGTGTATGTGGTGTGTGTGTGCGTGCGTATGTGGTGTGTGTGTGTGTGTGTAGGTGTGGTGTGTGTGTGTATATGGTGTGTGTGTGGTATGGGGGGGCTGTGCATGTGTGCATGTGTGGGGTGTGTGTTTGTGGGGAGCTGGGGGGTGAGGGAGTGTGTATGTGGTGTGTGTGGGGGTGTGCATGTATGTAAGTGTGGGGGGTGGGGGGTGGGGGTGGGGTGTGTAGGGGTGGGGGTGGGGTGTATGTGTGTTGGTGTGGTGTGTGTGTAGGTGTGGTTAGTTTTCTTATTAACCCCTCATTTTAAAAGAAACTTCATCCTGGGTTTTACATGGATGACTTAGACAGGCAGCATCCTTCCAACACATGGCTAGAGTTCATACGGCATAGTCTGGTCCTGAAGGTGTCCTTTAGCTGAGAGTAGAGCCAAGCCATGCCATTCAAAAGCTTAGTCCCATCTGGGGAGAATCTAGAATATCTGGAGAAAGGGGGTCCGTCTGCTTCCCCCATACCATTTCTTTCCTTCAGACCGCTGGCTCATACAGGCCAATTGATGGTTGAGGCCACCTCTGGTAGGGCTTGTCATCCATGTGACTGTGAGGCCATTCCCAATCAGTCACCAGCAGTGATGGCCAGGCTCCTTTGCTGACATGCCCTGTGAGGGAAGGTTTAAGATTCACCCAGTAAATATGATGTTCTTTACAAGTTATATATCAATACACCCAGGTTAATCTACATACCTAACAAATTGCAGGTTGTAATTAATAATAGTGCTATTTAAATAAGTAATTAAAAATAATGGTATTCAGAGCCAGGTGTGGTGGCTCACACCTGTAATCTCAGCACTGGGGAGGCTGAAGACGGAGAATCTTGAGTTTGAAGTCAGACTATGTCTCAAAAAAGATGTGTGTACATCAGCCCGGGTGGATGTTACTGGTGATGCCTGTCTTGTACTCAGCGGTGTCCAGCCTGTTTGGACCCGTCTAAATCCTCCCGCTGTGATGGCCGAGCACATGCTGGAAGAGGGCTATGCAGTGGGAGGACTTAGCCTTTGCAAGGACCAGGAAATGCAGCTCTCCTGTATCCGTCTCACTTCCCCTTCCCTCAGCCATGCATCCTGAAGTCACCACCCAAGTGAACCATGTGATCCCAGTCCTCTCAGCCTCTTGACTGGGGAAGCGCAGTGAGGGTGGATCTCCTTTAAGGAAATCAAGAAATTCAGTAAGGACTTCCTCCTCTGACTGGCAAAAAGAAGGGTCAGCTTTTCGTCCCCTTGAAAACCAGTACTGTGTCCCTTTGACCCACAGAGAGTGGGCAGGTCTGTGCTGTGTGGAGACTCTAGTCTGGAAGGTGTTCTCAGGAAGTGTTCAGAGCCTCACGAGGAGCAGGGAGAAACTCCAAGAAGGCTGGAGCTGTGCGGCTTTCCACCTGCAGATCTGTGTGGCGTGCCCCAGGGGTAACCGAGTTAAATTCTAAGCTGAAGGGAGCTTTGAATATAAGCTCATTAAATTTTCGAGGACAACTGCCAAATGCAATCGATTTTTGCTTTAGGACAATTGATTCCAGCCATTTTTTTCTGACAATAGGCAGATGAAGGGCCACTTGTCTGTTGCAGCCATTCTTAACTTGTGGCAATAAAATGGAGCAATTGTCCCAGAAGCTCATCCTTCAGAGTCTGGGGACAGTGACACACAAACATATACAGACACAACATTACCCGCATATACACACCCATGCACACACACATGTACACGCAGACACACATGCATAGATATATACACCCATAAGCACATATACTACACACAGACACACAGATGAAATTCACATGTATGTATGTATACACAGACACACACATTCCATATATCTATATAGACACAATTCATACATACATAGACACGTAACCATGCATGCATGGACACACATACACACATATGCATACATGCATACACAGATGCATAGTACACACATACACACCATACATATACACATACATTACCTGCATACACACGCATGTGCAAACGTGCACACACAAACATGTGCACATATATTTATACATACATACATACATACATACATACATACATGTATACACAGGCATAGATACCCCAAAACACACATGCACACATGTACACTCATGTGCACACACATGTACATATATACATACATATATACACACACATACATTTCTCACACTGATCACATCTGATAGTATTTAAGTCTTTGGGATTTTGCATCAGATTAATTGCTGGCTGGCAAGTGAAGGAGCACTGTGGAGAAGTTACTGGCAGGAATTGGCCTGGGACCTGCAGGGCCACTCCCACATATCACACCTCCTCCTCCACCTGCATGTGTGTCACTGTTTCTTCCGGACAAGTGTCAAACAAGTTGGATGGCCATGCAATACAGTCATTGTCCTTCAGATGCATGCTTCCAAGCAGGGAAACCCTTGCAGGCTTTTCATACCATGTCATACATGACAGAGTTTGGATTTGGATGGGTGAGGGTGGGTTCTTGGCTCGGCTTCCTGCTCGTCTTTGAACAGTCATGTGTCTCTCTACGGACTGCAGTTTCTCTTTCTGTAAACCGGAATTACTGCCTGATATAAAATAGTTGCAGGCACCCGGGATGAAGCTCACATAAAGCACCCAGCATGGCGTCGGGCCCAGGGCTGTGTGAGCTTGGATGTGCTATCTTGTTTCTCTGAACTTCATTTTCTCCATTTGGCAAAGTGGGTTAATAGCTTTCACCTTCTCGGATGATTGGGAAACATCAGTCAATTAGATTAGGTGCGAGAAGCCTTTACTGGGGGACCTGGCATACAGTAAGTGCTCAATAAAAGCCAAGTATTGCTACCACTATCATTCCCTCCTAGTTAGTATGTAATACGATAAATGAATATAATATTAAGTCGATAAAAATAAGACTTTTCTTGCCTATGTTAGGCGTTAAAATGGGCCAGTATGGGGTGGATTAAATGGCACTCCATCTGGAAAGCTGCCTTGGGGGCCATGTGGTGGGGAAGGAGACAGAACTGGGGTGCTTTTCCAGGAGCTACCCAGATAGTAGCCTAGAAAGCTGGACGCTGAGTCCTGTGTCCCCAGCTGGCCACCGTACCTGCCTCCTGCAATGCGATTTTCTTACCCCTGAGAACACAAGGTCTGTCCAAGCTGGGGCACTGTGCTTGATGTGAAATCCACTCTTGGGGTGCCTGGGCCCTCCCCGACTCCACCACAGACTGCCCTCCCCAGACTGTCCGGGCCGCACACTCACCCCACATACTCACCCTGCCCTGCATTTTATGTCCTTAAGCCTCCAACCGTGGGCACCTGTGCCGCCCACCCTTCCCGGCCTCCACATTCCCATCGGTTCTCAAAACCTCATGGTTTTTGCCTCTTGTCCCCAAATTCGTCTCTGTCTCTCCATCTCTGTCTCCCTCCCTCCCTCTCTCTGTCTCTGTCTCCAGAAGCTCATCAGTATAAGATAAGGCTAGAGGGAACTATAAATCCTGCCACTTAGATGTAGGAGACTATGTCTGGAGCCTAGGCTAGACCTTGATGCTTAACCTGCTCCTCCCATTCCTGAGTGGGAGTCCTAGCTGTTGTTCACAGGCTGTGGGAAGGGTTCCTTCCAACGCCAGGTATCTTACCCTGAGAGACTGGGGGGGGGGGGGGGGTCTGAGCTTCAAACTCCTTTTCTGTAAATTGGTGGCAATATCTCATGTCACAAAGCCATCAGGAATGTAAGGTGATGTTTGAATCAGGAGGATTCCCACAGGCTCAGATACTTGAATGCTTGGTCGCCAGGGAGTGGCCCTATTTGAGAAGGATTAGAAAGAAGGAGGCAAGGCCTTCTTGGAGGAAGTCGTGTCACTGACTTTTCAAAAGCTCACACCAGGCCCACTCTCTCTCTTTGTGGATCAGGATGTAGCTCTCAGCTACTTCTGCAGCCCCATGCCTGCCTGCTGCCACGCCGCCCCCCCCCCCCCGCCATGATGATAATGGGGCTATGCCCCTGAAACTGTAAACCAGCCCCAACTAAATGTTTTCTTTTATAAGAGTTGCCTTGGTCATGGTGTCTCTTCACAGCAAGAGAACAGTGACTAAGACAGGTGAAGAGTTGGGCCCAGGACTCCTTAGTAGAATCTGACAAATGCCAGCCATGGAGAGCGAAGAGGCTGCTGCTGTAAGCAAGCACATCAGTTCTCATAGGTCCCTCGTCCACGGACATGCACTGGTGATCTTCCATGCTGAGGCCTTTGGCTGCCACTGGAGATGCAGAATAAACTAACAGGAGACTGGTTCTTGGGGAGGCTACAATCATCAGGAAGCCAGAGTTAAGACCAAGGACCTGCAATGTGGCAGGATGGTAAGGAGCCCCGGACAAGACAGGGTGATTCTGATGGAAAACTGTTCTTATTGGGTGGAGATTCAGAGTGCCTGGCCAATGGGACACAGCAGCCTGGCCAGCTTGGGCTGTGAAAGATGGGCCTGGACTCCACCCATTCATTTCTTATTTATTCAGCTAGACCTACTATGTACCCAACATTGTCCCCTGCTTTGAACTTCACAGCAGGGAACAAAGCATATCTTTATTTCTGGACTGCTAGAGCTTAGATTGTAGTGGAGGGAGAGAGATGTTAAAATGAGCTGGTCATCCTCTCCCCTACCTAGACCCATCTGGGACCCAGGCTAGCTGTCCTTGGCACTGGTGTGGTTAAGCCTGATCATTTCTGGTCCTTCTGGGGAGCTGACTGGGTCTTATCATCATGGCATCCCTTATGCAGGTGGGGTTACCCCAACCCCTCTGGGGCTGAGCCTGGTTGCTCATTCCCTTTTTCTCACAGCAGCCTGAGAAGCAGAGGCTGGTGGCGGCTTGTATCTGAGCCTCCCTGCCTGGATCTCCACAGCCCGGCTCAGTGGCAGTCTGAGCCTGGGTTTCATCCGTCCAGACCACACTGCCCTTTCACCAGGGTCCTGGATGGGAGTGGCATGGGGCTTTGCAATGACGTCTTAACATCTGTGTGTGTTCACTGCAGCTTTACTGCCTTAAAAATGTTTTCTAATAACCCCCAGGTGTTTCTCTTGCATACAATAGCCTGGCTTGTTACAGCCCAATTAAATCCTTATTTGAGACGCTTAATTAAAACTCTGAACAGAACAAGCCATAAAGCTTGCTCCTTGCCAGCCTTTCGCCAAAAATGCCTGTCCCTACCCCCACTGCAGGCTCCTTCTAGGACATGCTGCCGAGGCTTCTCTACTTCTAGTATTGACCTGGAGGGATGGAGGCATCCGGCTTGTTCCCTGGAGGCTGAGCTCATGGAACCTGAGTTCCTAGCTATGTTTTTAGGATTCATTTCAGATAGCCAGAGAACCCAGTCTCAGGGACAGTGCCATCTGGGGCCAGATAATTCCTTGTTGTCCCCCAACACCCGGCCTCTCCCATAGAATGTTAGCGGCCTCCTCACTGCCAGTGGTGACAGCCAGAAATGTTTCCAGACATTGCCAGATGCTCCCTGACAGATGGGGAGGAAGTCATCCTCTCTGGAGTACCACTGTCCCAAAAGGGAAGTCCCAGCCTCTACTTTCCCATCTCTGTTATCCAATACCTGGTAGAGACAACTTAAGGGAGGAGGTGTCTATTTTTTCCAGAAGGTTCTGTCCATGCTTGCAAGACTTCCTCCATGTGGTTGGAATGTCATTATGGGGATCCTGTGGCAGAAGCTTCTCCTCACTTCTTAGCATCCCACCAGCAGAGACAAGAGGTGAAGGTCGGTGCTTGCTTGGCTCTGCTTTCTCCTAGTCTCCCTTCATTCTTTCTAGACCTCCAGCTCATGGGATAGTGACACCTACATCCAGTTGATCCTTCCTGGAAATGTCCTCTCAGACATACCCAGAGGTGTGCCTTGCCATCTCCCAGGAGATGCTAAATCCAGTCCAGACTGCAGTCTGAACATCAGCAAGAACAATAGAGATGAACCACAGCTTCCACCATTGGATGCCCTGCAGTCTGGGAGAGGCAGCCTCTTAGAAGCAGATTCTTGCTTCTTCCCCTACACACTGAGAAAATTCTAACAGGAAGTAGAGGTTCCTCAGAACCTTGGGAGAACCAGGGAGGGAAAGCTGGTGGGCAAGACAGGAGGGGACACATCTCCACCAGCAAACCACCTGTCCTGCCCAAGGTCGTGATCTTCCTTCCTTCTCTTACCTTAGCCCAAGATAAACTAGAACCGAGTCACTTTTCCACAACCTCCTGGAAATCAGGGCCTAGTCATTTAGGATTCTGAACTCCAAGTTCTGTCTTAGGGTTCCCATTGCTGTGAAGAGACACCATGACCGAGGCGACTCTTTAAACATTTAATTGGGGATGGCTTACAGTTTTGGAGGTTCAGTCTATTATCACCATGGTGGGGAGCATGGCACTGTGCAGGGAGACTCAGTGCTGGAGGAACTAAGAGTTCTACATCTCCATCTGAGGCAGCCAGGAATTGACTGGCTTCTGCAGGCAGCTGGGAGGAAAGTCTCTTCCACATTGGGTGGAGCTTGAGCATAGGACCTCAAAGCCCACCTACACAGTGACACACTTCCTCCAACAAGGCCACACCTTCTCTAATAGTGCCATTCCCTGGGCCAACCATACTCAAACCACCACACCTTTCTAGCTGTGGTTGACCTGGAGACAATGGATGGTGCCAGAGATATAGGAGGAGGGCATGATGGGACAGCTCACATTCCTGGCCCTCAGACAGAAGCATCCCCAGCTGTCCTGATGACAGTCCAGTTCCTAGGGCGAAGAGAATGAGATAGGAGGAGTAGTCTGCCACTGAATCTGACTGACAGGGAGGTGTAGGTGTCTAGTGAAGGGAGGTGACAAGAAAATGAGAGGAAGCCACTTCGTCTATTTGTAAGGTCCACACCTAGGATGGTGTAGCCTAACTGTCGCATGTGACATGTGGCACGAAAGAAGACACACAAGAAGGTGCCTGTGGTCTGAAATGGGGAGTGTAAAGAGAAGAACCCACAGCTGACTCATTTCTATCAGCGAACACTCAGCGCTGCGTGTATTATTTTTTATTTTTAAAAAGTGTGTGTGTGTGTGTGTGTGTGTGTGTGTGTTTACCTACTGAGGCCAGAAACTGGAGTTGCAGACGATTGTAATCCATCCAATGTAGGTTCAGGAACTGAACTCCAGACTACTGCAAGAGCAGTATATGCTCTTCACTGCCGAGCTCCACCAGAAGCATTTAAAACAAAACTGAGTCTGCCCTGAACATGCTCAGTCTCCTTTATTACCATCTAACAGTGATCCCTGAACAGTACAGTCTGACAGCTACTTGCACAACATGTATATTTCGTTGGTTATTCCGTCATCCAGAGGTGACTTGCAGTGGGGGACATGTGGAGTACTGCATAAATATGAATACTGTTGCATTTTCAGTAAGGGACTTGGGCAGTCCTGGATTGTGCTAAACATAGGTTTCCTGGGACCAATTACTGCGTAAGTTGCTTTCCTGCCTTAGTGAGGAGCAAGCTGACAGAGGCAACTTAAAGGAGAAAGGTTTCCTTGGTCTCACCAGTACAGAAGGGTCTGTGCACAGTCCTTCCATTCCAGTAGCTTGAGTGGAATATCATGACAGTGGGGGTGAGGCAGACAGGAAGCAGAGAGCATCAGAGGAAGTGAGTGGGGTAAAGCATCTCAAGGACCCACCTGCCCCCATCTCAGGGACTTCCTTTAACCAGGCTCCACATCTCGAAGTTTCCTGAACCTTTCAGAATAATGCCATCATCTGGAAGTGTTCAAAACTTGAGCCCGTAGGGGACATTTCCTATTCAAATTATCACAGAAGCCCTGTGGCCACCTAGGGTCAGCCAGCAAATTGATGTAAGAAAAATCAGGTTTGGACTGAGTCCTAGGGAGCCTGTTTGTTTGTTTGTTTGTTTGTTTGTTTGTTTGTTTGTTTCTAAGAAGCTCTAGGGAGGCAGGATTTGTAGAAGGTGTGTTTCAAGGATAGAAAAAGAAAGAGAGGTTGATCAATATGGCGTGTGCCTTGTGACATGATTCCTGGCCACACCATTCCCTAAGAGGACCTGGAGTCTGTTGGTGGAGAATGTTTTGAGACAGCTGCCATGAGCTGTGGTGTGTTGAATGCCTACTGCATGTGCTGCCGAATGCTGAATGAGTGAGTAACAGCTAGCCAGCCTTCACATAGCCCACAAGGTGGAGGACTTGTCTATTGAGCTTTCCCAAAGTACACTGTGATCAGGGGTAGATAGTGTCCGTATACTGACCCTGGCTCCCATTATGGTGGGCCCCTTCCTTGCCAGCTGCTATTGGTCTTTCCTTCCTACACAGCCATGGGTGGGCAGCTTGTGCTCAGCCCCTGTGGGGACCCATCCCTTCTGAAGCTCCATGGGCTGATGGTGCAGGGCTAAGTGATGGGAAGAGAACACAGCAGAACAGGGTCCAGAGATGGTCAAAGGCTTCCCCATTCCTGCTGAGAAAAGGAAAAGGGCTTCAGGTTGATGATGATAGGTCCCACTGAGATGCTTCACTCGCTCCTACAGACTCTTGAAGAAAGAGTGGGCTGACCTGGCCCTCGAGAAGAGAAGCAAATCCCAGGTAAGTACCGTGGGAGGCTTTGAACCTGGGCACCAAGGCCATTTACCTGACGTTGTTGAGTGACCTATGATCTCAGAACAGAATGGGGCTTCCTGGAAGCCTGAGGATAGTGGGGGGAATCTTCAGAAGTCACAGACCAGAAAGCTTTCTTGAAGCCAAGGTTTGGGGATACCAACCCCATCTACAGAAACGCAACATTGTTGAAGAGCCATCTTATACCACATGCTGTGTTAGGTTCAAGGGTACATTCTGCTGGGCTGAACTTGTTTGGGGGGAGGGGCAAAGGCAGCTGCTAAACTTCAGAACAGCAAGGTGCAGTGTGCCTGGGTTTAGAGACATGTTTGGAAAACCTGTCACTAGGCTGTAGTGTGCACAAGATGGAGGCATTCCGAGTGTCCCAAAGGACAGTGAAGATTCAGGATGTACTTCGTATGGTAGACGGCTTGCCTGATACGTATACACAGGCCCAGCTTCCCTTCCCTGGCATCGTGTAAACCTCGACGTGATGGTGTGTACCTCTGATCCCAGCACCTGAGACCTGGAGGTAGGAGAATTAGACGTCATCCTCCAGTGGATGACTACATCGGGAGTTCAAGGCCAGCTCGACATCCTTGAGACTCTTCTTTAAAGGTCAGTGAAACAGATCAGTAACTGGCCCAACTTTGTCTCCCAAGACAGAGCTGTCAGTTCTGCCCCTGTGTGAAGGAGTCAGAGTGTGGTTGCTAGAAACAGACTTCCTTTTGTTATCTCCGGAATGTTGCTGGACATGGGTGTATAGCACCCCACGACAGTGTAGGGCTCAGAGCTTGGGCACTGCAGAGGCTGAAAATCCAGGTTGTCCCTGGGTTCTTATGGACATGATATCTCTGCCCTGTTTTCTGCCCAAGGTCTTCTCATTTCCCCTCTGCCCCTGAACCTGTACTCAGACACTGCCCGTCTTGCCTTGGGCTGACCATTTGGGACATAGCCTCTGCCTCTTGCCCAGTGCTTTCCGAGATCCCTTTGCCAATAGCACCACATCTCAGATTCCAAGGAGAAGGATTTAGTGGGGCTGTCAGCTTTTTCCTTGGGCCTTAGCCGGCCCATGGATGACTACCAGCCTCAGGCGATTGTATGAATCTTGAGCGGATGGGGAAGGTTGATAGAAGGGGAAGAAAAGGCACACAAGGACCGTCCTTGGATGGAGGTGTGGCTGGATCACGACCTGTAAGCAGTGGTGATAATGAGTAGTTTTGCTTGCAACAGGCACGGGCATGCTTATTAAGTTCACGTGTGAGGCGAAATGGTGGGAAATTACAATTTCCCTGGGTGACAGCAGCCGCATGTCTGAGCTTCTCGACGGCTCTGGAGTCTGCAGGAAACCACTCTGTGCTGTGCCTAGGCACCTGTGAGACTACAGGTTTCCACTGCTTCTCTCTGGTCCCCTCGGCTTAACACAGGTCTCCGATGGCAAGTGTCTACGTTCCATTTTATGAAGGATTCTATCCAAGCTGACCAAATCACTCAAAGTAATGGTTATGGGTGGAGAATGGTTCAGATTCCAGGAGCAATCAGGTATCTTGGAAAGAACTCTGTCTCTCTGTCTCTGTCTGTCTGTCTCTGTCTCTGTGTCTCTCTCTCTCTCTCTCTCTCTCTCTCTCTCACTCTCTGTATCTCTCTCTCTCCACCCTGTGTGTGTTTAGTTTTTGCCAGGAAGTTTAGAATGATCAGTGTAATATGGTAACTGATAAGAATTAGCCTCCAAAAATTCTATCAGTATTGGAAACAAATGATCTAAAATAGAGGAGATAATGGTACACACACACACACACACACACACACACACACACACACACACAGGGAGCCAAGGGCATTGCACTAGTCTTGGTACCACCTGATGAAAGGGGAGCTCTGAAGGTCACAGCTGACATTTTGGAAATCTGTGTTCAAGACACTATTCTGAGTGTAATATCCCGACAATCCTATGGGATAGATGCTATTTCACATAAAATAAAGTTGCAGAACAGAGAAACTCAATTGTACTGGGTAGGGGCCAGGCCGAAGCCTGCAGGGTTGAGTGGAACCTGTGAAAGGAGTGTGACTTGGAGGAATTCCAAGGTAGTGCTGGGTAAAGGCTAACCCACAGCAATGAGGGTGATCTGCAGGTCACCGCTGTGCCATCACGACCCTCAGTGGCTCAGCCTTACCACACCTCACAGATGCCTCAAATTCCCATACGGCAAGGATACCTGAGAGCTGTCATGAGTAGCAGGCCAGGGCCCCATGGACCGGAGTTTCACCAATGTCTCACTTTGCGGAAGAGCGGTGCAGATGCTCACGAGTCTAAAAGGCCAGTTCAAGGACACACAAAACCCCATGTGCGGACTCCAGGCCAGCTCCTGACCTGGCTTCTTGCAATTCACAGCAAGTCCCCAAGTCCCCTAGTCAGGTGACACCTGGTTACCATGCTTCGTCATCTTGCTTGGTGTTTGAGCCACTGAATGCTCCTCTCCCCCAGTGCCTCACCAAACCCAAGGCTTCATCTCCCATGTCTATGAAGATGCTTCTAGAACATCTTTCTTCTCCCAGCTCTCCCCTGAGGTCCCAGAATCACTTTAGACTCCATCTCTATCACTGGCTCATCTGTTCCTAGTGTTACAGCAGGTAAAAGTCCTAATTCTAATGTTGGCTTACTGTGTTCTAGCTATGGCTTTAGAAGGTATTTAGTCTCTGCCTCATCTTTCTCATCTGTAAAATGGGAATAGTGATGATCTACTTATCCCATATCATTGTTGGTTTACCTATCCTACACACATGAGCACATGTATACAAATGGTTTTGACAGTGCCAGGCAATACCAACCAGCAGGTACTCCCTCATCCTCTGCCTCCCATGTCCACTTCACTTTGTGCCTTGACCCTTCACCTCAGCCTCTCTCATCACCAGGAGCTTTGCATCGTCCCCATCTTTCTCTGATTCGTAGGAGGCTATTATACCCATCCTCTGTCACCTGGCTCACAGAGCTGGGTGGTACCATAAGCATTTCCGTTTGGCCCTCAGGAGGAAGTCCAGCTTGTCCACAACATAGTCACTGGAGACCCTGTCCTATCACTGGCCGTTCATGACATTCTCTTCTCAGGCCTGGCTCCCTGAAGCCCTGGCTTCTCCCTTCGTATTCCATCTGTGATATTTCTCATTCATCCCATTCCACCCTCAAAACTCAGCAAGGGAGTAAAAGGTAGCTGCTCCTCTCTAGTCCCAAGGTCCTTTTCCTTACAGATATTTGTAACCTGTGATTCTTTTCAAGAGGCTCATGGCACCCGGCACCCGCTAGGGCTGGCTTTGGAAGTGCATCTCCTTCTCTGAGGGCACCGCTCCACCCCCAGGGCCACCTCCCAGGCCCTGTAGCTCTGGCTGTCACTCACCCCAGGGTCCTGGCTCAGTGCCTGCTGCCTAGTTGCTAGGTTGTTGGATCGCTTTTGATATGCCCATGCCATGCCTCCAAGATCCTCCAGATCCTTCATCCCCATCAGAGATGGAAGGCATTTTGTTTTCTTCCTTTGTGAGTTGGGTCCCAGCCCAGGCATCTTCTTGGAACTCAAATATCATAAACAGCACATTCATGAGAGTTTGCCTGGGGTGCAGCCCTGGGAGTCCAGATGCTTCTCCGGAACTTCTGCCTGGTCCTCCCACTGGCTTGAGCTGGTTATGGGTCTGGCTTCTACAGGAATCCTCCTGGCCTTCAAGATTAGGGCACATTGTTGGCTCTGATGCAGGGGTACTGGCCTTTCCAGGATGGAAGGGAAGCAAGGGGAGATTTCATAGTGGGGAACTCGGGGTAGCCCAGGAGTAGTGCAGGGAAAGCCTCACCCTGAAAGATCTAGTGGAATGATGTAAGGCTGGGGAGAGAGGGCATCTTGACTGTCCAGCTTCAGAAATGGGATTCCGAGGCAGATGTAAGGCTCTGAGGCTGCATTGTGAAGAGCAGGCAGCAGCGGAGCTGGTAGCTTGCTGCCTTATTGGCATCTACCCCACCCTCACCCCAACACACACACCTTGACAAGTTACTTGAGTTGCCATATCTGCAAATGGCATAAAGATCTCAGCATCTGGTCCTAGGTTCTTAGTGAGGTCCCAGGGGCATTGATTATGTCTGCAAGGGCCTTGGGCATGGTGCCGGGATGCCACATAAAGTAATTGCTCAATAAAGGGAGTATGGTTATTTCTGCCTGTATATGCCTGGGTAAGGCAGACTGAGTCGGAGTACTCCTTCTGGCTGAGCCATAACCAACTGTGGTCCCTGCATCCCAGGCAGAAAGAAGATCCTAGGTGGCTGAGCCTAGCCAGGCTGGGCTGGTTGTGTCCCCCTGTGCTAAGGGCATGGCTGGCTGGGAGCAGGCAGGACCCAGCCTTATCAACATGAAGATCCCAGAGATCCAAGCATGTGATTCACAGGGCCACTTTGCTGACAGCTTCTTCTGCCTCACCAGACTCTAAGCAATTAACCAGCCAGGCTCCGGGGAGGGATGTTTGGCCGCAATCAGGGTAACCTTGACCTCCTTTGTGATGCACAACCAGGCTCCAAGGTGCTCAAGTGCTCTTGAAGGGCAGCTCCTCCCAACGCAGAGAACTCCTCCTTCTGGGTCAGTTGGAGCAGAGGCCTGGGGCCCTTGACTCAGTCACAGACGCTGACATGTCTGCCCTTACTTGGCCTTTACACAGTAGAGAATTTCTCATGGTCCTGCACATTTTGCTTCCTTGGAGATGTACAGCCCACTGAGCTATATGCCGTGTGTGTGTGTGTGTGTGTGTGTGTGTGTGTGTGTGTGTGTGTACATGTGCTAGGATACTGTATAGAGGACATTGGTGCAACAGAAATGTGAATGGAGCTGCGTGTGCGTCTGGGTGGGGATGGGAGAGTGGACCGACCTAGGGGAGGGGGCTGCAGTTTGAGTGGAGCAGAGGGCTTATGAGCTCAAATGAGTGAGGCAGGAGGGAGGGGCCAAGGCTGAGGGTGTGGGGAGGCAGGTTTGGGGATGTGGTGACAACCCTCCCCTGCCAACCCCTCCCCAATGGCTCAGGCCTGTACGTTTCAAATACTTCATTGTCGGGCCTGGTAAAGCCTTTATTTATAAAGCGCGGGTGTTTCATTCAGCTTAACTGAAAAGGCCTTTAAATCACCGCAGCTGGGAAGGGCTAATTGCAGTTAGAGTTGTCAAGGACTCTCTTGTCTGCTTTCGCCATCTGTGACATAGTGAATGCAAAGATCATTTTAAACATAGGCAGTTAATGTAGAGAATAATTTGAGAGCTTTAGATATTTATGGTAAATTATTTAACTTTATAGTTGAGTTTTATTGCCTCATTATTCTGTGTGTGAAGAATCTTGGCGTTTCCTGTGACTCGGCACTTTGAGGAGTTTTACTTTGCCGAGCGCTCTGGAGGAAAGTTACTCAGCCCTGCTCAGCCTGGAGCGGATCTCCAGGCCTCCTATGAGAGACTCTGGATGGATGTCCATCTAGGTACAGACCGTGACTGGTTTTTGCCCTGGGTCAGGATCATTAGATGCTCCACAGGTCTATCCAGGTTCCTCTCTCCTGCCCCTCCACCAAGAGGTGTTAGGATCGCAAGAGGACACAGTGCTTGGACCAGGCTTTTCATTTCCACTCAGCCTGTTGGATTCTAGGTCCACTCTTTTGTCCCTTGCTGGAATTCTATCAGGGCAGGAGTTGGTTATATGCTTGTGCTGTCTCTTGATCGTTGCTCAGAGTTGTGACTTCCTAATTACCCAGGTTTCTTTTGTATATCCCTAAATGGAGGACTTTCCTTACACCAGAAGATAGCTCCTGCCTCCCCGGCCCACACTCTCCCTTCCAGTTGGTGACCCTGGCTTGAGCACTGTCTGTAGCCTGTAGGACTTAACATCACAGCAGGATTTTGTTGCAGGGGCTTAACTGAAGGCCTTTCCAGGCAACAGGTGTTGGCCCTCAGCCGGTAAAGCTCAGGAGTGGGAGGACAAGCACCCTATTCCTTTGCCTTCTGGCAGGATAAGCTCAGAGTATTGTCATCATGTCTCCAAGGTTTCCCTCACCCACCGTATCTTCTGCAATGGTCTGTTCAGTCACACCCCTCCCACTCGGACTTACTCTCCTCTTCTTCATCAGTATTCTCTGGAGTAGCTCTCAGGTAGATGACTTGAATTCAAACGCTGTCTCAAGCTTTGCTTCTAGCGCAGTGGTTTTCCACCTTCCTGATGCTACAACCCTTTAATACAGTTCCTCATGGGCTGGTGACCCCCAACCATAAAATTATTTCCCTTGCTACTTCAGAACTGTAACTTCGCTACCATTATGAACCAGAATGTATAAATATCTTGTGTTTTTTCTATGGTCTTAGGTGATCCCTGTGAAAGGATTGTTCAACCCCCAAAGGGCTCAAGACCCACACCTTGAGTACAGTTGTTCTAGGGGCTTCTTTGCCTGGCGGCTGTGGAGTTGACCTAGAACACTGCCTATCTGATGACTTTAGGGATATTGAACTCTGCCTCCTTAGTCCACTGGCTTGACTTGGGAAGTGATATGTTTGGTCTTCAACAGGACAAAAGAACATCCAGCCAGCCTGAGTTAAGCACACCGCCCACACGAACTTGCTAGCACTCTTGGGGAAGGGCGTGTCTTTGAGAGGTCTGGGCGATTATTTTCTATGTGGCTGAAATGACTGAGGTTTGAACTTAATGTCTGGTGTGGATTTAGTTGGAACCCCAAAGTTATTAGTTGTGGATATAAGGCTGTCACAGGACACCTGAGGTGCATTGGAATGTGCTCTCTCCTATCCCTGGTTTCCCGGCTGCCATCCATTTGTCAGGACTCAGCTTCCACATCACCTCCTCTGCCAAACCTTTCTTAAGTGCTGGCTCCTCCGGGCTTGGGCTGAAGTGTTTTCACAGTTCTTTGTTCATAGCTGGATAACTGTACTTATCCCAGTATCTTGTCATTTATCTGTCTCCCGCCTTCTCCCTGACCAGGCTGGGAGCGCCTTGAGGGCAGGGACTGCTTTGATTCATCTCGTTTGTTCTCAGAGACTACTGCCTGGCACAGTCCCAGCTCAGAAGTGTCCTGAATTATCAGCTAAGGTATGGAGGATGGATGGATAACTGGATGAGCAAACAGATGAACAGATGGGTGGATAAATAGACAGATAGATGGACTGGTGGATGGGTAGGTAAGCAGATGAGATGGATGGATGGCTATATTTGCAGATGGATAGATGGGTGGTGTTTTTATTTCATTTCTGTTGCTGTGATTAAAAACCCCGACAAGAAGCGCCTTAGGTGAGAAAGGGTTTCTTTTATCTTACAATCCCAGGGTTACAGTGCATCCGTGTGGAGTCACGGGCAGGAGCTGGTCCCATATCACAGCCATCATCACAATCTGAGAGAGGGAAACCTATGCATGCTTGCTTATGCTCAGCTTGAGTTCTCTATTCTTGCTCAGCTCAGTTCTCAATGCCCTGCCTAGGGAATGGTACCACCCACAGTGAGCTGGGTTTTCCCACATCAACTAATTTAATTAAGACAATCCCGCATAGACATAACTACAGACCCGTTGCAGACAGTCCTTCATTGAAACTGTTTTCTAGGCGACTCTATGTTGTGTCGACAGTTAAAACTAACCATAATTGATGGTCAGGTGTGTGGCTGACCAGATGGATAGATGGATGAATAGATGAATGTATAGACAGACAAACGGATAAACAGAATGATGGGTGGACCAACTGCTGTGTGGATGAATGCAGACTGCTGTATGGGTGTCATGCGCTCATGTCAACCCTTAGAACTCCACAGTTTCCTCCAGTGACTCTCTTCCTGGGCAGTGAGTGGATGCCATAGCAGTCTCCAAAGAATGTTAGATGAGGGAGCAGGAAGTGTGGGTCTCTGGGTACAGGACCCGGGGGTAAAAGCTCCTTTAGTCTGAAAGAACTAACATTCTTCCCCAACATAGATGCCACAGTGAGGAGGGAAGGGTGAGTGCCTATCCTTCATTGCTGGGGGCTACTCTGTAAGAGATCAGACAGAGAAGGCCCCAAGCATGATGTGGGCACAGCCCGGAGGAACTTAAACCCACTTCGAGCTTTGCAGCAGGAGGCTCGAGAGGTGGCAGAGGCCAACAGCAGCCCAAGGGACAGGAAGTACCAGACCCTTTGAGGTTTAATATCAGCTCCCCCCATTCTCCCACGCCTTTGAAAAGCCTCTGCCCTTAGTGTCTTGTAAGTCAGGAAGCCTGTCCCAGAATCGTCCTTTGTCCCTCAAGGAAAGCTCATGCTGCGTCTGATTTGGCTCCAGGGACACATGCAGGAAGGACCATTGCCTTTGCCCAGCAGGGAAAGCGAGCCGAGGCTTGATGTGTGCAAATTCCCTTAGCCACAGGGCGTTCCTCAGTCATGGGAACTCCTGTTTTGAGGCCGGTGTCCTAAGCCTGGCTATGTGGGAGGTGGGTGGCCATGACACTAATGCGGACTGGCTGGCAGGAGGAGATGCATCCTTTAGGGAACACCAGGGTTCCTGGGCTTCTGCCAGTATTACTAGGAATGGACAGGCTGTCTGGGGCCTTAGGAGGGGACAAGATAAGCAGAATTTGCCTCAGTTTCCCCTTGCAAGCTCTGAAAAGAAAGGCCCTGCTTTGCCATCTCAGGTCTGTCCTATTTCCCAAAGTTAGGAGCCACCTAGCCTCAGTGGTCCTGAACACCCACTGTGGGGCGGCTCTGTCAAAGCATGCTAAGAGTCAAGGATGTCTATTCTTTTTCTTTCCTCTTCTCCTCCTCCTTCTCTTCCTCCTCTTCCTTCTCCTCCTTCTTTTAAGACAAGGTCTCTCTATGTAGCCTTGAATTGACCTAGAACTTGATTTGTACCCCAGGTTGGCCTTGAACTTATGGAGATCTGCCAGCCTCTTCCCCTGGAGTACGGTGGCTAGGAATGTCCGATCACATCTTGCCACTGACACGCAGAGCCCTGCCTACCTGCTCCCGCTAACTTCCTCAGTGGCCTATTCTGCGTGTGCCCGGTTCCTCCTGAGCTGTCCCCGAGGCTTGGCATGTCTCGATTAACTCTCCGTCCTGTGCTCTGCTTGTTTATGATGGCCCTCCTGGCAGGGCTCCATGCTCATAGGCCATATGGTCAGATGATGCCAGTGTGAAGGTGCCCCTTCATCTGGCAGAGGAGAAGACCTGGAGGGAAGGATTCAGGCTGTCCCTCAAGAATAACTCGCTACCTTCTTCTCCCTTCTGTCTCGGTTACCAAGCCTGAGTTTGTAGCTGCCCTGCTCCCTTCTGTCCCCACACCCCACCCTTTGCTGGTGCCACAAGGGTGAATGTAGTAGTGTGAGTGTGTTCAGTGGCTGTGTAAATGTGAGTGTTGAGTTACAGCCGCTGTATGTATATGTATGTGTATATGTATGTGTATATGTATGTGTATATGTATGTGTATATGTATGTGTATATGTATGTGTATATGTATGTGTATATGTATATGTGTATATGTATGTGTATGTGTATGAATATGAAGAGCATGAGAAAACGTGAGAGTGTGTAAGCATGTGAGGGTCAGTTAGAGCCTCACTCTGTGTGTGTGTGTGTGTGTGTGTGTGTGTGTGTGTACACTTGTGTTTGCTCGTGTGACAGTCAACCTGTAGAAGGTGGGGAATGAGGATGGCTTGCAGCTTCTGGCAGGTGTGTGAGTCTGGGGACCCATGGCTCCTTGCTTGCGTGTTCACATGTGCATGTTACATGATCATGTTACAGTGTGTCTGTGTAGTCCATTCCTTCATTATCCCACACTTAGATTCTTGTGTGTGGGAGCTCAGGTCAAAAGCAGAATCCTCACCCCACAGAGGGCCGCAGTGGGAGAGACAGAGACCAGGTTATAGCACTCTGGTATCTGGCAATGCCTGGCACCATGCCTCAATGGGCAGGAGTGCTGAGATGATCTGAGACCATGCATCGGAGGATCAAGAAGGGCCTCCGTGGTGAAGGCTGCCTGCTGTGAACGTTTGTGCAATTAAGCAGCAGAGAGCAATGGTGAAGAGCTTGGCTTGGAGGCTCAGCTCTGCTGTTTACTAGCTGAGCAACTTGGAGAAAATGCCTCCATATCTCTGTGCCTCCAGATGTGCAGAATGAGAATGGCCATGGTCTCCTCTTCTAGGTCACAGAAGACCTAGAAAGTCCTTAGAACAGAGCGGAGAGATGGCTCAGTGGTTAAGAGCACTGACTGCTCTTCCAGAGGTCCTGAGTTCAATTCCCAGCAACCACATGGTGGCTCACAACCATCTGTGATGGGATCCGATGCCCTCTCCTGGTGTGTCTGAAGAGAGCAACAGTGTACTTGCATAAAATGAATAAAATAAGTCTTTAGGTGTGAGAGGTGAGCAGAAGTGGGCATGAGGGAGAGACTGGGCAGAGTAGGCACTGCCATGTACCCCACAGTAGAGTTTGTGTGGACATGCGCATATATGTAGGGCAGGGTGAGAACGTTGTGTTTGTAGGTAAGGGCATGCACATGTATATGTGCCCAGGAGCACCATGCCCAAGATAGTGCAGGTGACTGCAGGGCCCGTGCAGGGACTGTGTATGAATGTATGATTGTGTACAAGAGGATTGCAGTGGCCATGTGACTGTGGCCATGTGCAACTGTGCACAAGGGCAGGCATGTGCACGTTGGGGCAGGCGCAGGCACAGCCACAGCATGTGAGCCAGGGTCTGCTAGGGCCCCTTTGGAGAAGGTGGCTTATAACTGTCATGGGAATGACAGGTCAGAGGACTCTCGGTGTCCAGGGCCTCTGAGAGCGCTGGTGACCCTTGTTCTATTTGTTGGCTAACAGCTGCCTCTCCTCAGCCATCTCCCATTCCCTACCCATCTCCCTCCTCTTCAGCCTCAGACCTGGCTCTTTATCTTTTTCTTTCCTGGCTCCCTTCCACACTGCTTAGTGGGGCTCTGCTCTGTCTTTCACCATACCTGACCAGTGACTGGCTTGGAAAGGCTAGTGACTATCCCTCAGAGACTCTGCCCGGACTGGGGGCAGAGCACTGTCTAATTCCTGCATGGCCTTGGAGGTCCCTTAAATAAATGGCTTCAGGCCCTTCTCCAGCGTCGTCCCAGAGAGTGCTCCATCTACGTTTCTAAGACCCCAGGTGCACACTTGGAAGAGTAAGGACCCAAGGCTTTTGGCTGGGGACTCAGTGGCCTTTCTCAAGAACTTCATGTCTTCCTGCCATTCTTTCTGGATGGTGGGCTGAGCTCTGTTTTCACTGAAGCCATAGGGGAAGGTGGAGTGTGAGAATGGGTGGGGCCAGGAGGATTGTATTCAGCACACTGGGTCCAAACCTTAACCGTCTACCCAGACAACCTGGGATTAGCATGGATAGGAAACATGGCTTTGGGGCACCTGTCCTGACTGGGTCGGTGGAGCTAATGACACCAAGGATAGGGCTGAGGAGCTAGGTCTGAGTGGGGAGAATCTGGAGACAGTCTGGAGGACAAAGCTTGGCTATTGTCATGTGCTCCTCAAAGTGCATCCTTCTGGATTCCTGGCTGTTGCCAACTCTTCCAGCTAGTAACTGTTCTCCAGAAGGGACATTGTTCAATGTGGTATCCTCTATGCCTGAGACAGTGTGGTACCTGGTGGGCACACAGTGAACATAAGGCATAACTCTCCCTGACCATGTCTCTCATGTGGTGGCATAGCCAGATGAGTTTGTCAGACAGGAAGCCACAGAGACAGGTGGAGTTTGAAACCAGCGCCTGGTCCAAGCCTGGATGCATGCACTACGTGATTTGACTGAACCACCTCCCTGCCCCCCAGTTTTTCCCTTTAAGCATGCTGGGTAGAGAAAGGGGGCCTGTGGCTTGGTTCTTCCTGTCAGTCTTACAGCAATAAAGTCAGACCCTCGAAGGGAGCTCTCCTGAGAAGCTCGTGAAGACAAGTCAGGCATGTGAGTGTGTGGAGAGCTGTGTTGGACTTGCTGAGTGGCTGCACAAGAGGCCTTCCTCTCAAGATGTGTGCAGAGCCCGGGCCGGAACTACAAAGCCTCTGGAATCCAGGCGCTCTGGAGGGTAGACATTCCCTCCTTTTCTCTTTCTTGCCTCTGTCCCTCCTCCCATCTTTGAGCACCGTAGTTTTAGGAACTAATTGTCCGGCCTCCCTCTCCTCTACAGCCCATGGCTCCTGGCCCCGTCACCGCTGTGCACAGGCGGTCTATCTTGCCCTTTCTGGCTTGCTCTTGCCTCATGATCAGCAGCAGCAGCTCCTGCCACCACTGGTCAGCAACCCCCTTGTGTTTATGAGTTCATATTGCCAAGAGATGAGCTGATTAACTCAACCATTCTTTAGGAGCCAGGCCATAGGGCATCTGTCTTCGGGTCAAGTGCCCGACCTCTTTATTCATCAGATGAGTCCGGGGGCATGGGATGCTGAGTATGGCCTCCATTACAGTAAGTTCCCTTGGAAAGAGTGTACATGGGGCAGGCCCAGCACTAGCTCATGCAGGCTGGGAGCATTTCTGAACCAGTGCTCTGAGCTCTGGCTTTTCTTATACATCTAATGGCTTGGTGGCTTGTTTCAGGAGACCTAAACCAGCCTTTGAGCTTCAAGTGGGTCAGAACTGGGTCATGATTCTCAGTCATAATCCTAACCCTGGACTGTGGACTCAGTGACCATGCCATTGGTTCCAACAAGAGAATGAATGGCTCTTTGAGAGCCAGCCACAAAGTCGGGGCTCTGTTGCAGTAAGGGCAGGGGATCTGGAGTCTCTAGTTCATCTCAATGGCAGGTGCATTTGACCAGAACTGCACACCACACTGTGACCATAGCTGACGCATCTCTCCCTGCTGTCCCAGCTGAGTAAGGCATCAGAGGGGACTGGCTAGCACCAGCCTCTCTGGAGCTTTGGTTAGGTGTGCTCACAGGTCTCCAGCAGGGGTTATGGCAAAAGGCCAGCTCTTCATTCTTCCCTCTGCCCAGGATCTTTGCATTGTCTGAGCGTCAACTCTCAAGAGGAGCGATCTACTTCCCTTTACTCAGTGGGGCTGCCCAGTGGCGATTGGATGATTTGGCCAACAGAGCATGACAGAAGGGGTATTGTGCTACTTCTAAACCTAAGGGTACCTGCAGAGGGGCCAGAAAAATGGCTCAGTGGTTCAGAGCACCTGCTGCTTTTGCAAAGAACTGGGTTTGAGTCCCAAGCACCCACCTGGTGACTTACAGTCATCTGTAACAGTTCCAGCGGATCGGATGCCTGCTTCTGGGCTTCATGCTCGCCAGGCATGCATGTGGTGCACACACATAGCGTGTAGACAAAATAGTCACGCACATCAAAGAGATAAATCTTTAAAAATAAAATAAAGAATTCCCACATGCATGTGCACTCTCAGAATCCTGCCTCTAGCACACAAGCCAGCATCGTATGTTAGATGATAGGACACAAGAGACCAAGTCACCCCAATAGCCTGACTAATAACCAGCCTATAGTTAGGCACTAAATGCGGCCATCCTAAACATGAGGTGGGCCCTTCAATCCACAGACACGTGAGCAGCCAGGGTATTGAAGAAGATTCCCTATTTCTTGGCCAACAGCTACCTCATTTCAACTATCTTCCATTCCCTCTCCCCGTCCCTCCTGTCCAGCCTCAGATCCTCAGATCTGTTTCCCCATGCTTTCCTTTCCTTTCCTGTGCCCCTTCCACATCTCTTAGTGGGGCTCTGGTCACAAGTTCACTGCAATGTCTCATGCACACGAGCATACACTCACGCATAGTAGGATAAATTCACACACTGGTAAAATATAAAAGAAAATTGTTAGGTTTGGCTCACATAATCCAATCTGAGTAGTCCAGACAGGCTGATCCTGGTAACTGCTCCATCTACATGCTTTGGTAGTCCCCATCTGATGCTAGAGATTCAGAGATTCTTGGAGAGCCACTGGTCTTTGGACCACATTGGAAACCCAAAGAAGTTGGGTTCTGAGGTCAGTGAAGGAATGCAATAGCGGTGCCAGCAGCAACAGAGTAGATTAACTCACCAGCAAGACACAAAGGCAAGCAGGCAAAAAGGACAAAGCTTTTCTTTTTCTGAGACTACCTTTATCTAGGCTGCAATAGAAGGTGCTGTCCTAGGAGGTGCTGTCCACATTTAGATGGGGGTGTGTGTGTGTGTTCACACTTTAGTAAACCCAACAAAGAAAACTTCTCACAGGTATGTCCAGTGACTTGCCTCTTAGCCGATTCTCAATTCTCAGCCCAATGAAGTTGACAATCAAGATTAACAATCACACCCAGCCTAGGTCAGGCCCAGATCCTGAGCAATAATGTATGCTTAGATTGCTGTAAGCTGCTGAGTCATACATAGTGTTGAGTCATGCTGTGTTTGTTACGCGGCTGTAGCTTACTGATACACCTCCCCATCCTGAGACCTCAGAGGATGTGTTGACATTTGCTTTCTAGCTAGGTCCCTGAGACTAGGGTGGTCTGCTCTGGAAGGCTGGATTGAAAATGTGTTTGGACCCAAGATGCAATGATGACTTGGTATATTGATAGATGCCCTGTAATCTGGGTGCGGAGCGTGCCAGGCAGCTGCACTTCCTGCCACTTACAGAGAATTTGCTGTAATGCATTGTGAGGCATTAGCATAATAATTGCTAAGCATTCGCAAATGAATAGCTCACTGACTGATGGATTTTGTACAGAATCTGTGAAGGTTACATCGAGGGTGAAAACATTTCACTGTGTCAATGAACATACTTAATTTCTCTGGAAGTACTATTTAAATTGCGTCGTGTATGACATTAGCATAACAAAGACATAATGCATTCGTTTATGCTGTAGTAGGGAACACTGCCACAATCAGCGGACGTGACGGAGGCTCTGTGAAGAGGGGTCTGGGAGCTGCGGAGGGCAGTCCCATTGGGTCTCTTGGCCAGGCAGGGGAGGTGCTGCCCTGTGGGTCCCGCCCTCCGACCCAGCTCCAGATGGGGCTCTGGGGCTAGCTTGGTGGGTTTACTCTGTTTATTGCCCTGTTTCCTTTTCACCGATTTCTCTCTTCTCACTGCTCTGGCCACCAAGTCCTGCTAATGGGTGGGTGGGCCTTGGCTGTCAGCAGAGAAGCCCTCAGGAGAATTAGGAAGCATTCAAATCTGGCAGGATTCATCCGCCCCCTTCAGTAGGGCAGGACAGCCTCCCTAGAATCAGCCAGCTGGTTCAGAGAGCTGTGCCACGGGACCTCAATCTCTCCAGCCCCCTCCCCTGAAAGTGCCATCAGAGCTGTCATGAGAAGCCTCACAGGGAATGACTTTATTACCTCAATTTTCAACCTGTTCTGCATATCTGGCTCTTCGAGGGGGAGTGTCAGGGGAAGAGAGTCTGTTAATTGAGCATCTACTGGCCTGCCAGGGACTGAGCTATTTCTGTATACACCAGCTCGGCTCCCGCTCCACAGCCAGCTGTGCCCAGGATCAGGGCAGATTGGTGAGTTCAAGGTCCAGCACTGGCTTCCTTTTTATGCAGAACTTGTCAGAGCCTTTAGCATAATAATGACTTTCAGGTCTCCAAGATAGAGTCAGAAAGTAGGATTTCAGATCTTGAAAACAGCAGAGCCTGGTGTTTGGCGGGGCTGCTGGGATTCCATTTGAGACTTGGTAAGAACAGAACACGTTAAGGTTTCTTAACCCCATTTCAGAACTAAGGAAATGGAGCCCCTTGAGAATGGATTTTCAGGAAGCAGGTCGATGGCCCACGTGGGATCTGATTCCTTGTCTACTTGACTTCAGCAGTGAGCAGGCTTCTTGGTAGAAAGGAAACTGACAGTCATCTTTATTGGGAGAGACAGCTGGGGACAGTGGTGGAACCTGCTGGCTATACCTCCTCGGACACTTAGCACTGTATTGGTGAGGGAGAAGTAGCAGACTCTGTAGATGCTGGGGATGTGGCTCGCAGGAGTGCTCAAATGGAGAGGAAATGGACCAGTCTATGCTGCCCAGGAAGCAAGGCTCCTGGGAGAGTTCACGAGAGGCCCCAGTGCTTTAGGCCTGGGCTGGTTTGACATGGAAGGAACCCAGTCAGGCTCAGATACAGGTAATGCTTCACACTCCAGGAGGGGGGGATGGAGGGAGGGAGGGAGATCCCAGGACCGTGGTGAGGAGATGAGACCAGTCTCTGTTGTCTCCTCAACTAAGAGAATACATTGAGATTCGGTTGGTTTCATAGTTTCCACGTCTCCATCCTCATGGGGGGTTGTGGGATCTGGAGAGTGACTGAACTTGTGGGCTCCTTAACCCTCTCTTGGCTAAGATCCCAGGTGCCTGGAAGAAGGGAGAGTTTGAGGGGATCACTGGGTTTCACCCCATGTCAGCCAGAGATTCTCTCTGTCTGAGGGCTCATCATGTGGTTTCATAGCATACGTCTGTGTAACAAAGAGAGCCGTAAATGCCTAGGCACGAGGCCCTGAATGCCCTCTTGGACTGAGACCCTGGCAAAGGAGAAAAGGCAGCCAACCCTCTGCTGGTTTACAGAGACTCTCCTGGAAGCCTTAGGTGGGTCAGTAAGAGCATCTCCATCCAGCATCTTCCCTGACCACCTCACCACACACACCCTCCCATCCTCCACACCTGCCTCCTGCCACTCAGGATTGCTCCTGGAAGAACTCAGGAGAGCATAGAACTCCCAACTTTGAGTCTGACTCTGCATAGCTGAAGCAGCTCTTGCCTACTTTGGATTTCCCCCTTCCTAGAGACCTCTGTGCTCACCCCTCTTTCCCTTCCCTTCAAAGGTTTGTATTTACTGACACATTCTACTTGTGGAAGTCTGCGACACCGGGAGGAACAGACTTGACTTGCAGGTGGCTGCTCCTGGGACCCACAGGCCAGTGGAGAAGCAGTCAGGGAAGCATTTGGTGTCACTAAAGGCAGGGTAGGTTGTGTGCCCACAGTGATGCAGGACAAGGCTTCTCTGAAGTTCACGGGCATCCCACCCTCCTGGTTTCCCTCACACCAGCACGTCGTCTGTATTGTTTACTTCCCATTGTTGACCTTTAAGTAAGCTTAAAATCGGCTTGTTGATTTGCCGTGCTTGGCCCTAAGCAACTTTGCCTGTGAAATAGCAGGTCAGGATTTATCATTTTTAAAACAGAAACTTAAAAGTTGTTCATTATGGTAAAATATGCATAGCATGAATTTACCATATTTTAAGTGTGCAGGTTAGCGGCACTGAGTACGTTCGTGGTGTTGTACAACGGTCATTGCTATCGACTTCTAGAACTTTCCCACCATCTCAAATAGAACCATCTACTCTTCTACCCATCCTCCCATCCCCCCTTTCTCCCACCACTCATTCAGGCTCCAGTAACCTCTGCTCCACCCCCGTCTCTATGAGTCTACACCTGGTACTTTCCGTAAGTGGAACAATGCAGTACATGCCCCTTTATGTCTGGGGCTTTGCTTCCGATGTCTTTGAGGTTAGTCCTTGTTATGGTGCATAGAGCATGTCATTCTTTTTGCAGGCTCAATAGCATTCCGCTGTGTGTCTGGACCACATTGTTTATCCATTGGTCAGGAAGGGACGTTTGGGTTACAACGTATACAGTTTGTGTTTTAACCTGTGTTCCCATGACTCCGTCACTGCTGGAATTCTTCATGGCTTTGTGTGATCATTGCTTCTGAAAGTAGAAGTTCAGATGAGGACATGAGTGCAGGTAGCTTATTTGGGAAGAAACAGGAGTGGAGGAGTCGAGACTGTGTGACGGGAAAGGGATCAAAGCCAGTAGCATACTGAGCTGGTTATTGCTGTGGGCAATTGGGGCTCACTCTTAATAAGGTTTGAAGAACCGAGTAGACACACCTCAGACTCATCCCGCTGGAGGACAGGAAGCTGACACATATCTGCAGTTCCCAGCCCGCACTGCTGCACCTCCTTCCTCCCCAAACTGAGAAAAACAGCCAGACCAAGTGCAGGAAACTGTCCATTACAGCTGTGCTGAAATCAGGTGAGTCTAGGATGCTGTTCACTGCTCGTGAACACCTGCTGTGCTGTCTAAAAACATTTCAGCATCTCATCCTGGGCTGGGAGAGGGTTGCTCCTTAAAGTGGCAAGCTAATGGCTGAAAAGAGCAGGGACTGCCCTGACTGTGCAGGAAAGATCATCTCAAAGACCCCGAGGACAGACATAGCAAGCTTATGCCCTGGGCAGGGGACAGGCCCTGCAGGGAGGTCTCAGGCTGTCCCCAGAGCTGTTGGAATCCCTGAGAGGATTTTAAACCTAGGAAGGGAGTGTGTGTGCGATGTGATCAGCCATCTAGAAATTGGCTGTCCTTCTATTGGCTTGAGGCAGATGCCAGGCTACAAGCGGTACTGAGTCTTTACTTGCCTCCCAGGGAAGCCCAGTGTGAGTCCCCCTCAAATCTTTGCACTCTGGGGGCCAATGGATACCTAATGTGCAAAGATGACATTGATATTGGTGATAATCTATTCAGGCAAGTTGGACTCCTTGGGCACCCTTAGCTGAGCTCAGGGCCCTCTTTTAGCCCATGGTGTAGAAGACAACCTCTTATGGAGTTGAGTCCTACCTCTACTGTCAGCTAGCTTGGGCAAAACACATCTCCCCTCAGTCTCAGTTTCCCCGTCTGTTCAATAGAGTAACCAGGTGTAGTTTAGATGGTTATTAGGCAGACCCTACAAGAAAAATCTTACCATAGAAAGTGCTCAAGACATGGGGCATGCCCCTTCTAGTGTCCCCATTAAACTTGGCTCCTTGAACCTGGGCTGGACTGCCTAAAGGGAAGTGAGAGGAAGCTCTGAAAGTGGTAGGACTTTGTTGGAATAAGATCCATTTCTCTAGGGCCTGTTCCTCCCCTGGCCCTCCCTTCTGCCATGCAATTACCAGGCAAGGGCACTGAATACCAGGCAGTTCTTCCTCTGGGAGTTGACTGGGGTAGGATGCACCTACTATGTCCTTAAAAGATGCTAACACTGAGAAGACCTGGACCATTCCAATCAAACCTACCTACATCCAGCCTTGTCTTGATCTTGGGACCTAGGGAGAGGTGAGTTCTTGCAGGCTCCAGAACATTCCAACCAATGTGGGGTCCCTGTGAGGCTGTCCTTGGGACTCTTAGGCCTGGTAAAGTTTCTTCTGAAATAGCCTTGTTGAACTGCAAGCATATGGAAGAGCCCCCTATGAAGACAGATTGGGAGCTGTCTCATGCGGAGCTGTTGGGATGCTGACTGAAACTGAGTAAACCGTCCATGCTTCTTCAGGCTCTCTTCTGCCCAGATCTCTGATTCATTTCTATTTAGAGAAATTTTGCCATTAGTGCAGGGGTTTCTGACTGCAATGCTGCTAGGCCCTGGGAAGGGTTCTACTTTGCAGAGATGTGCACTGGGGACATCCCCCTGCATAGCCCCAGCAGTGTATTTAGGTCTCGGTCACTCCAAGCTTTATTTGCTTAATGAACAGAAGAAAAGGAGGGGGGCAAGTGGCTGCTGATGACTCTGTCAGAGAAGAGGTGGCAGGACCATCCTTTGGGACCACCCACCTGGAAATCTGGAATGGAGGGTTGGAGTTGCTGAGGGCCACCTAGCAGCCTTCCTAGAATTGCGGCAAGCTTCTTGACCTCCACGTGTAGTTACTCCCAGTCAGAGAAAGCAGAGTCACTGTGGAAAACCCTGCTAATTAAAATCACAGTCTACCATGTTTAGATAGCTCCTCTGAG
Source organism: Uromys caudimaculatus (assembly GCA_028551405.1). Classification (NCBI taxonomy): domain Eukaryota; kingdom Metazoa; phylum Chordata; class Mammalia; order Rodentia; family Muridae; genus Uromys; species Uromys caudimaculatus. The sequence continues at coordinate 113,811,231 of CM052702.1, forward strand.
CTCGGCGCAAATGGCGGACTCCCTTTACCAGCAGGACTTCCCCTTTTCTGACCTTGTCTGGGGAGTCTGATCCCTCACACCCTCTACCTGGGGAAGGTTGAGTAGTCCTTGGCAGAGCTACGCGTTCAAACCACCCCTCCATAAGTACTTGCCCAGCAAGTACCTGCGATTTCTGGAATGCCTCTCCACACAAATGAGGCATTCACAGAACTTTAAGCTCTAGCCAATGATTTTCATTTACCTGAAAACTCCTTCCCACCTTCCAAGGTCCATCTATAGCCCTGGTTCACCCTAAATAAAATATATGCACAAGCTAAGACCATCTAAGAGAGGTGACTCACTTAGAGGTGATTCACTGAAGACTGTGGGAGAAGGCTTTAAGATACTCGGAGAGGACCTGCTGGACCCATCCCCCCACACCCAGCTGGACCAGGAGCCTGCAGATCCCACCGTTCTGGACTTTGCTTCCTCTTTCCAGCCTGGTGTGAAGTGGAACCTGGACGCTCTGAGGGAGAGGATTAGGAACCACAGCTGGCCTCCTGACACACACGCCACAAGCCACTTGCTTATTTCTCATCTTTCCTTGTGGTGCAAATAGAATTTGTACCGTGTTGATTTTAGAAGCCCAAATCAAAATAGCTTTAAGCAAAAGGAATTAGCAGGCTACCGCCATCAGACAGTCTAGGTGCAGACTGCTTTAGAACTAGCTAGAAGTAGTGGATCAGGTCATACCATTCTTGACTTTATATCTGTGAGACCCAGATGTAGCTTTCCTCTGCTCTTTCTGCCCTCTGCCAAGCCTCATGTAACACTCTCTAAACTGGTCACATACCCATCCTCATCCTGGAGTCCATGTCTGGGCACGGAGGATGACTGCTCACTTGCCAGCTTGGATTCTTACCCACTCCAATGGCTTGGAGAAAGGGCATCATGATTGACAGCTGCATTGGACCACATGGAGGGGCTGCAGAAGAACCAGACTGAGCATATCCTGGAGGTCCAGAGATAAGTCACCCAAGATCACCCAGCAGCATACTAGGGTAGGTAAATTAGGTTTTACCAGGCTACTGCTGTTTGTGGCTTGGCACATTTCCCTTGTTATAAGTACCTCACCTTGTGAGTTCTTCCTTTGGCTTGCCCAGTGGTCCAGACCATGCCAGAGGAAAGACCAGCATCTTTCTTAGGGCATTTGTAGGCTACTTGAGGGCAGACATCATGAAAAGCCAGTTGCAACGCTAAGGTCCTTATAAATGGCACCACAGAGTGGTTTGAAATCGGGCCCAGTTTGTCTCCAGTGAGCTGGCAGACCCATTCATCAGGAACTAAAAGGTAATCATTGTGGTGCAGAAGACCTGAGGAGGAAGGGTCCCAGAGAAGTGTTAGGCGCCAGTTTGCAAAGATGAGATGGATTTGGGCAGGGCGTGCCAGGGGAGGAGATGGCATGCAACTGAGTTTGCCTACCCACCCACCGGGTCTATCCATCCACCCTTCTCTCTTATAAAGCATTTACCAGCTGTGACTTATGCTCCAAGAGCTTCCCATGGTGAGCAAGGCCATAGGCCCTGGAGGCTGATGGTGCTTGGAATGAGCCAGGCAGGTGACAACACTGGAAGGCCCTTAGGGTTAGTTTTTAGTTGTGAATTTGACACAATCTACACTCATCTGGGAAGAGAGTTTTAATTGAGGGAGAGTCCAGATCTAGTTTGACCATGAGCCTGTCTGGGAGGAATTGTCATGATTGGTAATTGATGTGGGAAGACGCAGCCTACTATGTGGGCAGCATCATTCCCTAGGCATGTTGTCCTAAACTGCATAAAAGAAAAGAAACTCAACAAGCAAGCAGAATGCATGCTGTTATTTCTCTCTGCTCTTGACGAGATATGACGTGACTACCTTCTTCCAGCTCCTGCTGTTATGACTTCTCTGTTACAGTATCCTGTGAGCAGGAACCATAAGACGAATTCTTTTCTCCCTGCATTGCTTTTTGTTGGGATTTTTATCTCAGTGGCAGATGCAAAGCTAGAACAGTCTCCCTAGATCAAGCAAGGGAGTCAGGGACAAAGTCACCCTCTACAGTTCTAAGGGAACTTTGAGATGCAGAAGCTGTGTTGTTAATCTATATACAGTCTCCTCTGCTCCTGCCCTCTGCATCTTTGGTTCCTGAAAACACGGGTCCCTAGCAAATGATAGCAGCTGATGTGTCTAGCAATCGTCTTATCTTCCACACAAATCGTCTCTGTCCACCTTGCCACCCTCACACTGTACCCTGTCACTGGGGACGAGGCTCCTGTTACGTGCTACCTCAGGATCATGTTTGGTCTCAGTTGAATGATTTTTGGCTTATACAATAGAGTTATATACACATTTTTAGGTTTCTGTGGGTGACTTTATGATTTGGGGCAAGAATATTGTACTCTAAATATGTTTACGAAGACTGAAGCCAGGACCCAAGACTTCACAGACACTGAGCCTCCTTGAGAAATCTGTATGTCTGAGTGTTCATTCGGCTGTCTCCTACGCAATAAAGCCCTTCTTGCCATCCTCAGGAAACAGAGTCTCCCTATAGTGAGTGCCCTCCACTCTAGGCACATAGGTCACCCAACCCACCCCTCACTCCACACTTCCCCAGTTTGAGGGGTTTCATTTGTATGCTAATTAGGCTTAGCAACATGCTTGACAGAATGGCCAATGCTAACAGTGAGTGGAGGGGTGATGGGTGATGGAGGAGGGGTGATGGGTGATGGAGGAGGGGTGATGGGTGATGGAGGAGGGGTGATGGGTGATGGAGGAGGGGTGATGGGTGATGGAGGAGGGGTGATGGGTGATGGAGCAGCTCTACCGCGGACTGCACGTGGAAGCCTGAGGAGATGGTTCAGGTAGTAAAGTACTCGCTGTACAACGTGAGGAGCTGAGTCTGACCCTAGTCTCTGTGTAAAAAGCTGTATTCGAGAGTACGCATCCCAGGGCTGGAGAAGCAGAGATGGGAAGGTCTCTTGGGCTGGTTAGGAATCTAGCCACATTTGTGAGCTCTTGGTTCAGTGAAAGACCCTGTCACAAACTGTAAGGTAAAGTTGACCTCTGGCCTCTCAGCTCACACATGAACCAGCACTTGCTTATATGTATGTATGTGTATATATATGTGTGTGTGTGTGTGTGTGTGTGTGTGTGTGTGTGTGATATATCTGTGCATATGCACAAACACCTATATACATTTACATGCATAAAAAATAAATAAAAATTAAGAAGACTTTATGTGGGAGAGATTAGTTTGTCAAGATCAGAATTCTGTAACCAACACCAAAACCAAAAGACCCCAGTTCTATTTCCAGGTGACAGACTTGCCCTCCTCCTGGTTACCCTGGAGCTGGTCTCAAGAGTATGTAATGACACCATCATCACTAGAATAAGCCCCTTCCAATAGTTTATGAGGGGGGATGGTGGTCCCCTGAGTAGTCTGTGTCTGTTTCTCTCTTTTCTCTGTGGCTGCTCTGGCTGGCTCCTTCTTAGCCTCCCAGAAGACCCCTGAACAGAAACCTACCTATGTGAACTAAGTTGTTGAAAGGGGGCATTTTTTAGCAAGGCCCTTGGGAGTCAGAGTCATTTGGGGCAAGAGGAGGTGGTGCTTGCTGTCCATCCATGATTCTGATCTCCCAAGGAAGACTGAAAGAGCAGAGCAGGGTTTGGGAGCTGGCATGGCACTGGGCACTTTGACGAGGCTACTGGTTTAGCTGGTCCCCTGGGAGAAGGCAGGGAGGACTCTGTGCCTGGGCTTTGTCTCTTGGATGAGTCACTCTGTTTACTCACACTGAGGACTGTCAACAGCAGCAGAAGAAGTGTGATTCAGATGGAGGTTTCAGTGCCCAGAGGTGCCCGCGGGACATCTGTCCCTGAGTCACGTGATGGTAGAGAAATGGACCATGCAGCCTTCCAGTTAGTGGCCTGGAAGTCTTGGCAAGGACCTTATGAGACCACGCCTTCAAATAGAGCGGGGGCTGGGGATAGGAAGTGGGTTTGTAAGGAGAACGAGGCTACTGGAACCATAGGGATGCTAAGAGTTGGAAGAGTTATAAGCTGGGCCTTTGGAAGGACAGGGGATAATTTTATTTGAGCTTTTCTGCGAGTGACCATAGAGAAAGGCTAAGATGCTTCTTGCTCAGAGGATGAGGGATGTCTTAACCTGGGATGAGACCAGCCAACCAAACCCTTAGTGAGATGGTCCTGCCTTGTCTCACAGTAGCAGGCACCAACCCCATAGCAAGCAGGTTGTCTGCCCTGTGGGTGAAAGTGGGGCAGAGGAGCAGGAACTGAAAGGGAAAGGACAAACGGCAAGCAAGAGAGTTTGAACAGTCTAGAGGAGAAAAGGGAGTTGGAGATAGGGACGAAAAGAGGAAGAGGGTGAGAGGAAACAGGAGACGGGAAGGAGAGAGGAACCTTCTATGCCCCATGGTAGGAATTCACAGAGGTTCTCTGTTCTTACCTCAGAGATGCTGAGGACAGTCTGTCTGTGTCAGTGGGGTCACCTCCATCATTCATGCCTGCTGATACAGCTGGCGAGCCTCTCAGGCAGCGCTGGCTGAATCTGGCCTCTGTTCCAGGTTCTTGGTCCAGGCTGTTCAGGACAGGCTCCTTGACAGTGACACTGTTAAAAATCGTACCTGCTGAGAGCTTGCTGTGGCTCCCAGATCTCCCGTCTCAATGCGCTCTCAGAAGGATGTGCTTCAGTCCGGAGTTTCATTACGTAGATGAGGAAGCAGAGCCTTAGAAAGTCTAGGTAACCCACCTGTGAATGGCAATGCTGGGCTTCTAAAGAAGCACTTGGGCACATCTTCTTGACCCTTCTGCATGACCTAGTATACCTGCTTCCTATATGCCAAGTGTCACTCTCCATCCTGTGTCCTCTCTGCCTCTTGTGCAGTCACTTTGGGCCCTTCCGGGCCTGGGACTATGGTCTCGCATCCTGGTGTTGATCCCTCCAGCTGACCACAGCTGACCTGCACTCTCTGCTCCTTCCTCACCAACAGGGCCCTGTGCTGTAGGAGGTAGGGAGCCCTGTCACACTGCAGCTGGACCCTGCTGTGCTCTGAGGTTAAAAGGCCAGGCCAGGACAATGAATAGGAAATACTCAGGGCTTTTTGGGACCAGGAGGGAGTCCTAGGCTTCAGGGCTCACATTCCCTGATCTCTTAGCTGTCCATGGAGAAGGGAGGACAGGAGCTGGGGGTGAGGACTCAGGCCTGAAAGGCTGATCTGTGTACTGCTGGCTCATCTAAAGGAGTCCCTGTCATCCAGTGGTGACGCAGGCAGGCTCTGGAAGCAGGATGGCTGGGGCCACATACCAGTGTCCTCTACTAGCTGGGGGCCAGATTTTACACACACACACACACACACACACACACACACACACACACAGAGAGAGAGAGAGAGAGAGAGAGAGAGAGAGAGAGAGAGAGAGAGAGAGGTGCATGAGCAAGTGTCAGAAGCCAGAGGCTAACATTTATCTTTTTCTATCACTCTCTACCTTATTTTTGGAGGCAAAGTCTCTCATTAAGCTTAGAACTCATTGATTTGAATACACTGGCTGGCCAGGAGCCCCTTGGATCCTCCTGTCTTCGCTTCCCCAGCTCTGATGTTACAAGCCCGTGCTGGTCTTTTCTGTGCTTGCCGGAGATGGAAGTCAGGTCCCTGGGCTTGCACGGTAAGCACTTTACCACTGAGTCATTTCTACAGCTTCCATGGGGCTGTTGGTCTTTCAGAGAATTTAGCCTCGATCCAGAGAGTCAAGTGGGACATTCTCTCCAGAGGGGCCAACGTAAGACCTGATAGTTAACAAGAACACAGCAAATATCAGTGATTCCTGTCATCCACTTATCTGTCTCCATCTAGTCAGAAGGCAAGGGTTTTGCTCAAGGTTCTGCTCAGAATTGGTGTGGAGAAAGTGCTGGGGTGGGGACAGCCTGGAAGAAGGATCCTTAGGTGTAAGTTAACCAGTGAGTCTTTGAGGAAGGAATTCAGGGGTGCCTTAAGACATCCAGTTTCAAGAGGAAGGGGACAGGGCTCTTGAGCAGATGAGGACCAACCCATCTATCGAGGCCATGTGGCCTTTCTTTCTTTCAATCCAGGTACTTCTGTAGCCTCAGGTGGGGTAGACTGCAGCCCAGGCATCTCTGGGCTGCAGTGTTTTAGGAGCTATCCCTGGTGCTGACCTCCTTGCCCATCTTTGTCCTGGCAGATCCCTAAAGCAGGCTGACCCAGTCCAAGCTGGCTGCTGAGCCTTCCAAGGCTGTTGTTGGCTTGGCAGAGTCTTTAACCTCAGACCAGGCCAACCCATGGTCTATGTGTCTGACACTTGGCTGCTGCCTGTCTGATTCCATCTCCTGCTTGAGTTGTCACATGTTCCTTCAGGGCTGGAACTAGGCCTGTGGAGAGGGGGCTAAGGGCTTCTATCAGGACAACAGACAAGGTACATGCACACCGGCACTTAAGTGACCGGGCTTGCATCCCAGGCTGGCACCTTTCGTTAGCCGGGCCTCGTGGGACCTGGACCATATTTCTCTTCCAGTGCAAAACAGGTGTCACGGGTGTGGCGGAGAAGTGCCACCTCAGCATGATACTCCCCCTGCTAATGTAGCACTGTGCGGGCTCATCCCAGGAAGGAGAGATTAATCATTTCCACCCGGAATCACCATCCAGGCCAGATTTACAGTGTCGGGAGCATGGGAGCCCCCGGACTTTATGGTCTTGTAAATTACGGGGCTGCTTGTGCAAGAGGCAGACTGGGCTGTAAATCATGTGTAATTGCTTGCAAATTGGGAAACAAATAGTATTTTTCCTTAAATCACCCTCTTTCTAGTGTTTCTTGGGGGGAATTGAGGGTGCATAGAGACCCTTTAACCTCCCTAGGGTTGAAATACCCAATTTCAGAGTCTCCCAGGCCAAATTCTGGGAGACTGGGAAGCCAGTGGGTCAAATGGAAAATTGGCTGTGACTGTCATAAGTTCCCCTTTTAGGTTTAAGTCACTTTCTCCTGGGACCTCCCTCCCTCTCATTTCAAATTAACCCCAAGAGTCCTGTTTTGCCCCTTGCTAGGGCCTGCTCTCTCCTTGGGTCTGGGAAGGCAAACCTAGGTGCTCTCCAGAGAACCCAATTTCACCCTGCTTTTTCCCCCATACAAGGGCAGTTGCTCACTATAGACTGGTAAGCATAGCCTCTGAGTCAAAATGCTATTTGCTTGCTTTTGCTCATCTTTTCCCATTTTGATAAAATTACATTTTTTTTTTTTTTTTTTTTGCCTGCCATGGTCAACTTCGAAGAGTCATTAAATTTGCTGATAGCCAGTCTGCTAAACTTTAATTGAAACACGAATCACAGGCTCCTAGAAGGTTCGGCCTCCTGGGGACCTTGGGGACTGTCTAATTCAACTCCTTCATTTGACAGAAGAGAAAATGGAAGCTTAGGATGGGTAAGTGACTTGCCCAAGGTCAGTCTCTGAGTGAGGGCAGCTCTGGGATGAGCCTGGGCCTCCCATGTCAGGTTCTTCACGCTCTCTGTCACACACTGTAGGGCTGCTTCCACAGCTGCCACTTCTGCTGCTCTGCTGTGTGATAAACATTAACGGGAGCAGCAGGCATTTGTCTTAGACTGGGAGAATCAGCCCCACTTCAGATCCTTCTCTTGGAAGCTGACTCATTTAATGAGCTCGGTGGAGATGAGGGCCCCGGAAGCTATGAGCCTTCCTGTGGACTCTACAGAGGACTCCTCAGACCCCTTGATGATTACTTTTTTCTTTATATGTGGAGTGTATGTGCATGTGTGTGTGTGTGTGTGTGTGTGTGTGTGTATGTGTGTGTATGTGTGTGTGTATGTGTGTGTATGTGTGTGTGTGTGTATGTGTGTGCGCGTGCGCGCACGCATAGGCCAGAGGTTGATATCAGTGTCTTCCATGATTGCTTTCCACCTTATTTTTTGAGGCAGAGTCTCTAGGCTGAATCAGAAGCTCACAGATTGTCCAAGCTGGCCTGCTAGTGAACTCCAGGGATCTGTCTGTCCTTTCAACAGCAACAAAGTTACAGACTTCCGTGCTACAATACCCAAGTGCTGAGGATCTGAATTCAGGTCCTAATACCTGTACAGGAGACATTTTACCAACTGAGCTATCTCCATAGCTTGGGATTATGTTTTAAAGTGACACTGGAGACTTAAGCTTGATATTGTTGGTGACAAGAGTACTGGTCATATCACATGAACTGTGGGCAGGGCAGGGTAAGGGATGCAAATGGCCTTGATTCTAAGCTGCTACAGATGTGGCTTTGAACAAGTTCTCTTTCCCACTCACTTTCTCATCTATCCAATGGGCACCAGGAGCCGCTTTCTGGAAAGTGGCTGTAATGACTGTCAATGATGGCGTATGAGAAAGTATCTAAGTCACCTTGTCTTGTAGCTAGCCCTGTCCAGCAGAAGCCGGAGATGTTAGCTGGGTGATGTAACGATTGGGGCTTGACCCAGGATGCTATGTGAAGAAGAAAACAGAGAGGTCACTATGCTGAGGCCACCTCAGGTCACTTGGAGTCCTTGGAGCTGATTCTTTCTCTTCAGTGTCCTCTTAGTCATGTAGATGTGGCTGTCAGGCAAGGACTCATGGGTGATCTCACAAATCCTGAACTCTCAAATATGCCTGCGTAAGGCAGAGGGTAGAGCCACAGGGGGAGATGGCCAATTCTGTACAGAGAGCTGAGGCACATCAGCCCCATGCGCAACCCTGCCAGGCCTCCCCCACTGCATTCAACCACTCATGCAGAGGTATAGGTCGGGGCATAGCAACCTGGACAGCGCACAAGAGGCCATTCCCCTGGGGATGATTCTAAAGGGCCTGCACCTTTAGAGGTGGGGTGCTCCCACAGTGAGGCCTGCACCTCCTCACCCCTCCGTCTAGATCACAAGGAATCTAAGATAAAAGCAGAGAACCAAATCTGGTTTCTACCACTTCCCAGCTTTGCAGCCTTGGGTGAGTTCCCAAGCCTCTCTGAGGCTTAGATGTTCAAAGGGAGTGAATACTGGTACCCAGCTCTGAGATCTGGTGCGCACACTCAATAAGCTAATGCTTGGAAGAGCCCAGCATGGTGCTGGACAGGAAGTCGCCCTTGACCTCCTGGCTACTCAAGTAACTCAACTCCTAAAGCCTTCTTTCAGGCACAGGGGGAGCCATCAGGAAGTGTGACGGGTTTGACTGCCATGATCCACCTGGTGTCCTGAGTGTCCTGGTCTCAGAAGGCTGAGCAGAGGCTGTGTTTATTTCTGGAGCTGTTTCCTCTGCTGCCTGCCCCCTGCCACCTCCTCCAGACACACAGAAAGAGCCAAATGGGCAGGAGTCCTGCCAGCCTGATGGAGTGGAAGCCTGAGATTAGCGCCTGCGGACAGACAGATGGGTGAGGGGGACACTGGGCATGCAGCCTACCCTCAGCCCAGGCGTCCTGCCCGGGGCCCTGACCCAGGGCTGGCCAGACCCCAGCTAACATGGCCCTTCCGTTTCTTCCCTTCCCAAATTCTGTCCTCTTTTGTGACACTCTCTAGTTCTGTCCCTCATCTTTCTGTCCTTGCTCCTGCCCCTTTCCACTCCCAGATCCTGACCTGTCTAGGGCTGCTTGGTATCCTTTTCTTGACCTTTCTTCAGAATCTAGAAGCATCATCCCCTAAATAGAGGGATACGGTTAGACTGACCTCTGACTGCACATACTTGGGGGGCGGGGATTTAACCCTCTGGAGGAGAAATAAAGGCAGGAGGGAGCCTGAGTCCCTGTGTCATGTGTTCTGTGACTGGCTCTGTGCCCAGGGTGGAGGTCAGCAGGAGTGGAGAGAGCCATGTGTTGGATCTTGTGACCTTGCCACAGTGTCAAGCAACACCAGGTCCACAACTCTGCTCCCACTGGAAGTCTTCTTCTTCCTCCTCCCCCTCCCCCTCCCCCCCTCCCCCTCCTCCTTCTTCTTCTTTTTTTCGAGACAGGGTTTCTCTGTGTAGTCCTGGCTGTCCAAGAACTCACTCTGTAGACCAGGCTGGCCTCAAACTCAGAAATCCACCTGTCTCTGCCTCCCAAGTGCTGGGATTAAAGGTGTGCACCACCACTGCCCGGCTGAAGTCGTCCTTCCTTAAGTCCCTTCTTGGGCTTTCTTACTTTGAGAGACTCCCATGCCTTCCCACTCACTAAACAACTGTCCTTTGCATTCCCAGAGCACCTGTCCATTAGACTAACTATTAGTGTGGGAAATCTCCTGGCTGGGTTTCTCTGCACCCCTCCAGGCTGTGTGGACCCTGAGCAAGGGTTTTGGGCTTTTTGGTGCTGCTGTGTCAGCAAGGGCCTTGCCCAGTGCTGGGCACAGAGCAAGAATGCACAGGTCCTGGGCTGTCACTAAAGGCAAGGGGGAATGATGTGAGACTTGTCTTAAGGAAAGACAACAGCAGCTTGAGGGGTCGCATCCTTGGCATCTTGGGCCTGCCAACACTTCCCAGGCCTGATGTCTTCAGGCGCTCAAGGTGGAGCTAACAGGACCTTTGAGAGCACTGTCAGCCTCCTGTTATATGGATGGGCCCTGAGGCTCACACATAGTCCTCAGCTGCTGAAGGAAGGGGCTGCCTGCTGCCTGGGTCCCTGGGTGTTCCTGCTCATGCTGCCATGGCAGTCTCCTTGGAGATGTTCGTCTCTTAGTGCCTGTTGCTGTCTTTGGCTCTGCCCCTGGCTGTCTCTCTGCCACTTCCTCGTCCTGTTTTTTTCCCCCTTCTCCTCTGATGGGATAATTATGCTAATCAGCCTGTCAGAACAAAGATAATTTGTGGTGGACTATTTCAGACTTTAGAATTCAGGCTGAGGTCCCTTTTCTGCTTGCCTCTGAATGCCCCTTAACCCTATCCCAGGGACTGAGCCAGGCAGGCAGGTCTGTTCAGGGAGGGATGATGGGCCCTTGAGGGCAGGTGGGAGGAAAGGAAGGGGTGTGTGTGTGTGTGTGTGTGTGTGTGTGTGTGTGTGTGTGTGTGTATGTGTGTTCATATGTGCTCGTGCATGTGAATATGTGTGTGTGCACTCAAGAATGTGTGTGCATGTGTGTATATGTGTGTGCAAATGTATGTGTATGTGTGCATGAATGTGTATGTGTTTGTGAGAATGTATATGTGTGTGCATGTATATATGTGTACATGTATGCATGCATGTGTGTGTGTGTGTGTGTGTGTGTGTGTGTGTGTGTGTGTGTGTTTGTGTAGGTGGGCACATGTGCTCTGGTGCATTGTGTTACCTGGGGTCCACCTCTATGTACCGGAGACACAGCACAGCACCAAACATCTGCTGAAATCAGTGGAGCCTGGAAGAGATGACAAGTGAGCTGCTGTCCCTGGGATGTCGCTACTAAGGATAGGGTTTCTCCCTGTACCAGCTCCAGCTCTGGAGGGACCACTGACTCCTGCAATGGTGGTGACAGGTGTTGGTGCTTCCCTGAGGAGGGCCACATCAGCACCTTTACCCTTTAGGACTGTATTTAGCCACCACGCCAGCTTCCCAGCTGACCCAGGTATAGAAGGGGTCTGGGTGCTCAGTTCCTGGGCCTGGTTGGCTATCAGAGGTGAGAGAGGAAGGGTCCTGCTGTGCAGGCACCAGAGCTAGCTAAGCAGAGCCCAGAGGGCAGCCTTGTGTTTGTGAGCTTGCCAGGGGTGAAGAGCATGGTCCCAGGAGCCAGGCTTAGCCATGCAGTCCCAGATACTGACTGACTGAAGGGTCTAAGGGAAGGACAGAGGTTCTAAGCTGCCTCCCTCAGACAGTCAGCTCCCTGAGAACAGTCTGGAGGAAGTGAGCAAAGGATGGAGCTATACACAACCATGAATGGGTACCATCTCTAGACAGAGGGACAAAACTTCACATTTTACTTCAGAAATGCAAAGGACTACACAGTAAACTAGAGCTGATAAAACCATGTCACCTCCAGGGCTACCATTGATTGCTTGGGGACAGCTAAAGTTGTTATTTCACCAGGACTGTGTTTCCTTTGTCTTGGAGACTCTGCTCTGGGCTTCTCCTGAGGTAGTCTGACCCCAGACACTTTCAGAGCCTTGCTGGGCAGAGGAAGGAAAAAGCCACCAGGTGCAGTGTGTTGTCCCCATGGCCCTGAGCAGCCTTTGCCTGGGATCCAGGAAGCCTGTGTATCTGCGTGTACCAAGGAAGGGCTTAGCACGTTCTCCTCCTCTTAGGTATGTTTGGAATGGTGCCTTTGGACCACCGCTCAGATACACAGTGGCAATCGCACAGTCAAGGCTTTGAGTCATTTAAATGGCTTCGGGGAGATATTACGTTGACTGATTTAATCTTGAGAAGGAACTTTCCTCTTCTGGGCTTCGACTTACACAGCACCTCAGCCCTTTCATGCCTGTAGTTGAAGCTCCTGCCCTGTCAGTGCCTCTGCCCTTGGGTTCAGGGCTTCCAGGGCTCAGCTGTTCCGAACCTGGCTGCTGAGGAAGCCCAGAGATCTGAAGGAGGAGGCGCCACTGAGATAAACACTCCATTCTGTCCATTATCAGTCCCCAGTTCTGAGAATCCTTGTCTAAGTGTTGCTGATCCTGTCACAGAAGGCCTTGGATGCAGGCCACATCCACCCCTTGTGGTCTACCAGGCATAACTTGGCCCAAGTCTTGCTATCCAGGAGCGGGAGGGGCGGAGGGGAGAGAACCCTTGACTGACACTGTCCGGACTGTGAGCCAGAGGCCTGCAAACGGTCTGGATGTCTGTGTGCATGAGTGTGAGTGTGTGTTAGTGAACATCCGTGCAGGGCATCTGTGCTCATGCAGCATGTGTCAGGGTGTTGACCAGTGTCTGCTGTCATGCTGTACATGTGAGCAAGCCATGTGCTGCCTGAGGCCATGTGGATCCAAGCACCCCTGGTGTGCACTGGCGCACCCCGGGAAGCTGTCAATATGGGAGTGTGCATCCTGTGTGCAGGCTCTGTTGGGGGATTCTGTCTTGGGCTTTTCTTTGGTCTTGGGGCTGTATGCACACTAATGCTACCTGTCAGCCTCCATGCACGTGTCTGTATGTTTGTGTGTTTGTCCGCCGTGCTCAGATGTGTACAGCTCACCTGAGATTAGAATCCCATACCTGTCCCTTCCTTCCCTGCTGACAGGGACATTAGCCTCTGCCATTAGCCATCTATCCATGGCCACCATTTCATGAGGGGAAGTAGCTAGCTAGCCAGCTGGCATATTTACAGAATTTCAGTGAATGGGTGAGTTGGAGTCCCGTTTTGGGCACCAAGCTACTCTGCTTTTAGGGGGTGCTAGTGTTGCTGAGAGCTGGGGCTCAGGTAGGTCAAGTCTCTGTTTCCATCCAGTCTGGCATGGCCTGAAGCACTACCACACAGGGAAGAGCTGGCTAGGGCTTCCCCCCTGTCCTGGAAGGAAGAGGCTGCCACCGGGGGTGCCTATAGGGCTCTATGCCCTTGTGATACACATAGGAATGTCCTTCCCCCCATGCCCTCAGGTGCCTGTCCGTTCTATACTTCCACTTGTGGGTCAAAGGGCCCCTCTGCTCAGTGTGAGCTTGTGTGTCTGTTCCTGGGTGTCTCTCTGGAGTATCCGTGCTTCTGTTTGTTGTTCCGTGCACAGACACACTCATAGGTCTCTGTGCTGCATGTACGGGCGGATACACAATCTTCCAGTCTTCAGGTGGGACTCCCTAGCCTCTGTCTGTTGTCCTGCCTCTGGCTTCTGTTCTCTCTTCAGGTCCAGATATGCTACAGGCCCTCATACAGCACTCAAAGTTGCTCCTGTGAACCCCCCCCCCACACTGTGACTCCCCATTACTTAGCAAAGCCCTTGAGCTTACTGCTGGCCTCCAAGACTCAGAACAGCTCCAGGCTTTGCTTGGGTTTCTTTCTCAGAAGAGCCCCTTTGGCCTGTCAGTCCCTAGACATCTCTAGGAGGCCAGGAGAGTACAATGGCAAGATAGGAGACCTCAGTTGCCTGGAGTGGTGCAGAATGTCAGGGTGGGGAGTGCCAAAAAGTCTTCTGTCAGAAAAGCAGTGTCTGGGCTGGAGAACCCCTGCCTAACCTCAAGCGTCCCTTGCCCTGCACACCGCTGCACACCTCAGGTCTCCCTGACCTTCTTTGCCTCCAGCACATCCTGGCCACTGCCATCCAAGCTGTTCTTGGGGCCCTAACCACTAAACCCCCACCTGATGCACCAGTCATTCACACCTGCGATTCTGAAAATATGATTGCCGTGCCCCTCCCCCTCCCTAACTATTACCATCTGTAGCTCGCCCTTGCTCTGGGATTGGAGCCCTCAGCAGGGCTCACAAACTCCTCCGCACCTTAGAGACCTTCAGCTGGTGGCTTTTCCTCAGGGAGGCCTCCTGGGATCTCTCTTGCTTACTTCTGGCTTGTGTCAGGACAAGCGCGCATTCCTCTCTGCACATGCTGGGCACCCCTTAGCACATGCCAGGACCCAGGGTAGACTGACTGGGCACTGTTTTTGTGGCTTCTCCTAAGCTCTGAGAGGCAGGGCTGCCCACATGATATTCTTAGTGCCATGGTAAGTGAGGCACATCATGAGGGCGGAGCTGAGCCCAGCAAACATGCTGAATGGAGGTGAGGATTTGGGGAAACGCACAGGAATGGGCTTTCTCTTCTTCGTTGCCACCTTCTTTTCCAAGCTGCTCTCAGTCTGCAGTCCCCCCCCCCCTTGGAGGACTGAATGGGGACACATGAAGGTGACCCACGCTCCTTGCCACCCACTTCATGCCGTGTGGCTTGTGTTGCCTCCTGAGGTGAGCTTCCCTGTCGCTCCTGGAGTCTCTGCCTGACCCTTGCCAGCTTGGGCTGTTCCGCCTTGAAGAGGTCCCCTGCCCTGCCCATGAGAACTGCACCCTGCGAGTCTTCCATCCCATCCCCCTCCTCCTATTGGCTCCTACAGTAGCTTGGACTTCCTTCATCCCATGCCTCTCACTGTCTGTTGGCCCCACCAACAGTCTGCCCCAAGGATGCAAGAAGGAATAATGTGGGGGGGGGGTGATGTGGGGAGGGGAGGGGAGGATAGGGCACAGGAGGGGGTGGGGGTATAACTAACACTAAGGATGTTTGAAAAAAACATGGAAACTCACTAGTGTGTAAATTTCACACACACACACACACACACACACACACACACACACACACACACACACGGCTCTTGAAGGTTCTGAGGGATGAAAAGAGGGTTTCGTCAGTGTGGTATTATATGGTTCCAGCCATCCCTGTTCCTCATCCTGCTAAGAAAGTCACTTTCTCTTGGAGCCTGGCTGTGTCCAATAATGCCAGGTGCTTGGTGCTGCTTTGGCAGGGTGGGGGCTAAAGAAGCCCATGGGCAGGAATGTTCCTTGACCTTCCTCCTACAAGAGAGAGAGAGAGGTCACCTGACAAAGGCCCACCTGAAAGGGGATCCCTGGCAGGGAGTGGGGGGGCATCGCTTAAAGCAGCCTCCTCTCCTCTTTCCCTTTCTTCTCATGTACCCCTCTCCTTCTTTCTCCCCCTTTCACTCCGTCCCTTCTTCTTCCTCTTCTGTGCCTCCTGCCCTCCCTCCCCAGTTCTCCTGCCTGCTGGAGGAGGAGAACACAAAGGGTAGTCAGAGTTAATTTAGGCTCAAGTATCTGGTCACCTGGAAACAAGGCCAGTCCCCCAATGCAGGTCCTTAGCCTGGCCTCATTAATCTGTGTGAGGCTGGCATCATGGTGCCAACGTAAGTAGGGCAGAGGCGGAACTGCTGAGAAGGCCCCCAGCAGTCATGACCAGTCTCTATGTGAACAATGGGGAGAAAAGAACAGGGAGGAGAGGCGAAAGACCCCAGTGTCTGCAGTCCCTTCCTCCAGAGGGCTCTGGATCCTGCCTGTCCTTTTCTGGAGGGTCTCCTTGAAGTCTACTCCTCCTCCCCCTGAGTTCAGGTTATGCCAGTTTATCCCTGTGGAGGGCGCTGTGGGCCTGGCCATTGCCTGTGTCAGGCTCAGCTCCTAGGCACCCTCAGCTCCTGCACCCTCAGAGGGTGCTCAGGTGCCCTCAGATCCCACAGTGAGCATGCTGGGTGACCCAGAGAGGTCTAACCCTCTGGCCCCAGCAGCACTGCCTCCTCTTGGTGTTCACTCCAGCTCTTCCCCTTGCCTCTGTGCATGCTGGGAGCTCTTACCTTGGCTTTGAGGACATTTGCTTTACTCAATCTTGGTGACCATTTTGGAGACCCTCTGGCTCTAGCCCACAGTGGGGACCTGCTGTGCCTCATTCCAGACTTCCTGCTTTCAGTTTTCAGTTTCAGGCCTCTGGTTCTGATTGGTAGATGGGGACATGGATCATTTGAGATCATCTTCCAGCTATGACTCCCCCAAGTGACATCTCTGCTATGCCACAGGGAGCCATCAATCTCACATGGAGGCCATCCTGAGGATAAATAGACTTACCTTGATCCAGGCAGGCTGTGTCTAGTCACATTGCCCGTTTCCGGAAGCTGCCCGATGCCCACTCCCACTGCTTCCCCCGAAATCTGATTTATCCAGAAGTGTGGGAAGATGGATCCACACTCAGACTGTGTTCTGACTGCAAATCTGTTAGGACCTGTCAAGTAAATTAAGTAGCGTATGCCCTTTATTGGAGAATATTACTTTATAAACAGGAAGAAGAGTGGAAGGACCCATGCCCAGACACTAGCAGGGCTTTGTTGGGTGGCGTCATTACAAGCGTTACTATCTTCCCTTATGGTATTCAGTGGATGTGTGTTTAGGAAGGAGGCCTGATTACATTTAAAAATCTGAGTTTGAATGCCAATGTGATGGTGTCTCAGCTGTGTTAAGTTTGGCAAGCACCTCTCCTCTCAAAGCTGATTTCCACACCTCTAGGGCTGCAATCATAAATTTCTCTTTCTCTCTCTCTCTCTCTCTCTCTCTCTCTCTCTCTCTCTCTCTCTCTCTCTTTCTCTGTGTCTGTCTCTCTCACAGATGCACTGAAGCAAGATCTGCACACACTTGGGTGAATCCAGTGTGATAAACACACACACACACACACACACACACACACACACACAGAGGCACTCTGGAGTCACTTGGTGCCTGAATTCAAATCCTGACCTTGATACTTAACTGACTGGGCTGTATGATTTTAGGAAGGTTACTGGATCATTCTTTGCTGTGTCTTGGAGTTGTGATAAAGAGTAAGGGTTAATATACACAAAGTATCTAAGATGGTGCCTGTAGACAAGAAATGTTCCCCACATGCCAGCCGTGATTGTTATTGCTCTTATAATTTTTGTTTTTGTTTTTATTCAGATATGTGTGTCTGTCTGTCTGTCTGTTTGTCTGTCTGTACATGTGAGGTGCCTGAGGAGACCAGAACGGGACATCAATCCCCTGGAGCTGGAGTTTATAGGCAGTTATGAGCCACCCAACATGGGTGCTGGGAGTTGAACTTGAGTCCTCTGGAAGAGCAGTAAGTGCTCTTAACTACTGAGCCATCTGTTTAGCCCCCTATTTTCTTTTTGAATACATGGGCATTGTTTTTTGTCTCTCTCTCTCTCTCTTTTCCCAGACTGTTGATAATCGAAGGCCCTGTGACCGTGTGGCTGGCTTTCTCTGCTAGGCACTCTCTGCCTGTTTTAGGGTGGAGAGAGTATCAGTCCTTTAGTACCCTCAGTGCATAGGTTGGAGACCACCATAGCAACTAGAGTTCAGCTTACACTAGGGTCGGAGGTCAGATGAGTTAAAGTCAACATTCAATTTGAGGCCAAGATCAAGACTAAATTGAAGAAAGAATCTCATGGCTGTCCGGGGTGGGCCCAGGTTGGTCTCTTGCTTCCCAGTAGGGCCAGGCCTGCTTTGCACTGCTGAGCTATGCAGTCAGAATGACCTTTCTCTGGGTCTTTCACTTACCCTTTGGGCAAAGCTGCCCTTGTACTTCCATCAGGAAGTCTGATGCCTTTTTCCCATATAGCGTGAGCTGGCCTACAGTGCCATGGACTCACATTCAGTGGGCCCCAGGAGCTGCCTCTGTGCCTTGGACCCTAAATATGTTCCTTTCTGGGAGCCCCCAGCTCAGCTCAGTAGGAGGAGGTACCCCCACATCACATGGGCCGAAGTTTGGCTGTTTTTAGAACAGCATCTAGGCATCCACCTGGAGGGTAGTGGGCTGCAGGGCAGGAGACAGGCAGGCTGGGCACACCTCCCCAGCGCAGGCAGGTTGATGGAGGACCCAGCTGCTCCCTAGAGCTGAGCTGGGCTCCTGAGCTAGGCTGGCTGGTGAGGAGCGGTGTGCACAGATGGCCCTATACACACTTGTAATTTGCCAGAATAAATAGTTATTATTAATCTCTCCTGTGCACTCTTCTTCTCTTCCATGCTGTTACTAACTAACCGAGAGAGGACCGAATATGGGGCTTGTTCTTGTGCATCTGGCACAGAGTAGGTCTCCTCTTAGCACAATACTAATTGCCCTCCATCATAGGAGCTCATAGAAACAAGGCCTATATGCAGTGTTCCAGGCTAGTATACAATGGATGCCTCTGCTGTATGGTGCCTGGCACATAGTAGGGGCCCTATCGGTATATAACTAGGCCACAGAGGTTGGTCATCAGGTATGGTACTGGGGGTGAACTCCAGACAAATGTTTGTGGGATCACATTTTAATTCATGTCTGTTAACCGAGCACCTGGTCTATGGCCTGGTTGGTACCAGATGCTCTGAGGCATGGACGGGTGAGCAGAGTGAGATACAGATATTTGATTCTTGCTGAAGGCACCCAGAGCCAGGTGCTGAAATACAGACCCTTTGGAAAACAAGCCACCTGGAGGTGCAAGGTGTGAAGAGCTGGCCGCCTGTAAGAGGTTACCTGAGAGGGGCCAAGGTTCCATTTCATCCAAATACCGCAGGCAGAAGGTACCAGGAGTCGGATGTGATGGGATGACTGGCAAGCATCACTAGTTGATGTAGCAAATAGCCCACACCATGGGAGGAGAGAAAGAACCCACACGGGGGTGGGGAGAATCCACACTGTGGGGAGATGAGGTATTTCATGTGCAGCTGACAAAAAAAATGGCTGCCGGGGCTGTAGCCAATGGAGAGGTTCACGGTATGGCTCTGCTGTAACCTTGCCTGTTCTAGTCAGGGAGGGAGGATAGGAGAAGCAACAGCTGTGTTAGGTGGTGGCTCCTTGGGTGCACCTTGAGGAAAGGTGGGGAGTGTTGGAAGGTGTGAGCTCTTTGGGAATTCTCTTTGATTGAATGGCCTGAGCCCAGGGTGCAAAACTCGACAGGGTGGGCAGGTGGAAGACAGAGCAGACAGGTGGAGACCAGATGGATCTCAGAGGGTCTCGGCAGCCAGGATGAAGATGTTGTAGATGGCAGCCAAACCAGGGCCTTCTGAACAGCAGAAGGGCAGGGGGACAGGCAGGGGGAGGTGGGGCAAGAACTGAGTAGTGCAGAACTGAAGGCTGAGAACAGTGGGGAAGGTCATGGCTGGCAGGAGGGGCATGGGTGGCCTCTGTGCTGATGTAATAGAGGAGGGAAGAGATGGAAGAGGCCACAGGGTCTGAAGGTGTGCAGGAAGGAAGCTGGCTCCAAAGAAGCATGAGCCCAGAGTGGGCCAGGGAAGAAGACGGCTCCCCTCCGCCACTCTGCTCTCCCCTTTTCTCTCTGTACCTTAAGCATCTTCTCTCTGTGCCCTGGGCTCTCCGTTTCCTGCTTCAGCCCCACCCCTCACAGTCTCAGAAGCATCTTTGTCCAGAGCGTGGGGACCGCTGTTCTCTCTTTCTTCATCTATGCTTGTCTGGGTCTTGTTCTGTTCTTCCTCACTCCTTGGAGGAGTTATTGAAAATCAAATCGCTGTTTGAGTGATGTTCTCAAGGTCTTCACAGGCTAAGTGACATTCTGATGATCAGGGGGCAGTGCCAGGGGCAGCAAAGTGTCCTGGTTTGGGTTTCAGTTCTGCCACCATAAGCAGCCCAGTGTCTGGCTGGGGGAGTGTTTGACATCAACCAGCCACACAGGGTGAGGCACAGATGAGGGTCTGTGAGTAACCATTGCTGTTGTTACTGCTGTCCCTGCTATTGCTGGTATAACCAGCAGTAAGACTGTCTGCCCATGTGGGGCTTGGGGACAGTGGGGTATGTGTGTTCCAGAAGCAGGCCTATCTGGAAGTCTCTGTTGATGTCATCATATCCAGTATCTAAGAGGCCCACTCAGCTTCCCAACAGCCTCTCTGGCCACCATCTCCACAGTTATAAAAGGACCCTACAGAGATTCAGGGGGTGCTTGCAGTCTCTGCCACCTGTTGGAATCTCATGCTGTGGGTTGCCTCAAGGTCAGGATCCCTCTCTATACTTTTGCTGTAGGGCAAATGTGCTGTTTTTTTGGACAACAAGATTAGTGGCCAGTGTCAGCATCCTGAAGGTCCTAGGTGCAGATCTTGCTCCTACCCCTGGATTGAGCCCTACTTTTGTGCTACCTCGTACCTGTCCTCCTGGCTGACCTCAGACCCACCCCTACCCAGCTGACACAGAGCTACAGGTCCCTTCTCACTTCTGTCAACACCGTCTCTACCAGATAGAGACAGGGCGCAGCATTTGTCATCCTAGGGGAATCCAAGGTACCCCAGAAGTTGGATCTTCCTGGAGTACCAAGGGTTATGTCCACTCCTAGGAATACACGGGGACATTTGGCATTCGATGGCAGGAAGAACAGAACATCCAGTGCCGCTGTCCATCACCTGTATGACCTTGGGTGCTACCTCCCTTCTCTGGGCTTCTGTTTACAGAACTCAGAATCCAAGTCATGACGATACCTTTTTGGAAATGGAGTTTATATACACCCAGCACTCCTCTGGAGCTGTTCATGCTGAGGGATTTGAATTACCCACTAATACTTGTGTAGGGAGGCTCAGGCTGAGCCTCTGACTTGACGGACAATCTTGAGCCATCTGTATTCTCTCCCAAATCTCAGCTGTCCTCCAATCTGTCGCATGAAGGATCAGTCTAAATGATGTTGCAGGATCAGTCTAAATAATGTCGTGAGCCCCTGCCAGTTTTGAAGGTCTGTGATTGACACTTGGGTTTTTCCATTCCCTAGTGGGAGCCCGGATGTCTAAGAACCCATCTCTGCCCAAGCAGAGGGCCCAGACCACATGACAGGGCCAAACCCACCTCCCACAACCCAGTCCCAGCTCCCTCCCCAACTCCCTTCGGTACCTCTTCCGCCTTCTCCACCCCAAATGGCACATCATCCAGAAAATGAATAGCTTTGACTCCACTGTTTATTTGGAGACAATAGGAGTCGATTGAAACTGCCACACCAGAAAAAAAAATATGTTCCACTTAGGTCTGGAAATTGCTCAGCGCCCGCCTTTGATGAGGCCCGCTTGTGTCTACCTCGTGCTTCTCTCTATCATTGGCCACTGCGCTCCATTTGCTTAATGAACAGTGTGGCTTGTGGCCAGAGGGTGGGGCCAGCTGAGTGCACCTCCTGCCCACTGGCCAGAGTGGCTCGGCAGCCTGGCTGGGTGCTGCCTGGCCCACCCCACAGCTTGACAGCTGGCCTTTTGGGTCAGAGAGGGCTCTGAGGTCAGCCCAGTCCCTGCTAATGGCTTTAATATAAAGATGGCAGCAGTCACGGTGTACTAGACTCTTCCTGGGTTGTGTGCCAGGCCTGGGCTAAGTGCCCTGCAGACATCACCTCCTTGAAGATGAGCAGCCATGAGATGTGAAGGGCGGCGTAGCTCTCCCGTTATGCAGATGCAGAAGCAGGGAGACTCATCTCTGAGTACAGAGCGGTGCTCCTAGCCAGTGCACTCCATGACCTGAAAAGCTACAGCGGAGCTGAGAACAGCTACGGTGCAAAGGGGAGGCAGTTTTCCAGTAGGAATGGAAGATGCAAGCAGCAGCCTTTACTTCGTGTCTCCAGGGCCCAGTCCTTCCTTCTGATCTGGCTCTGCTTTAGAACATGAGAGAAAGACCACACACACACACACACACACACACACACACACACTCCTTCCATCTGGTGCCCCTCAGTCTCTTGCTCCAGTCCCGGAGGATTCTAATACAAGGGGACTGCAGAAGCCGGTGGGGTGTCTTTAAGCCCTCCAGCCTAAGAGCCTTCCAGGAAGGGTGCTCCTTTGCAGCCCTAATGCCGTCTCCAGGGAGCAGCATTCTGCAGGGCTCTGAGTGCATCTTGCCTGTGCCTTCCAGCTGTTCTGTTTACTATCAGAACAAGCCCCGGGAAAACTGTTTCGCCTCCCCTCCTCCACCTCTTCTCTGCCTCACTCCTCCAGTGCCCTGGGGATTCTTAGGGCTGTGAATGCAGCCCTGTGAGGAGTCCCACCCCCTGCCTATGCCAGCTGTGTGCACCACAGGTGGGAGCTGCCACAACATGGCCCTATCTTCTTGTTTCCGTCATCCTGATGCCCTCATGTGAGATGCTGGGTGACAGTCTGGAGAGCGGGTATACCGGGTAGGGGAAGATGTCTCAAGTACTGCTGTATCCAATGAGCCAGGCGGACACCAACCTTCATTCTTAGCCAGATCCCTGTTGCAGGGCTAGGAAATTCCAGGGAGACTTGATACCCAGGGACACCAGCTTGGGGATGGCCAGGGCAGGGCAGAGATAGGCTTCCCCAGCTTCACTGGTTCCTCCTTAGCCTGCAAACACACATTGTAGACCCACGATGTCTGATAAGGGCGGATGTTGCATGCCAATGAAAGAAAGAAGGAAGAAAGGAAGGAAGGAAGGAAGGAAGGAAGGAAGGAAGGAAGGAAGGAAGGAAGGAGAGAGAGAGAGAGAGAGAGAGAGAGAGAGAGAGAGAGAGAGAGAAAGAAAGAAAGAAAGAAAGAAAAAGAAAGAAAGAAAGAAAGAAATTAAGAAAGAGCATCATCGATTCAGCGACTAATCATTTCTCTGTCATTCACTTCCCTCACTTGTTGCCTACTCTTACCAGGAATTTTCTGGTCTGGATTCTTAATGTGTAATTATCTCCAGGGCAGGCCAGGGAGAGACTAATGAGGTGCCTCGGGCACAAAGTTGAAGGAGCCATTCACTCTCAGGGTCACGTGAGTGATTGGCCAGCTCAGCTGTCCAGGACAGTCTTTCGGGTCGGGATCGGAGAGTCTCCTGATGGATGAGGAAAACGGAGTGGTGAAGGCTTGTTCGCAGACCTTGGTGACTTCTGTGTCTTCCTTTTAACCTGTGGGTGGTCTTCAATTTTCCTACCTCACCTCCTTGGGGATGGCTCCAGAGCAAGCCCAGGCCTGGGAGAATAAGGAAATGTCACAGTGGCTTGCGGTCAGGACTTAGCCTGTCTACTCCATTTGGAAGGACACAGTCTTCATCGAGTCAATGAAACTCCCGGTTCTCCAGTGTCCTTCTGGGTAAAATGGAGCCCAGTGACCTTTCCTATGCGGTGGGTTGTAGGGAGAACTCTGGGAAAGTTGGCAGGTAATGACACCCCATTAGGACAGTGCTTCCCACTTAGTGAACGTCATGGAAATGTTACATGTGCTAACCCCTTTATCACCTGGAGACTTGAGCTTCAGTGAGCCCCAAACCTTCAGCCTCTGAGCCTCAAACTTTCAATCCTCACTCCCCTCCACCCTCCGGCCGTAGAGAAGTCCCATTGTTTAAGATTCTCAATCTCAAGACACCATCTCAGTCCTTCTGGGAGGTAGGCACACACGGGGTGGGCTGAATCTGGTTTCTGACTCCTCTAGTCCTCTCCAACTGTGGACAGAGAAGCTTCTTTCTTAGCTCCTTGCAGCTTGCAGCTTGAGCTCTCCTGGAATTCATGGGAGGTTTGGAGAGAGAGAATTCACACTTCAGTGAAAATGTGTTTCAAACAATTAGCAGGTCTTTATCGCAGGAGCCTTTGAAGTCAGCCCAGACCCATCTCTCTGAAGGATTTCCCCAGAACTGACAGGCTGGCAGACACTAACACAGCTTGTCCTTTGCCTGAGTGCCAGGGGTTCCCATCTCTGGGCTGGCACCTTAGGATTCAAGTGAGTCCCTCCAGTGGCCCCAGTGTGGTCCTCTACTGCTGTGTGATATAGAAGAATCACTGAGACCCGAGGTCATGTAGGGGAGCCAGCCTTCTGGGCAGCCTATATCAAGACCACAGGATTTCTGTTTTCCAAACCTAACCCTGGGCTGGGCAGCAGAAGCCCTTGACTTTGAACTGGGAACTCCAGCATTCTTGAACGTTGCCTGGCCGGTTGTGTTAGCAACAGCTGAATAACTTTGACGGACCCGTAGAAAGAAGCAAACAGACCTGCTCAGAGAACACTGGACTAACGAGTCTCAGGGCTCTGAGCCAAACTAGGCTTTTTGAGGATGGGCTTATCTTGCAGACTAAGATTGGATCCTACTTCTCTTCTCTGATTGAGCTACACGGTCTTGGGCAAGTCACTTTGTGCACCTCAGTTTCTCTGTCTGTGAAATGGGTAAAGTAGTCTTTATTTTGCAGGGCCATTGTGGATCATGTGACAGGATCCTAGAAAGTGCCTGGCACCATAAGTGTGAGTCTAATTTACAAGCTATATCTCTGCTGCATCTTACCTCAAACAGACCTAAAGTCTCCCAATGACTATGGGGTGGGGGAGGATAGAAAGAGAGAGACATCTAGAAAGGCATGGCAAGCAGCTGCTCCGACCCCCTGTCCCGGGAAGAGCCGTGCCCCGCCCAGCCCAAACCTCTAGACTTGTCTGATTCCTTTCCCTGACATTTCCATCCATCATCCTAATTGCTTCTCCCGAAAAATGAATTTGTAGTTGATTTCTTCAAAAGAGGGAATCAGCCAACAGATAAAAAGGTTGTTTTATTTAATTTGCATGAAGAGGCTGCCTGCTGCCACCCAGCTGTGCCGGCTGGGCTGCAGGGAGGGCCTGAATCAGCAGTGGGTGAACACAGGTAGGGACTGGCTGCTCTCTTGATCTGGCTTTCTACCTGGATTGCTTCGGTTCGAGTCCCAGCTATAATCTACGGTGTCTGTTTTGATCATTACATCAGGGAGATCCATGCCTGTGTCATACCTATTGCAAAAGATAAGGCTTCTAGCCAGAAGAGATAAAGCCCAAGAACTCAAGACACTCACGGAAGCAGAAACTCAACAGGCCAGGCCTTTGTCCAGTCAAAGGCTCAGTACATATGCTAGCCCTTCAGTGGAGTTTTCTAGGCAGTGACTGTGCCCAGGTATAATGTGCACACCTGCAATCCCAGTACTCAGGTGGCAGAGGCCAGAGGATCAATACAAGTTCAAATCCAGCCAAGCCTACCTAGTAAGTTCTAAGCTAGCCAGAGGGACATAGCAGTACCATGACAATGCCTAGTGTGTGCATACAGGTCAGGTTACAAGCCACAAACTTCTCTCTCCAGCATGTACTTTATCCAGTGCTGTTGTCTTCCTTCAGATGAAAAACTGATGCCCCCTCTCGCCTATGACAGGAGCTTCGTACATGGCAGGTGGGAGTTTGTCTTCCTTAGAGATTCTTGGGACAGCAGCTTAAAAGGGCAGAGCCAGTGCTTGGTGTGGAAGTCAGGGGTCAGGCAGGTGTAGGGGGCATGAAAGGGAGACATCTTGCTGTCTTAGTTAGGGTTTTACTGCTGTGAACAGACACCATGACCAAGGCAACTCGTATAAAGACAATATTTAATTGAGGCAGGCTTACAGGTTCAGAAGTTCAATCCATAATCATCAAGGTGGGAACATGGCAGCATCCAGGCAGGCATGGTGCAGGAGGAGCTGAGAGTTCTATATATATCTTCATCTGAAGGCTGCTAGTGGAAGACTGACTTCCACGCAGCTAGGATGAGGGTCTTAAAGCCCACACCCACAGTGACACACCTATTCCAACAAGGCCACATCTACTCCAACAAGGTCACACCTACTCCAACAGGGCCACACCTTCTAATAGTGCCACTCCCTGGGTCCAGCATATACAAACCATCACACTTGCCCTCTGGGAAACCCCTCTGGTATGGGGTGGCATCTGGGATGGAGACCCCCAGGGCTCTAGGCAGAACACAGTAAATTTCTAGTATTATGCAATACCAGAGAAGATGCCAAACATATTCTGGCACAGGATGTTCCAGGAACCTGGAGACATGGGCACCCCATGAATGGGAGAACCATTTAACCTACCTTCTCAACATGAGTGTTTCTGTGACAGCGAGTTCTATTAACAATTACACAAAGACAATAGGTGTGCACAGCAAAAGTCCCTAGCAATGCAAGCTGCGCTGTTACTATAACTGTCAACCAGGAGCAACAGAAGTAAAGGCAGAGTGGGTATGCTTCCAGAGTCACCCATCCACCCACCCAAAAGGATTTTGGATAGTTTGGGATAGAGCCGTGGAACATATCAGGGCATTGGCATAGCCATGGAGAAACAACTGGGAAATAGCAGCTGGCGACCCGACTGGGTTTGCCCTCCCGGGACCATTGCACCCTTGGCAACTCAGCCACCCTGTCTGGGCCATTTCACCTGTGAGATGCTGGACAGGAAAGTGTTTTCTATTTTTATTACGGGCTATAATTGCCGTGTTCCTTTATTTGTTTACTTGCTTATTGCTTGTGTCCTTGTCTGTCATTTAAGTCTCTGAGGACAGAGGCCTTGTCTGTCATGTTCCCAGCTATATACCCAGCACCAAAAACAGTGACCAGAACAAGCAGACCCTTGACGATGGATGCAGATGGGAGGGCTGGCCCTGGGACCTCATTTGCAGATGCTTCTCTAATAGGACAGGGATGGCTGTGTCAGGAGGGTCCAGGATGCTTTCAGGGGAGGCAAGTGGACCTGCTCTCCATCCCTAGGGGTCCTTCTGTCTCTGCTATGTTTGTCACCCTTTCAGACTGTGATAAGATTCTTCTGCCCACATTACGTAAGAAGGGTACTCAACTGAAGCACATGATCTTGGTTGCTATGATCTTGTGTGTGTGCTGGTGTGTGCAGAAGCTAAGAAGTTAACACTGTCTTCCTTAGTCAACTGTAATTTTTGAGACAGGATCTCTTGTTGACCTGGACCTTAAAGAGTCAGCTAAGCTGACTAGACTGTGGGCTCTAGGGATCTGCCTGCCTCTGCCTCCCCAGTGCTGGGGTTATAAACATGAGCCACTATTCCTGGCTTTTATGTGGATGTTGAGGGTCAAACTCCAGCCCTCATGTCTGTTTGGCACGCACTTTTCCTATCTATTCCTCTCTGCAGCCCCACGGCTGAACTGATTATGCTAGGTTTGGAGTGAGTAGAGCAGGCCAGTCCCTGACTTTAAACTGTATAGCTGTGAGAACTGGATTATTGGCAGTGACAGAACACTGCTTATACCTTTATTCTGGCAAACCCAGAAAGCGCTGTGGACACCAGGTAGCTCACCAAGGAGAGCGGTGGTCTGTGGCTTCTTGCTTGGGTGAGCCTCATTGTTGCCCTGTTGGATTTTGGTCTTCTCCTTCCTAAGAGGCGAGTCTTGCCCCTTCTCCCCTGTGCCTAGTCCCACCTCATCTCTGAAGGTGTGGTATAGCCTTGCATCAAGGGTCTCTCTGTCTGCAGAAGGAGCTGATCCTCTACCCACAAGGCTAACGCCACCATTTTCTCTCCTGTGTTTCATTTGAGAGGTCCCTTCTGTCCTCTCTGCCACTGCCCTCTGGGAACAAGGCTGCTGCCTTCTCTGCAGGCTCTTACCATGCCTGGGGACCAGATCCCCCCTCAAACTCCATTTGGGGCATACGATCTGTAATCCCAGCGCCGAGTGAATGGAGATAGGATCAGCTCTTTTTAAATAAAGATTTGTTTGTTTGTTTGTTTATTATGTATACATCGTTCTGCCTGCATATGTGACTGCAGGCCAGAAGAGGGTACCAGATCTCATTACAGATGGTTGTGAGCCACCATGCGGTTGTTGGGAATTGAACTCAGGACCTCTGGAAGAGCAGACAGTGCTCAACCTCTAAGCCATCTCCAGCCCAGGCTCAGCTCTTTCATGGTCTCACTTTCATGTGTTGAAAGGACCTTAGAGTTTGGTTGCAAACAATTGAAGCTGAGTATTAAGAACGGGTGTGTCAGTCATGGCGGGTACTGACATACAGCCACATGACAGAAGGACAGAGTGGGCCTAGCTTGGGGACAGGCAGAGGCAGCAACTCACACTCTAACTCCTCTATCATCCTGTCCGGTGGGTCCTGGTTCTCTAAGTCGGAGCCTGTGGTAGCTCCAGGTTCTCATCTGTTGTACTTCCCCATCAGAGAGGATGTGTTTGGAAACTCCAGGAAAGGGTGCAGTTGGCTGAATTAAGGTCAGCTGCTGACCCCAACCTGCTGCTTAGGTCAAAAGACTTGGGCCAGAGTGAGAGGATACAAGTTCCTGTGGAGAACTCAGCCTAGAGCTGGCAAATAAGAGGGCTGCTGTCCTAAAAAGAAGTGGGGCTTGGGAGTGACACGGGCCTTGTTGCTGAAAAATGGTGTGAACTGCAAAAAGTCCTTCCAGGTCATGGGCGACACGGGGATGTGTTTCATCTCCTGGCCTTTCAGCAGGGAAAAGGAGAACTCTGGGAGTCAGTCCAGGCTGAAAGAGCCATTCCCCTGGTAGCAGGGCTGCAGCTCTGTGACATTCTTAGCTGACACCCTTGCTCCTTCCTGAGCAGCCAGGGTCAAGGTCTTTCTATTTGATCATTGCAGGCATTGCAGACTGAAGCATAGTCCAGGGTCCAACTACAGTCCCCGGGATGCTGTATTTAGCTGAGCATCAGCGTGCTCTTTATGAAGAAGGAGATTGAGTACATACCCCACCCACTGCTCCACCAGCGAGGTCCCTGTCTCCATCTTCACTCTCTGCTAGGTCAGGATTAGAGTTACCATGGTGGACCTCAGGATAGCACCATCATTTTCTCCTCTAGGGACCCCAGTTCCCAGCACCATCCCTTGATCTTTGTCAGCTTTTCTGCAGCCTTGGATAACATTGAAATGGGGTGTGTTTTTCTCTTTTGGTCCATGAACATCTAAAGAACATTGGTCGGTATTTGTCTTTAACTCATGACCTGGGCTGGGCACACAGCTATCCTTAAGGGAAGGCATTTTGAGTAGTGTATTAGCATGCAGGCCGCTGAGGCTAACAAGGCCGGGATGTACCAGAGTCTGCTCGGTGCAACCTAGCAGCATTCATCAGCAGGCCCTCCAGGCTGGTGACAGAGCATCTCTTCCAGCTCCTTGAGTAGTGATCCCTCTGTTGCTGTGGACTGATGTGGAACCTGATCATTCGTTATAAACCTGAAGTGTCCGCGTCAGAAGTGCTGACTCTCGAGCTGCTTGCTTTCATCTTCCCTTGTGTCTGACCTGTTCCTTCAGTTGGATGGACAGTCAGTTCCAAGAGAGCAGGAATGTGGCCTCAGTAGTTTCTGCTCTGTACCTATAGTCCCAGGCCAAGTCACATAGGGATGGGGGCTCGTCTCTCCACTATTTTTGTGTCTTTGACTCAGGACAGTGACCACCAGCAAAGGGGAACTTTCAGCAAATGTCTTAATTCTTGTTAGAGCCAGGCCAGCTCCAACTGGTCCTTTTTTCCCTCCTTCTCTCCCTCCCTCCCTCCTTTCCTCCCATCCTTCCTTCTTTTTCTTTTTCCTTTTCTTTTTCTTTTTGTCTTCCTGAGACAAGGCCTCAATATGTAGGCCAAGCTGCCTTCAAACATTCAATCCTCCTGCCTCAACTCCCACATTCAGGGATATAGGTGCACACCACCAAACCCAGCTCACTCCTTTCTTAGGATCTGAATAACTTCAGCCTGTCAGAGTAACCCACCTGGACCTTTTCTCTTGTTTTCCTCAGTGCCTTGTAATCTGGAGACGCTCTTTGGCCTCCTGCCCGCTGCTGTTTTCCACCATTTTTTTTCTCTCTCATCAGAGGCTCTCCCAGAACAAGGGGTTTGTTCCAGCTGAGGCCTCGAGTTTCCTTCATCTGCTCAGGTTTCCTCACCAAAGCATGCTTAGTCTCTCCCTCAGAGAATAATTTTCTCTGACAAAGAAGAGTCTGGAAACTCCTCTGCATTATTTATCCACCCACCCACCCCCACTCCTGGCCCAAATAGCCCCAATCCTTGGCTCTGAAATCTGTTTGTGGTTTTCTCCACCATCCCCACTCCCCCTGAGATTCAAGTTTCTGCAGAGCGTGTTTAGGAAGGAAAAAGCAAGAAAAGTGCATTGCAAGACCACTTTTCCTTTTTAAATTTCAGCCTGCAACCTGGGGGAGTTGGGGGGAGGGGTGGCGGGTCTTCAAGCGAACTATCCGTTTGAGGTTAATTGGTTTAGAATTCATTAACCACATTTTCCTGCCTGCTGCTGCCTTGTCTTTGGAACGGTGCTTGAGTTTTCCGATTCTTTGGGTTGCCAAACTAATAATTCACCTACTTTATTTCCTGACTCACAGTTAGTTTGTTGTAGTCTAAATAATGCATATTCAGCTTCATTAGCATATATTTGGATCATTTCCGACTTGAATGTATTCAGTCCCATCAATTTGCCATTAGTGAGATCATTCAGGAGGGAACTTTCCAGATCTTTAATGCTGTGTCAGTCATTCCTATCTGTCCTGGGTATGGGGGAAGGGCGGGGGAGAGGCGATGAGAACGGGAGCTTGTCTGCCCTAGACACAGATGACACGGGGACCCTTCCTCCACCTAAGTGGAACAAACCTATATAAGAGTGGCTGCGAATTTGACAGTGAGGCCAGGTGGGCAGGGCTGTGTAGCCAGCTGTGGTGACCTTCTAAGTGGGCATGAGCACTCAGCACTGTGTTTGCAGGGGCTTTAGACATTCCAACTGAAATGACAAAAACAAGTTCCTGTAGGGAACCATGTACCCTGGCTATGCATGGTGCCAGATCTACACTGGTGACCAAAGCATCCCAAAGGTTATGCCCCATGGAACTCACAAGGAAAACTGAGAACATTGAGCAAATAAATGCCCATAATAAAATTCAAATCAAGTCGTTAGTGACCTTCTTGCCTCTTTCCTGTCTTCCCTTTGAATGACGGACATTGGAGAGGAAGATTGGAGGAACTGAAGAGAGCGGAGCCGCCCCACAGATGATGAGGAAGTACACCCGTGAAGGGAAAGGTGCCCTATTGGAGGAGGAAGGTGGGGAGGGCTGCCTCTGAGCTGGGGACTCTGGGGAAAGAGGGCGATGGCAGAGGCACTTGGGGTGCTGAGGAACGTGTGCAGGGCCACTGCACCATCTTAGCCTATTGAGCATCTGTGCCTTCGTCCTCTGAGAGGGAGGGTCTGCTGCAGCTGAATCAAGGTGGCCCAGGGAGAGATCTGTCACCTTCATATCTTCCAGAAATAATTACAATTAGTAATAAATGTGGTGGAGGAAAGGCACGAGGCCTCTGAGGTCAAGGGAAGTCGGTGTGAAGATGTGACTGACTTTCAGGGTGAGGACTGGAGGGGATTGATGGTGAGCACAGGTGAATGTCCCGGAACACTTCAGCAGCAAGCCCAGCACTGTGGGATTCCTGAACCGGCCAAAGGCCAATGCTTTTCAAGGTCAGTGCCTCAGAGGCAGACAGAAGCTGCGGGTTTGGGATCTGAATGAAGATGAGATTCAGAAATGTGTGTAGGTAACCAGGGAGAGAGAGGCACCTCACTGGAGTCTGCCAGCACTCGAGTGCAGTAAGCAGAGAGACCATGAGAGATCAGTATGGGCTGTGTGCCAGGGAGGGGGTACAGAGACCCAGGGCAGAGGCAGAGAGGGTTACTCAGGGGCCAACCATGTAGACTACAGGAAATCTAGAATGAAAAAGCTTTGCTTCCCAACATCCTGTGGCTGACAGCACCCGGTCCCAAGGCAGACCTGCTGGCCCCATTCGCCTGTGCACTCACAGAGAGAGGCTCTTAGACAGAGAGCAGAGGAGGGGCCTCAGGAGCAACACTGCTCAGGTCATGACTAGTGAGGCATTGTATCCCTGTCACAGTAAGTATGGTCAAGTGAACTCTGCATATACAGATGAATGGTCTCTCCTTCTGTGAGGGGGTGGGACATAAAGACAGATTGTCAAAAGGGAGAGGGGCTCCCGGGAGACGGAGAGTCATAAAGGGAGAGTGGAGGTGCCTCTTCCATCCTGAACACTGAAGACCACTTCCTCTAGCCAATGAGGAAACACGTTCTTTCCTAGGCAACCTCCATCACCTCCTCCAGCTAGAAGTTCCGGCATCCAGAGGTCCACACACCTTCATTTAGAACTCACTGTTGCCCCAAGGAATGTTGGGAAAAAAGCATGGGAGATGAGTTCTTTGGGCTGCTTCTAGCTGGCCAAAGTAGCTAGACAGATTATACTCTACCTCTGACTTCATTCAATAGAAAGACTCAGTTACCGTGAGTGATCAACAGGCCGGCAGATAAACCACGAAAAAGCAAATAAAAATAAAGGAATGCATGAGCAGGGCAGAAGATGTGTGTGTGTGTGTGTGTGTGTGTGTGTGTGTGTGTGTGTGTGTGTGTATATGTCCGGTTCCCATCAGTGGTCACATCTTTCTCAGAAGGTTAACACTGTTTGGAACTAAATAGAGCTTGTTGGGTCCACATGGCATCCTCCCCCTCAGCACATGACGTAACACACATTGCTGGAAGGGAGCATGTGGGTGGAAAAACCTTCATGAGTGGCTTGGCTGTGATTTATGTGACCTGAGAGCTGACACTTAAAAGCCGAGTACAGTCACCCAGTGCAGAGGTGGTGTATGTCAGGGAAAGGCAGGTCCAAAGCTGCCGGACCTAGCCATATGGGCCCACATGGGCTGCTAGAATATTAGGAAACAAAGAGCTTAGCTTGCCGGGTGACAAGCCCGGTTAGTGTAGGCTTTGTTCTCCCTTCATAAAAGAAGCTATCTCAGATGGAAACAGACTGTAACAGACTGCAGAATGAATGGTAAATGCGGTTCTACATATCTAAGGCTGTTGTAACAGGATCTGATCGTGTTCAATCTGTGCTCTGACATGCTTGGTTGTTAGTGTGAGCAGTGATCTGGGCTTTTCCATGACTCCCCCACCATCACCACGCCACGCTCACCATTATCTGAGCATGCGCATTCACAGTAGCTTTGTGGGCCAGACGCTATGTTGGAGATTCCATGGTGGGTAGACAAGATACTGCCCGGCCTCACATCCCCAAGGCTGGAGAGATGGCTCAGCAGTTAAGATCATGGTCTGCCCTTCTAGAGGACCTGAGTTAGGATCTCAATATCCACACCAGGTAACTCAAAATTGTTTGTGTGGTCATCGCTTCTCCCCAGGGCCGTTGGCCACTGGCCCACGAGGAGGAGGGGAGCAGAATTAAAGAACAGGGTTTCAGATGGCCCATGAACACAATGGAAATAACAGACTTATCTCTGGGATTAGCTTTGGGGAGACAGATCGACTTTATACAGGGTGAATCAAGGACGATATAGTTTTGGAAAATCGGGTAGGAATATCCAGGGTGGGGCAAAGGTCCTCGGCTGAAGGCTAAGGTCCTGAGATGCCTCATGGGAAGGCGGTCCGGGAATCTCAGGTGCTAGCTGAACAGGTTCTTATCTGGAGAAAGGAAGCTGATCTTAAGCAATCTTAAGCAAGGTTATGTGACATTCCTCAGGTAGAAGGTCTAGGGTGTTTTTGAATTCCCAGACAAGGTCAGAGGAGGAGAAGCCCTGCTAACAAAGGGAATCCATCATTTTGCACTGAGCTCAGGCTTTACCAGTAATGGTAGACTTTAGCAGCAGGGTTTCTCAACATGTTTGTAACTCCAGTTCCAAAGGAATCTAACTTCTCTGGACTCTGCAGACACCTGTATCCACACACTCAATAATAAATAATCAATTAATAATAATAATAAATTTTTAAAAAGAAACGAAGACTGCCCAATTTGGAGTTCAGAGGCATCAGCAGAAACCCTTAGCAGCAGATGCACTGCCAAGCCCCAGGGAATGGAGAAGGAGTAAACTGAGAGGCAGGCAGATCTGGAGGTGCTGGCTCTCCAGGAAGCCCAAGATAACTCAGGAGACGGGAGGTGCAAGTCCAAGTTGTCATAGCACGCATTAAGATCAGA
Source organism: Uromys caudimaculatus (assembly GCA_028551405.1). Lineage (NCBI taxonomy): Eukaryota > Metazoa > Chordata > Mammalia > Rodentia > Muridae > Uromys > Uromys caudimaculatus. The sequence continues at coordinate 113,845,306 of CM052702.1, forward strand.
GAAGGATCATGAATCAGGAACTGGGTAGGACACAGAGGGACGGATGAACAGGCAGAAAGGTTGAGGCAGAGTATCCAGGAAGATCCAACTCGGACCAGGTCGGACAAAGATGCAATGGGCAATCCACTCCTGAGAAGTGGGGCTAGCAAGAGTCAGGTTGGAAGTCATCCCCAGCCAGCCAACTGGGAAGCAGACTCCATGCCAGATGCCAGAGATCCAGCAGCTGAGAGCCAGATAGAAGGGGACACTTGGGGCAGCCAGTGGAGCAGGCTAGAGAAGGGCTCACTTTGTGTAGTGCTGAGTTAGAAGAGGGACTCTCCCAGAAAGGTCTCGGTTCTGCAGCACATTGGCCAGGGCAGACGTCCCTGCCCGGGCAGGGACAGTCATTTACTGGGTGCTGGCACCACAGTGAGCACAAAGAATGGAGATGGGGATCAAACAACCTTCGTGGGAATGGGATGTCACACCTCAAGGCTCACCTCTCGCCCCTGGCCCTACAAAACCAACAGTAATAACGAAAATATTCACTGTTCACATTGCAGTGAAACTTGCAGTCTTTTATGGGAGGTGGTAGTGAGCAGGCAAATAAATGCATGTTTAGTTGCGACGTATTTTAAGTCGTAGGAGTGAAATGAATCAGACTCACAGTGAAGAACAGGAGGAGGAGATTATAGGGAAGATGAGAGGAGTGTGACCTAAGTGAGATTTAAGTTGAGGGACCCAGGGAACAGCAGGCTGAGATGGAGTTACCCAGCAGAAGGTTCTTCCATTGTTATGCAGTTCCCTCACCTTGCTGAGTTTCCTGCTGATTCCGAATTTATCAAGAGTCATCTCACATCAGCCATGATAGTTAGACAAATTTACTTAGTAGAAGGAGAACGTGCTGCTACAGGAACTCGGGATACATTGAGTTCCAGCATCAGAGGGAAAGGGAAACTGCTTAAATAGGCCCCAATTGTGACAGCGCTTAGTCCTGGACCACAACTAAGATAGACATAGTTCCTAGGAACATTCTGTGCTCACTCAAGCTAACCCAGAGTCATGGGCCAGCAGGCCTCTCCAGTCTGCTTCCCACGTAGCTGCTGGAACCCATGCAAGGGAGGGGGGGGAGGAGTGGGGCTCACGGGTCTGGTCCTGATGAAGAAAGCTAATGTTCCTTTGGAATGTGACGGTAGAGTCTCATAAGAAAATGGAACAATTCGATGAACACGTGCAGTCATTCATTCAGCCAAGAGATTTCTGTTCAGCATTGGCTGGAGAATGTCTACAAGAGAGAGAACAGAACACCAGACTCTAGTCATAGCTGTCACTGAAAACGGGGTATTTGAGAAAACTCCACTTATGTATCATCCATCAGTGAGCTTCTCTGGTCACATTCCCATACAAAGATGCCTGTGATGGCATACATAAGGCTGTGTGTGAGTCCTACTCCAGCAGCAACAGAAACAGCGACAATAATAAGGGGGCTGGAGAAATGACTCCGAGGTTAAGAGCACTTGCTTCTCCTGCAGAGGACCTTGATTCACTTCCCAGCACTCACAGGGTGGCTCACAGTGGGCTGTAATTCCAGTTCCAGAGGTTCTGACAGCTTCTTCTGGCTCCCACAGCACATAATGAACATATAGGCAAACATTCATACACGTAAGATAAATAAAAATGTTTTGGGGCCCGGAGAGATGGTTCAGTGGTTAAAGAGCACTATCTGATCTTCCAGAGGTCATGAATTCAATTCCCAGCAACCACATGGTGGCTCACAAACATCTGTAATGGGATCTGATGCCTTCTTCCGGTGTTGTCAAGCGACAGGATGTTCATATACATTAAATTTTAAAAAAATATTTTAAGAAAGTAATAATCTGTCCAAACTAGAGAGTTTGTGAGTTGCTATTACTTTAATTGTGAGCAATAGAAATCCATTTTATCTAGCTTTCTAAGGAAAATGAGTGTGGACTGGGGCTCTAGCTTAAGTAGAGTGCTTGCCTAGCATGCATGGAATCCTGAGATCTACCCTGCTCCCCACCCCCACCCCATCCCCCACACTACACAGACCAAGAGGTGGAGAATCAGGAGTTCAGAGGCCACAAAGGGCCTCTTCCATAAAATCCCCACCCTGCTGTACACACACAACATATCCACTCATCCCACGCCTGATCTGGAGCCTACCAAGTCCTTGGCCCTGTGTGGTCAGATCTACAGGTCCTTCAGGTTTGATGGAGGAAGAAATTGGAAGAGGTAGGTTGGGGGGGATCTTTTGGCCAGGATGAATTCTGGGCTAGATTCCTGGGTAGCATGCAGCCACAAAGGGTTTTGAGAAGCAATGCGGCTATGTTCCAGTCTGGTGAGGCCTTTATATCTAGCTCCAATGTGCCAGGCTGCACATGTACACACCAAGTAGAATGCTGCTCTCAGCCCTGTGTGATAGTTAGTCAGCAGGGGCTGAATCCAAAACCAAGGACTCTAGCCTCTGTGACACTGTTCTGTTCGTAACAAATCTGGCATATGGCACACTGCCTCAGACTCACTTCTTTGCTAAGATGGCCTGTGGAGAGAGATATGGGTGACAGCATCGAGTCTGCATAGATCCAGGGGTGCAGGAAGAGGTGACTGTGGCTGGCTAATCACTGCAGGACTCTGCCTACCTACAGCTGTTTCCCACACCCAGGATGGCAGAGGCTAGCCGAGAAATCTCAGGGAGTCTGTCTCCACAGCTCTTGCCTCTGTTGGCCTCTTCACACACACACCCCACTCTCCACTCTGGGAGGGAGCCATCCTGCTTTCTTCACAGACACAACCTTGAAAGAGCCCTGTGGATGGCCCCAAGGCCTTCCCAGCTCCCTAAGGTAAGCCCCTTCTGGCAGGCTAGCTGGGGGAAACCCCCAACTCCTTCCCAACCTTTTTCTTTAAGTGTCACCAAAAGTCTCATGCCCAGCGGAGCCCAGGGAGCCCAGGCAGAAAGCTAGACAATCTGTTTTTCCTTGTATCTGTGAAATAAAGAATCAGAGGGCAAAATGGGGATGGGGGGGTCTCCAATTATCTCTCCCCCTACCCATCAGGGGCCTCACACTCTCCCCTACAGCTCACTGGCAGTCAACAGCCTCTCAAACCTGTTGAAATCCATTACCGACCTTTGGTCTCAGCCACCACAAAGGAGCTTTGCACAGTGCGCAGGCAGATTAAACAGAAATGAATTGGCTGAGGGAGGCTTTGCGACCCTCTGCGTTCCCGCCTCCCTCCTCCCCTCTCTCTCCTTCTATCTCACTTTTATTATGATTTTTTTTTTCTGGGAAGCCAGCTGGGCAGAGCCAAGATAAGGCTGAAACGATCCCCGAGGTCACAATCACCTAAACTGGATTCACTTTGTTCCTTCTGCAAAGTAGGGCATGGCGGTGCCTCTGCACAGGGCCTGTTAGTGTGGAATTCATCGCATCTGGCAAAAGTGAAAATAAAACAAAATGAAAAGCCCATAAAGTTGAACTGTTAAATATTTAGGGCTCGTGATGAACGGTGTGTCATAATATTTGTTGAATTGCATTTGCTATTCAATGCATCTTTACCACTTATAGCCCCAGTTTTCCGAGGTAGAGGGAGGAAAGCAGAAGAATTAGGCTGTGTCAAAAATGGAGCCCCAGCTTTAATTTAACCTCAAAGACAAATCTGGCTGCCTGTGCGCCCTGGGCTGCGTGGCTGTTAGCACTCTCGGGCAGGGGTCTCTACCTCCCCTGGAGCCTGTTTCAGTGTTCACAGGCTGCTCTGTGTGTAATTAAGCAGGTGCCCTTCGACGCTGGATTTAAATTATCAAATGTCAAGACGTGACACTTTATTTGTGTATGTTTTCCTTGCTTAGCAATTCAGACAGTATCTGGGGAACAGGGATGTGACTACTGGGCTCCCAGGAGAAGCTTCTTCCTGTAACTCAGCAAGTCTACACTTCCATTCTTGGGAGGGGGTCATTCATGCAATGCTCCCTCCCCCAGCAGAACCTGCAGAGCCCTCTTGACTTAACTGATCTGAAGGAAGGCCACGATCATTTCTTGAGATCAAAGAAAGGGAGTGTTAAGTCTAAGCTTGACCTGTCCTGGTGTACCCAGAGACAGTGTGGGTGGGGGTAGGAAGAAGGGAGGCAGAGGGAAGAAGGAGGGGGAGGAGGGGGAAGAGGGGGGATGGGAACCAGAGACAAGGTGATAAGGAAGAGAAGAAAGAAGGAGAAGGAAGGGAGGGAGGGAAGGGGAGTTGGGGATAACTGAGAATCCCTGGTGTGTGCGCCTTGTGTAAGCTGCCAGTCTCCTAGGCCTTTAGGCCTGGATCTTCCCCTTGCCCATCCACTCTTCCCTGTGTGCTTTCCTATCTCCGCTCTGTGATGCTGATCAGAGGAGCACAATGTTGACTCTGAGGGATGTTTGCTGCCCTGTCAAGATCACCAAATAGGGGAGCAAAGGGCAGAAGGCAGGGAGAGCCTTCTTAATGTAGAAGTGGGGCTCCAGGAATCTAAGAGTCTGAAGGACCATGGAGGCCTTCAGAGAATGGTCATGAGGATCTCTAGCTAATGGCATCTGAGAGCCACATGCTGTGTCTTTGGATGTCAGAGGGCAATGACTTTGAAACATTAACCTTGGGAACTAGGAGACGGTGACCTTGAAAATCAGTGCAGAGGTTGACCTATAAGTGAGACTCTCAAGGGTGGGAGTTGAGTCTTGGCTGGGAGGCTGCAGGTCTGGCCATAGCTACCTAAGTCGGGGCTGAGAAAGTAGACTGTTGCTCAGGGGTCCCCCAACAGGTGCCCACCCCAGCACTGAATACTTTCACTTTCTCAGGGCTGCTAGGACCCAAGGGCTTCAAAGAGCTTTTTCTGTGTGGCCAAGGGCTGTTCAGCCAAAGCTGAACTCTCTTTTGGCTATGCTTGGCTTGTGACAGTGCCATCCTGCCTGCCTTTGTGACAGTGTATTCCCAGCCTGTGGGAGGGCCACTCCACAGGGCCAAGATGGAGCCAAGCTCTAGGTTTTAGCAGGCTTGTTTGTTTCCACACATCTGGGGTGTCTTGCTACCATCTGGATGTGATCCCCATTGGCCTCTCCATGGTTGCCAGGAGCTGTCATAGACATCAGCTAAGGTAATCTGACCAGAGGCTAGACAGCTTACAGAAGGGCTCCAAGGACATGTTTTGGGGGCCAGTCCAGCTGCTGGGAGCAAAGAGCTTGGGAGCAGTCTGCCATGGGCTTGTTGCACAGGGACACCAATGTATACATGTGAGAGAATACTTCAGTGAATGCCAATGTGTGAGAGTCTAAGTCTGTGCATGTCAGCATATATGTGCCTTTGAGTGAGCAGATGTGTCTCGGTGTGCTCTTGGAGAGGATTCTGACACATAGTGATTGTTTCATATGTGAGACAGCATGCTATTGGCCTGTGAATACACTTGTGTGTCCATGGCATGTGTGCCCCCAGTTTCTGTGTATCTGGCCAGGAAGTCTGCACAGCCTTTTACTGTGTGCTGGCATATGTGCCCACCCCACCCCTCACCCCCATGAATAGGTGTGTGCATGTACACTTGAGAGCCAGGCGCCTGCTAAATATTTGCTTTGCTGGGCCCTGGGGAGCGCAGTTGGCAGAGCTGCCAGCCCTGCATGCTGGGTTTTTGACAGCTCGAGAGCACGGCCTCAGAATGTGTGAACTTTCTCAGGGTAAACAGCTAATGATACCGCCTAGCCTGTGCTGACCCCCTAGCAGGCCTCCTAGCAGGCTGGGAGTTGTTAGGCAGCTATCAGCTGGTGCCTTCCTCCCTGTTATCTCACTTGGCACCCCAGGCCACGAAGGCCTGTGATAGGACAGTGGGACTCAACATTCCCTCCCCTCCTCTCTTCCCAGCCAGCCGACTTAGTAGTAGAGAAGAAAAACATCGTTTCTTAGCCAATCCCTCCCCACTCTCAGATATCAGCACCTCGGAGAGCTCTCCACCTACGCTTGGGGCGGGGTGAGGCTACCAGTGCAGCCCCTCACCTGCCCCGGACTTAGTTCTGGAGTACCTAGTAAGGGCAGGGCCTCTGGGCCTGAGTCCCCAGCCACTGTGGGTCTCTGGATCAAGGAAAGCCCTGGTTTGGTATGATGCGTGGCTAATGAATGCAAAATCTTACTCTTGCTAGAATTGGGTCACAGCTTCCCGGAGCTCTTGAAGCCCTGGCATAGAACTGATTTTACTGAGGAGAAACCTGGCCCTTAGTCTGTTGTGCCAGCATCCTCCTCCCTGTGGCCCTCATCCCAACTACTGTCTCTGAAGTGTCATCCGAGCGTGTCATCCTCTTGTCCTTGGAGAGACACCTTTGTCCTCAGCTGTCTGAGACTCTGAGATGCAGGCTTGCTTGTATGGGTATGTGTGCCTAGACAGATCAGTTAGAACATATGTGTGTACACATGTGTCTAGGAGGTGTGTTCAACCAATGGTTAGACTCACGTGAGTGGTTTTTTGTGCTTGTATTAAAGTAGAGGCTTCCTCAAAGCCATGGGGGCAGAAGATATCTAGGCTCATCCATCTCACCTGGGGCTCAGCTGCCACAAGGTTATCCGCTTTGGGTGAGGCAAGACTGAACACTGGGTTCAGACCTAGAAGCTACACAAGGCAAGCAAGCGTTGGAAGAGAACATCCGATCTGACTGTGTTCTCTTTCCCGATTTACAGATACGGAAACGGAGGCCCTATGAGCAAGCTAACTTATATAATGTCACCAGGGGAGAACCAGGCCCCACTCTAATCCCACTCTACACGTGGTCTAGGCTCTTGCTAGTGGCCTGCTGCATCTGTGTTGAGCCCCAACTAGGCCCCCAGAAAAGCAAGAAGCTTTGAGCAGCTCTCTCAGATCCCCCTCAGGCTGGAAGAAGCTCTGGGGTCTCTGTCTCCTGCCCTGCTCAGAGCCAATCTAGCAGAGGTCCCTTTAACAGGCAGATCCAGCCTCCTGCCCCCAACCCCCTGCTGCTGAGCTGAAGAGAGCAAACTTTTCCAGACAGCCCCTGTCTGTGTCTCATTACAGAGACACAGCCATATTCCATTAATTCCTCATTTGCTGTGGGCAAAGCGCTGATATGTACGTTTTTACCTGGGGTGGTTTTAATCAGTTAATTTAACCAGAAACATTAATAATGTATTTCTTTGCCACTCGACTGCCCATCTGTTGAACAACTTACCTGTTGGAAAGTAATGTCACCTCCTGTGACTCAGAGCCTTCGGCTGCCCGGGAACAAGATGAGATGTTGCATAGTTAATGGTTTCTTGGAGCAAGGGTGAAGGCCAGGGGGTGCCATGTGCGCTCCTAGGCTGCTGCTCTGAAGCATAGCTTCTTTCCACCTTGGCTCTGATGGGCTCTGACGAATGCCACCTGTGCCTTTGATATCTGCTTTGTTGAGGGCTGTGACTTCTGAGAAAGGCTGGAAGACTGTTCACAGCTCAAGGAGGGGAGAAGGCTGGGAGAGGATCTGCAAGGGTGGATCTGAGCTCTAGCATTTTATGTTGCTGGTCCTTGTCACATAGCTCTCATCTGAACCATCATTGACCTCTTCGTGTTCTGGGAAGGCTCAGGGAGAAAGACCATTGGTGCTTGATCTAGGAAGAGTTCCTTCCTTCCTTGATAAAATATTCTTGATCCTAGTCATTGGGATCCATCTGAGGAGGGCTGCAAGGCTGAGTGAGCTTGGTGAGCCAAGAGTCCTATTCAGCAGATGTAACCACCAGTCAGAGGGTAGGAGCCTCCAGCAGCCCAAGCTCCACTCATGTGGCCTGGCACACTTGGCCATCCAGTTGCTGGGCCATGGGGTGTTCCAGGAGGGGATTCCTCCAGAGGGGGTTGAAGAAGCTGAGGCAACAGAGAAGTTACTTGGTTAAGGAATGACAGGACATCCCCTAACCTCCTTCACCTCATCTCTTCTGGGATAATCGCTGTCCCCCTTCCTCAGAAACCATGAAGCAACAAAGCTCTGGGGATCTTTGAGGAGCCCCTTCCACTGCTAAACCCACTTTCCCACTAAGTTCCTGTCATCTTAAGGACTGGGGGTGTGCTGGGGGTGGGCGTCAGCACATGGCACAGCTGTATTCTACGACCTGGTTCTATGACCCTGTGACCTCTCACTCCATGCCTCCTGGAGAAAGGTGTAAATGGGAAGCATGCTTCTTTCTGAAGCTCCCAGTGTCCTCAAGGTGAATGGAGGACTTGTCCTGGATAAGGTCCAGGGTGGGTGCAGGGTTCTTGGGGCATAGCAGGTCCGATCCTCTGTGGGAGCACTTCCCTCTGCCTGGAGCTGTTTTGCTTTCTTAAAGCTGGAGACACTGCTAGCTGTATGCACAGACTTTCATGTACTTCCCAAAGGAAAAAAATGCCACCAATTAAACTATGACACGGTGCCTTCTTATCATCTATTGCAAGACCCATCTCGATTTCAGGGATGTTAAAATGAGAGAAAAAAAAAGTGTGATTCGGGATCAGTGGAATATGGAAATGAAAATAACATGGCTGCTGTCTATCAGGGACTCTGTGCTCCAGGGACTCTGCTGATGGCGGCATCTCATTAGACCCTTGTGGAACCCTGTGATTGGAGCGTCTGCTCAGAGAGGTTAAATAGTGGAGAGTCACACAGTGATCCACCAAGAGCTCTCAAGTAGGATCATGGACTCTCAAGATCGATTCCTCGATCTTCACTTAAGGACCATGAGGCTCACATACCGTGCAGGTGGCAGAGGGCTGCTTGGTCAGCCATGGCACTGTCCTGCAAATGGCTAGGCGGGACAGAGCTGGGCTCCCAAACCTGCTCCACTTATCTGATGCCTGTGCTCCAAAGAGAAGGCAGCAGATGAAGTGGATTACGTCTCTGGATCCGCCCCTGCACCCCCACCCCCACTCCCCATCATGGGAGGGTCCTCTCAGGCCCTCCAGTCCTCTACAGGCTATCTCCAGTCCAGCCCAGTCCACTTCTGAATAAGCGTTCACTTTGCCTGCCAACTGCCTGGTAGAGGGTGATCCCCACCTCTCCTACCTCCTTCCGATCCCTAACAGTCAGGAATATGTGAGCAGAGCAGCAGGCAGGCAAGGACGAGGCAGAAACTGAGATCGAGAGCTGCCGCAGAAAATTCACAAATTGGTCCCAGAGAGCAATGAAGCCTCTTTTTTTGCCCATCAGCTCACTTCCCCAACCATTACCAGGCAGCTAGTGTGAGGCCAGTGGCTGGAGCAAAAGCCAGGAGTGGGCAGGCATGGGGAATGGTATGGGGTAGAGTGGCTGCTTTCCAGAGGAGCACAGAGACCTCAGGCTGCAGCCTAGTTCAACGTCCTCGAGTAAGAACCGGGGAGCTGGGGAGATGCTGCCAGGGAGTCGGTACCGAGATGTAGCTCAGCTCCGTTTAGATGGACAGAAGAAGCAAGGACCTACCTGATATCTATCCTGAGACAGGAGATGCTTTCTGGCCTCAGACATGGACAGAAGATAGAGCTGGGTCCAGATCCTGCAAATTCAGGGACCAGCCTTCTTGTGAGTCTCATGTGTAGACTGAAAAGAAAGAAGGGCCTGCTGCTGGCAAGGTACAGCCGCTGGTCTGTGCCAGGCACAAGGACACCTTCTTTTACCCTGCTCAGAAGTCTGGGAAGGTGAATTTGTCATTTTCACAGATGTTAAAATTGACTTGCAGGGGGAATAAGCAACAGCTGGCTAGTAGCTGAGGTGCAAACTGCACCAAACTAGCCACGGGCCAGGCCACTGTGTTCTGGTCCTTCTGGGGAAAATGAGGCAGAAACATGAAGTCAGACAGGGCAAGGTGAGCTCATGGAGAGCACTCAGTAAGGAGACCGGCCTCGGGGGTCTGTCTGTTGCAGTTACTTAGAACCACGCAGAGCCTAGAATTGGACACAGCTTGCTGTTGAGAACTGGGAGCCCAGTGTTACCCACTCAGTACTGGCGGCTGCAGAGTGCTTGCTGTCCTGCAAAGAAGAATGTCTCTTCATTTCTGAAGACCTCAGACCTCCTGGCTGTGGGAAGGTCTGAGAGGCCACCTGCACATCCTCTTGTGCTCCCATGCAGAGCCTGCACTGCCTAGAGAGGAGATGCCATTGCGGTGAGCTAGCTACCAGACAGCCTGGTGACACTGTAAAAGGGAGTCAAGGTTCCACAGGCAGAAAAAGATTTGCCTGAGGAGAGATGACTAGGCAGGATATGACTTTCACACCCAGCTAAGGTGCACTCTTTGCCCATTGGGCAGTTCTCGCCTGCTCTGACTCCGTCTCACCTTTAAAGGCCTTGCCTGCCTCTTCTCCTCTGAGGAACTTCTTGGACCCTTCCCTTCACCCTTTGTCCTCAGAGCACTACATCCACAACAGAGAGGCATCCTGTTGTTGGTGATTGGTTTATATCCCCTCCCCCCCAATCAGGCTATGAGCAGAGTGTTGTGAAGAACATATGCCTATTCGCCTACTGTCTGCAGTGCCTAGGGACTGGGTATGTTTGCTGTGTCAAGTCTCTCTTGCCTCTCTCCAGAGCCATGCCCTGAACACTCCTCTCCCGGTTCTTGGCACAAGCAGATGCCATCTTGAAAGCAGAAGCTGCCTCACTTTGCTCCAAGCTACATTCCCCAGGCTTAGAACAGTGTGATACAGCAGGCGTTTGGTGAATTTTCTGTTATCAATAAGGTAACTGATAGAAGAGTTGAGTCGCACAGGACTCAAGATGAGAGCTTTGTTCACATGGGCTCCATTTACTTGCCTCAGTGCCTGGAATGGACAGCTCATTCCTCAAGGGCTTTACTGTCTAGTTTGGGGATTGATATGGGTAAAGCCGTGGGGCAAATATACAAGGTAATCAATTACCAATCAGTGTTGTCTGGGGGAAGGAGACACTTGGTACATCTGGTTTCTAGGTATGAGCCATGAGGGAGTTACATCTTTGTTGGGAGCTCAGCTTTTCCATCCCTGCCGGTGAGAGTCTAATACTTAGGGACATGGCCCAGACTGAACAAGACAATGTGCACGAGGCATCTGGCATGATGTCCGATACATGAAAAGTGCTCCGATATGTTGCCACTATGAATAAACAAAAGCAAGGTCAGGAGGAAGTGACGGCTCTTAGCCTGGCTGAGCAAAAAGTCTGGTGAGACTAATGGTGCATTGCGTGAGGATACTGGGGGGGTAAGGCAGAGTGGGGGAGGTGGCGAGATTCATGAAGCCCTGGTCCTTGGGGAAGAGCAGGGAGAGGAGAGAACAAGAGGAAGCTGGCACAGGAAGGGTTGAGTGGGAGCCATGCAGGTGGCAGAGCAGGTGACAAAGGAAGGTGTGGAGAGGAGGAGGATGACACGGTGCCTTCTAGCTGGGACACGGAAGGTCATCAGTGTCCTTGGATGGCAGGCCCAAGGACAGCGTAGATTTGGGAAGCAGGACCGGAAATTGTTTGTACAAATGTGTTGGTGACACAGTGGAGGACCAGAATGTTCACAGAGGTCTGGAGACCCTAACCCTGTTAGAGCCTGTCCCTTAGCCACAGCCCAGAGACTTCACAGCTTCCCATAAAAGGCCACACCTGTGTGGGAAAGGAGGCGCTGGACAAGTGGCCACCCAAACATGGGAAAGCTCCCTTCAGCAGGAGGCTCTCAGCCAGCCAGTCCTTTTGGGGAAAAGTCTGCATGTTTCAGTCTCACGGCTCAATTGCCTCGACTTGGAAATAGGTTTATCTGCTGTTAATTATAACCTTGTGAAGCAATAAAAGAATTCATTGGAAATGACGGGAATGAGACATGCCATGTACAATAGAAAGGATAAGCTTGGAACCGCCGCCGGCAAGGAACCTGACGTTCTAAGGACTGTGGGCTTCGGGGCTGACTTCCAGCGGACAGCCTTCCTCGGGTGGGGCTTAGGAAAAGCTCACCAGGACTCGGGGATAGTCTTTCATCACCAGTGGATCTGCAGAACCTGTGAGATTCCATGCAGATGGCTGGCTTCCCTGAGCCTTCTTTCCCACTTCTGCAAGCAGGGAGACCCGGGTTGTGGTGAGGATTAGATGAAATCGAAATGGCAGAAATTCGGAAGGCAGGCTCAATGTACAGTTTCTGTTTGTCCGGATCTAGCTTTGTCTTGGGTCTCCCTGCTCAGCCTCTTACCAGGTAGAGATGCAGGAAGGCCAGCCTTTGCATCTGTTTAGCATGCTTATTTTATGGAACCACACCTTTAAACCTCAATTTAAAAAAAAATTCAAAATTACTTATTTTCTCTGTTGCTGCTGATGCAAATATAGAGGTTGCAAGTTAGCTCCCGCCTTGCAGAATCACCTGCTGCCCTCCCTGTCATAAACTGCCTTAGGCTCTCTGTGTGTTTATGATGAGTCGGAACTTAAGGGTCTTTCTGGCTTTGGGCTAAAGGAATTTAGTTTTCTGATCTGGATGCTTCTGTGAGGAAGCATCACACACACACACACACACACACACACACACACACACACACACACACACACACACTTCCACCTGCTTAAAGCCTGGGTTATATTCTTAACTTTGTGCAGTGTCACCTTCTACCACCCTGAGACAGAAGCTCTGGTGCAAAATTGCTATGCACTTATTACCTTTCTGGAGTTTTGCTGCCTATGCCTGTCTATATAAATTCATATATTTCGTGCATATTCATTCATATTCAAGCAATGCTTATGGAATGACCCCTCTGTGATGTAGGTAGACCAGGCAGACACACTGCTAGGGTTCATTACCTATCGTGCAAGATGGAGAACGGACAGACAGAACTAAGTAACAAGCATATCTTTAATACTAGCATGAACTGGGGCTGGAAAGATGCTGCTGCAGGTAAAGGTGCTTGCCACAAAGCTCAGGGACATTGGTGTGATCCCTGGAATACACACAGTGGAAGAAGAGAACTGAACAGAACAAGTTGTCCTCTGACCTCCACACATGTGCTATGGTGCACATACACACAGAGAATCAAGTAAGTAATATAATAAAAATTGAAAGAAGAGATTAGTGTGAAATGCCTTATAGATTTGGGGAGTAAGCAAGATGTTTGGAGTAGAGGTCTCCCCACTGTTTCAGCAGCTGTGGGTCAAGTCGCCTGATCCATGGTATTGGCTTCCCTGAGTGTTCAGTGAGGGGAGAGACGAATGGTTGAACATCTCTATCACTGGTATTAGTGGATGACAAGGTCGCTGGGGATCCCTTTGAACAGCCGCAAGCCTGTGAAGACTCAAGCAGTCTCATTTGCTAATGATCATAATTAAGTCAGAATCTCTTATTTCAGCCAAGGGCCCTGGGGAGAAAGGCACAAAGCATGGGGTTGATGAATTGGCTCCCCATGCTTTCCACCCTGCTGTGTTTCCACCTAAGCAAGATGTGTGCCCACACCTGCCCAGGTGTGCGCACACATCGGCACACTAATGGGAGCCGAGCGAGTAATCATACCTTGGAGGCTGCATTTAAATCAGCCAGTCTCCTAGCTCTGGGAATCAGCCCAAGAGAAAGAGGGGCTCGGTCCCTCAGTACCCTCTGGGGACAAGTAGACCTCTTCATCTTTTCTGCATTTTTTCATGTTCCTCTCTAGTGCCCCAAGGCTGGGCATCCGGAGTGTGGAGCAGACTGACACATGGAGAATCTAGCCCTAGACCTCAGAAGCAAGGGGAAGGAAAACTTATGCCCAAATCACTGGAACACAGCGATTCCCCAAAGCGCCTTTCCGGTGAGATGATCTGCCAGAAAAGGTTTCCGCGGTTGTCAAGTCGGTGTGGCAGGGTTGCATACCCCCACCTTAGAGGTTCACTGCGCAGCGAGCAGAGCAAAGGAGAGCCCTGCTCATTTTTCTACTTTGGCTGTTGAAGTTGGTGTTCCTTCAAAAAGCCAGAGGCATTCAATCTCTGCTCCACCTCAAGGGTCCACAGGTGGAGTCAGAGCCTGGGCTGGGATAGGACAGAAGAGAAGATGCACCCTCGTGCAGTTTGTAGGTTGAGTGCCCTTTATCCAATATGCTTGGGATCGGCAGTGTTTAAAATTCCAGAACTCTTCTGATTTTGAAATCTTCGCCTAAACTGTCACATAGCACCCCTAAGATTTCTGAACGGCTTCAAACTCTGAAATTGTTTGAGCACCATAGCAAAACTCAAAAAGTTTCTCATTTGTGAATGTTTGTCTCCAACTGCCAGATAAAGGACCGGAAGCTCCCGCCCCTGCCCTGGCAACACTGAGCTCCATTGGCCACCCAGGAAAGCCACGCCCACATAAGTAGGTGGGACCTGGAGGGAGCATGGCTGAGGGCAGAGAATGTTGGTAGATCCTGGCTAGAGACAACCGCACGGACTTTTGTAGCATCACATGGTTTCGTCTTTGAGGACGCCTGTCTGGGAGCAGTTTGCAGAAGAGCCCTACCTGGGGGTGGGGCTCCTCCCAGTCAGGAACCCTGTTGGAGGAGGGGGAAATGTTTTTGAATATCATCAAGTAGTAAAAACGTGGGGGTTTTTTGGTTTTGTTTGCTCCCCCAGGCTCATTTCCGTCACTCCAGCTGCATTGTCAGAGAAGAACAAAATAAAACAGAGTAGAAGCTGATTCTATAATTAGTGCTGTTTCTTCACTGTTCATTCTCGATCTCCAGAGATCAATTAGCTTGCTTTTAAGCTAAAAGGCATCTGAATAAGTGTTTAACCTGCATAGCAATTGATATTTAAAACAGACGAGGATAGGAGTGATAACATCTCTTGTTCTCTTCACTGATCTTCTCCACCTCACCTCTGCCTACTCCTGTTTCCTAGTGGCCACTGGGGCAGCTCTCTTTCCCTGGTGCTGGCTCCTCTATCCTGCAGGCGCCTGTTTGGAGCGCGGATATACTGTTACTTAGGTTATAGATGGATTCCCTCCACTATCAGCGACTAGCAGGGCCTCTTTACAGCCACTTACCCACGTGTCAGTCCATAGTCACTGACCCTCTCCAAGCAGAGGTAGGTTGGGTGTCTTTTCAGGGAGTTTTATCCTTGGTTTCCTCATCAGTGCTGGGTAGGGATGAGGAACTTCAGAAACCTATTCTTCCTAGCTGAATGTCTTCATTGTTGATGGCCCTACGGGTATTTGTATGTTGTCTGGTTTGTCATGTAAATATCAAAGCCTGAACTACTGGAATCAGCTTCTTAAAGCAAGCAGTGATGTGTGTGTGTGTGTGTGTGTGTGTGTGTGTGTGTGTGTGTGTGTGTATTTGTTTAACAATGTGCTTTGACAGCCTCTCTGCTTGTGCGTTAGACCCTGGGAAAGATGGGGAAGTACCTGAATGACAAAGGTGTAGGCCTCACCCTGAAGATGACAGACAACCACAGAGTAAAGAGGGAGGGAAGTGAGACAAACACCATCTCTACAGAGTGTCACCACATGGGGAAAGACCCTCAGAGCTCAGGAGATCCCCTAATTCAGACAAAGTTGAGGGTATGAGAGTTTATCTCAAGAATGACCACCAGGAAGCAGCACCCTGAGATGCAGGGAGGCCAGGGTAGGAAAGAAAAAGAACCAGGAAGACTCATGAGCTGTGGGGCTGTGAGACTCCTGCTGCTCTGGGCACCATCTTGCTGGAACCTCTGAGAAACTGTGTGTGCTCAGCATAGATCTCCCTGGGGACTAGTAGCTGCATGTCTGTTCATATCCTGTACCTCCTGGTTGAAGCTCCTTCTGGTCAGTGGCTGGCACTTGAAGCCTGTCCCCTCACTGGCGGAGCCTTGTGCTTCTAAGAGAAGGTCAGAGATAGAGAATGTGAAGGAGTGCAGATTTGGTGTCTGTGGATGGCCTCCGGGTGGGACAAAGGGAAGGCAGTGAATGCCATCCAGGTTCAGAACAGACTCTGGAGCTGGAGTAGGAAGGGTGAACTGGGAGGCTGGAAGGGCCATTCAGACTGAGGAAAGTCATAAGGCAAAGGGCAGTTGGGGGTGAGGTAGTGATAAGAACCGTGAGAGAGAAGGTTAACCTGCACTGGACAGAAGGGTTGAGGCTGGAGAGGGAGTCCAAGCCATTCAGGAGGGGCTCAGCCTTTCAGCTTCTTGCAGGCCTGCAAGAGGGTGTGCTATGGGGCTGCTCTGTAGTCAGTGGAGGAAGTGGGATGCCCTGCTTGTCTCCAGGAGGCCCATGTGGTAGTTCTAGATCTCAGATCCTGCTGCCTTCCGGCAAGGACATTCACTGATCCCCAGGCCCCTCCGCAGCACCTGGTGCAGCCAGGCTCTGGCTCCTCCGCCTGATGACAGCCCATCCCTCATCAGGGTCTCTGGGCAGCTCAGGAGCCTGCAGCCATCGTCTTGACGTGGTCGATGTCGCTGTATTTGACTTGTGTGTCCCTGAGTTGTACAGACAAAGCTCCACATATCACCAGATCAATTAAAACAACTGCCACCAGGCCCCTGGACTCAATCAGGAATACTCCTCCTGGGACCTTGGGGGACGGGGGGGGGGGGGGGAACCTTCCTCAGAACTGAACTGCGGTTTTTCCGGATACTGGAATCGCAGGCGAAGGCCCTCAGTCTCTATAACTGTAATTTCCGACTCTTCCTGATTTATGCAGCTAATGCTGTAGGATATCCCGTGTGGTAAGCAGCACCGCGGTTGCCATTTCTGACAAAGCAACAGAAACACAAGGCCACAGAGAATTGATCAAGGTCATGTGGGTGGGGGAGTGGTGGCACCACTGTAAGGTGACTTAACTGTATAATGTCCTCAGTTAGCCGTGGGTTCATCTTCTATACACCCCTTTTCCCTTTCCAGAGCCCACTCCCCACCTTTGCTCACCATTGGCCAGTTCTAGATGAGTAATCCCTACAGCACACAGCTCCATCTTCCTTCAGTCTCTCCCTGCTGGCCCTGCCTAAATACAAGCCCTTCTCATAGACTTAGACCAAGGCTAGCCTCCCAGCACCTGGCTGCCATGCTGCCCCCACACCTGGACTCCGGGCATGACATAGGTTGCTTCTTCTGTAATGGCCACAGCCCTGTCTCTCCTGAGTTCCCTGCTGTGTCAAGCAATGATCACAGGAAAGTTGGAGCCCTTAGAGTGCTTTATATGCAGCCCACAGCTATTTCCTGTCAGAGCCTTGAGCTCCTGCAGTGTGGGGTGCTTTGGTTGCTCTTATTTACCTGGTACCTGCACTGTGCCGGCCTGCTCAGAGTTGTGGCCAGTAATTAGCTGTGTAGTGAATGGATGTGCACATGAATGAATGAGTGAGTGGATGAGTGAATGAACTGAAAGAGAGACATGCATCTCGGCACCTTTTCCAGAACAGCAGAAAGCCCAGCCAGCCCCAGAACTCTCTGCTGGGGGCTCTCAGCCTTTCTAAACCACATACAGATGCCCTTTGACTTCTGGTGGGGCCACTGTAAGTACAAACTGAAAATGCTCACCTAGTGAACCCTTCCACACTTACTTGAAGCCGAGTACATAGGACACTGGTGTGTCAATCATTTCCCTCTTGCCAGTGAGTGCAGCTGACTGACAGCTGCCACTCGTACCCCTATGCCAGGCCAAGGTCAAAATTCCAAGGTAGTTACTACTCAAGGTGTCTTGCTCTCACACCATCATAAACTTGTATAAAGTCAGTATCATCTATGTTGTGTCCCACAGAGAAAACTAGCCATCGTATCCTTCTACTTGCTACCCCTTGATGTGTTTATAAAAGATAAACAGATATGAGATATGTTCTATAGATGTATGGGGGAGGTAGGTGTGGGGGAAGGGGTTGCCTCAGCGGGCCCATGGCAGGGCATCCTTCCCCCGAGAGACCAGCCACATCACGGTATAGTATAGAATAGAGTTTATTCAGGGCATGGGGAGGGGAGCTAAGAGGGTAGTAGAGGCAGAGAAAGGCAGAGAGAGGGAGAGAGTAGAGAAGTGGAGATGTGGAGGCCGGCCATGACCACATGGAGAGAGGGAGGGAAGGGAACGGGGGGAGGTAAGAGGTAAGAGATGCAAGAGATAAGAGAGAGAGGAGGGGGCAAGCAGTCCCTCCCCCCTTTTTAAAAAAAAAAAAAAAGTACACTGTAGCTGTCTTCAGACACAACAGAAGAGGGCATCAGATATCATTACAGATGAGTTGTGAGCCACTATGTGGTTGCTGGGAATTGAACTCAGGACCTCTGGAAGAGCAATCAGTGCTCTTAACCACTGAGCCATCTCTCCAGCCCCCCAAGCAGCCCCTTTTATTTTTGCCAGGCAACTGTGGGGAGGAGCATACCTGGCTATGGCCAGGTAATTGTGGGGTAGAGTTTAGACAGAATGCTGACACCCTTCCTCCCCTAGACAAAGGCACAGAGAAGCCCAAAAAGCAAGTTGAGAGGTACACACCCTCTCACTCCTGCTCCGAGTAGGCACAAAGGGCAGCCTGATTGAGATCAGAACCTGATGCTCTCAGGTCATGGTGGTACAAAGAGCTGCAGGGGCTCTGATAGGGAGAAGGGTGTCCGGATCAGGAGGGACAGGGAGAGAAAGGGCTTGGAAAAGAGGAGTTAGTAAAAAAACCTCACTGATCAGCATCTCAGTTAATCTCTAGGACACATGAGAAACTTCAGAAATAGAACAAAGTAGCCTGCAGAGAAGGGGCGGGGCTGTAGCATGAAGAGGGATCAGTCCCAGGGCGAATGCTAGAAACATGTGTGTCTCTCCTGGGCCTAGCTGCTAGACAACTCGCTGCAGGTCATGTCTGTATCTCTCTGGCTCACTGTGTTCAGGGACCTGTTGGCTCAGCTGCTTCTGCAAAGGCCAAATTAAAGAGAAACCTCAGTAAGGGGGTCAGCTTTTCATCCCAACTGCCTGGAGACTCTCTGGGGCCATCATGATTACAGAGAGGCGGAGATATGGGGTGGTGGGTCTCCTCTTGGACCTGTAGTCTTGGTGATAAGGTATGCAGAGCCAACAGTAGTCTTCTAAGATGGTATCTGCAGTCATAGCCAACTTGACTATGCTATCATAACGTCTTCAAGAGATTCTACCACATGTATACATTCTTAGGGGTTTTAAAAAGTCTTGAAAATCTAGGAACTGGGCTGGGGAGAGAGCTCAGTCAGTAAAATGTTTGCCATGCAAACACATGTAAAAATGCCAGGTCTGGTGGCCTGTACTTTTAACCCTTAGTTAGGATTTCATCACCGTGAAAACATGTCATTGGGGCTAGTTTACAGTTTCGGAGGTTTAGTCCATTATCATCATGGTGGGAAGCATGGCAGTGTCCAGGCAGACACAGTGCTGGAGAATGAGCTGAGAGCTCTACAGGCAGCAGATCCACAGGCAGCAGAAGGAGATTGTGAGCTACACTGGGCTTAGCTTGAGCATAGGAGACATCAAAGCCCAGCCCCACAGTGACACACTTACTCCAACAAGGCCATAGCTCCTATTAGTGCCATTTCCTATAGGCTGAGCATTCAAACACATGACTCTATTGGGGCCATTCCGATTAAAACCAACACACCCAGTGATGAGGAAATAGACCAGTAGAGCCCTGAACTGGGTGGCCAATGAGCCAAGCCCACTTGATGAGTTCCAGGCTGGTGGGAGACCCTGTCTCAAAATAAGGTGAACAGTGTTCCTGAGAAAGACACCCAAGGTTGTCCTCTGGCTTCCATATGCACACATACACACATGTACACATACCCTGACTTCCATATGCACACATACACACATGTACACATACCCTGACTTCCATATGCACACATACACACATGTACACAGACCCACAAACATACACCAATCTAATCCACAATGTTTCCGAAAACATGCTCTCACATACTGAAGGAGGAAGAAGCAAGATAGAAGTCTGTCCAGGGACTCAGAGAATTCTGTCCCTCCTTTCCCTCCTGCCCTGGGTCAGGGTTGAAAGGTGAGAGTGTTTTCTGAGCCGTGCGGGGTGGAGCTCCCATAGCTGCAGAGCTGCTTGGAGATTGTAATCCCTGCCTTCTCAGATTTGAAGACCACCCTGCTGATAAAGCACTGTCCACAGAGCAAGCCCTTTCTGCTGATTTCTGTGGTGTGGATTCTCTGGCTATGGCTGTCTTCAAGTTGCCTGCCAGCAGTGTAAGCTCTGGATTCAAAAGCCCCTAAAGATTTAACTCCCGCCTCTCAAAAACTGGCAGGAGCCAGCCTTGCAACACCTCTGCCTTTGGTGGCAGAAGATAATTTGCCACTTAGTCGTACTAGCAATATACTTGGTTCTCATGGATCTTTCTTTTCTCTTGTATAAAACAGGGTAACAGAAGTCTCTGTCTCTCAGGGCTATATATAGAGGTCTTCAGGAGTGTGTGACAAAGGGGGGTTGGGACTAAGTGTGTTCCTCTTGCACAATCAGTTTCTGTCAGGACTGTCATTTATTTTATACACTGGGCTTTCAGGAAAAAGCTTATTTGAAGACAGTGTCCCAACTGTGTCCCAAGCCACCCATGCTCATTTCTTCTGGGATAACACACACACACACACACACACACACACACACACACACACACACAGACACATTCACCCTATCCCATTTCCTCGGCGGCCCTGGTGTCATTGCTCCATTTTATTAAAGCAGAAAGCAGTGACAATTATTTTCATAATGAACTGGCTCTTCAAATTAATGCCAATTACACTATGCAATCATGATTAAGATTGTGCATTAATCAATGGTGCCAACCTACTTATTAGCCTCTTTAAATACTGCTCGTGAGGAATGTATGGGAAGGGAGAGAATGGAGATGAGCCAGGGGAATGGGGAGCTGTCTCCAAGTGGGGCAGGAGCACTCTTCAGAAGCAGAAGCCCAAAGGAGCTTGAGCACCACAGAGGCGGAGCTTGTGCTCCATAGGGGCGGGGCCTGTGCCCATGAGGGCGGGGCTTGAATCAGAACCCAGCCCACCAGACACCTGGGCTTCTGAAACCAAGTTCTGCAGAGAGTGGGAAGACCAAGAAGGGAGGGGGTAGAAGGGGACCCTTGACTGTGCGTGGATGAGATTAGAGCCCTTCTTCTCCCCCAACTAAAGAGACATGCAGTCAGCACCTCCCCTTAAAGTGTCACCTGGGTCATAGGCCAGATCCCATGCATGTAGGCCTATGGTATTTCTAGAGTAGAGGGATGAGCAAGGTAGGTTAGAGGAAGAGGAAGAGGAAGACTAGGGGAATGAGGTAGCCTCAGCTAAGGCTTGGCATTTTATTGAAACATCCGTTGGTTTCTGGAAGTGCCTTCATGACAGAGTTAGGTCATTGCAACAAAGAACCGCTGGCCCAGTAAGGCAGAAATGTTTGCTCTCTGGACCTCTACAAGAAAAGACTGTCAACACCTGCCCTGGGATATGGAAAGTCAAATTCCTCTCATTTGTCTAAATCATACTGTTTCCTCCTGTGATGGCTGCCTTTTGAGACCTCAGCACATCAACACACTCAGCTTTGCTGGTATAGGTCTTCCTCAGCACAGTCACGCGTCAGGTGTGCACCCCACTCTGAGCATGGAAAAGCAAGTCCTGGGAACATGGAGGAGCTTCCTCTGTTGGAGCTGGCTGGGTCTGAGCAAGGCATGCTGTCTCTGAAGCCTAAATGGGGAATCATTATACTGTCGTGTGTAAGAATGGAGCACAAACATGCCAGCTGCCCGCTGGTCATGGTCAGCCATGGAAACCAGGACTCACGATGATGAGGGTCCGGTGGCAGGTTGGCACAGGGCAGATGTCAGCAGGTTTTCACAGACCTGAATGATGGAGGCTTAGTCTCAGCCTTTGTGGAGTCCTATCAGAAAGGGCTGTGTCCCACAGCCTTAGGATGTGCAGGGGGAGTTTTCTTCTGATATGAAGCAACCAGACTCTAGAAGGGTTCTCTCTGTAGCTTTGGCTATCCCAGAACTCACTCTATAGACCAGGCTGGTTTCAACTCGAGAGATCTGCCTACCTCTGCCTCCAAAGTGCTGGGATTATTTTTTTTTTTTAAATTGCTTTTAAAAAAAACATCTTATTTGGTATTTATCCATTGTTTGCTTTTGTATTTAGCATATATGTGCATGTGTGTGCAGAGGCCAGAAGAGCACTGACTTCCTGTGTTCTTCAGTCAGCCTCTAACTCATTCCCTTGATACAGGGTCTCCCACTGAGCCTGGAACAAGCTCTAGAGAGCCCCACCTCTTCAGCCCCAGGCCTGCAACTGTGGAGTCACAGTTCTGCCTCTGTACATAGATGGGGACTCAAATTCCAGCATAGCAAGTGCTCTTTCCCACTGAGTATCTTTTCAGCATGTATTCTGTGCACACGTACACACATACACACACACACACACACAAACACACACACTTTGTAAAAATATTTTTGAAGCAACAGTACATATTTGCTATAAATAATTTGGAAAATTTCAGAAAACATGATCAAAATAATCCATTAACCCGTTGTACCCAGACTTAGTCGAATGTAACCTTAAGAAACAAATCCCTCCAGCTTTTTTTCTTCTGTAGCTATAAATAATATTTGAAACCTGATTTTCATTTGATAAGCAAGGATCACATGATATTATTTGCAGTGTTTTGAGGGAAGCTGATGGCTGCCCTCTGTGCTCTTTTTTTTTTTTTTTTTTTTTTTGAGACAGGGTTTCTCTGTGTAGCCCTGGCTGTCCTGGAACTCACTCTGTAGACCAGGCTGGCCTCGAACTCAGAAATCCACCTGCCTCTGCCTCCCCAGTGCTGGGATTAAAGACGTGCGCCACCCCTGCCCGGCTCCTCTGTGCTCTTAAACATTCTTTAAGAGCGTTTTAAAACCTCTCCCACTCTCCATGCCTTTTCCTTGACACAGAAGGCTTGCCAAACAACAGCAAGAGCACACGCTCCGTTACGTTTTTTACTTTCTAGAAAATACCACTGTTAACATTTTGGTGTGTGTCCTTCTGGTGTGTCCTTTTTTATTTTAATTGGAATCACATTAAATTTATAAATTAATTTGAAGAGAACTGACATCTTTACAATATTGAGCCAGCCCTTCCGGGAGTAAGTTATGTCTCCCCATTTATTCAAGTCTTCTTTTATGTCCCCCAGTAAAGTTTTGTACTTGGCTTGATGGAGGAATTGCACATTTATTGTAAAGCATTTTACTTTTTTTTTTTTTTTCTGTTGCTTTTGTGAGTAGGGTCCTTTTTATTCCTTGCAATTCCTTGCTGTTTATGGCCGAGGCATAGGAAGGCTGTATGTTTTGGGTTATTCATATGCTGGCCCATGAGTGCGCTCTGAGCTTAGTTGCTTCTGTTTTCATCTGATTTCCTTGAGTTTTTAAGGAAACTGCAATAAGTATCATCTGCAAGTTGTGTGTGTGTGTGTGTGTGTTCGTTCATGTGCGTGTGTGTGTGTGTGTGTTGGAGATACGCATGCATGTGCACATGTGGACATCGATGCATGGGGGTCAAAGTAGGTGGCCAGGTGTATCTCACTAAACCTGGAACTCGGGTTTTTGTTGTTTCATTTTGGGCTGGAGGCCAGCCAGCCCAAGCGATCCTATGGTCTCCCGGCCTACTGCCTTTGCTCCACTCCAGTGATGGGGTTACAGCTGAACAAAGCCATGCCCCCCTTTTCACACTAGTCCTGGGAATGCAAACTCAGGTCCTCAGCTTGCACAGCAAGAGCGGCCACTCTGAGTAATGTTAACTGTCTTTTCTGATGGTGAAACCGCCAGTCTTTTGTATCTTGTTCAGACCTTAACCTTAAAAGGGTTTTATCGTGAAGACTGTGTCATGCTTCTAGAGAGATCAGCCAGCTGCCCTTGCTGGTGTCCCTCATGTGGCCTGTCTCTTTGGACCCGCAGCCTCTCCTGCCCTGCGCACCCCCTCACTTCCATGCCTCCTGTGTTTTAAAGCGGTTTCCCTGTGTCTCAGCATTCTTTAGCCTCATTGTTACGCTCATTGGAACTGTTTCACTGTGCAGGTGGGTTTTAATATACTGAGAAATCTCTTGCTTTGGGATATTGAGGAGATTCTATTTTTTAATATTCCATAAAGATATCCTTATACATCAATTCATTTAGACCTAAACTTACCATGTCATATGGCATTTTGACCATTTCTTGATCAAGCACAGAGACACAGTGGTATGGTAACTCTTCTCATTAGAAGTGGTGCACGTATGTGCTCAGTGCAGAACTTTCTGGAAAGGCAGAAGAACACAGAGAAGGAAATCAGCCATCCATAGATGACCGCTCTGAGAAAATGACCCTTCACCATCTTCTCATCTTGTTTCATGCGTGTGTGAGAAGGTTTATGCTCACTCACACACGTTCACAAGCGTGTGTCCTCGGTGTTAAAACTGGTGGGCTAATGTCCTCTGTGAAGGGATGGATTTGCTCTTTAATCTTTAACATACTCACTATTTCCCTTGATTTCCTTTTTTTCTTTTATTAATTTTATTAATTTTAATATTTATTAGTCATTTTTATTTAATTATAAATGTATTAAATTTAATAAAATTTATTTATTGTATTTATTATTTACTTATTTATTTTGTGTCGATGTGTGTGTGTGTGTGTGTGTGTGCGTGTTCACATACATGCACATGCTTGTGTGTCTATGTGAAGGTCAGAGGACAAACTCAGATGTCGTTCCTCAGGGGTCGTCATCCTTCTTTAGACAGGGTTTCTCCCTGGCTGGGCTGGCTGGCTGTGGAGCCCCATGGGCCCCCATATCTCAGCCTTCCCAAGACAAGCATTCCAAGCCTGCGCCATCAAACCGTTAGTTTTGGAATGCAGGATTTGTTGTTTATTGGGTAACATCCAGGGATTGAACTCACGATTGCAAGACGAGCATTTTACTGGCTGAACTGCCCCACCCCACCCCATCCTTGTGTCTCTAATCAGTAGACTTAATTTGAGGGAGGAAGTTTCCGCCTCATAGCAAAATGGAGCAGAAGGCTTTGAGATTTCCCACGTGCCCTGCTCACACATGCCCATAGCCTCCAACATGGCCACCGCCAGGCACCAGGGTAGTGCGTTCCTCCCAAGTGCTGGACTTGCATTGACATGCTGTCTCAGCGTGTGATTCAGGGTAAGGTTTGCTTTCAATATTGAACACTATGGGTCTGACAAATCCATACTAACACAAGTTCACCATTGCAGTGTGTCATGCAGAGCCATCTCAGTGCCCTAAAATGCCTCTGTGCTTCCTCCCATGCAGCTCTCTCCTCCCCGACCCCGGGTGACCACTGACCGCTTTTACTACCTCCACATGACCCCCCCCTCCCCCCCCAGAATACTGCTGGAATCTCTGGTTTGCAGCCTTTTCAGGCCGGCTTCTCTGTATAAGATGCACCGAAGTTTCTTCTATGTCTTTTCAATCATTTCATGGTTTGATGTAAACGTGGGCTAACATCTCACTGTGTGAATGTCTCCGCTTCTTTTCTGTTCACCTAGTGAAGAGCATCCTGGTTGCCTCCCAGTTTGAACAACCTTAAATAAAGCTGCTATAAACACCTTTGCACAGGCTTCAAAGTGGACTTAGGTTGCCAGCGCCTTTGGGTAAATTCCAAAGAGCACAGCCGTTGGATTGAATGGCAAGCATGTGTTTGATTTTCTTGGGAGGCTAAAGCAAGGATGTTGGGTTGTTATGAGTTTGAACCCAGCCTGGGCTACATAATGAGTTTCAGGCCATGGAATGAGACCTTGAAAAGAATATTGAGTCTTCTTTTTTTTTTTTTTCTTTTTTTTTGGTTTTTTCGAGACAGGGTTTCTCTGTGTAGCCCTGACTGTCCTGGAACTCACTCTGTAGACCAGGCTGGCCTCGAACTCAGAAATCCACCTGTCTCTGCCTCCCAAGTGCTGGGATTAAAGGCGGGCGCCACCACTGCCCGGCAGAGTATTGAGTCTTCTAAGCAGCTGGAATCAGAGTTCTGCGCCCTCCATCGTGGCTGCTGCTGCTGCTCCTCATCTCCACCGGTGTTTGCTATTGTCAGGGTGTTACTTCCCTTCCTTGTAGCTGTGACCAAACACCTGACAGGAAGCACCGCAAGGGAGAGGGGCTTGTTTTGGCTTGTGAATTGAGATGTGGCCCATCATGAAAGGGAAAACATGGCAGTGGCATGGGATGGGTGGTTAGACCGCACCCAGGGTCAGCAAGCAGAGAGAGGAGAAGGTTAGGGCTCAGCTCCAGTCTTTCTGGAGAACCACCTTTTATTCTGTCAGGCGCTCCAGCCTAAGAATGATGTCCACCAGGTTTAGGCCTCCTGCTCCTCCTCTTCCTCCTCATCTCCTTCCTCTTTTTCTTCCTTCTTCCTCCTCCTTATTCTTTCTTCCCTTTCTTTCAAGACAGCATTTTCCTGTGTAGCCCTGGCTGTCCTGAAATTTGCTCTGTAGATCAGGCTGGCTTCAAACTCACTTGCCTCTGCCTCCTGGGTGCTGGGAGTAAGGGTGTGGCCCACCACCACAGCTTGCCCCTGTGTTTTTACTGTTGTGAGTAAAACACCTGTCACATGGGTGTACAGATTCCTGCTGTTCTTTGGATATATTCCCGTGCATGGAATGGCCGGGCCACATCCTAATATAATAATTCTATTTCTGCAATACTGCTCTGCAGAGTAGCTGAACCAACAGGATCTCTACCAACAGCATACATTAGTCCCAATTTTCCCAAGCCTTCATCTAATTCATTTCTTCATAAGCGCGTTTTTGTATTTATTTTATTTTATTATTAAAATTGCATTTAGGTATGTACTGTCTGTGTGGGAGGGGATTGTGTGCATTGCAGCATGCACACATGCAGTTGTCAAAGGACAACTTGTGGGAGTCAGTTCTTCATCCCACCACGTGGATCCTGAGGATTGAACTCAGGTCACCGTGCTTGTGACAAGCAGCAGTTTTAATAGTGTCTGTCTTAAGGAGTATGAGGCAGTTACGTCGCTTTGATTTTAATTTACATTTCCCTAGAGATTTGTGACGGTGAACATCTTTCAGGTGCCTTGTTGACCATTTCTGTATCTTCTTTGAAAAACAAAGTGCCTGTTCAAACCTTTTATCCACTCTGTCAGTCAGACTTCCTGTCCTTATTTATTCATAGAGTTTTTAATATATATTTTAAACCTTTATTTTTATTTTATGTGTGTCTTAATTGAAGTTTCTATTGCTATGATAAAACACCACAACCAAAAGTGATTTGAAGAAGAAAGAGTTTATTGACTTTCATAATCTAAATCACAGCTCATTGAGAGACGCCAAGGCAGAAACTCAATCTGCACGGGAACCCAGAGTCAGGAGCGGAGAGAGGCAGGAGCTGAGGCAGAGGCCGTGGAGGGGCACTGCTTGCTGGTTTGCTCCTCATGGCTTGCTCAGCCTGCATTCTTAGAGAACCCAGGGCCATCAGCCCACTGGAGGCATTGCTCACAATGGACTAGGCCTTCCCCCATCAATCACTGGTTAAGAAAACGCCCTCCGAGTCTGCCTACAGCCTAATCTTACAGAGGCATTTTCTCAATTGGGGTTCCCATCTCTCAGATGACAATAGCTTGTGTCAAGCTGGGGTAAATCTAGTCAGGACTATGTGTATCCGTGTTCTGTCTACATGTATGTCTGCACATTATGTGCACGAAGCATGGAGGCCAAAAGAAGGCACTGGCTCCCCTGGGACTCGAGTTACAGATGGATGTGAGCTCTCGTGTGGGTGCTGGGAACCCAACCCAGAGCCTCTGGAAGGACATAAGTGCTCTTAACCCCTGAGCCATCCCGCTAGACTCCTATCTTTATTTAAATGCCTAAGAAAACACTTTAAAGAAGGAAGGAATTATCTTGGCTCAGAGCATTAGAATTTCAGTCCGTGATTGGTTGTTTCCATTGCTGTGGCCCTGAGGTGAGGCTGCGCATGTGGTGGTGAGGCAAAGCAGTTTACATCATGGCCGATAGGAAGCAGAGAGTGTCCAGGAAGTGACAAAGGCAGTATGTGGCCTAAGGGGTCACCCTAGTGACCTACATCCTCCAGCAAGGCCACACCCCCTAAAGTTTTCAGCCAAATTAACATCACCAGCTGGGTATTAGACTTCAACAAATGAGCCTGATGCCAGGGGCAGCAGGAGGAGCATGGAACATCCAGGTTTTAAAAACCGATTTATTCATTTTACTCTGTATACCAGTATTTTTGCCTGCAAATGTGTGTGCACACCATTTGTGTGCCTGGTGCCCATGGAGGCTGGAAAGGGGTATTTGATTCCCTGGAATTAGTTACAAATGGTTGTGAGTTGCCTTGTGGGTGCTGGGAATTGAATCCCAGTCTGCTAGAAAAGGAGTCAGTGCTCTCAACCACTGAGCCATCCTCCAGGCTCATAGCATCCAACTTTAAATTCGGTTTTTGTTTAGGTGTTTTAGAAATTCACCGTATATCCTGGATATCAATCTTTTGTCCGTTATGGCGAGTAAACACTCCCCAAGCGCAGGTTACCTTTTTACTCTCTTAATTGTGTACTAGATGCATACTTAGTTTTTTTTTTTTTTCATGAAGTTCTGCTTGACTAGTTTATCTTCTGTTGCCAATGCTTTTGCCGTTAGCAGCCAAGAAAACCGCTGCCAAATCCCATGCCGTAATGCTCTTTCCTTGGCCCTATTTCCTTCTAGGAGTCTGGTTTTAGACCTTATATTTAGTACGTAGAAAGTTTGAAATTAGGAACTGAGAGTTTTCTAAATTTGTCCCTTGTCAGGATTGCTTAGGTTATTCAGAGTTCAATGTCTGTGTTGATTTTAGGATGGATTTTTCTGTTTTTACAACAAGAAGCATCAAGGTTTTGACCGGCTTGCATTGACTCTGTAGATTGTTTGGGGCAATATTGACACCTTGATATCATGTCCTGCCTAAACCAATTGGATGTGTTTCTCTTTATTTACATTTTCTTTAACTTTGTTCAGCAATAATTTGTACTTTTCATTATCAAAGTCTTTTATCTCCTTGGTTAAGTCAAATTACAAGTATTTCACTGTTTAAAAATTATTAGTATGGGGGCTGGAGCGACAGCTCAGTGCTTACAGCTCTTGCAGAGGACTGGAGTTTGGTTCCCATCTCTATGGGCTGCCACACAACCTCCTGTCACTCCAGCCCCAGGGGATCTGACAACCTCTTGTGGACTCTGCCGCCATTGGCACATTTGCACATGTGTGTACGCAAGTGCATGCATATATACATAATTAAAAGCATTTTTTAGATCTCATGGATACATTTTTATACTGTTGATGACGTTGGAAGTGGAGTTGTATTATAGTTTTCTTTTAGGTGATTCATTATTTATGTATAGAAATGTAACTTTATCATCTTGGCTTAATATTCTACTTTATAAAACTTACTAGTCCTAAGGGTTTTTATGCAAAATCGTATCTGCACATAGAGGTAGCACTGTCCTTTCCTTTATAATTCAGGAGTCTATTTCTTTTTCCTGCTTTTGTAGATGCATTTGAGACACTGGTGTTTAAAATGTTTAAAGCCAATTTCATATAGGTAGGTTAATAATTCCATGTTTCTCGCCACTTTTTTTCTGTCTGCAACCCTGGCTGTCGTATTTGAGTTACAGATTCTATGATTCTAGAACCTTCCATCTCTTAGAGTGTATTCTCCCTTCAATGCAGTGGGTTCTCAACCTTCCTAATGCTGTGATCCTCTAACACGGTCCTCGTGTTATGGTGACTCCTTGTCTCAGCTGTCTATTGCTATGCACAGACACCATGACCAAGGCAATGCTCAAAAAAGAAAACATTTAATTGGGGCTGGCTTACAGGTTCAGAGCTTTAGTCCATTATCATCGTGGTGAGAAGCACAGCAGCATGCAGGCAGATGTGGTGCGGGAGGAACTGGAGTTCTACATCTTGATTTACAGGCAGCAGGAGGCGGTGCACCACACTGGGGGTAGCTTGAGCATCTGAGAGCTCAAAGTCTCCCCTGGCAGTGATGCACCTCCTCCAATAAGTCCACAGCTCCTAATGGTGCCACATCCTGTGGGCCAAGCATCAAAACATGTGAGTCTAAGGGGGCCATTCCTATTCAAACTACCACGCCCCCCAACCATAAAATTATTTTGTTACTACTTCATACTTGTAATTTTGCTGTTATGAATCGTAGTGTAAATATCAGATATGCAGGATAGCTGATATGCCTCGGGCGTGAAAGGTCATTCAGCCCATCCCCCCACCCAAAGGGGTCGGGAGCCACAGGTTGCAAACTAGCCGCTGCTTTAGCGGTTGCTGCAGTTCTTAAAGCACACTTACAACTAATGCACACTGTCTCCCAAGTAACAAGCTAGTGCCTTCATATGGCAATCCCCCCTTCCATCCTGGCGTCTGTGATGCCATTTATTTGGCTTATAAATAAGTGTGTGTGTGTGTGTGTGTGTGTGTGTGTGTGTGTGTGTGTGTGTGTGTAATTTTGACCATTTCAAATAAGAGGTTATTTGTTAAATCAATTCAGAATGAGAAAAAAATAATTTTGCCTCCACTTGGTTTTTCCTTAGTGTTTTTCATTCTCTGTTTTGGTCCCCATTTTCGACCTACATCATTTTCCTCCTCACTAAATGTCGTTGTATGTTTCCTGAAGTGCAGGTCTTCTGTAAATAAATTTCTTTCATTTTAGCAGTTATTTCTCTGCACATTGGAAGGATAATTTGTCCCGGTAAAAAATTCTGGGTTGGTGCTTATTTCCTTCTGCACTTTAAATATTTCACTCCACTTTTTTCTTAACAAGGTGGTCTCGGAATGTCAAATATAATTGCATGTTTGCTGGTCAGTATTCTGACAGGATTCTTCTTTTTTTTTTTTTTTTTTTTTTTTAATGTATATGGGGACACTGTCACTGTCCTCAGACACACCAGAAGAGGGCATCAGATTCCATTACAGATGGTTGTGAGCCACCATATGGTTGCTGGGAATTGAACTCAGGACCTCTGGAAGAGCAGTCGGTGCTCTTAACCGCTGAGCCATCTCTCCAGCCCCATCCTAAACCTTTAGTTGAGTGCTTGACATTACTTTGGAAGGTATTTTCAGCAATTATTGTTTTCGTTATTTCTTCTTCTCACAACTCTCTCTTGCTATTCCCATTTTGTTTTTAACTTGAAACGACCTGAAGTTCTCCGATGTTACATCTCTTTGCTTTCTCCTCCCCGTGCCTACCTTTGGTTTCTGGTGTTGGATATTTCTACTGAGGTTTCCTCAAGCTCACAGTCGGCCTGCCGGCCTATGCCCGGCATCTTCGTTTCTCTCACAGTGCTTTGCTCTCTGGCATTCTTTTTTCTCAGAAGTTCATCGTCTTCTCTATTGTCCCCTTTGCTAGGAGAGCCCTTAGCATACTGACACAGTTGTTTTGAATCTCTAGAAGGACAATTCCACCATACTTGTGATTCTGTGTCTGATTCTGATACTTGTGTATATTTTTTGCTAGTGTGTATGTATTGTTCTCCAGTCCTGTGAATAGGATCAGTCCTCTCTCTCTCTCTCTCTCTCTCTCTCTCTCTCTCTCTCTCTCTCTCTCTCTCTCCATCCCCCTTTCTTCTTTCCTTCCCCTCTTCAATGTTTTATTTTCCATTTTGTTTTCTGGGTGTGCACATGGGTGTGCACATGTGCGTACCCCACAGATGTGCTTGCACACATATGAACACACATATAGAGGCCTGAGGCTGATGTTCAACGTCTTCCCAAGCACTCATCCCATTCACTGAGGCAGATTCTCTGGCTCTGGGTAGCCAGCTTGTTCCAGGAATCTCCCGTCTCTGCCTTCTCAGTGCTGGAGTTACAGGTGAACTGCCGTTACCTCCTGGCTTTGACATGGGTGCTGCGGATCTGAGTTCTAGTCCTCCCACTGTGAAGCAGACGCTTTCCCTGCTGAGCCACCTTCCCAGACCCAGGATGAGCCCTTTAGTGAGCCTGACCTTTTCCTCCAGGACCGCTGACCCTTCCCATGTATTTCTCTTTTCCCTCCCCAGGTGGGACATGTGAGTCTGAATCTCCTTCCCCTCAGGTCCACTAGGGTCTCCTCAAGCTCCAGCAGTTTAGGTTTTAGTCAGCTAATTTCCCTTGAGACAGACCCTGTAAGGAAGAAGAAAAATCGTTGACATGTTTAAAAATTGTCCCTGTTGCCTTCCACTATTGAATACACATGGGAATTTCTCCACCCCAGGATTCACTATGAGAACCAGGAAAGGCTCAGGGGGTGGAACCCAGAAATGTGGGGACCTGGTAAGTGGGGCTCGCTGAAGGTTTTGTCCCCCAGGCTTATCTACAGTGAGTCTCCAACAACTTGTCAATTGCAATTTGTGTTTTCCTACTGGCTCTCATGACGGTTTCTGCTCCTAGGTCTCTCTACTTCTGCAGACTTTCCTCATAGATGGAATAAAATTCCCAACAGAACAGTGTAGTGGAAGAAGGATTTATTTTTGGCTTACAATCTCCGGGGGGGGGGGGAGTTTCAGCTTCTGGGACTCCACCTGTGGAGGCAGGAACTGGTAGATCACTTGTTATATCTCTGGGTCAGATCAGGAACCTGGAAGCTAAGACCTCAGGCTGGAATTGGGACCAGTTATAACCTTCTAGCTCTGTCTCTATGGTCCTATGCCTGATAGCCAAGCCCTATATCTATATAAAAGATTTCACAGCTTCCCAAAACAGCTCCCCCAACTGGGGGCCAAGTATTCAAGCACATAAGTCTGCGTTTCCCATTAAGGATTCAATATACTGTGATACTTTGGTCTCTCTGGCCAGTTTCGGAAGAAATGGTTGCTTTGGGGCTTCATGCTTACAGACTCAAGACAAGTTCTCATTAGATGGTATAATGAGTTTTTTTCTAAGCTTTTCATATAGCTGACCAGAAACTGGAAGCCACATTTTTTTCTTTTGGTTTTCCCAAATAATGAAAACAATCCAAATACCCATCAGCTGGCAGATGGATAAGTGAAATGTGGTACGTCTATGCTCAACAATGATAGCTAGTACTGATACATGCTACACACTGATAAATCTAAGCACACTGAGCACAAGAAGCCAGACCCAGAAGAACACCACTATGTGATCCCATTTACATGAAACATTCAGGAAAAAAATTGGAGACAAAAAGCAAATTAGTGGTTTCCTGGGGCTACTGGGGCAAACAGTGAAATGACCACAGGGGTTATTATGGGATAGTGGAGAAGTTCTGAAATTGGGCTGTGGTCTGCTCACACGACTTCTTACTCAAAACCACCATATACCCAAAACAGGTCAATTTTGTGGGACACAAAAAATATCTCAAGAAAGCTCATTACTGAAAGAATAAAGGCTTGTCTATAAACACATGACAGTTTTAAATAAGCGGTGGTTCTCCTTGCCCAGTGGCTCGAGCCCACCTGATCCTGTTCCACTCCTCTTCCCTTCCTGCATTTCCTCAAAACTGCAGCAGC
The DNA here is from genome assembly GCA_028551405.1 of Uromys caudimaculatus. Taxonomy (NCBI): domain Eukaryota; kingdom Metazoa; phylum Chordata; class Mammalia; order Rodentia; family Muridae; genus Uromys; species Uromys caudimaculatus. The sequence goes on from CM052702.1 coordinate 113,878,626, forward strand.
AGACACATCACGGACATTTCTACATTGCTACGATTTTTGAAAATAGCTGCACAAGGTGGTGCATGCCTTAAGTCCCGACACTTGGGAGGCAGAGGCAGGGGATCTCTAAGTTTGAGCCCAGCCTAGTTTACAAAGTAAGTTCCTGGGCAGCCAAGGCTATACAGAGAAACCCTGTCTTGTAAAAACAATAACAACAACAACAAAACTTTAAAAAGTAATTTTGGAGAATTATAATAAAATTACATCATCTTCCCCTTCTCTTTCCTCCCTCCACACCTCTCATGTACTTTCTTTGCTCTTTCTCAATTTCATGATCTCTTTTCCTTTAATTGTGTACAGACACACACACATTCACACACACACACACACACACACACACACACACACACACACACACACACACACACACACACACTGATGAACACTTCACATATACATTCCTAAATATAGAAATACAACCTTCTCAGTCCATGTAATATAATATATAATATTATATATTATATATATGAAACACACACGTGCGTGCACGTGTGTGTGTGTGTGTGTGTGTGTGTGTGTGTGTGTGTGTGTGTTTTCAGGGCTGACTGTTTGGTACTGGATGGCCAATCTGTGTACCCTTCTCTGAGGAAGACTATTTCTCCTGCTCGCAGCACTCCTTAGTTGCCTGTGCTTCTTGTCTAGGGTTGAGGCCTGGAGAGATTTCCTTCTGCATGTCTGACAAGGTAGCAAGCTTGTCCAGGTCTTGTTTAGGCAGCCATGTTTGTGAAACTTCTTGGGTCTCGCTTCTCTGACATTTCTCAGAGATACAGCCTCCTGGACCTCTGGCTTTTTCTGTCTCCTCCTCTTCAATGATCCCTGAGCTTTAGAGGCAGGAGTTGTGTTGAGGTTGTATCCGTTGTGTCTGAGCTCCACAACTCTGCATTTTGATTGGTTGTAGTTTTCTGTAATGTCCTCTGTCTGTTACAAAGAGAAGTTTCTCTGATGAGAAGTCATATAGTTTAAGTTTTACAGTTCCACAGATATACATGGCTTACTATCCCCTGGTTGTGTATCTCTATGTTCTCCATACATGGCCATTAGGAAAAGCAGTGTGTGCCATTTTTCCCATCTGCCAAAAAAGAAACAGGTGCCCGTGTGTTTTCCTCTACTTTCTTCCTTTGCTCGTCACATGAGCTACACTGGCATCTTGTTGATTTCAACAGGAAGAGTTTATTTAAGTAGGAGTAAAAGTGACACCTACCTCCATCCACCGACAGTATTTTGTCCCAATGGAGTACCCGTACTTCCTGCTTGCACCTGCTTACACCAGGGCGTCTGTCTTTTCTGCCAATTCTAAGTGCTTTTTATAACAGTAACTTTTATGCTGCTGTCTATGGTTAGACTCTTGCTGTTCAAGGTTGTTTGTGGTGGTTTTGGTGCAGAGAAGTCTAATGTGATTTCCCTGGAGCTACAGTCTTTCTCCGACGTTTTCTGACTTTATTGAAATGAGGAGGCAGGATTCTTCCACCCCAACATTATATACTATCCATCCATATTTTCTACTTTTGGCAATTTTATAGTGCTCTCTTTCACCTTTCTCTTATTTTCTTGTTAATCTTTAATTCATCTGTAATTTATTAATATTGGAATCTAGAGAACCAGGCATGTAGCTCGGTGGTAGAACGCTTGCCTAGCATGTGTGAAATCCTAGGTTCATTCCTTGTACTGAAAAGAAAAATACTAAAATCCCCAAATAATAGAATAATTGTAAGGACACAATTAATGAATAATTCATTCTTTTGCTGCTCGAAACACCCTTCTCATTCATGTTTTAGATACTTGTCTCTGCCTGAGCTCTCTCTTAAGGCTTTTTATCTCGTTCTCTTGATCCTCCGTGTCTTCCAACTCAATTACAACACTGTTTTAATTATTTTGGCTTAATGATATATTTTAAAATCTGATAATAATACAAGTCACCTTTCATCATTCCTGTAAAGACATTTTTTTTTTCAGTCATTATCTAACGTTCAGCCTTCACATTGAAGAGTCGTTTTTCCAAGTACAAGAGAAGTCTTTCTGTGGTCATGACTCAAGTTGAAGTAAATTGAAAAATGACTTTGGAGGAAACTGAGACCCAACACTTTACTTTCCAGGGAACAGGAGCATTGGGGCTACGTGTTTCTGTCTCTATATACCCTTCACATGTCTGAAACTCACAGCAGTCCTCCTGCCTCTGCCTCCTGAGTGCTGGAATCAAAGGCGTGCGCCCCCACCTCCTGCTTGGTTATCTCTCCTGCTGAAGGTGTTTTCTTTGTTTTCCTCCTCTGTAAACTATTGGAATCCTCGTGTTTACATTTGCATTGTTATTTGTTGTTTGCTATCCGTGCTGATGTTAACAACCCTTTTGCTGTTAAGTTTCCCCATGAGTTCTCACTCATATAAAAGAGGCACTAACTAGCCGGGTGGTGGTGGCTCACACCTTTAATCCCAGCACTTGGGAGGCAGAGGCAGGTGGATCTCTGTGAGTTCAGACCTAGCCTGGTCTACAGAGTGAGTTCCAGGACAGCCAGGGTACAGAGTAACCCTGTCTAGAAACAAACCAAACCAAAACGAACGTGCTGACTAGCTATTTAACTCTCCGTAAGAGCTCTTGCCTGTCTTTGTGGTTGGGGATTATTTATTTATTTATTTCCCATTGCTCCCAGTGGTGCAGTAGTAGCATTGATGCCTCAGGGCAACCCACCAATTCCTGACTGGGTCTGAGGCCTGCTCTACAGGAGGAATATATGCATGATGCTATAAACCTGCTCAAAAACCGACAGCTAGGGTTCTCACAGGCCTTACAGGTAAAATCTACTACTGATGGTTTGATAAATGCTCACGCAGTTAAGCCAACTTCTAAATTTTTCCTGCTTATACCCACAAATTACAACCTTGGTCAGAAAAACCTCTGTGGACTCTATGTGCTGGTCAAAGCAGAGATTCATAGTCAGCTGTGAATAAGTGTCTGTTGAGTTTTCAGCCCTTATGAGACAGCTCCTTTGAGCCCCAGGGCGTGTTGCCGAAGAGGAGGCTGGAAGACAATAAGAGCCAGAGGATAGGAAGGAGGGCTGTGGCCTGGCCATCATGAACATTTGTAATTGTGACCACCAGCGCAAGACCCATAGATAGCATGCAAAAAGAAAAAATCATGAAATCGGGGCGGGGTAGTTGGGAAAGAGCGGGAGGGAACTGAGAGACCACAGTGAGGGGTGAGTGCAATCACAATGCTTTAACAGGTATATCATGTGCAAATAGGAGCCTGCACCTTTGCCGGAGCCGAGCCTCTCCATTCACTTTCAATCTCGTTTTTTTCTGGTTAGTGGCGTGCAGTGTGAATCTTCACCAACACTTTTTTTTTTTTAATTTTTCTTTTGACGGGAAGGCCTTTAGTGTTTCGTTAGGTATTAGTTAGTGCGATATTAAGGCGGAGATGAAGTAAGTTGCTTAAAGAGAGTGTCTTCCCTGCCAATGTCTTATTAGACGTTTTTTTATGGCAGTAGACGCTGAGTTTCATCAGACAACTTCCTGAATTTTGCAAGTGAATCGTATTTTTGTCTCCTTTGAACTATTGATGTGGTGGAATGGGATTCATGGATTCCTTTATATTGAGCTGGTCTTGCATTCCTGAAATAAAACTATGTGGTCATGGTATGTTAGCCTTGTAATATTCTGGTAGGTTCTACTTGCCAAAACTCTATTAAGCATTTTCATAGGGTATTAAGTTGGTAATCTTATTTGGGCCTGTCGGATTTTGTTAGCAGGAATTTGCTAGTTGGGTAAAATGTATCCTTTTTAAACATGGGAATTACCTAGGACCGTCTTGAACATTGAGGTGAGAGGAGCTTGTCTGTAAAACTGAGCTGAGCCTCCGGGCTCCCTCCCCATCCCTCCTCCCACACGCAGCTCTGTCATCTCTCACAGGAGGAATCTTTGAGTATGCGGACGGCCCCAATGCCCAGGTCATGAACGCCGAAGAGCACGCCTTTCGATTTTCTGCCAACATCATCAACAGGAACAGGACTCTGCTGCCCAACACGACCCTGACTTACGACATTCAGAGGATCCACTTCCATGACAGTTTTGAGGCCACCAAGAAGGGTGAGTGAGCAGATCTTCACTGTGTGGGCATGGGGGAGCCTTTCCCACTTGCACCAACCCCCCCCCCCCGAAGTAGGGGTGGGGCCTGCGAGGAAGTCCCAGGCTAGACACCAGCAGCTGGGAAGCCAAGGGAAGATCATGAGCTCCAGGCTACCCTGGGCTATATAGCAAATACAAGGTCAGCCTGAGCTACACAGGGAGACGCTGGGAGACTATGAAGGGTGGCTGGAAATGAGGAAAGGGAGAGAGGGGCTGAGAGTGCCTGAGAGAAGGTCAACCAGGCTCTCCAGGACCTTTGAGCCAAAGCGAACATTTTCAAACTTGATTTTTCTTTTCTATTAGCTTTATTAATGGACAAATATTAAAACTATTTACGGTATACAGTGTGCTGTTTGGATACATGTGTGCCTTCTCATGGCTCAAATCGAAGGACCTCACCCATCCACCCCATCTAGCATTTATCTCTAGCATTTATTTCTTTCGGGTAAGAACACTGAAAACACTCTCTTTCAGCTATTCCAAAATATGCGACACATTATTATAACCATGGACACCTTGCTGAGGATCTTATTTTATCTTTCACTGGCATCCAACTCAAGTAGCAATAGGTAGCATACATACAAAGCAGATACTGTATTAGCCCGAGAGCACGCCATCTGCCCGCCATAAAAAGACTTTATGAGCACAGCATGCTGCTCCGCGCCTACAGCAACTTGACCCCAGAGCCTACAGATGAGCCCTGCAGTCTGACACTGGCCCTGTTTTTATATAAGTGTGTACTTGCTGCTGTCTACAGAGTCACTAGAAAGTCCCGATTCACAAAGCAAGTTGTGGTGAATCCAGGCAAAATTGTCCCACACCTGAATCCTTGAAAAAAAAATAAGATAAAAACAGATATTCCCCATGCTTTTGCTAATTAGCAGACACATTTAAAAGAGGGAAATTCTACTGCCTTGGGTCTTCAAACACACATAACAGTAACTGACTTCTGGGTGAACAGCCAGTTTCCAGTGGGCTATACAGCATAACAGGTACACAGTGGGTGTTTTAGTTACTATTTTGTTGTTGTTGTTTTGTTTTTTGTCTTTTTTGTTTTTCAAGACAGGGATTGTCTGGGTAGCCCTGGCTATCCTGGCACTATGTAGACCAGGCTAGCCTCAAACTCACAGATCCGCCTGTCTCTGCCTCCTGAGTGCTGGGATTAAAGGGGTGCACCACCACTTGCCTGACTTGTTACTATTTTTTTTTTAAATGATTTTTTTGGTTTTTTTTTTTTTTTTTTTTTTTTTTCTGTGTATGAGTGTTTACCTGCATGTAGGTTTGGGCACCACATGCCTGCAGTGCCTGCAGAAGCCAGAAGAGGGTGTCAGATCGATTGCAAGCTGTCATGTGAGCGCTGGGAACTGAACCCGGCTCCTCTGCTGGAACAGTCAGTGCTCTCAATTGCTGAGCCATCTCTCTAGCCCCATTTTAGTGTCTTTTAAAACACAGATCCTATACATACAGCCATTCATGTGTTCATACACACAGTGAGCCCTCCAGGCTCGTGGACTCTACAACCAGGGACCAAAAATACTCAGGGGAGGAAAAAAGAAAAGAAAAGAGAAAACCCATATATAACTATATATAGACTTTTCTGTGTCATTTTCCCTAAACAATAAGCACAGCGCCTATTTACATAGCATTTGCATTGCATTGTGGGAGAAGGCATCTTGAGACTATAGAGCATAAGGCCCACTGTGGGGAAGATATATGCAAATACCAAGCCTCTCTGCGCCAGGAACCCAGCATCGCCTGTCTGCTGTCTGCAGGGGGTCCTGGAACCAATTCCCTGCAGATCCTGAGGGAGACTGCATATCTGAACTATATTTTTACATATATATTTAATTCAAATTCAACTTAAAGGCTTAGATAACTGGAAATAGCTTCCATAGAACCTTAGATTTCCATGTAACCATTTAAAGATCTCAAGCCTAAGGAATCTCATTTCCAAAATGACTAGGTCATCTTTTCCGAAATATGATATCATAGCCCAACAAAGCTCGTATCACAATTTGCAGTTAAACCGTTGTGTTTTAATGTACTTTCTCTTCTCCCTCACGTTATTGAAGGGGACATTCTCTTTGGATATTTGATCCAATCCTGGGGCACCTGAAGGGTCAGGGACTATAGTAACTGCTCAGTGAAGTGATCGTTGAATGAATTAATGAACCATGAGAACCTAAGAAACGTTGTCTGGGACCCCTGTAAACTGAGTTTAGGGGTTAGCATCATCCATGCCTGTTCTGCTGACTGAGACTCACCATCTCCCTAAAGATTTTCTGATTTCTAAGCCATTTAATCTCCTCGGCTGCCAGGGGCAGAGAGGTCAGGATGTTGCCTGTTCATGGCTCTGTTTTCCAAAGTTCCACCCACTGTGGTTAGCTATTGAGTGAGAAAGTCTGCAGAGTGTGGCTGTAGAGCCAGATTGCCCAAGCTGGCTTCCCAGCAACTCCCACCTCAGCTGTGTTGGACAAAATGCCTCAGTTCCCTACGATGTGAAATAGCACCTCTGTTAAATGCCTTGCGTTGTGTCTGACACTCTAAAAGTGGGATTTGGCTCTGGGTACACTTGGCTCCTCTTTTCCACCCACTAGGCCATCAGGGCAGGGCCTGACTCCCACAAGGGCTTTTCCCTTCACACACACACACACACACACACACACACACACACACACACACACACACACACACCGTGTGTGTCTACGGTGTTGAGCTGTTATGTTTGACATTTATGAGCCTTATTCTACCCTAGCTTAGTCTGGAGCCCCGCCTCTCTGGTCTTTTCGCTTGTTCCCAGCATACCCTGCCACTAGCACCAGGAAGCAAAGGATCCATCTACCTGCAACATGCAAATGACTACATAGGATCAGATCTATTCACAGCAGAGTCACATCAGAGGCCCTCATAGGTTCAAGCAGCCCAGAGGCTCTGCCGTCTGGCGCGTGATGCTTTGCGACTGTGTGAAGGTGTGTGTATGAGGACGTGTGTGTTTCTGTCTCTTCCACTAGACTACAGGCTCTATTAATGTTTTGTTACTCTACTATATAACCTAGTGTCCTAGTTTGCTTTAGTTGCAATTCAGAAGAAAGCCAAGGCAGGGATCAGAGGCAGGAGCTGAAGCAGAGACCATGCTTACTGCCTCTCTGTGCTCAGCCTGCTTTCTTACACAACAGAAGACCACCCTCCAGGAGCGACACCACCCACAGTGGGCTGGGCGCTCTTACCTCATCCATCAAGACAACAGGCCTGTCTGATGGGGGCAGTTCCGTACTTGCCACTCCCTCCTCCCAGGTGTCCCTAGTTTAGGTTAAGTTGACAAAACTTACCAGCACACCTATCATGTACCTACACCTAGGCTGCCCAAAGCCATTACTAATGGTTTGATCTGATATACAAAAGAAAGAGTATGAACCAGTTCCTAGTGTGCTGAACTCACTTTAGATTCCTCCTGATAATCTCAGTGGGAGATGAACCTTCACCCTCTACAGGTCACACGGAGATATCAGGAAGTCTCAGAGCTACAATAGCAGGAGGCACTAGCCCGGGCTTCCTGGAGGAAGAGGCGTCTAAGCTGTGCTCTGAAGGGTAGTTGGAAACAGTAAGGGCGGGGCAATGTGGAAAGCAGGGGGATTTGCATGGTGGCCACTTGGGTAATCCCAGGTGAGCATTTACTGTGTGACAGAAGTTAGGGGTCACAGGCTGAGAAAGGCTGAGGTGGCCTGTCCCTGCTACCACAAGACTTCCATTTATCTTTATCGTGGTTGGAAATCTGGGCCCATGCCTGGGAATTTCAGGGAATGATGCAGGAGAAGAGAGTACAACCTTGGCTTGGCCAGAGAGTGCTCAGAAGAAACAAACCTGTCTAAGGCAGATCAAGCCAGCCTCCCTGGCACCCAGATCAAGCCAGAGACCAGGTGAGCCCATCTAGGCCTCTGGGAGACCATGTGGCTATGCTACCTATGTGTGGCTGCCACCACCCTGTGCTGTTGTCATGCACTGACGTGGCCTGGCCTCAGAGGTCACCGGGTCAGAATCACTCAGCAGCTACATTTTGAGCATCGCGTATTGGGTCTCATACCCATATGGTTGGATCCAGCAGCACCCCCCGGCCCTGGCTCAGGCCAGCATTCCACCAGGGGAACCTTTGAAAAACCCATCTCCATGATCCCTTGGGTTGCTCCCACTCCGGAGTTACTAATGCAGTATTTCTGTGAATGGCCCTGTGTTTATCTCCCAAGGCATGAGTACCCGGGTTTGTTGAGTTTGTTTCTAGGAGTTGAAGTATGGGGTCACTGTGTGCAGCCAGACAGTTTCAAAGGTGGTTGCACAAATCTACATTCCCACAGCAGTGCACGAGGCTGGCAGATGTTCCACCTCTGTGCGGACATGCACGGAGGTCAGTTAGACGTTTTTAAGATTTCGACCACTTGGCTGATTTGTGAAGTGGTTATGTTATTGAGACTTTCTTTTATATTTATCTGATGATTAGGCTGTGGAAATACCTTTTAATGGGGAAACGCCTCGTGGGGCTCAATGCAGGAGGAAAAACTAATTCAGCTAGAACAGGCGGGGTAGTTGGCACTAGGTTTTGTGCTTCTGTGTCCCATTGCCCTGTAAGATCTAACAGGCTCCACTCTGCTAATCTGAATGTTGAATAGGTCATTTGAATATTCTTTTTCTCTTTTTTAGAACTTTTCAGTGACCTTTTCAAAATTGAGCTGTTTGTCATTTCCTTATTGATTTAAAAGAGTTCTTTGTATATCCTGATAAGAGTCATTTTGGGGCAGTGTGAATATATACATTTATATATGTATTATATTAATTACATGTGGGATTGTCTTTAATACTCTGTTAGCAGTTATATCTCATGAGAAGCAAAGCCCTTAATTGTAGGAAGTCCGATTTATTAAAAATTCTCTTTGTGTGTTCTGGTTGAGAGGTCTCTGTCTATCCTAAAGACCATCTCCCTGTTTTCTTCTAGGAGTTCTGTGGTGGTGTCTTTTGTGGTTGTCTCTCTGATCTGTCTTAAGAGATTTTTCTGTGTATGGCAAGGCTTGACTGTTGAGATTTGTTTGCCGTGCACGAGGTTTGTAGGGCGGACTCAACACCACACCAGCAATGTTCGGGTGTGCCTATCATATGCAGAGCCTTGTGCCAGACAGATGTCTCCATTTACCTATTTTTTTGTTAAAAACCAAAGGCTAGAGATAGACAAAGGGACCATCTACACGAGACAGACAGATTGGCACATAATTAAACAATGGAATTTTAATTTGCCATAAAGGAACAGACTCACATAGGAGTGGAGCCCCGTGGTAGAGAGTTTATCTGGCATATGCCCTGGGTTCCGTCACACACACACACACACACACACACACACACACACACACGGGGGGGGGGGCGGGTAGGCAGGGAGTGCTTTAGTCTATGGCACACTCTCTCAGTTTTTCAAACCTATCAGGTAGCCTCCCCATTCCACAGATAGAAGCAACTCTGTCTGATCCTCCAGGCAGTTCTTCTACTGGGCCAGCTCCTCCTGAACACAGCATCCCTCCCTCTTCCCCAGGAGCTGCACTCTCCTCTGGCCTGCACTTGTTTTGATCTTTGATTTTCCAGGCTGCATTCCTTAGGAGCTTCGTTAGGACCTTCCAAGAAGATGCACTTAGGCCTAATTCTGAGGAATCCAGTGATAATTAATTGTTTCTAGATGGAAGTTACCACCACTGTTCCCTCCCACCCTCTGAACTGGATCCAGCCACCCTAAGTCACGTGTGGCGGGGGGGGGGGGGGGGCACAGCAACACAAACCTGGCACCTCCTACCGCAGCAGCTCTGGCTAAATTAGTCCTTCCTCCTGCCTAAGCCCAGGAGGCCTTTTCCCCATTAAAAGGAACTTTCACTATTGCCTTTATTTTGAAATATTTTGTGGAAAATTAAAAGAAGAGTGTCTGCCAAACAGGCTCCGAGCCAGCAGCCCAGAAAGCACTGTGTTTCCTTCCAAGCCTGGCCAGAGCAGGCTGGAATCGACCCAGCACTCCCTAGACTCCTCTGCCTGCACTTATTCTCTGGGTGACTCAATTCCTTTTTTTTTTTTTTTTTTTTCTGAGACAGGGTTTCTCTGTGTAGCCCTGGCTGTCTTGGAACTCACTCTGTAGACCAGGCTGGCCTCGAACTCAGAGATCCGCCTGCCATGGAAGGGGGCATGTATTCAGGCTGGGGACTCCTACAATGACTGTGAACCATCAAGTTACTGTAAAATGACCAGAAAATGGATTCAAAATTGAAGCCACAAATAATGTAATTACTGCAGAGTATGCACAAGACTGCCAGAACAAGGTTGGCTGCTGCCCTGGAAACATCTGGAAGCAGAGCTGCTGTCGTGGCTGCTGTGATAACCCCTGTCCTGGGCCTTGTTGATAGCAGAGTTCTTTCATCCTGGAAGCTCCTCAGAGGGTGGGAGAAACATGCAGGGACTAGAAAACAGCTGTAGAGATGGGGCAAGGAGAAAGAAGTGGTGGTGACTAGGAAAAAGCCCATGAAGGTCTAGACTCTGCACCTTTGGGAGAATGGGGCCCAGTGTGGACATTGCTATCATCTTTCACCACCGCAGATGGTGGTGCCACAATTCTTGTCATCTCTGTCCATGCTGTCCCCTCCATTCCTGCCTCTAGTGCTGTCATTTCTGTCATTGCTATGCCAACATCTTCATCCACTGGTACTGTGGTCCTCAGCAGCCCATTCCTATCTCCTCTCTCTCTCCACTCACATCTCTTGCCATCCTTGCTGGCTTCATCTCTGTGACTGCAATGCCATTGACATCTTTATCACCAGAAGTATCTCACCAACATCAGTATCTCAACACTATCTTCTGCATCATAGACTTTGCGCCTGGTCTTCTGTCCCCTGTCTCAGTTAAACATGATACTCAGCCCGTGGTCCAGGATAGGAGCATCACAAAAGGTGTACATTGGAAGAATGGAAGACACGCTTCATCCTTGGGGTCCTGTTTCAAGGTCAGAGCAAAGTGGAGACCCATGAGGCAGATTTTTTTTTTTTGGAGCAGTGCAGGGGCATGACACAAGTCATTCCCACAAGTCCTCGGTCTGAACATCCTAGCAAGGGTGTCTATCCTTTTAAAAAAATTATCAATATTTGGGGGGTACGTGTGCATGTGCTCACATGCCTGTGTGTGCATGTATGTAAAAAGGGAGGGATGGGGTGGGGACCGCTGCATTCATCGTGGTAGGTGGAAAAGACAAACTTGTTTAACGATGTGCCAGCCTTCCTAATGCTTCAGTATTTAGTCTTGGAGGCCTTGCTTTATGCATACTTAAAACAAAGTCTCCACGGGGTATAGTGCTTAGGGGGTGTGGGGATTTGAGCTGCTATTAAAAGCTGGGCAGAGATGGCTTCCCTAACAAGACCTGAAGATGCAGAGACCTGGAGGAAAGGAGAGTCAGATGGATGGCTGAGGGAATGAATGGGTGTTCTCACTGTGCTTGGGGAATGTCCTGGAAGTCCGCAGGACTATAAGTCTGTGAGGAAGACAGATGAGGGTGGGACATGGAGGAGGGAAGTAGCTCTGGTCGTAGGAACAGGGATGAGGAAAAGTTGCAATAAGTAAGTCTTCCAGGGCCATTCTAAGAACTTTGGCTTTTACACTGATGAAGGGCACAGGAGTGACATGACCCTCATTACACAGAAAGGTTCATTCTGCTGCTAAAATGCTGAGGAGATGACAGGGAGTGTGACTGGCATCTAATGCAGGAAAATGGTAGTGGTGCCTTGGCTCAGGTGGGCACGGCAGGGTGGTATCTATGCCTGCTTGGCCTCTGGGTATGTCTGTTGTTTTAATTAATACATGTGGGAAGACAGTCCACTGTGGGTGGCACCACTCCCTAGGCAGAGGCTCCTAACCTGTATAAGAGAAAGTGAACTGAACACAAGCAAGCAAGTGAACATGAAGGTAGTCATTTCTCTCAGCTCTTGACTGTGGATGTGATGTGAGTGACTGTTTGAAGCCACTGCTGTGATTTCTCCACTACAGCGGACCTGTAACTTGGAACCGTGAGCTGAAATAAACACTTTCTCTCCTGAGTTGCTTTTAGGATGTTTTATCACGGCAACGGAAATGAAGATGAAGCAGAGGTCTAAGAGGCATCTTAAATATCCATATGATATCACTGAAAGAAAGGGGAGATGTTCATATCAGATCTTAGGGAGCAGGACAGGACGGAAGGCAGAAGCTGGAGTCCCCATTTAGTTGATGTTTGCTTTCTGTTTGTCTGGAAGCTAGGATGTCACTTGCAAAGACATCATGATTGAGCAGCGTGGTTACTGGGCTGGTGTGCTTCTCAACTGGCCTTATACTTGTCTCTTCTTACCTCCCTGGTGTTAGATGAAGGAGAGATTGTTACAGCCCCATTGCTCAGATGAGGAAACTGAGACTTCATGAGTTGTCCTCACCCCCTCCTAAGGTCCCCATGTGTTTATGCGAATGTCAAAATCACTGCCACTCCCAGTGCACATAACACCTCACTGATCCCGTGTCACCCTCCTCTGTTGTAGCCTGTGACCAGTTGGCATTGGGTGTTGTAGCCATCTTTGGGCCGTCACAGGGCTCCTGCACCAATGCAGTCCAGTCCATCTGCAACGCCTTGGAGGTACCCCACATCCAACTGCGCTGGAAGCACCACCCCCTGGACAACAAGGATACCTTCTACGTGAACCTCTACCCTGACTACGCCTCTCTCAGCCACGCCATCCTCGACTTGGTTCAATCCCTCAAGTGGCGGTCAGCCACCGTGGTCTATGATGACAGTACAGGTGGGTGGCTAGACCTGCCAAGGCTGGGGGGAAGGGTGAGGGAGCAGGGCCCCAAGATTAAGGTTGTCTGCTTGCCTAGCAAGGCTGCCTCTGAGGAGAAGGTCCCATCTTATACCAGACACCAACAATAGCCAGTTATACTGACACTTACCCCCTGGGGTCTCTCATACCCCTCCCCCCACCAGCCTTGCGTGTGTGTGTGTGTGTGTGTGTGTGTGTGTGTGTGTGTGTGTGTGTGTTTGCGCGCGCGCGCGCACACACACACACACACACCTTATTCAACCCCAGCCTGGCTCACACCTGACTCTCCCCTTTCCAGCAGGCCTACATCATCTTCTGAGACTTGTGATTGGCACATGCCGAGCATTGACCTGGGCTCACACTTCCATGGCTACCCAACACCTGCCCACACTCCAACATCCCTCCCCTCCCCCCGCCTGCAGGAGGCATGTCCTTATTCTCTGCACCCATTAAGTTTGCTTGCAGTGTGGCCCGGCATGCAGTGTATCTGCATGTAAATCCCAGCTCTCCTGCCTGCTGGCTGGGTTGCCAGTCTGTGTTCTCAACTCCTCACGGGGAAGCTATGGGATAAAGAGGGAAGAGCACATACAGAGCCTGGACGGAAGTCAGGGGAAGATTAGCTGCTGATCCTGACACCTGCACGCAGCACCCTCCCTCTCTGCCCCCATTTCTTTGCCTTCCCTCAGGTGCTCTTGTATAACTGTGCTTATAAACCTGCTTCCTGTCTACTGATAGGATTGCTGACCCCAGCTAAGGCAGGCCTGTAGAAATGGGCTCTGGACTTGGGTCTCATCCTCCAGTGAGGAGGAAGGAAAAGCCCAGGCTCTGAGTTTCAGCTGACGTTAGACCCTCCTCCTCCCTCCCCCTCCATTACCCTCCCCCTTCCTATGCCCCCTAAGCCTCCCTCCCTCATGCAGAGGCACCGGTCTTGCATGCATGCCCTGCCCACCTGGAGTCATATCAACATGCATTCCTCTACACAGGCCCTGCTTAGCCCAGTCCTGCCCAGCCATCCAAAACTACCATGATACTTACCTTCCAGAACCCTCTTTAGTGGTGTGTGTTACCCTTTACTTCCCAAGTCCTGGGCCTCTTGTGGGGCCTAGAACAGATCGCCACTAAGGGATCCAGCCAACATTCTGGGTGTTTCCTTTGGACCTTGTGATCTGTGGCACCTCTCCAGCTGCTGTCTTGGCTAAATGTGCATTCCGGGTGAACACCGGGAGGGGCAGGAGAGGAGGGGCGAGGAGAACCACTACAGAGCTGCCTTCATCTTCAGCTGCCCTCTCCTCCGGAGGTTCATCACTGTCTGGAGGGTCACTTTCTGGAGGTTCACTCTCTGGAGTCAGAGCAGGCAGAACTCCAGAGGAGAGTACGGGAGAGACAGCAGTGTGTACCAGGAGTCAAGCAGTCCCAGCATTTAATTTCACAAATCTCTCAGTGACTCTATGTGGTGGTAAATCAGAAATAAGACAACAGATTCAGCAAGGCAACAGACCCTGCCCACTGTCAGCAGCTAGTATCCTAGCCCGCACCATCCTGCAGGTCCATCTGAGCCCAAGGCCACTACTGTTAGCCAGCACAGAGGTGATTCCCTTTCAGTTTTTCCACAAAGACTTGAATCTCAAGACAATTCTTAGCCCAGCCTCTTCAGAGACAGTGACCTTGGCGAGTCACTTTAACCCATCTGGTCTGGCTCTCCCGTGTGTATCAAGAGGTAGAGCATCCAGCCTTAAAAAGCCCTCCAGCACTCGGCTACTCGCAGATCCATGTTGGCTCTTTATTAGCTCCTAACGGAGGCCAGGAGTAGCAGGATGGAAGCCCACAGACAGAATGACAGGATGCTGTCCGTCCATCTTAGAGTCCTGTAAACAGCTACAGACTTACATGTTACTAGCAATCCTCAAAAGTCAACCCATCCCCTGAGATCCCAGCTCAAGACTCTGTCACGATGGGGCACTCCACAGCGTCCAGTCCCCTCTAACTTCCCTGCTGGGAAATTACGGTTCCTCATGTTGTGGTGACCCCAACCATAAAATTATTTCTTTGCTACTTCATATCCGTAATTTTGCTACTGTTATGAATTGTAATGTAAATATCGGATACGCAGGGTATCTGATAAGTTGACCCTTATGGGGGTAGCAACCCACAGGTTGAGAACCTCTATACAAAATTTGCCTGTGGGCCCATTTCTGCTTCCAGGTCCTCTGTGCCTCTAGGACTTAGCACAGGGCATTGATACAATATGGACATTTTAAAGCATTGTTTGAACTGACTTGGGGTGAGTTGAAAGCATCTTGAATTAAACTCTAATAAGTCTTACAGGAAATGGTATATGGGTGCAAAAATGAAGATGCCACTATTCTATTATTTTTTTCAAGGAGTTAATCATATTCTAGGAGAGCAGATGCCCAGCTACTGGGCACTGGTAACTCTTGGCCATCGGAGCTGAGAGACAAATGGCAATGACAAGTAGTCAGAGCTGCAGATACCCGGGTCAGGAGGGCGCTTTGTGTCCTTGACCAGTGTGTGCTGATTTGCCAGAGAAGGGGAGAGATGTGCCCTGGGCCTTGAAGATAGATGGGTGGAAGGTCAGGATAGGGGCTGTGGAAGGGACAGTGTGAGCAGAGGAGGCGGGGCAGCCTGGGGCGAGTGGAGAGTGAGCCGGGATTCACCTGGCTGTGCAGGCCTGACATCCGGCCTCAGGCTTCAGACTTTATGTTGTGAGTAACAGAGCACCACTGAGTGCTGTGGAATGTGGCCTTGGAATAATGAAAGCCGACACCCCAGAGAGCAGCATGTGAGGAGGGCTGGAAAGGGAGCTTAAAAGGCTGAGGGGCCTGGATGGTCCCCAAAGGAACAAAGAGGGGCAGGCTTTATTACTCAGAAGAGAAGAAACAGATGCAGACAGGATGGTAGAGTGGGTAGAGCAGATGCTGGCTTGAACCATTGGACAGGTGCAGGGCCTCCAGGATAGGTGGGGAGGGAGGGTAAAGCTTTGCAAAGAGATATGCAAGGATGGCAGGCGCCATGCTAGTGGCACTGCTCGGAGCTCACGCTCGAGTCCAGAGCAGGCCTTTGAGCCCCAGCTCTACCCACAAATCCTTGTCACTTGATCTTCAGCTTTGATGGCCTGGAATTGCCAGGGACTTCTAGAAGGTATCATTCCCTCCGCTTTTTCTTTGTACAGATGCTAAAAATCAAACCCAGGGCCTTGGGCACTAGGCCAGAGCTTTACCACCAAGATGCACGTGCAGTGACCCCACTCTCCTGTAATCTAACCATCCCAAGAAGAAAGGGTGGGCTAGCCGTGCTTTCCTTTCTTCACCTTCCCAGTGCCCGGTATACTCTTTTCTTACAGTATTCCATTAGCATTTAATTCAGTTTGATTTTCAATTTGTCTCAATTCAGTTCAGTTTAAAAAGTACTTAGAGCAGAGGCAATGAGAGATGGGGTTTGGTCAAGAAAACCATGGGTTCTAGGATTCAGAGCTGCCCTGAAGAATACAGCGTTCAAAAATAGACATTGGGAAGCAGAAGCCCTCTAACCAAGACATTTCACCAGGCTGACCCACCACCCGGTGGGAAGCACAGTGTGTTCAGCAAGCTCTGTCTGTGTGGAGGGGCAGGGCTATGTCCATGGTTTAGCTGATGGGACAACCTAGTTCAAATCTGTTTAAGCAGTTGCCACTTTGGGGTTTTCTGTTTGTTTGGTTGTTTTTGTTTTTAAGGTTTTTTGTGGCTAGGGTGTGTGGGTTGGACATTTCTAAGGCTTATTTAGCAGCTTGACAAGGTTAGAACGCTGAATGGGCGTTGTTACACCCTCCTGACCTCCCTCTCCTCCTTGGCACACTGGTGTTGCTGCAGCTCCAGACATCACTTCAGAGGCCAGTACCCCAATCGGGAAGGAGACAAAGGAACTTGTCTTAATGTGACTCAGACTCCTTGTCAACAAGACAGATCTGCCTTTGCACCTTCTAGAAGACAGTCCTGTTCAGCTCATGGAGCCCATACCTACAACTCCTAGGCCCTGTCAAATGGGAGTAAGAGTGTCACTGGCTGGCCCTGGCACGTGGCCAGACTTCTTTTGGCATGCCAGCCGATGATGCATCTGTTAGCCCTGTCTATAATAAGCTGGGTAACAATGCCCTCCTCCAAAATTCAGTGGCCTAAAACAACAAACATTTCTTTAGCTCCTGAGCCCACAAGGTCAGCGGCTTACTGGGCCTGGCCAGCTGCTCCTCTGGTTTCAGCTAGCTTACTTGCCTGCCTGCTGGTAGCTCTAGGCTGGCCTTGGCTCTCTGCCTTGTGTTGCTGTCCTCCAGCAGACTGACCCAGGCATTGTTGTCCTAACTATGGCTAAGGAGCAAGAGAATCAGGCAGTATGCGGTTCCATCATGCCAGCTAATAGCACACAGACCAAACCAAATGACAGGGTAGAGCCTGGTGGGCAGGCACTGCCCAGCTCCATGCAAAGGCTCTAGGGAGGGCTGAGGAGGTTGGCTCATGCCTCAAAGAGAGTGGCTGTGGGGCTGTGGGGGAGGTGACCTTTGATCTAGTCTGTGCACAGCCTCCTGCCAGGGCTGAAAGGAAAAGGCTTAGGGAGAGAAAGAGCCTTGGGATGGGGAAAAAGGTCTCCACTTAGAAGGCAAAACACCGTTTCTCAAAACCCAATCCCATTTGTGACCTGGTTCAAAATTAGGGGTGGTCCCTTAACCTCCGTGGCTCTCTGATTCTTTATCTATTCTGCCTGCATGGCGGTTCCCATGGTGTGCCTCCCAGGCTCCGGACGGAGATGGTTAAATAGAGCTAGGAGCCCAGAAGTGCTTCGTAAGTGAAAAGCACGCCGTTCCAACAACCGTGATTCAGTGTGGATATTCTGGGAGGGACTGATTAAGGAGACAGGCAAAAGAAAGCTTGGTCTCAGGCAAACGCAGACAGCCCAGTCCTCTGGAGGTGGGCCAGAAGGAGCCAGTCTCCTCGGGGACCACACTGATGGGAAGGAAGGCTGACATTTGCTACTAGAGAATGTGGGTCGTTATGCATTACATGGGGTGATGTGCTTGGCTGACGAGCCGGCCCTGGTGGCTTCCACTCCAGCATCGAACCTGTCCCTGTCCTCGTGATCTGGGTCTCCAGAGCCCACAGGCCTGGTAATACTGAACGGGGTCAGAAAAAGGATCGGGCAGGAGCGAGGTGGCCATGGAGGGCCTTCAGGTGACAGATCTGAGAGGCCAACGGTAACAGTGGAAGAACTCAGAACTGCTGGAGAAGTTAGGCTTCTGGGTGAGATAGGGGTAGTTTATGGCCCCTCCTCAGCTGAAGTCTACTGATCCCCTGTGTTGCCTAGGATGGTGTTAGGAGCTCAGAGGCCTGCTGAAACCAGAGTTCTTCCACCTGTGCATCCAGAACTCATGGAAGTGTGGAGGCTCTTTGAGAGGTTTGATTCCCTGGCCCAGGAAGCAAACCCCCAGGAAAGGGGGAACTGGTTGGACTTAGGCTGGGTCCTAGGGACTGCTTTGGAAGCTGCAATTCTAGTGGGGAAGGATTCTAGATTGAATTCAGAGTGGGGAGAGGCTGCCCAGATAGGAAACACTGCAACAGCTGACTATAAATGTTAATTCATGCCGGGCAGTGGTGGCGCACGCCTTTAATTCCAGCACTTGGGAGGCAGAGACAGGCGGATTTCTGAGTTCGAGGCCAGCCTGGTCTACAGAGTGAGTTCCAGGACAGCCAGGGCTACACAGAGAAACCCTGTCTCGAAAAACCAAAAAAAAAAAAAAAGTTAATTCATTGCATGTTAGCTTAAATAGACACGTATGCGTGCATGTGTGTAGTTCTTATGGGGAGCTTATACGGAAACACTGGAGGGCAGCCTCAGTTTACAGTACTGTTTGACCTAGAGGTTCACATGTGTGTCATCAGGACCCACTTCCTCCCCTTCTCATCTTCTCTGACATCTGCCCTGATGGATCTTATCTTTGGTAACGTGTGGTGACCCCAGACTTACACCTTCATTTGCATAAAGTAAGTGCAGGTTTCTTACTGGCACAAAATAGTCACAGAACCACTGTGTTCTTTTTACCAAAGGCTGTGTTGATTGGCCATGTTAGGGCCATGTGCTCTGTTCCTGGAGCTGGGATGGATCCTTCCTGAGTCACATCAACTTGGAGTTGGGAGAGGGGGGCACATCTCCCATGTATTTATCCCAAGGAAAACTGGGATACAGGAGTGGGGGATGGGACACGGGTGTGTGAACAGGGTGCAGCCACCTGAGCTGAAGGCAAGTGCAGGGAGGGAGGGAGCACCTGCTGGCTCAGCCCCTCCTTCATGGGTCTGGGTAGGGGCCATGGAGAGCAGCAAGCAGCCTCCCTCCCAGAATCCACAAAGGAGTCAGCAAGAATGGAGCTTGAAATAGGGAAGGAAATGAACTTAATTAGACCTAAGCAAGCCATTTGTCTCCAGGAAGTGACATTCCGTTTTCCCTGGAAGTCCACAGATTAAGTGGTTTTACAAAATGCCAAGGTGGAGGATAGATTTTTTTTCTCTGTGTGGGGAGAGGAAAACAGTAAGTACCCAATTACAAAACTGTTGTTTGTGTATTCCCTAAGTGTTGAGGCCCTGGGCCAGGTGCTATAGGTCTCTAGTCGCAGCAGATTGAGGGGGGAACGGGGGCCAGGCAGAGGCAGCTAAGGAAAGAGCCCCCTAAGCTGGCTTGGATATGGGGAGTGTTTGAGGGTAGAGAATTGTTTCTGAGCAGAGCAAACAAGGAAGACTTCACAGAGGTCACTGAGTGGATGCCTGCATGGTTTATGCATGCATGCACATGTGTGTCTTCTGTGTCCCGGGCCCCTCAGGTCTCATCCGCCTGCAGGAACTCATCATGGCCCCATCCAGATACAACATTCGCCTGAAGATTCGCCAGCTCCCCATTGACTCGGACGACTCACGCCCCTTGCTCAAAGAGATGAAGCGGGGCCGGGAGTTCCGTATCATCTTTGACTGCAGCCACACCATGGCAGCCCAGATCCTCAAGCAGGTAGGTGGGTGCACACTAACGGAGCCGTGGGGTTCAGATGGGGACCTGCCATGGGTCTACATCCCCTTCACCTAAGGACAGACCTGGGGAAGCATCCTGGCTGCCTCTCCAGCCGGCAGTAAGACCTGGGGGACCACTGTGACTCTATGTGCTTCAGTTGTACCAACAGTATAATGGTCCTTTACTCCAATTGTGTTAAAGATGTTATGTCCTAGTATTCAGACTTCCCCAGCGTAAACACTGCCTCCTAGCCCACCTCCACCAGACTGCCGAGAGGCATGAGAACGGAATGCAGGTGATGGGGTACACAGCGTACACGAAAGGCCTTGGCTTCTCAGTACAGTCCCCAGATGCCTCTCTGCCTCTCCCAGTGACTAATTCCTCATGGCCATGACACTCTTTATGACTGGGAGACTGCTCTTTAAACAATGTGCTGAGCTTTGCAGTGATGGCAGAAGAAGGAGGTTCTTCGTCCTGGGTGGTCCACTGACAGCAAAAGCAAGAGAGTCATGAGTTCAAGGCCAGCCTGGGCTACGTAGTGATGTGTGGTACTAAGGGAGGGTGCATAGAGTGTCTGTGTCCTAAGGATCCAGCTCAATTGGTAGAATGCTTATCTAAAACACAGGAGGCCCTAGGCTCACTCCCCTGCATCCCATAATCCATGTATGGTGGCACATGCCTGTAATCCTAGCAGTCAAAGGTAAAGGCAGAAGACTCAGAAATTCAACATCACCTTTAGCTATACTACAAGTTCAAGGCCAGCTTGGGATACATGACATCCTGCCTAAGGGGCGGGAGGAGATTTTTCCTATTGTCCTGCCTCTTCTCTTCCATGTTACATGAGGGAGTCACCACTACCACTTCCTCTGAACAGAGTTCATTCATAATCCCACCGCAGGAAGCTCTGGGGGCATCAGTGAGACAGGACAGCAGAGATGGTGGTTCTGGCACAGAGCTGGCATTGGGCCTGGAGAGACCCTCCGGTCCCTGGGGAGGATCCTCATGCAGAAGTCCTGTAATCTGCATTGTCCTGGGGCTTCCCCCCCCCTCCCTCATGTGTGACAGAATGATAGTCAGAACATTGCTTTACCTAAGAGTCACTCAGCGGGTGTCTATCCCTCCTCGGTGACCCTGAAAGCATGGCCTTATTATTACAGACAGTTGACAAGTTGAAGAGACCAGGGCTGAAGGGAGAGGGGCAGACCTGAGGTCATCCCGCTAGGAGTTCAGATTAGCCCCAGGTCTGTCTGACTGGAAAACATCTAGAGTTACAGACAAGGACCCTGGACTAAAAGTGTATTAAAAGAGGCTGAGGCCTTTCCTGGCTGCTGGCCTCCTGCCAGCCCTCCCATCGCGACGAGGGTGACAGAGAACATGCAGTAGTTCAAGGTATATTTGACCCTGTGACATTTTCCTCCAGAGACCTTGGTGGGCCCTGCTTTCTGAGGAACTCTGTAGAAAATGCATTACGGTCATTAGTGTTATAGATTACAGGCTTCTAATAAAACACACAAGATACATCACACAGAGACCTCGTGCCGCTGTGCAAGAACCCCAGAGGAGTGTGTGGAATATCATGTGTGATCAGGGAAGCATGGAGGTTTCATTGCTCCTGGGGGACACCATGCTGGGGACATCCCTCTCAAGCCTGGCTGACTTGGGGAGTTCAACCGTGCAGAGCCAGGCTCTTGAGGCAGCCCAAGCTTCTGTCTGAGTGACAGGTCCAGAGATACTGACTGAAAATCCAAACAGCTGGGTGTCTCCCCGCTAGCCTGCAGAGCTGGGGACTTTTGGAGAAAGTGGCCCCAAACTTCACACTGAAAACTCCCCCGGGAGAATTTTCTAAACATTGAGGTGGGAATCTGACGCTCTCTGCCAGGCAGTCCGTGTCCTATTCAAAGTCTCACTCTAACTCTGAGCAGATAACCTCACACAGCCTACAACCTGTCCTGTCCTCCAGCTCCCTTGGTTGAATGGAGGGCACCCAGGGTGTTCCGTGCTGTCGGCTGACACTCTGCTTCTCCACAGGCCATGGCCATGGGCATGATGACGGAATACTACCACTTCATCTTCACCACTCTGGTAATGTACCTCCGGGTCCTGCAAGGAAGGGTGGGACCTCCTTGAAAGAAGGTTACTTGACCTGGGTCTGGCCAGCCTGCTGGGGACAGGTGCTATAGTTGGAAAGGAACCAAACCTTCTTAAGGCTCTAGGTGCCACTCCAGGTGAGGCCACAACGAAATCTTTGTGACCTGCCCACCTTTGAAAAGGCACAGGCACGGTCTCTGGAGCCAGAGTGGAGAACAGCTTCTCTGTGGACTAGTGTGGGGGTCCTGGATAAGTCACCATCCTTCCATGCCTCAGTTTCTTCCTCTGCAAAACTGGGCTTCTACCTCCTTGGGAGGCTTGGTAAGCTGATTAGGCCCAGGGGAGAGCATCGTTGGTATAGAGCTGGAGAGTGGCCATTGCCTCTCAGGCTGCCCTCCCACTCACATCTGTCAAAGGCCCCTCAGCACACCTAGAATGATCACCTTGGATCCTGCACTTCCATGTTGAAGTCAGACCCTTGCAGTCACTGGGACCAGCCTACTTGCCGGCTCCAGATGGGTCCCGTCCAAACTCTGAGAACATTTAAGGCCATTTAAACCCATTAGAATAATTAGCCGTGGTCTGAGATCAGCAGAATCATGGCATCCTGTGACAAAGAGGGCACCGGCGCTGAGCTGCCTAGCCTTGGAGCCAGCCGCATCCTCCCTCCCTGCCACCCCCCATTCAGGGACCTGTAGCTCCCACCTCTGCAGCCCTACCATCTTCTAGATGATTTGTTCAGTATAGAGCTCCAGTCGCCATTTTTAATCCAGCATCTGGACCTAGCTGGTGATTCTGTCTTCCTCTTCGTATCTGGCTTTGATACAGCTGGTTTGAGTGACCTCAGGCGACACACAAAGAGATACTGAGAGTTGTGGGGCTGGTAGAAGATGGGATGTTTGAAGTAGAAGTTCTAGAAAAGCAGGTGCTTGAGGTAGGCCTTGAAGGATCAATAGGAGCACACCAATGGTTGGAGGAGAGAAGAAGGGTATTCCACACAGAAGGAAGAGCGTAAGCAAAGGCCAAAACGCAGGTTAGCTCTTCAGTGAGGCATTAGAGTTGGCTCACACTAGAGTTGGAGAACCAGCCATGTTCTCACAGTTGTATTCTTAGCTTGCAGTCAGCCACTGTCAGACTTATACCTCAGCAGCGGGACGCTGCTGCCAGCAAGGGTTTCTCTCCAGCACAGAATAATCACCACAAGACCCTGATTGTCATACAGCCCCCATTCACAGCACCCTGTGCCCATGCAGAGCTCAGGGCTACCTTGCCCATCCTGCTGGCTATGAAAAGTACCTTGGAGAGACAGGGACTGGGGGCTGAGACCAGGCACTTTCTCCCTAAGGACCCTCACCCCAGTCACAAAGATTTCTAGTGTCCTAGAAAGTCACCAGGGACTTAAGACAAGTTGCTCAATCCCTGTCTAGGCTCCAGATCAAGACTAGAGACGCCAACACTCTCATGTTCTACTTCTGCTCCGTACCCTCTGTATTGACGCCATTGTCAATGGATGTGAAGATCAAAGATCTCAGAAAAAGCATTCTAGCGCCCCAGACCTCTCATTTGGCACCATGCACTGCCCCGTTCATTCTAGACCTCCCTTCCCTAATGCAGCTGTTCATTTACCCGACAGCCACTAACAAATGCCCAGCTCCCCTGCTCCGAGCTGGAAGGATGAACCGCGATGGGCCCGACCTGACACAAAGCTCACACACAAGCTCTGGAACTTCCTTCTGTGAGCAGGGCTGTCTGTAGTACCCACGGAGTGCCTGGCCCCCAGCAGGTGCTCTGTGATGCCAGAGCGAAAGACGAGTGGATGAACGGCCGGCATACAAATTAGGCTGTAATCAGCAAGATCAGTTTTCATCATCACTTGCAACAGGCAGTTAAGATCATGGACTCCGGTGTGTCTGATTGGGATTAAGATACTTCATTTGGAGGAGGAGATGGCTCAGTGGTTAAGGGCACTTGCTGCTCAAACAGGAGAACCAAGTTCAAATCTGCAGAATGCACATAAAAAGCTGGGCATGGCTGCACACGCACTTTCAACCTCAGCGGTTGGGGACAGAAGATGGCTGGGGCTTCCTGGCTCCATGTTCAGTGAGAGTCCTGTCTCAAGGGAGTAAGGTGGAGAGCAATAGATCAGAATAGCCAACATCTTCCTCTGGTCTCTGCACAGACATGTGAGTACACACCATATACACACCACTCACACGACACCACCAAAGAAAGATGCTTCACTTCCTTAGACAAGGTACTGTCTTTGCCTCTTCTCTTGTTTCTCTTTGCCTCAAGCCTGTATCTGTAAAACGTTGAAATAGTGATGTCACTTGATAAGGGTGAGTGTCCAGATCGTTCAGAGTGGGAGATGCTTGGAACAACACTTAGCACTCACAACCATGTAAGGGTCAAATTAACTCATTAAGCACCTCCCCCGCTTTTGCTTCCTGTGTGTCCTCCATCCCTCAAAACAAATCTCAACGGAGCTGTGACTCTTCCATTTCCCCAGAAAAATGGAATCTGAGGCTCAGGGAGATGACTCGGCAACAGGCAGACAACAGGAACTTTCCCCAGCACAAGCTTTCCAGCTGCCAAACCTCTGCCAACAACTGTCACTGCAGAGTCCCTAGCCTCCTCTGTCAGGTAGACTCTTCATGATGTCTGGCCGTTACAGTCCAGCATGGTGATTGACACTAATGGGGTAAACAGAACCTTCACGAATCCCAGCAATGCCCATACTTAAGGCCTTGCCTGCATTCTCTGATTTCCCCTTGCAGGTCACCAGGGCAGAGTGTGCTATCTGCTCCGCACCAAATGATGGAAAAATGGCATCTGGGATGTCACATGACTTGCCCAGACTCTCACAACAGATCAGTGATAGAGGCTTAGGTTCTTACTCTGGGTCTTGCCCTGTAGCTGTTCCAGGGCACTGTTCTTTCTCCCACCCCTTTCTGAGGCCTAGGAGATCAGACCCTTCCAGAGGTATGTGGCCTCCACAGTGCAAGCAGACAGCCTTGTGGGGGAATGTGTATCAGGCACCTTTCACGACAATCCCAGTACACTGCGCCCGTGTGTCAGGGCATCCACTGTTTCCCCCGGGGTCCTCTTCCCCAGTCACAGCCTGTTGCCAGCTTCAGGAGTTTCCTTCCAGCCCTGTTGGCTCAGGGCTCTACCGCGTGACTCTTCCTTTTCATGCCCATTGGTCAGTGGTGGCTACACTGGGAAGGGCAATGGTATTTGGCATTTATCTCAGGAAATGCACACCATCAACCTTTCCCCTCGAAAAACGTCTCCAAAGTCGCTTCTCCCACGCAGAAGACATTTTAATTACCCCAGCTGCCATTATCGATGTCAGGCAGCTTTGAGCCATTCCCAGATAACCCTGTGCTAATCAGCCCCAGCTGAGCCCCTGGTGCATGTCATGTGTAGGTAAGAGCCTGGAGGTGAAAAAAAAGAGAATTATAATAAATTAATAGATAAGCAATCACAATTAATGCCACTTCCCGGCAATAACAGTTACATCATGGGAAAGATATTTTCATCTGTTGTTCCTTGAGGCCATGTTTCCCGAGCATCGGCTTCTTCCCACTCAGACCCATGGGGTGCTAATGAATTAGTCTATTATGTTCTGCTGAATGTTTCTAAAAGGTCCCCAGTCGACAGTGAATTCAGTGTGTCAACATTTGGCATCCGAAATGCAACTTTTTGCCAAGCTGCAGAGTTGCCCACAGTTCACCGTGTTGAGCACTTAGGGTCTTGGCCCAGGGCAGTTTGAACAAAAACCACAAAAACAAGAGTTGGACAAAGAGGCCTCTTCTCTGGCTCCTCCATGTCACTGCCCTCATGCCACAGGGATGGGGTGCTCTGTGCCACTGGCCATAGGAAATGTCGTAGAGAAACCCAGACCGGAGACGGACATGGAGGGAGTAAGTCCATGCCCTGCCAGCCATTAGAACTTACATCTAGACTGTCCCCGACTGCCTCAGCTCATGCTTTGGATACTTGTTCCGTAGTTGGTGGCAGTATTTTTGGAGGCTCTCGGACCTTAGGAGGTGGGGCTAGCTGCTGTAACTAGGTCCTTCAGGGTCACACACAGCTCCTGGTTTCTGCAACACTTTCTGCTTCCTGGTCCAGATGGTATGAAGAATTATTTCAACACATTCCCACCTCTCCAGTGTCTGCTGCTTTCCCTCTGTTCCCCTGACTATGATGGGATCCAGGTGTCTGAAACCGGAAGCTGGAATAAACTTTTATTTCCTTGAGCTGGTCTGTCAGGGATTTTTGTCACAGACATGAAAAAAATCAAACCCCTCCCCACCCCCACTGCAGCTAGGGACCAGGGAGAGCGGCTTCACTAGCACGTGAGCCTCCTCACCAGTGGTTCTCCAACGTCCTGGTGCTGTGAACCCCTCAGTACAGTTCCTCATGATGTGGTGACCCCCAACCATAGAATTATTTCATTGCCACGTCGTAACTGTAATTTTGCTACTGTTTTCTATCATAATGTAAATATCTGTTATACATGATATTTGATATGTGACTCCCAAGGGATTCTCGACCCACAGGTTGAGAACCACTGCTCCCCACCAAAGCAAAGATGCCATCCTTCACACTGAGTCAGAGGCCCTGGGAAGGCTACTATTTTAGCCTCTGTCAATTCTTGTTAGAGCCTCAAGCTGAGACAGGTGAGCATTAGACATGGTCCCAGCAGCTCAGCTCCAGCCCCAAACTTGCATACACCACTGCAAAGCAAAAATCTGCCTGGAAGGGGCTCTTAGGCCTAGCTCTAGAAGCAGATTTCCATCAGTGGCTCACCCTCGTTCCCCGGGCAACTCACCGACCTTCCTCTCCAAGGAGGAGGTAAATATTGAAACACTCAGGAAGTTACCTGGCTGATGCTTCTTTCCACAATGCGGTCAAGAATGCTTAGGAACCCCTTCTTTCCACAAGGGGTCAAGAATGCTAGGAGTTCATAGGGATGTCAGATTCCAGAACTTAACAGTCGCTGCCTATTAAGATGAAAGCCTAGGGTCCCAGTACCAGGGCAGGATCACTGATAGACTTGTGTGTATGTAAAGGAACAATCAAGGGACACTTCCAGGAAGAACTGTTACTTGTCTGTAGACACTTTGAGCTACCCCTGTCCAGTGGCTGGGATACATCCAAAAGCATCCGGCATAGGATGAGAAGCTCAGGAAGGTAGGGCAAGGCAGAGGCAGTTCAGCCTTGGTGGAGTGAAAGCTGGGGATGGGTACCAGGAAGCAAGATGCAGAGGTAGAGTTTCTGAGTAGGTGATGTGATGTAATACCACAGTCTGAGTGAGCCACAAGCAGCAGGAATTTCTCTAGCTCACAGTTCTGTGGGCTGGGGAGTCTGGGAACGTGGCGCTGGCCTCCAGTGAGGACCTTAGTCTTCATCATAGCGTGGGGGGTGAGCCAGTGGATAGTGGGCAGACCAGGAAGTTGGCCAGACTCCTTTGGAAGTCTTCCTCGCCTGCCTAACTCACTGCCTCTTGAAGTGTTGCTGAGGGCAGAGCCCTGTGGCTCAGTTACCTCTTCTGCACGCCCCACCCCCCACCCCAGTGCTCTTTGCTCACTTATAAAATGAGTAAGCAGCTGCTCTGGAAGTTAAAATGGCATGATGGTCCCCAGACTCACTCTCCACTGAGATTGGTACTGTGTAGACACCACCTGACCATCTTGGTGTTGACTCCCTTCCCTACATGCTCTGCTCCTAACCAACTTCCTCCCCATCCTAAACACTGACCTAGATGGCAAGGCCATATAGTGAGTTGTCCCTTGGTATTCATAGTATTCACAGCAGGATCCAGAAGTCCCTTGGACAGTAACTTCTATAGATACTTGTCACTCTTAGGGTTTCTATTGCTGTGATGAAACACCATGACCAAAAGCAACCTGGGGAGGAAAGGGTTTTTGGGTTTTTTTTTTACTTCCTTTTCCACCTCACCGTCCATCATGGATGAAGTCAAGGCAACAACCCAAGCCGGGCAGGGACCTGGAGGCAGGAGCTGATGCAGAGGCCATGGAGGGTGCTGCTTTCTGGTTTTATTTTCTCTCATGGCTTATTCATCCTGGTTTCTTACAGAACCCAGGACCACCTATCCAGGGGTGGCACCACTCAGTGTTGGCTCTGCCCTCCCCATCAATCATTAATCATGACAGTACCCCATAGACTTGCATTTTCTCAATTGTGGCTCCTTCTTCTCAGATAATTCTAGCTTGTGTCAAGGTGACATAAAACTAGACAGCACAATGCTCAAGTCTCTTGTATAAAATTGCATCCTATTTACATATTACTGTCTATGCTCTTATCCTCTTTAAATCAGCTCTAGATATCTTACAGTACACAATCCAATATAAATGCCGTGTGGTTCACTGTATTGTTATGGAGTTATGGTGAGCAAGAAAGTCTGAATATTCAATATTCATGAGCAATTACATATATATGAAAATATACATATAGAACGGGGGGTATCTCCATGGTTGGTTGAATTCACAGATGCCCATGGTCTTGGAAGGCTGGCCCTATTTGTTTGGGCAGATTAGGATGAGACTTTATTGCCTGAATTCCAAGTCTTCTCTGCAAAGGAGAGATGAAAACATGCAGTGCCTTCCATAAAGGGTCCTCCCGGGAATGCAGGGGAGGGGTGGGGTGGGAGCAGGAATTTAGCACCAAAAAGGAACATCTCGAAGACCACAGGACACCCAAGCATTGTGAGAGGTCTGCTCTGTGGGTTCCAGCCTGTATCCCTTTTGATGATCAGAGACTGGCCCTGGGGTAGGGATGGGAGTGGGGTGGGCTTCAGGTCAAGGTGGAAAGCAGCTCAATGAGGGGACGTGGGAAAAAACAGAGAAAGGACTCGGTTTCCCCAATCCTGGCTTAGAGCCAGTCTACGTTATCCAGGTATTTATTTTTGAAAATCAAAATATCAGCCTGACGTAAGTGTAGATTGGATGTTTCTAAGTCAGAAGGGAACAGCCCGGGCGTAAATAAGGAATGATGTGAGTATTGGGGTTTTAAGGGGCAGAGAGTAGAGCAACTGGGTTACACACAAAGTAGATTAATCTCCTGCAAAGCAATAAAACCACACAGCCTTAGGGATGACCTTTGGTGCCAGACACAAATCTCATGTTAACCAGAAGTTTGGGCTTTAACTAGCATTAACAGCAGTTCCTAACCCAGCAGAGTTCCTAACCCAGAGAAGCCCCGGTGACCTGCAAGCAACTATTTCGTGTGTTGAAAGCACATGATGTTTCTCTTGTGTCTCTTTGAGTTTGGAGTCATTTTGAACCTGTGGTGCTCTGTTTGGCTCCTGTGAAAGCTAATGACCCCTCCACATGCTCTCTTCTCTGCTAGGGGGCAGCAGCTAGTCCCACTCCCCTGCCTCTTGACTCCTTGCCTCAGCAGCCCATTGGCCTGAGCTGGGGCTGCAAGAGGGGCCAGAGCTGCCTGGGCTGTATAGCCTGTACTCCTGGGCTGTCAGCCAAGGCCTTCCCATCTATCACGGAGAGTCCTCTGGACAACTGTTCCTAGGAGACAGGGTGAAAGGCCCTGAGCCATGAGAAAGAGCAGGGAAGAAGGCAGTAGACTCCTTGGGCCCCCATTCACCCATCTATGAAGGAAAAAAAAATACGCTGGCCTTTCTGCCTCCTTCAGTGTCATTTGGAGGTGCCCAGGCTCAGCACCCTTCATCTTCCTATCATGAGATGTTTCCTCAGAGTTCTGTAAAGGGGAGTGATCCCCATTTTGTAGACGAAGAAATAGGCTGATGGCTCCCATAGTCGGCATGTGAGGTCAGTATCAGGAGAGCCAAATGGCCTCTGGGTCCAGTCCTCCTGTGGGTACTGCAGTCACCTTTCATGCACAGGGCTCTGCAAGAAGCCACAACTCAGGCCCAGGGGTGCACAGGTCTAGAGGGTGAGGGTGAAGCTGGGCCACCCACTAACCACATCAAACTCTCTCTCTCTCTTTCTTCAGGATCTCTACGCACTAGACCTAGAACCCTACCGTTATTCAGGAGTAAACCTAACTGGGTTCCGCATACTCAATGTGGACAACCCCCATGTCTCAGCCATTGTGGAAAAGTGGTCCATGGAGCGGCTACAGGCAGCTCCCCGGGCGGAGTCAGGCCTGTTGGATGGTGTGATGATGGTACAGTAGACAGATGGACAGATGGACCCCAGGGGCTTCCTCTCTCCCTCCTTTCTTGCCCCTTAGTCCTTTCTTTGTTTCTTTTCTCTCTCTCCCTCCCTCCCTCCCTCCCTCCCTCCTTCCCTTCCTTCTTTTCCTTCCTTCCTTCCTTCCTTCCTTCCTTCCTTCCTTCCTTCCTTCCTTCCTTCCTTCCTTCCTTTATTCCATCTCCCCATAGAACAATTCAAGACCTGCCTAGACCTAGTCCTTTCTAGCCCTTTCTTCTTGCTAGTTACTGAGGCCCTTTAGTAACTAGGACCCCCATATATCAGCCAGAGCCCCAGAGACAACAGTCCCCCCCTCCATCAAGGGCTCCCTCTAATAGAGGCACAGGCTAATTAAAAATGTCTCCCAGAAAAAGGAGCTAAAGCCAATGGATTTAGATTGTGATGGGCAGATGTGAAGCTTGGAAGGCAAGAAAGGAATAAGGGGTGGGTGGGATTAGATGATGGGTTGGGCACAGGGTCTGGAGAGAGAGCCGTAGCTGCAGAGAAGAGGGTAGTATTGGGGTATCCATAGACTAACAGGGCCACTGAAGTTGGCCTGTCTTCAGGTGAACTGGGCCTGAGGGCCTGTTCCCTCTTCAGGGCCTCATGAGCTTGTAGTGGGAGAGGAGCTGAGATGCAGCAGCCCTCAGACAGGCCTGTGCTCTCTGCAGACGGATGCAGCCCTGCTGTATGATGCGGTCCACATTGTGTCTGTGTGCTACCAGCGAGCGCCGCAGATGACCGTCAACTCCCTGCAGTGCCATCGGCACAAGGCCTGGCGCTTTGGGGGCCGCTTCATGAACTTCATCAAGGAGGTGAGTGAGTCTCCCACCCCTCAAAGGATGCTCCCTGCCACCTCCAATGCTCAGAAGTAGGCAGAGGGCTGGAGCACTGTATACAGATTGGGGCAGGTCACGTCACATCTCTGTGGCTCGGTTTCCCCAGTCTCCAAGGGGACTGAGAAGCCCAAGTGATGGAAGTACCCTCTCTCCCTGTCACTGTCCTTGCTGCTGTCACTCTGGATACAGGGTTTATGTCTCCCATCTACAGACAAACACACTCAGGACCTCACATGCCGGCGCATCGATGCTGGCTAAGTGGCTTGGAGTGAGATGACTAACTCTCTGTTCCTAAGCTCAGAATTGTTGGGAAGACAGAGTGAAACCCAGGGCCTGAGCAGCATCTAGTCTCAGCAAGAAGACAAGGCTAGAAAGGATGAGGTCTAGGTAGGGCTATCCTGGGCTACAGTGAGTAGGTGATCATGACCAACACCAAGGAGCTCAGGTGAAGCCCTCTACAAAGGTCCAGATTCTCTCTCTCTCTCTCTCTCTCTCTCTCTCTCTCTCTCTCTCTCTGTGTTGCTTTGGAGTCCATTCATTTGCTGGCAGCCATTGGCTGAGGGTTGGTCTCAGAGCTCCCCCCCCCCAGCACAGCAGGTATGACAACCCTAATTTTTCAGTCACCATCATCTGTCGCTCTAACGTCCTTTTTGGTACTAGGTCCCAACCAGAGGGCCTGCAGCCCACACTGCTTCAGGGACTCCACCTCTTCACCCCTTGCCCCTCGGAAAGCATGAGACTCAGCCATGAGTGCCCAAGGGAACCAGATTACCCACTGTCCAGTCTAGTAGAGGAGTCCCATTCCCCCTCCTGGAGTTGTCCTACCCCGACTGGGGCGGACACTTGCATCTCTTACAGAATTCCTTCTGTTCTCCTTAGTGCTGTGGGAGCCAGGCAGGAGTAGCCACGAAATGCTCATGTTCTTTCTATAACCGGACACTTTCAGAACCCAGGTACCCTGCAGAGTCCAGTCTTCCCTTTGTCCGTTTCCAAGTCGCCCATCTCTGTCTGTGTGACAGTAAATCATTTTAAAGACTTGGCATTTCCAAGAGGAGCTGGAAAATACCAGGCCGGAGTTCAGAGCGTGTGAAGCATCTTTCATTTAGCGAGTCCTGTGCCGCTGCTAGAAGGGGGCGGGTGGGCTGGGAAATGTCACGGGGAGGAGCTGCCCGTGGCTCCCTGCCCTGCCCCTGCCCACCCGCCCACAGACAGGCCGCACCTGCTGGCATTTAATTCCTCTGAAGCTGACAAGGAGGAAGGGCCTCCTCTGCAGGAGCAAGGCAGCTGAAGACACCTGCTGAGACTTCCCTAGGGGCAGTGGATAGCCCGAGGGTACGGGCTGCAGCAGAGATGGAAGCCAGAGGGATGGGGAAGCCAGCCTGAGGGAAGCTGGGCCTCCCTGTGAAGTCATAAGCAGAGCTGTTCACCTCTGATGTGGCTTTTAATCTCTGTCCCCCTGGCGCCCACCGGCTTCCCCAGCTCTCTCTCTCTCTCTCTCTCTCTCTCTCTCTCTCTCTCTGTGTGTGTGTGTGTGTGCATTGCAGATGAACACATTCCTGTGGAGACCAGAGGTATATATCAGGTATCTCCCACTGTAACATCTACCTTGGCTTTTTTTTGAGCCTGGGTCTCTCACTGAACCTGGCTGGCATTCACAGATTAGGTAGGCTAGCTGATCAGTGAGCCCTGGAGATCCACTGTCTCCATTCCACACCCAGTGCTAGGGTTACTGACATCTGGAAGCACATTTGACATTTGTATGTGAGCACCAGGGATCTGACTCAGGACCTCTTGCTTCTGTGTCAGGCATTTTACTATCTGAACTGTTTCCCCAGTGTCTTGGTCTATCTTTGAACCTCAGTATCCACATCTGGGAAATGGAGACAATGATGACCCCCCTCTTCGCCGGGTCACAATGGAAGTTCAAGGGGCTCCCTAAGGGTAGTATTGTAACTCTCTACTATAAACTTCCTCCTGGAGCCTGGCCTGGCTCCTCCTCCCCAGTTGAGGACCAGTTCCATGTGCAGGAACCTATTGGGTTCCAGAACCCACAAAGGAAAAGTGATAACCCATAATACTCAGTCATGACCATACACACAGGCATGGCACTGGACACTTCACCCACCTCTTTTAGGGCCTGCAGACAGGTGGGTTGTTAGCTGGATCAAGTAGTCTCTTTTGTTCTACAGCTGTCTGGGGCTCTAGGGTGCTGCCTCTGAGTCCGGATACCTTTCGTCCATCTACCTTCTAGGTGGGGCAGAGGAAGGCTTGAGACGGAGGCTCAGTGAGTAGCCAGGCTGGCCTGCATTTCACAATCCTTCTGCCTCTAACCCAGCTACCATATCTGGAATGTCCACAGGGATTCCAAGCTGCCCAAGAACAGGGAGACCTTTAGTTGAGATTCAGAGATAAGTTTCCGGGGCCTGATGCCCCGGGGTACTGGTGCTCATTCCAGGGAGAGGCCGGGAGCCCTGCTCAGAATGCAGGGTTATGTCCAAACCAGCGCTCAGCCGGCAGGATACCCACACCCAGACCTTCTGTTTCCCACCCCTCTCCTCTGGATACCTCATTCCTACCTGCCCCCACTCACAAGCCTGGCTGAGAAACAACACCCCCCTTCCCTGCCACCACTGGCTATCTCCTTATTTCCCAGCCCCTTTATGCACCCCAGGACCTCAGGGTGAATAATGGGTCTTCTTTTCCCAGTCACAGAAATCTAACTGCAAAATACCCACCAGCATTAGCCCCAAGAAGCAAGAAGAGGGAAGGGGTCTGAATCAAGGGGTGAGGCCCCGGGGCCAGAGGTCTAGCTTGCCTCTGCCTGTGGTATAGTACAAGTTTTGGGGCTCCCAATGCTATCTCCCTCCACGCCCGTTTCCATGGTTCCCATCTATAATGTGGGACTCACAATCCTCACCTGGTCAGCTCTCAAGGCCACTGGGGAAGCTAAGTGATACAAACAGCCGGTTGTGTCTTATGGAATCAGCTCTCTGTCTAGGGAGATGACTCTAGCTGTAAAGTGCCTGATATACAAGCTTTAGAGTCAAAGTTCGAGTCCCCAGCACCCACATATAAAGCTGAACACAGCACAGATCTATAACTTCAGTGCTGGGAAGGCAGACAGATGAATTCATAGAATTCCCTGGCCTACCAGCTCTCGCTGAATCAGTGAGCTCCAGATTCAGGGGGAGACACTCTCAAAACTATAAGATGAAAGGCCTGGGGAGATGGCTCTGCAGGTAAGAACTCTTGCTGTGCAATCCTGAGGACCAGGGTTCAAATCCCCAGCCCGCACGTAAAAGCCAGGCGTGGCTGCACGTGCCTGTCATTGAGAAGATTCAGGTGGATCCCAGGAGCGTGTTGATCAGCTACAATAGACAAAAGGGCAAGCTTCAAGTTCAGAGAGAGCCTGTCTTAAGGGAATAAGGTGGAGAGTGAGAGAGGATGACACCTTCACCCCCCAGACGGCCATGGACACCCACACATGTATATGCAGCATACATTAATAATAATAATAATAATAATAATAATAGCTTATATTAGTTTAAATAAGGTGGAGAATGACTGAGAAATACATTCAACATTGACACCTTCACACACATCTGGATACACACGTGCACATTTCTACAGGCACACATGTACAAACACATAGAAAAAGGTACACTACACACACTTGTGTGCACAAAGAACAGTTACTCGAGACCCCCCAGGAAAGACAATCTAGAACAATATTCAACACTGACAAACCAGAAGGTAGCAGTTCTTCCCATAAACAGGTAGGAATGACTGTGGGCTAATCACCTATTCATAAGCACAGGCCTTGCTCAGACTGTCCCACTCTGATCTGTAAGATAGTCTGCTCGAAGTTACAACTGCCTCTTTTGTTGATAGCAACAAAGTAACAGAAGCTGCTATTTACCCAAGGCCTGAATGAAACCAGGCCTTCTCTCTGGGTTTCCTGGCTTATTTCACTTCTCATAACATTTTGGAAAGATGGATACCAAGATTAGTCCCATTTTCCAGC
The DNA here is from genome assembly GCA_028551405.1 of Uromys caudimaculatus. NCBI lineage: Eukaryota > Metazoa > Chordata > Mammalia > Rodentia > Muridae > Uromys > Uromys caudimaculatus. Next base: position 113,913,820 of record CM052702.1, read on the forward strand.
CGAGGAAACTAAGGCAGAGAGTATTCAAGGTTACAGAGCCACTGGAGTTGACCATAGCCCTTGGACCCCAGAGTTCTCAACTGTGGCATGGACCTGAGGCAGCAGGTTGAGGGACTTTGTCTCTGGGGTTAATGTTTCAAGGATGTGGCTTTGTAACCAGAGCCTTTGGTGAGTCTCATGTGTTCCAGCTCTGCTCACCTGCCTCCCTAGCCCTCTGCAGGGATCTGACACGGGCTCCCCCTTTCCAGGGCTTCGAGGCAGGGACTATTTGAGCGCATCCGAGATCGATGTTGTACACGAGAAGGTGCAGATGTAGAGCTAGCTAAGAGTGTAATAGAATTTATGGAAATCGCTGGCTCGCACCACAGCCCGAGCAATGATGGAGGTGATTATTAATTAATCATGGTCTTGGGGGAACAGTATCAGTGCAAGGAGTAATTAAAATGAAGCATTGTACAGTTGTACCGAATGATGATTTATGAGCCCGAGGAATTGCTGCTCTGCCCTCTCCCCTCCTCAGGCTCAATGGGAAGGATTAACTGGACGGATTGTTTTCAACAAAACCAGTGGCTTGCGGACTGATTTTGATCTGGACATCATCAGCCTGAAGGAAGATGGCCTCGAGAAGGTGCGTGGGTTCTGGTGGAGGCTCAGCAGAGGGCCAGGGATGTTGGAAGTGCCTTCCACAAGCCCACGGGCTGAGGGGCAAGATCCACTGCAGACACGCCCTTGAGATTCAACTAACTCAGCATGGCTTCTGCGGAATTGTGGGCCAGAGGAGACTGTAGGGTCTGTTACACTTGAGGGTGCCAATCTCAGTGGCTTAGCTACAGCAGACACCTATGACCTCACTCTGTGAGCTAGGCCTGTTAGGGAAACACAATCAAAGACTTATTGCACAAACTGGCTGTTTCTAAGACCCTGAAGGGGTCAGAGATAAGGACATGTATGTTCTTAGGTTAAACTTTCTAACCTCCATAGATTGCCTACTCGGGGTAGCAAGTTCACGGTGCTTGTGAGGCACTTAAGCAAATATGGAGAGATTGCTTGTCTGGGAGATTGAGAAAATCCTTACCTCAAAGAGATGTTGGGTCTGGACTCCCCAAATTCCAGCTTCTCAGACCACTGATTCCAATATTTGGTCAAAGAAAGCAAACCTATCTGGACTTGGAGCCTCTCCTCTGACCGACATAGAAATGTTGTAATGAGGCCTGTGACAGTCCCCAGAAATCTTCAGCATGTCCTACAAAAGTCAGGCTGTTGGGCCAAGAAAGAGATTTAACCTGAGGCCCCAGTTTTCAGCATCTGGAGGAGCCAGCAACTCAGCCACACCCATCCCACTGCAGCTGGTCTCTGAGAGCCACCTGAGTTCCCCTCCAACCCTGAGATGTGCCATGTATATGATATGGAGAACAGCATCCAGGAGGCTGGAAGAACCCTCTGCTGTCACTGGGCCTTAGGGCAGACTCCCATCCTCCCTTCCTGCATGCATGGTTCAGCCTCTACAGAGGGTCACTGTAACACCCCCCTCTACCCTACCTCACTCTCTCCTCCATCCCTAGCCCTCATCCATCCTGAATTATGTGCAGATGGAGCTTCACCAAGTCTAGCTCTACCCTGCCTTCCCGATTCAAAGCCAGTACAAGCTACAGCCCTTATTAGGGGCCTTTTAGACTCTGAGAAATTCTTCAGCTGGCCTCTCCACCCAACCCAGTCTCTTCAGCTTCCTGAAATACTCCACAGTGACTCATGGTCCTGCCCCCCTAAACTTCTGGGTACCATCCCATCCTGGTTCCCTAACTGTGAAAATGACATCTGCGATTCTCCCCCAGGTGTGGACCAGGCTCTGTTAGCCCCTGTATACTTGTGGCTGTGACTCTCCCATTCTCTCCGAGTCCTCCCATCCACTACATAGGGGAGAGGTGACCAGGAACCCTCACGATTCATCCACAACTACCTCATGCTACATGTGGCATTAATTCCCAAGGGCAGGAGCCCTTCCCAGGATCACTGAGGCCCACTCACCATTCTAGACCTAGGCCTACTCCATGGGCTCCTCAATCTTGTTTAAGCTCAACGGTGCTGGAGAGCAGCCTCCCTCTCGGCAGTACCATGGCTGACATGCTGGCAGGTAGCTGTCCTAGATTTTCTCTCTCGGCCACTCATCTCTAGGGACAGTATCAAATTCTAGGGATAGTAGATAGATGGCACACACGCCACCGCTTTCCGCTCCTATGCCCGTGGCAGGCATCAGTAATTGATCACTGAAGCACTCTTTCCATCTGAGCCCACCCTGCAGCATCTTATCTCCCAACAGCCCTCCAGGCAGCTGGTACAAATTGACCGTAGCTAATACTCAAGGAAAACTCTATTATCCCTGGATGGAGCTGGGTTTGCCTGGTGCCCACTAGAGGCTCCCAGTCATAGCCACCTGGGCCTGTGAGCAGAGAACCTCGTCTTTCCCGTTCTTTAAGCTGCACTACGCCTAGAACCTACCAGGATAGCCAGTCAGGGCTTAGAAGAGCTTGCTGGACTGAGGCTCCTTGCTGTTCACCCACCTCTGCTTGCTGAGTGCCTCCTGCAACTCACCCTCTTGCTCAGCACCCAGCCCCCTGCTCAGCATCTCCACCCTGTACTTGGCCCACTTTAGAAAAAGAGCCTCTTCACTCCCATCTGCCTGCTTCCTTCCTCGTGGCCCCAGTGGTCCACACAGGCAGAGAGCATGCTGAGCCCTCAACACAACCACAGCCTCCCGTTGCCTCCTTCTGTTTGCTAAGCTGGGTCAGAGCTGATCCAGCTAGCTCCAGCCGCTGGCTTTGGAGGATTAAGGCAGAATTACCCAAGCATAATTATGTATCTCCCTGCTATCTGTCACTGTGCATGCTCTCTGAGTGGGTTGTTTGCACTTGGCCTCTCTGTTTAATTGATTAGGTTTTCTGAGTACCCCCAACTGGGCCAAGGACAGAGTGGGCATGCTGATGCCTTCCTTGAGAGAGAGGAGCCAAGATGAGGCCCAGCTGGGAAGTTTGCTCAGAATGCACCTGCAAAAGGCCTAGGGCTTTAGAATGACTTATAAAAAATGTATTGCATTTCTTTATTCATTGTGTGTGCATGTATGGAGTCGAGCCATTGTGCACCTGTGGACACCAGAGGACAACTTTCAGGAGTCAGTTCTGGCCTTCTACCATGTGGGTCCCGGGATAGAACCTGGGTCACCAGGCTTGGCAGCATGTGCCTTTACCTGCTGAGCCATCTTATCAAACCTGGGATGACTTTTAAACCCTACCTCTCCATCCTTTACTTTAGCCTCTGACTTGATATTGATAAAGATGCTGTGAGGAGTTTCCAAGGTGACAGGGTAGCAAACCGCCTTCAACCATAGCGCATGCACCAGTCTTATGCTGTCACCCACAACTGCTTCCTGTTGAGGCCAGCCTGCTGCTTGTTCACCCACAGCCCCTCCTTTACTTAGTGCACACATGTGGGACACTTCTCTCTCATCCCAGTGGGAGCATTGCCTTCATTCCGGGGTGGTCCAGACTTTGCAAGTGTCTGGCCTGGAAGAGACCCATTGAGTAAGCAGCACGGTGCCCAGTGTCTCATTCAGGAGGTAGCCTTGGCCCTGCCATCCCTGCTGGGCATCTGCTCTGCTTCTCCAGCTCCCTGCAGCTCCTCTGCTTTTCTCCTTCAGCTGAGACTTTGTCAGCAAGAGGAAAAGGAAAAACCTCATACCTTGGAGTCTCCTCGGAGGAGGGAGGGCAGCAGGGTTGTCATCAGAATTGCACCCTCAAAACACAGACAATCACATGACAACGGCAGTGACTGTGACCACTGGAAGCAGATGGCCTTGTTGATGAGGAGAAAGGAAGGACTCAGCACCTGTTTTTTGTCTGTCTGTCCATACAGGTTGGTGTGTGGAGTCCAGCTGACGGTCTCAATATCACTGAAGTTGCCAAAGGCCGAGGTCCTAATGTCACTGACTCTCTGACCAATAGGTCACTCATCGTCACCACTGTGCTGGTAAGAGCCTCCGTCCCTGCTAGAAGGACTGTCTGACCTAGAAGTGGGCTGGCCATCTGTCCTGAGAGACCACTCAATTTCCCACCTGTCACATCTCGGGTACCCCTTAGGAGGCTCTCAGGAGACCAGGACACAGTAGCAAAGTGGATCACAAGAAAGTAGAAACTTCGAGGAAGGTTCAGAAAGCTTTTAGAGGAAGATTGGAACTCAGGACCTCTCCCTGTCCCCCAAGAGAAGGCCATGTTTGCTGTTTCACCCACTGCATGCCACCTGCTTTCTTAGTAGACCCACAAGAGACTTGACTGCTCATCACAACTAGGGGTCTGTTCTCCCATCTGAAGTCCCAGGGCCAAGGCTCTTCCCTTGAACAGGTGCTATGAGCCTCTCTAGCCACGGCAGGTGCTATGGCCACACCCGAGAGCCCCAAGAGCCTGGACACATGTCACACTATGCAGGGTTTATAAATCTCAAGAGCCGGAGACAGCGACCTCTCCCCCTAAACAGAGCCACATCCCACCCTCTCTCTGTAATGAGTCAGTGGGACTCATCTTTCCGTGATGCTTAGATGGGGGTAACTTCCACCTGCCTCCCCAGCTGAAGCAGTTCATCCAGACTTCTTCTCCACGACTTCTGTTCTCCTCTTCAATTGTTCTTCTGATTCAATCAGGAAGTGGTGGGCTCTCCCAGGCTCCCTGCACCTCGAAGCTTGCAGCCGCTGCTGTCCCTTACTGACCTGTGCTGTACCCATTCTTCATGTGTGACTGCCTTCTAGGAGGCTGCAGAGACAGACAGATGCTCAAAGCAGGCTCCCCAGAGAAAGGAGCCTTGCCAGAGCCAAGCAGAAGCTGAGCCCTCTGGGGAAAATTCTGGTACAAGCAAACCTTTAAGAGTATAGCAACTAAATCTGTGAGATCCATACCCGGGTTCCTGGGCTTGTTCCTCTTCACAAAAGCAATCTTGGCCCATTAAGATTAAGGAAGCCTTCCATGGGTGAGGCCTGGACCAAAGTCTTGGGAACTTTCCGTGGTGCTTGGATGGGGGTGGCTTCCCCTGCCTCCTCAGCTGAGGCAGTTCAGCCAGCCTGTACTCGACCATCCTCCCCTCCGGTGTGACTCACCATGCATGTATTCAATGGCTGGTGGGGACACCACAAAACAGGGAAGAATCTATGAAATGCCTCCGTTCTTCTAGGAATCTCAAGGACAATGGAGTACCATACGTGTTGAGGGGGATTTTAGCTGGTATGTCTCATCTCTAGCCCCCAGGGTCATGGTCACAGAGCAATCCCATTAAAGACCATAGAAACTGAGTGGGTATTGTGGACAAGCGCTGATAGAACGGGAAGAAGAGGGCCAGGGAGGTATAATCCTGCCTTTGTCAGGGCAAGAACCCAAGAAGCCTTCCAAATAGTCAGGTGCCTTTCCAGTCTTTATCAAGGAGACAAATGCTGAAGCCATATAAGTCAAAAAGACCTCAACAAGAGCAGGAGGAAAACGAACATAAAATATAAATGATAAAAACAAACAAAAAGCACCCAGGGATTTAAGGGAGACTGATGAGCCATTAAAGGAATGTGGACGTGGGTAAAAATAGGAAGGGTGAGGAACAGCAAGAGGAGAGCTAAACAGAAAGGTTAGGCGGGAACTAATGAAGAGAAAATGAGGCAGGGGAGAGATTAAAAGGGAAGATATTAAGGAAGGCGAAAAATTAAATATTTTACAACGCTGGCTAGACAAGGTAAAAAAAAATGTTCAAGAAAAAAATGTCAAAAAGCAAAAGGATGAAAGTGTGACAACGGCAAAATATAAAAGGGTAAAAAATAAAATAATAAAAAGGTGGTAAAAGATTAAACACAGAATCGCATGAAATGTGAGGTATAAATAAAACACCTCTTTCAAGGCAAGATTAAAATGAGGTGAGAGAAAGGCGACCTAGGAGATGAGGAGGGCTGGTTACAGACCACAACAGAGAAGCAAGACTCCCAACAGAGAGATGAAGAGCTGAGGACTCCCCAGCAGGATGCAAAACACAGCTGCCTTGAAAGGCCACTGGGTCGCATCTCATGGAAATGGCAGCTGCCCCTGTGTCAAGAGTGTGGAACTGGCCTTAATCCCAGTACTCAGGAAGCAGAGGCAGGTGTATCTCTGCAAGTTCAAGGTCAGCCTGGTCTGCATAGTGAGTTCCAGGATAGCCCCTCCCCTCCCAATAGAGTATGAATTGTTCTGCAGAGGCACAAGGGGTTTTTTGTTTGCTTTGCTTTGCTTTGCTTTGTTTTGCTTTGCTTTGCTTGAGGAGCCAAATCAAGCAAGCAACCCATGCTCCTGGTCAGTCCATCTTCACCATTTCTTCACCATAGTAGCACTGGTCCCCAAACTGCTGGGCTTTCCCAGAACTGGCTGGCTCCCAAGAACCCCAGGAGGATGTGGGGGAGCTAAGCCTCTCTTGGCTCATAGCCTGGACACAGCTCCATCTGCCCAGCTGCCCCTCAGCTGGGTAGAAATGGCCAATAGCTCTTTGGCACCTGCAGGAACAGTGGGTGAGCAATGGCTAAGAGCACAGACTTTGGGGTCGAGACCTGGCTTCTCTGTTGACATACTGTGTGGGCCTGAAACACGGCTTTCCTGTTCTGGGCCTGTGGCCTGACAAGGAAAAGATGGGAGCGATCACACCTACCTTCTAGAGTTGAGAGGGTGGACGTTCATATCTCGTTGCGGGGTGAGTGCAGTCATTGCACTTTATTGATTACGTATTCAGGACCCAGTGAGCTCAGGTGGACTCTAACAGGCCACCCATGTTGGCTCTGAAGCTCGGAGACTTAGCACAGTCAGAGCGATGATTCCTGACATTTGGGGCACATTGTGTTATGAACGTTCAGTTCTCACTTGAACATGTTTCAAGCCCAGTGTGTTCTGAGCCTACCTCATATCTGTCCAGGGTTTACACTTTGTTGTATAGTTTTAAGGTTTGTCACATCCAGGACCTCCTCAGAGCCCTAGCCTCCCAGAGAGATGTTGGCCTCTACTCCCCAACCCCTCTCTTGGCCACAGTCTCAGCTCCTGACCCTAGAATCAGCCTTATTATCTAGTTCTGGGACAGCTACCCAAGTCATAGGGAGTAGCTCAACCTGGTTCTGGCAAAGCTGCCCTGGCTAAAACCTCAGCCTCTTGCTTGGCTGTTTGCAGGGCCAGCACTTCCTGCTGGGAGCACAGGCCCCTGCCTGTATTTCCTGGAATTGTCAAGGCAACCACACTTTGAGTGACAGACAGGTACCAAGGCACAGGATCAGAACATCAAACTATTCAGCCCCTGGGGACTAGGACCTGGAGGGGAGAGTCGTGGTGAGAAGGAATCCTTCCTCCTGGGATGTGGCAGGCCACAGAAGCCTATGTGAGCCCCCCCAACCCCATCTTCTAGTCTCTATCCTAAACCTCTGGGGTTAGGTCCTTGGGGTGCCTTGTCCTGGATGGACAAATAGACAGGGGTCTGACTGTGCCCTCTGGATACTCAGATCACAAGCCAGATTCCCCACATTCTAAAGCTGGAAGCCTACCCAACATCCTTTCTGCAGGCCCAGCCTCTCTCCTGGCTCTGCTCTTCCATGCTCTCATGAAAAATGCATGCACTCAAGCCTCAGCTCACACCAAGCAAGCGCCAGCAGTGTGCTCCTGGGGCCCTGCTTTTGAAGGTTCAAGGTACTTTGGGCTGTAATGTGAGTGGCAATCAGGGTGCACGTGGGTGCATGTGAATTCTGAGGAGGGGCCACGGATGGCCTCTGGATACATACCAGTACAGTTGGTATGCGCACCATGACCCACATAGACACAACCGCAAGGCAAGCTGACCCTCAGCACACCATGGCAGGAGAAGGGAAAGCCAAGAATGTGGACCAGGAAGACCAGGCCAGGGGCTATTCAGTATTCTCCCACTGGAGAAATATGATTCTGAACACCCTATCTTGTTCTGTAGTGCAGCAGCCAAGGCCTCAGGTCAGGGTACTTGGTCTGTGTGGCCAAGCAGGGTCAGGCAGACAGAACTTAGATATGTGAGCCATATTACCTGTGTATATACACGAGCACATGGCCTAAGTCAGGGCACTTGGGGACCCAGCTATCAGATGGCTAATCCCTGAATCTGTCTTCTCTGGGAGCTGCCTTCTTCCTGCTTCCTCTTTCAACCTTCTGGCCCTGTGTCTGGGAGAAGCTTAGCTCTAGGCCTGGCCTCTCTATTGCTAAGTGATTGTAGCCAACCCAGATGAAGCCTTGTGACTGAAAGTCAGGAAAGGTTATTTTTCTGGACCCCTGTTTTTGGTGACTTGTTGAAGAGAAATATTACCCCTGGTCCCATGGCTCTTCTCCCAGAGCAATAGGAGAGCGTGAAGTTATGGAATTGAGGGCACCTTCACTGAGCAATCGATTAGCAGCTGAGGGAGCCGGTGAACTGGCTGTCTGGACATTTCCAGTAATAAATTGTGAAATAGTCCATGAATAAGTAGTCTCGGAGTTGAGAATTACCCCCTAGGAAATGTTGCTGGACTGGAGACGCATTACTAAGGCGAACACCATTTTAATGCCCCGGGCTTCAGCTGTTAAATATGTATGCCATCCGCAAAGCACTTCCCGAAATTAATGGCATTTTGCAGCTGCTCCGAAGGCAGCGTATTTAGATGGAGATGTATAGATTCTGGGGCTGTGGTGGCTTCGCAAATGAAGTGCTAATTTTAGAGGCTACTGCCATGGAGGGGCGTGGAGGGGGCGGGTTGGAAGGGAGAAGTCTTAGGGGCTTTCCCACTCTGTTCCCTCCCCTTCCGCTGGCGGCCATGATTGTTACCTTTTGATGACGTCGGATGTGGTCTTTAAGAGGGAAAGGTCACTGAAGGATCTGGGCAGAGAGTACGTGGGAGCGAATAGTAATAGTAAGAACAATAGTAGTAGTGAGTGATATTGGCAGCTGACCCTTGCCAGGCTCTAAGTGCTTTTCCTAGGCGAGTTCATCTTACTCTGGTTAGGATAAGTTCTGTTCGAAGCTCCATTCCACAGAAGGGAGTGGGAATCTCTCCCTGTCCTGGCAGTTTCCCTGGGAAAGATGATAACTTCTCTCTAATTCTCTGGCTATGCTAAATGAGGTCAGGACCACCAAGTATAGTAGTGTAGCCTGTTCACTGCATAAGCACATCAGTCCAGGGGGTAAAGGGGCTGACAGCCCACCTATGTGCCCCTTCCTCCAGGCCATCCCTAGGGCATGGGGGCATACTACCTGAGGAAGGGTCAAAGGGTCAACCTTCATTCAGCCTGAGCCCCTGACCCAGGCCCACCTATACTTTCCCTCCCCCATATTGAGCTGCTTACCTGGCTACGGGGTAGCACCAGAGGCCCCTAGGTCTAGGGTGGGGCTAACTTGTGTGTTTAGCTCTGAAAGCATTGTTCTCTGACTCCCAGGATGATCAGAAACCCCTTGGAGATTCAGACACTCTCTGTCTCAGAAACCCCTGAAGGAGTCCCTAAAGCCTGAACAGAGTTGGTCATAAGATGGGGTAGTATACTGGGAAACTGGGGAACCAAGGTAGAAGAACAGAGCCCACCTGCCACAGCAGGAACCTGGGTTTAGACACTGGCAGGCCTCTGCTCCTGAGGACACCCAACAATGGTCACCAGAGCCTTCCACTTCCTACCCAATCCCAGGGGTCCATGGGCTTAAGAAAACGGTCCTGTCTATGGGGAGAGACTGAGACACCCCTCTAAGACTGAGACACCCCTCTAAGACTGAGACACCCCTCTAAGTAACTAGTGCTATTGTGGGCAAGCATTCTGCCAGTGGACCACACTCGGCTAGGAGGAGAGGCATTAGCTAAGAGCAGGGTGCCGTGGTGGATGTGGGGAGGTGGCCAGCAGGCCAGCGTAGAGGATGGGTCAGGACTGAGAAAGGAGGTCCAGGAGACCAAAGCAGGTGAGGAGATAGTAGCCCTCAGCCTGAGCTCAGGGCCTGTAAGAGCATATAAAGTCAGGACGGTCTAAGCTTAGGGACGGAACGGAAAGGAGCCAGGGAAGTGCTGCTTGCCCGGGTACATCTGAAATTGAGCTCCTTGAAACTATTTTCAACTGCTGTGTGGCCTTGGGAAATGCAGTGACCCTCTCTGGGTATGTGTCTTCATGCATTAAATGGTGATAAGACCATTTATTTTCCATCCTAATAAGGCTTAAACAAAACAGATTGACAGTAGTCAAAAAATAATAATAATAGTACATGGTGCATAGTAGTAATTCAACAAATGGGGGCTCGGGGGAAATTTAGGTCAACCACTCCAAACTTTAACACAGGGGGTTGTGAGTGAGTGGGGGATGGGTGCTTGAGGTCCACAGAATCAAGGACTAGCATTTTGACCTGGATTCTGGGGCATCTGTATCTTCTTGCCTCCAAGTATTTCCAACTGGATGCTGTCGGTTCAGGTCTCGCCACAGCTTCCTGCATCTTCTTCTGGTTCTTCTTCCTTTGTGGGGCAGCCAGGAGTGTGATTTTGAAAAGTCAGACAGCTCTAAGCCCTTACGCTATGCCTTCCACCTGGAAAGAGGCGCCTGGCACAGGACAGACATCCCTGGACCCACACACTGCCTTCTTGAGCACCCACTGACCCCTGGAAGAGCACAGTCACATACAGATGTAATTACCACTGTGGTCACTGTTGGCTTACTGTCAGATCCCGACTTGGGTGCTAAGGGGACCTTAAAAGAGTGGTATTGGGAAGGGGGTGTGTCCAATCTTTTAACTAATTTGCTAACTTGTCTAACCTGGAGCAAGCAAGGGAGTCACTGTACCTGAGGAAGGGCCTTGGCTGCATGGTCCTCCAACTTGAGTGGACGTGAAGCTCACTAGCAGCTCCTGCTGGGTGGGTCTAGTGTGAGGCCCAAGAGTGATTCTCTAACAGGTTCTAAGGTCAGGCTCATGCTGGCTTGGGACGCTGGTGCAGCGGAAAACCTGTACTATAGAATCAAGTAGTCCTGTTCCACCACTTGAAAGTCCTGGGTCGCTGACCACCTATGTCAGTCAGGAGTAGCAGGGCCCTGTCCCACTGTGCCGAGAATCACCCCTGGAGGCACCATTGCAAACCACCAAGTTGGCTTTCAGAAAATAAACTTACCCTCGACTTGCTCCTAGGCTGTTGGTCCAAGCCATTTGAAATGGTGTCAAAAAGACAAGACTCCGGAGCCTGAGGTGATAGAAGGACTAATGGGAAAGTCCTTACCGAGCAAGCAGGAGGGGCTGAGTTCCAACCATAGAACCATGTAGAAAGCCAGGGATGGTGGCTCAACCTCGAAGTCCCAGTGCTGGGGAGGCAGAGACAGGAGGATCCGTAAGTTTCTACAGCTAGCTAGTCGAGTTTATTCAGCTAATGATAGACCCTGTCTCAAGAACAGGGTGTAAGACGCAAAATGCTCTGTGGTGTCCACTCCATCCCACCGAAGCAAAGTGAGCTTTAAGTGGTTGGTTCCGATTACAGAAACACAAGTAATTTTCTTTTTAAAGCAATTTTTCTTCTTGAGACAAGGTCTCCCTATTGTCACTCTGGCCAACCTGAGATCTATGTAGACCAGGCTGGCCTTGAACTCACAGAGATCTTCCTGCTTCTGCCTCCAGAGTGCTAAGAGTGAAGGCACAAACCACCATGTCTGGCTAGAGGGAATATTTTTAAAATATCTCTATGTGTAATGCATGTTTTATTGTTATTAAGACGAAGGTAATAAAAAAATGGATGGTACTTGACCACTGACACCCAAGTTTGACCTCTAGCCTCCACATGTGCTTGTACACATATGCCCATGCACCTATACACACACATGCACCCAGTGAAGGGGTGTGTGTGTGTGTGTGTGTGTGTGTGTGCGTGCGCGCGCGCACGCGTACACAAGAGCCTAGGCCAGGTGTGGCGGCACATGCCTATAATTCCAGCATTTGGGAGGTGGAGGCAGGAAGATCAGGAGTTCAAGGTCATCCTTAACTGCTTAGTGGTTTCGAGGTCAGTCTGAGCTACAGAGCCTCCCCCCACCCCAGCCGCTTAGCTAACACCTCTTCTCCCCCTGTCCCCACAGGAGGAGCCTTTTGTCATGTTCCGCAAGTCTGATAGGACCCTGTACGGCAACGACCGGTTCGAGGGCTACTGCATCGACTTACTCAAGGAGCTGGCGCACATCCTGGGCTTCTCCTACGAGATCCGGCTGGTAGAAGACGGCAAGTACGGGGCCCAGGACGACAAGGGCCAGTGGAACGGCATGGTCAAGGAGCTCATTGACCACGTAAGCCAAGGCTTGGGCATGGAGGATGGGATGAGGACAGGGTGGACGGTTCTAGCAAAGTGCCATCTGAATATCTGGGCATCCCAGCAGGGCACAGTGTAAGACTGGGCAGATGGAGATGAAGGTTGTGATCTTGGGGACTGATCAAGATCCACCAAAGTGTGCCCAGCTCTCCTGGGTCTGCCTGGCCTAGGCTGTCCACCTCCCAACATCCCCACTATGTACACAAATTGGCCCCTCTGATGTTGGGCCTTCCCAAAGCGTCATGCTATGAGAAGGATTCCTATAACCTCTTAGTCATTTGCTCCTGGAAGGATATCCAGGGACACGCAAACCCATCTGTCACTTCTCTAGCCACTATGGGTTCATTGGTTCAACAGATGACTCAAGGGGTGGGCTGGGGCTGGCATGAAGGGGTGAGTAAGACTATACTGGGCAACACCAAGAACCTCTCACTCTGCCCGGAGGGGGAAGACCTGGGGAGCAAGGATCCATGCCAGCAGAGTAAAGGGGGAGAAGCCCATGGCAGGAGCCTGGGATTGTAGACTGTGAGGAAGAGGACAAGGAAGAAAGGAATTGGGGCCCTCAGCTATCGGCACAGGCACAAGTCACCCAGCCCCTGAGCAGCTTCCTCCTCAGTGAAATGTGTGGGTCACCTCCCACCCCAGTACCCACCCAGGAGCACGGGGGCAGTGGCACAGGGCCACGGGTACCCATGTGATGCTAACAGCAAACATACTGACCATCTTGAAGTTCAGGGTCAGGACCGGCAGATCTGAAGCTCAAGAACCAGCTTTTAGGTTTAGCAGAGGTGTGACCTGGGAAGTTCTTCAGTGCAAACACACACGCATCCCCATATCTCCTCTTTGACTATAGGCATAGTTAGTAAGAGGCCAATAAGGAAGGTATGGGACTCTAGGCAGGTACTGTGTGTCAGCTTCACGGGGCACAGATGAAATATTCCACACCTCCATCTCAGGGTCCTCAGCAGTACCTGTCTGAAAGAAATCGTGCCTGCAGCTAAAGGAGGTAAGGTCCAGATCTCCCATGGACCGACCCTCAGACCTGGTCTCCCCCGTCCTTAGGCAGCCCAGATAGGAGCCAGGCCCCAGATATCGAGTAGTGGGTTAGATGCAAAGCCAGAGAGTCTTTTAAGGCTCTATACCTAAGTGGGCCTGAGCTTTCATCTCTCTAGAAGAAAGATCACACTGTCCCAGAGCCGGGAGGAGGCACATTCATGGCTAACAGTCTCCAAGGCGCTGTAGTCCCAGTTAGTGTCTGGGCTCCTCACTGCTCTGTCTCTCCAGATAGAGGCAGCCTCATCAATCGCCGGACATCGGTGAAGGTACCATACGGAGACCTCAGAGGCACGTAGTGGGGAAGAAAGTTGAGGCACAAGAGTCAAACAGAGTCCGCCATGGTAGACCTATGTCCCTGGCCTGGCTTAGGTCTACCGTGTCAGACATGGTTTGTATGGAAACGCTGAAGAGCCCACACGGACGCTGACACTTGGTGGCTGTGTGTCCCTGGGCAATCTCTAAATATGTCTGTCCCCTCGTCTGTGAAGGGGGGATGATACGCACAGAACTTGCCTCCCAGCGGTGCTGTGAGGACCCAGTTAACAGGTGCACTTGCTGTAGCTGGCCAAGTGTCAGTCTTAATGACATTGTTCTTATTTTTATCTTCACAGCCACTCCTCGGAGAGTGGGGGAGGGGGGTTGTTCAGGAGTTCTTTTGGGTCCCCCAAGCTCTAGTTTCCTGCCTCCACAGTAAGAAAGATGGTAACTGTCTCCACTTTCCTCTGCCCACTGTGAGGCTGGAAGAAGACAATGGATGGGAAGGGGCTTTTGAGCTACAGGCTTCCATGTAACTGGGAGGCCACATTGTCACTGTTATTAGTAATAACTGTAATTATTATGGAAATGATCCAGCAGGGCCAGATGCACCTCCTCTTTACCCACTCCCCCAAGTCTTGTAAGTGGGACTCTGAAGCCTGGCATTTGCACAAGGGATGGGAAGGGGGAAGGTGGGAAGGGAGACCCTGTAAGAGGGAAAGCCAAGACCACACGTAGAGGGGGTGGAGCGGTCAGGCCAGCTGCCCGCTGTGTCTCTGTGGCCCACAAACTATGAAGAGCAGACTTCCTAAAGGGACATGATGAGAAAGCCAGCAGCAGCCAGACCCTCAGCGCCCCTCTGCTGGGGAAGTACAGGGAGCCTCATCCACTGCCTCCAACCCGCTGGGCAGCGCTTTGGAGACCCAGGACCCATCAAGGCAAGCAGGCTGGGTGGGACAGGCAGGGGACCTTGTTAAACCCGATTCCCTACGATTGATGAGCCTGTTAATCCTAGCTTGGTGCCATTTTTAATAACATCATAACCATTCATTAGTGTTGTCAGATAATTAGTCTTCTCACTAGCTCATAGAGAGCATGGTAAAGACTTGGCAATATTATTACTTCCTTATTAGGGATCTGAACAGAGGTGTAAAGATGATGGATTCCCACCTCTGGAAGTGTCTGCCCCGCCCCCTAGGTCCATATGGAGGTCCTGGGCAGACCCTGCAACCAAGAAGACTTAAACCATCCCTCCCTGACACTGCTGGCCTCCAGCCCAGCATTGTGGGAGGTGGGCACCTAGAGGATGCAAACACCTCCTGCAGACATACCGTCCCAAGTTGCCTTTAACCACACAGCAGCCAACTGAACTAACTGCCTGTGTCTTTTGACCTCCCTCCGTCCCTGATGCCTGCTTCTCCTCATCCCCCCTCAGGCGGCCATCTCTACTCACCTCTGTGCCTTCAATCCTCCCATGAGTCCTGACAACTCTAGAATCCGATGGAAGTCGATTCAGATTCCAGGTTGAGCTCATTTCAGCTCACCCGAGACGAGTTCTCCACCCTCTCTGACTTCCATTCACCCAGCTGCAAATGAAAACAGAGCCTTAGGCTTGGTTCACGCTCAGTGAGCATTCAAACATGAGAGGTGGCCTACTCAGTAGGAGTTGTGCCAAGTCCAGCTCCCCCTCCCCATCACATGTGTCTGTGCTCAGACATGGTGGCAGTGAGAGAAGTAACCCTCCAGCCACAGTCTTCCTGCTAGACAAGATGTAACCTAGGACCTAGCTGTCCAGGACCTCAACCTTCCCTAGCTGACTCTAAGCAGACGGCCTTGGAGGCTGACACACATTCATCCAACTCCTAGGGAACTGAGGCACACATTAAAGTACCACCTTTCTTGGAACATTGGCCTGCTAGCTAGAGCATCCGTGTCCTGATACAAGTACCCAGGAGCCTCCTTGGGGAGTGAGAAGGAAAAGAACCAAGAGGAGAGAGCCCAAAGCCAGCGGAAGGCCACAGGTGGAGAGGGAGACAAGAGGTATAAATAAGCCTTGAGTCTTGGGTGATAGCTGAGGGGTGTTGTTGCTGCTGTTGTTGTTGTTGTTGTTGTTGTTGTTGTTTTCATTCTGGGGGTGGATCCTGGGACTTTACGCATACTAGACAAGTATTCCATCACCGAGTTACATGCCCAGCCAAGTTATTTAATGTTAGTACTGAAAGCTACAGGGCCGCTGCTGGAGGATGTGGAGCCAGGGGGTGACATCAAGGGAGCCAGGGAGCAACATCAACCTGGCTCTAGAGGAAAATGACTCTACTCTTGAGTCAAACTGGAGTCAGCCTGTGCATGTGGCTGAGAGGCCTGCAGGAGAGGGGAGGTACAGTGGGAAAGGAAGGACGTGGAGGCCCATCCAGGAGACATGAAGGCTGCAGACTGTGCTTAGTGAATGGAGGGGTGGGGGAAGGCCATTGATGAAGGACCAGGCAGTGGATTCTAACATGGACCTCAGGGGAGATGCTGGTTTTCCCCCGCAAGTTGCAGATTCCCTAGAGAAGTCTCTTGGGGCATATTAGGACCCTATTCTCAGTACGTGGCTAGCCATAGGATGAGGAGGCAGCCAGACCAGGATGAAGGGGAAGATTGCCAGGATGCCTATCCTGGCAAGGAGGAGAGCCAACAGAGTGTGGTTAAGGAGATCAATGGGACCCGGCTCATGCCTCGAACGTACGGCATAGAGTTCCCCCTGGCTTCTAGATAAGCTTGCACCAAGATGGGGGACAAACAGTCATAGGTAACCTTGATAGGTCACCCTTCCCTTGTGAAGAAATAGCCACACCCATATGTCCCCTCTATTCTCCTATCACAGAGTACAGCCAGGGAAAGTGACACAGCCTGGAGGGACTCTGCTTGACTCTTCATCTAGACAGGAAGTCTCTGATGGGCTTAGCTTGGCCACTGCCCTGTAACTGGACGCAAAGCAGGCACTGGTGAACGAAAGACTCAGAAATGCTCACCCTGTCCAGAGACATGGCTATGGGTCACAATTCACCCTCACATCCAAAATGTGTGTGAGGAAGGTCTGGTGAAGTCAAAACGGTGACCCCATCATCTGCTGGGCCCATTGTTTCCTACCGTAAGCCATCCTCACTCTGGTCTGCATGCACGTGTGTTGGAACCCAAACCCTATCCTTGTGTCCAGGAGAAGTTCTGCCCAATCTACCTCATTCAGGCTGGCTGGTATACTTGGACACAAGGCATGCTGGGAACTCTCCTGGGATAGGTCAGGATGCTCCAGGAGCAGGGCAGTTAGGGCAGGGGAAGTGGATGGTTACAGAAGTGGACTGTTGTCGGGGCAGCAGATTGCCCAGAGCTAGATCTGAAGAGTGCTGGGGAAGAGCAAGAGGTTGTCAGAGTAAATCTATGGATGACCAGTTAGGCAGGCGGGGGGAGGGGGGAGGCAGAAAGGACATAGTGTCCTGCCGAGATTCTCTGTATAACTATCAGCTCTAGAACTCAGCCTAGGGAGAGGCCTGCCAAAGGGGTCAGACAACTGGGTGCTAAGGAAGACCAGACACATGAGAGCTTTGTAGTCTAAAAAGGTGATCAGGGAAACAGGTCTAGTGGCTGGGACAGGCAAGCTCCCCAACAGGGGATCATGGACCTGTTCATCCAACCCAAAGATCTTGAGTGCCACTGTCACCTTGGGCTCATAGAGTCAGAGCCACACAGAAGCCTGTCATAGATTCTCTAGGGAGGGTGACACTGGTGAAGACAGAGTCAGGCAAGAGAAGCTAAAACTGAGACCGGGTTAGTTATTTTTCTCATCGTTGTCACGACACGTGACTATAGAGCCTTAAAGAAGGAAAGGTTTGGACTTAAAGTTTATAAGTGTAATCCACCATTGTAGGAAAGGCGTGGCATCAGGAGCCGGAGGCAGCTGCTCACATTGTACCCACAGTCAAGAGGCAGGGGAAATGAATGCTCAGTGCTCAGCCTGCAATCTCTTTTTCATTCATTCCAGGGCCCCACAGGATGGCGCTGTCCACATTCAGGGCAGGTCTTCCCACCTCAAAGAACCCTCTCTAGAAACTTCCTCACAGAGATGCCCAGAGGTTTGTCTCCTGGGTGATTCTAGATTGTATCAAATTGACAATATCAACCAGCCAGTGACAAGTGGTTCGGTAGGGACTCTGCACCATAGAAAAGCCCTATATTGTTTTAGGGTCATCTCATGTGGGAAGGTCAGGCAGGATTAGGTTTAGGCGCTGGCCCTGACTTTTGTGCAGCTTGGCTGAACTTGGTGGATAAGGGAACTATGCAGGACTTGCAGCAGTTGTCACCAGAGTCCCAGAGCTGGGGTTACTGGTCACTACAATGCTCACTGTCAACATTGTCAGCTGGCTCAGGGTGTCACAGAAGACACCATCCATGGCTCAGTGCACTTCTGAGAGCATCATTCTGAAGAGGGGCTTGCTGGGTGGCGTCTTTAAAGCCTTCCAATGTTCACAATAGTCAAACATTCAGTAAATCTATCAATTGAGGTCTCATGCTAGATTCTGTGGATACAGGAGTAAACACAGGCAAGGTCCCTCCCCTGAGCCTCAGGATGTTTCATTCTAGCACTGGAAATGAACAGATAACTGATGTGTGTCTCCAGCCACAGTAAATTCATCTAAGCAGGAGATTGGGTTGAGTCTCCAGCCAGGATGATGCTACAAATGTGAAAGGCAGCTGGTCAGGAGAGCTTCTCTGGCTTCTAGACAGATCCTGAAGATGGAGAAGGTGGGGACTTTCTGTAAGCCATCCCAGTAAGCCTGAGAGCAGAGGTTCTCAACCTTTAACTGCAACCCTTTCATAAAATTATTTTTGTTACTACTCCATAACTGGAATTTTGCTACTGTTAAGAACCGTAATGTAAACATTTTTGGAGACAGAGATTTGCCAAAGGGGTTGAGGCCCAGAGGTTGAGAAACACTGTCCTAGAAGAAGGTCTGAGAGACTCATGCAAGGCAGAAGGGTGTCATTACTGTCCCCTTGGTCAGCAGCAGTTAACCCAAAGAGGGCATGAGGTCATTTCTGGTCCCTAGTGTGTAGACTGTGGTAATGAATATGGTGAAGAAACACAGGATTCAGGAAGATAAACTCTGCAGAAGTCATGGCCACAGGGCTGTGAGCACTGGTCCCCAGCCTGCAGGTGTGACAGGGTAGCTGATGACAGAGACAAACCCTTACTGCTTAGATTGTGTCTCTTCTCTTCCCTGAATCAGGCCTTGCTTCTGGCCCATGTGCCTGAGTCCCATGCCCTGTTTGCAAGGCCATAGAAGGCTCTACCCAAGCCTGTTCCTGGCCCTGAGCCAGGGTACACACTTCAAAGCAAGTTGTGATGGAAGTTCACCTCACTGAGGGACAGAGTCAAGTATGAAGAGCAGGGAAAACAGACAAGAACACCAGGATCTAGTTTGCCCTCAGGCAGTGACAGGGAGCTCTGAAGAACTGACCTCCCCAAGGTGAGCCTGAGGGCATAGTGGAGACTGTGCTGGGATCCACTGAGAGGTCAAGGGAGAGGAATGTTTTTTGTAGATTGACCCATCAGGGCCACCATAGGCAGCAGTTCCTACTCTAAGAAGACACAGACAGGTCAAATTGTCAGAGTCAATCTGACTTCATGAAAAATATGCATGCAGAGTTGGAAAACTGAGACAAGGATCTACCCATTAGGCTGGGGGGAAGGGCAAGGCAGGACCTCATTTATTATTATTATTTTTTTTTTTTTTTTTTTTTAACAATGAGAGAGACAGAAGGAGGGCGGAAGGATTGTGTGTGTGTGTGTGTGTGTGTGTGTGTGTGTGTGTGTGCGCGCGCACGCGCACCACAGCAAGCATGTAGAGGTCACATGACAACTTATGGGAGGCAGTTTTCTTCTTCTACCATGTGGGTCCTGGGGATCAAACTCAGGTGGTCAGTTTGGACAGACAAGCTAATGTTTGTTTTCCAACAAAACTTCCTGGAGGCTCCTCTTTATGTCGGGCTTTGCACTAATTCCAAGAGGTACTTCAGTGAGAGGAACAAGCTTAATCCTCGCCCTCCTGGAGCTTATGTACTGACAGGGAAGCCAGAGATTAAACAATAGCTTGTAAAGAAGAAATTCTGTTGTGATCAGAGCAGCATGGAGCGAGGCAGGGAGAGTGCGCTGTTGGGTATGTGATGGGGATCTGGCCCACTTTAAAGAGAGGGGATCCCAGCCCCAGACCCCTTGGGCTCTGCTAGGACAGGTCCCACCCATCTGAGTTAATACCACTATCAGAAATTTGGGAGAGGACTCAAAGGGGCAGAAGATGAGTCATCTATCCTGGATTCTGGGGACTGGGACAGGCTGGACCTGCCATTCTTCCTGATAGACACTGGCACAGTATGGAGCCTTCAGGGAAGCAGGAATGGGGCCTTTCTCCAGGCCTGGGAGAGGCACACACATCATTGCTCAGTCAGCCGTCAAGGCTGCTGCAGCTCTGGAAATGAACAGGTGAATGGTAGAGGCTGGTCAGCTGGTACTCGGGATGTTACTCACACCTGTCTGGGTTTGTTTAGACATGTGAGGGGCCCAGATGATGCTGTCCAGTTGCTACCTGGGCTCTCCAAGAGGTACCTTGTTTCCTCAGCTTGGATGGACAGCATCTAGGTAGAGAAACAGCACTCAAGGAGAAGCTGAGGATACTGCTGTGTGAATCAAGTTTTTCATCACAGAGAAATATATTTTTAAAAAATGTGTGTGTGTGTGTGTGTGTGTGTGTGTGTG
Organism: Uromys caudimaculatus; assembly: GCA_028551405.1. Taxonomy (NCBI): domain Eukaryota; kingdom Metazoa; phylum Chordata; class Mammalia; order Rodentia; family Muridae; genus Uromys; species Uromys caudimaculatus. Next base: position 113,934,252 of record CM052702.1, read on the forward strand.
TGTGTGTGTGTGTGTGTGTTTGCATGAGTGCTGGCACGCTCACGCCATTAGTGCTCACGTGGGGAGTCAGAGGACAACCTTAGATGCTGGTCCTCACCTTCCAGTTTGTTGGAGATAGTCTCTTGTACACTGCTGAATACCCCAAGCTGAACCACGAACTTCCCAGGATTCTCTGGTCTCTCCTTTCCATCTCATGGGAGGAGGATGGGGATTATAGATGTATGCTGCCAGGTCTGGCTTTCTGTGCGGGCTCTGGGGATCCAAACTCAAGCCCTCATGCTTATGTGACAAGTGTTTGAGAGAAACACTTCAGTAGGGGATTAGTATTGCCTCACAGTTTCAGAAATTCCAGCAGCTTGTCCTGCTGCCCTGTGGTGAAGCAGGAAGGACATCGTGACAACAGGAGCATGGGGCAGAGGCTTATAGCCTCCTGGCTTCTGATAAACAAAGACAAAATACCCTTTATCGACACACATACATCCCAGTGACCTACCTCCCACCCTGAAGCTTCTCCTTCCAATAACACTATTAAAGTGTTAGTCTATCTGTGGATTAATAAGATCAAGACACTCAGTATCCAGCCATGAGGGATCTCAATGACTAGATCCACCAACTTGAGACAAGTCTTCAACATATGAACCTTTTGGGGGATACTTGAAATCCAAGTTCTAACACCCAATACTAGAGCCCTGGGAGGGAGCCAGCAGGCAGAGCTCCTGGGATGAGTCATGTTGCTTCATGGTTGTCAGGAATGTGGCTTGTTTTCTTGGGCACTGTAGAGGCAGAAGAGGGATCTGGATGGCTGTAGGACTCCAAACCCTATCAAGTGCTACAAAAGAAATCCCAGCAAAGCCCTGGTGACAGGTGTGGTTTGAAGCCAAGGTGACACTCATGTGTTCAGGAATGCAGCACAAGGCTCAGACCAGGGCCCAGGGGCCACAGTCAGCTAGTCTGAGCGGAGATAGAAGGGCTCTCTTCATCCCACACAGGGTCTAAGTGACAGGTATAGGAGTTCTCTTAGGCTGCTATAACAAGCAATAGCAAACCAGGTGATGTCAAACCACAGAAATGTGTCATCTCCTTAGGCAGAAATGAGAGATCAGGGTGTCAATAGCATTGCTTCCTTTCAGAGGGTCTGAAGGTGAGTGGTCTCCACCCTCCCAGGTTCTGATGTGTCCAGCATCCCTTGGTGCTTCTTGGCTTTGTGCCTGCCTTGTCCTCATCTCTGTCTCCATTGTCACACACTCTTCTCTGTATATCTGTGTCTTCTATAAGGGCACCAATTGTTGAGAGGGGGCCACCCTAATTCAGTATGATGCCATCTTAACTTGGTGACTTTGTTCTACAAGAATATTATTTGCAAGACCTTATTCCAAATTAGATCACAGTCACAGAACTGGATTGTAATTAAGGCTACCTGCCTCTGTCACATCACCCCATGATCCTTGACTCCTACAACACCGTGTTGGATTTTAAGGTCATAGTGACTTGAGTACTAGAACTGGCTTGGCCACTCACCAGCTTGAACAAGCATTCCTGCCAGCTCCAGCCACCAATCCTTCATCTAAAATGTGGTGATGTCTGCTGCCTCCTGGGGCTCTAGGGAGGAATTCATGAGGCACTTAGCGATGCTTGCCCTGTAGGCAGCATCCTGTAATGATGGCAGTTCTTGCTATTTTAATATGACATTTCACTGTTTGGGCAGGCGGGCACTCTGGGGGTTCCCCCCCAGCATAAGGCAGAGAATAGAGATATAGAATCCAGTGGTGACCATACTGGAGAATCCAACAAGAAGTGCCAACAAGACACCCAAACCAGGGAGTGAGCTGGGGCCAGGGCCTGGGGACTAGACTTTAGTCTCCAAAGAAGACTTCTTTTTGGCCAAAAAGAAGGCCAGAAGACTGATTAGTGACAAGTTGCCAGAACTAAGTTCCATCTCATTCTGGTAGGAGGTGGTTCAGGCTTTATTATGGGAACAAGTTCAGGGTCCAGGCTAACATCAGGATAATTGGATATCAGGGGCCAAAATACAGAGACAAGAGTACTTCTTGTCATCAGTTTGAGATCTGGGGCTGGAACCAAGCAGACAAGATCAAATGGCATCGTGTGTGGAAGGGACACTGAGCAGGACTAGGGTTGAGTGCATCCCAATAAAATCTTGGTAAGTGGAAAGCTACTTACAGGGTAAAACAATGTCCTCAGAAGGCAAGCGGACTGGCCTAGATGTTAAGAAGATGTACAGACAGGTCCTTAGTGAAGAGGAAAATGTCACCTATAAGACTGAAGATATGGGGACAGGCCAGTGGTTTGATTTTCTTCAAGGTCATGATTTTTGTAACATGAGAACAAAGGATGAACAGCTTCTCCAGGCCTCAGTTTCCCCAGTAATAAAGTGTGGGGTTGGAGCAGATGTCCCTGAAGGTCTGTCGTCCAGCTCTGACAGCCTGTGATTTCACGAATCACACTGGAAGAAGTATGCATGAGTGGGAAGAGCCGCCAAGACTGGGCCTTTCATTCTGAGTAATGAACCGAAACCGTGAAGGCTTGACATCTGTTCCAATCTTTCAAGGGAAGTTGGACAAAATAATGCCTTTTTCAGGGAAATCGTTACCAACAGTGAAATATAGTATTTTCTGCCTAAGCCAAAAATGAAGTAGAGAATGCCAGCCTTCCTGAAGCCCAAGGGAGAACACTCATCTGAACTCCTAGAGAAGGTCATGTTGGCCAATTACCTCGCTGCCGTAGGCACAGACCACCATGGACACCGCTGTTGCCCAACCCCATTAGAGCCAGGAAGCAGGAAGAGTGGAAGGGAGGTTCTGAAGGCCCCGAGAAAGACCGCGCTGGGGCCTGTGGCTGGCTTCCTCACCAGCTCCGGGACATTCTTGTGGACTAAGCATTGTGCACAGACACCTTGATCTCACGCGGCTTGCTGTCAAAAGTCTAAGGAGGATCCCCCACCACGGACTTGGGGGTTCTATCCAAGAAGCCACCACAAACCCCAGAGGCCAAACCCAGAGAGCCAGAGTCTAAGTGCATTCTACCTTTGGAGTCAAACAAAGCCTCCCAATACAGTGTACTCTGAAGGGACTGGGCTAGGGAAGGCAGGGATCTAGAATCAAAGGACCACTAGATCTCTCTCATACCATCACTGCAGAAGATTCAGGCCTGAAGGAGTCCCTCAGGGTACTTGCTTACCTCAGCTCCTGTGCTACCCAGGAATCGTGTCGACCCCTAAATAGGGGATCACTGGACCAGGTCTCTGGTTCATTCCTGTATCCCATCTGGTGCAGTGTCTAGGCACAGTATGTTTTGATCAAGTGTGTATGAGACAGTTTTCACTGTCCCTGGGGCATCCCTCCCTCCGCCCCCACCTCTCGCCCAGCTGTTCAAACCCTGAACTGAGAGACATCTAGGAGGTAGGACAGCGGCCCTGTCCCTCTTTTCTGTGCCCATAAATCCAGACAAGTTCTAACTTACATCCTCAAAAATCTACAAAAGGTTTCAATAACAAACTTTTTCCATACTTCTCCTTGTATTCCATGAAGTTAGTTTGTTTCACATTTATTCATTTATTTTATAGTTTTCATATGTGCATGGGGAACAGGCTCATGCATGCATGCCGTGTCCCATGTTTAGAGGCTAGAGGACAACCTGTGGGAGTTGGTCCTTTCCCCACCGTATAGGTTCCAGGGATCCAACTCGGGTGGTCATCAATCTTGGTGGCAGATGCCTTTTGTCTCATGGCCATCCTGCTGGCATTTTCCTGGATCTTGAAGTTCATCAAATCTTTGGGCCCTGAGTATCCAGGCTGGGAAGTAGGAGTAAGAAAGATAAACACTGAGGATAGCAATATCAGTGTCTCCAAGGTCTCCCAAGCCTGGGGTGTCCACAGAGTAGTCTAGACTGGAGTTTCACACAGATGAGCCCTTATCTGCTGATGTGATTTCTATTGAAGTGGTTATTCCTGTAGTCTGAGTTAGTGCTGATTTGATAAACAGTTTGATTGAAACCCATGTTTAAGAGCCACGATATCAAAACCCATATCTGTTAGTGACATCTGTCTCTCTAGTTCCTGGTGGATCTCATAAAATAGTGAGTGGGTAGGAATACGGCTGGGCAGGTCGATGGGTGGACTGATGTGTGTTTAGGCTGGTAGATAGATGGATGGATAGATAGATAGATAGATAGGTAGGTAGGTAGTTAATAGATAGATAGATGGATAGATAGATAGATGGATGGATAGATGGATGGATAGATAAATGGATACGTTGGTTGTGGGTGGCTAGAAAGATGGATAGATAATGGATGAATAGATGGGGGCCTAATGGGGAGCCAAGTAGGTGGGTAGATGGAAGGCTGGATAGAGGGATAGTGGGTGGATCGATAAATAGATGGGTAGGTGGGTGGATAGACAAATCAAGCCAGCAAGTGGCTGCCTAGAGGCATTGCCTTGGTGGGATCTTTCCCAAGCATGCTCCCTTCTGGCAAAAGGTCATCAATGGTGGCCTTCAGGATCCCTCTTCCCTTCGGTTGTGCCCAAGTAAGGAAGGGAAGTAATAATTTGTTTCACAGTTTGAGACACAAATACCCACAGACGCCTATGAGGCAGTCTTCTCCAAGAAAGCACTACTAAATATTGCAGAGCCTAAAAGGGGGCTTTGAGAGGAGGAAGGCACAGTGGGTCAGCCACAGCCCTAGCATGCGAGGAGTCTGTGAGTATGTAAGCTACATGCCTGTTGACATGCAACCATGCACACTGAGTGGTGCTGGGCTAACCTTGGGAAAGGGTGAACTTCATGAGAATCAAGAATTGAAGGCTGCCAGGGAGGCTCCCAAAGAGGCAGCGTGTGTGAAGTAGTGTGAACAGTGGGAAGAATCAGAGAGAAGGCACTGTGGGCCATGTGAAGAAATGGGCATAGGGATGGCACCGCACTTAGTGGGGCCTCAGGTTAAGAGAGCTGCCGATAAGATGCAGGGGGAGGATCTTTTACATTATTAATCAGGAAAACCTCAGACCAAATTTAAGAACATCCCTCATTAAATTTGTGACGCAATGACCTATATTAACAAATCCCATCTCTAGTTTTCCCTCTCCTGCCTCCATGTTAACCCTGCTAGTGAGGCCTTGGACTTAACCCTCAGTCTCTTGTCCACCCACACCCTCTAAGGATGATGGTGGTGTGTGTGGGTGTGGGTGTGGGTGTGGGTGTGGGTGTAGGTGTTGATATGCGCACATGTGTTTTCTTCTTCAGTAGCTCTCTATCTTACTTTATGAGACAGGAGCTCTCTTTGAACCTGGAGCTGACTAACTGGCTAGACTAGCCAGCCATGGAGCTCTGGGATCTGTAACCTGAGTTCTGGGACTATGGACTCTCTTTGGTGAGAAGCTTTTTCTATGAGTGTTGGAGATCCAGACACAGGTTCTCATGCTTTCACGGTAACCATGTTGCCAACTGAGTCAGCTCCCCAGTTTCCAAAGAGGGCACCATCTTTGTCTATCTAGCTTTTGAGTAGGTTTTGGGATCTAATGACCATCCTGCGTGGGCTGAAGTGGTCAAGAAGGGATTGAAGGGGAACACTAGGTAAAATAAGCTGCAGACTTCGTGTGGTCCTGTGTCCTAACTGTGGTAGCTGAGCTGCATGCATTTGACACAGTACCATCTGGAGGCCTCATGGGTTTCCATTACCCGTCTGTTTTCATCACAGCCTCTCCTTCAAAACCATCAGCTCCTGGGGAACAAAGCTTCCTTGTCCTGTATTGATGTCTGTACATCCTTGTCTCCCCCACACCCTGGGCATGGCCCAGCTGTGAGGGTCAGTCAGTGTTGACATTGAACTGTCAATAAGTGGGCAGGAGAGAGAGTTCAGTCAAGGACCTGTATTCTGTCCCCCAAACCCATGTCAGGGGAGAGGCCAAGTGTGGTGGCACACACTTAATAATCCCAGTGCTGAGGAGGCAGAAGCAGGCCCATTCCTGGAGTTTGGTTGCCAGTCAGCCTAGCCTACTGGTGAGTTCCAGGGCAGGAACTCACTAAAGGCCAAGGCTCACAATCAAAACACAAGGTCAATTGCAACTGAGAAATGGTTGTCCTCTCAGCCTCCACACTTACACATACACTGCCACACATGTGCATGTGCACACGTGTGTGTACATACACACACACACACACACACACACACACACACACACACACACAGGAGTAGTTAAATGGCCTTGGACTAAGGCTACTGGCACCATCTCAACCCATGATCCATAAGTGGGTTCTCCAGCACCTCTATCCCAAGGCTTTGCTCATTGTCTGTCTGTCTGTCTGTCTGTCATCTCTTTACAGAAAGCAGATCTGGCTGTGGCTCCCCTTACCATCACCCATGTCCGAGAGAAGGCCATTGACTTCTCTAAGCCTTTTATGACCCTTGGAGTGAGCATCTTATATCGCAAGCCCAATGGCACCAACCCCAGTGTCTTCTCCTTCCTCAACCCCCTGTCCCCGGACATCTGGATGTACGTGCTCCTTGCCTACCTGGGTGTCAGCTGTGTCCTCTTCGTCATCGCCAGGTAAGGCTGTTCCTTGGCCAAGTTGGAAAGCATAGGAAGCTAGGCAAGCCCCCTTCGGCTCCGAAGGCCCAAGGTTTGGATTACTATGTTCCTGACGTTCCCCCATCCCCCACAGCTCAGATCCTTTGTCCCTGGAGAATGTTCAATGCCCTCCCCCTGGGCTTGAAACACCCAGTCCTCCTTCTGGCCCTTGCCAGTGACACTGAGATGTGATGGTAATTGCACTCTCATTCCCAGAATAGGCTGTGAGAAGCCTGGCCATTGCTCAGGAATCCACCACCTGAGCTCAGCACCTGGGATGGCAGACCAAGGGCACTGCATGGCCTAATGAGTAGCTTAAAATATGGAAAACAAATTGTATCTAAGCAGTCCACACAGCCGAAGAACCAATCCCCACCAGCTGCACACATGCCACGTGCAGAAACACATCACACAGGTGTGCGTGCCTGGGGTTCACGCATGCGCCACCTGCCTGAAAGCCAGGCGTGCACTGTGCCCACCCATTGCGTATTCATTAGAATCAAAAAAGCGCCCGCTCGATAGTGGTTATGGGAAGTGGGTCATTAGGAAAGCGGGTTCTCCCGTGTTTATTGAGTACCCGGTATTGGTCAAGCACCCTGGTCTGCACCTTGACACCCTTCCATTTTCTCTGACAGCAACCCTTAAAGACCCCCAAGACCCACTGAGGCCATCTGAGCAGTAAGGGGCACATCAGGATATGCACTTAGTTTCACTGAGGTTTTGTCTGTGTCTCTGGCCATTGCTTGGTCCCCTCCTCAAGCTCCCTGGCCCCTCCCAGCAAAGTGTCCACCCCTCCCTCCAGACCCCATCCTTGCCCTGGGTCCTCTTTGCTCTAAAGTGTAACAAGGTGTATAGCGAAGCTTCTCTGGAGAGGCAATTTGAGATCCAAGGGCCTGGTGTTTCGCCTTTTTTTTCTCTAGAGCTTCCTTTGAAAGCCCCTCTTTCCTCTGCTCCCTTCACTCTGCCTCCTCCCACACAGAGCGAGACCAAAGGAAAAGGCGAAATCACCCAGCCTCCCAGGCCTCTGCTGCAGCCGCCCTGCCTGCTCAGCCCAGCCAGCAGTGAGCCGTCACAGCGAGGCCTTCATCACCCTCTCCTCACTAATGGTCTAACAAGCCTTTGAAAGCAGAGCTGCTCTCTTGCGCTCTCAGCATAATTTTCTTGAAGCTCCAGTGGCCTCTCAGCCACCCACCCCCTCTAAGATGGGAACATTTCCAGCCTCAGTTCTGTCTGTTTGATGTGTGTCGTTTCCCCCCACCCCCCAAGATATGGGCCATCCATCCGCTGAAGGCATCTGGGTATGTGTCCAGCCTCTCCCTACTGGCTAGGAAGATAGCAGCTCCCCTCCCAAGGCTAGTCTGGGATACTCAGGAAAAGCGGGTTTTCTACATTAGCTAGTATGCCACAGGGTACCTGCAGAGACAGGAAAAGGATCAAAGTCTGAGCCCCAGAGATGAAAAAGGCATGTAAGACCGTGGGTCACCCCAAGGAATACACAGGACAACTCTTAGCCGTCATGTCTACCCTTTACAATAGTCCTATAAGTGGGGGACAACTCTCTCCCTGTTGCAGAAGCAGAAACCAAGACTCAGAGAGGTCAAGTCAATACCCAAAGTCACAAAGCTTTCCTTGATGAGGTCCCATTTGAAATTAAACATAGTACTGGGCATTAGGGAGCAGCAAAATGCAGTGCACACAGATGCTCAGGGGGTACCCCTGGGTACCTGCTGGCTTAGGCCGGACAGAGAAGCAGGGCCAGTTAACTGCACATGGCACCTCCCTTGACAGCCATCATCAATTCTGTCCTCTTGTCTTCTGTACTGTAAGGTTCCAGTCCCTCCTACACTGTAATGGGCACCCAGTACTGTGAACCTTTCTTTGGGTTGGGAAAACTCAACCTTTGAAAACATGACCAAAAGGCCTTTCTGGCATCGGCTGCGTTCATCAGAATAAGCAGCTCTGTCGCTGGGAACTTGTCTTCTTAAAGCTTTGCCCTTGAGTGACACTTTGGACCCAGATACCCTTTGGTGTCAGTGGCCACAGAGGTGCCTCCAGGGCCTTTTTCCCCAGCAGTAGGAACTAGGCCAGCTTCAGTGCCCACCAGGAGGGTGGTTGAAAACACACGTGAGTGATTAGAGAGTCCAGGCTGGTTCAGGGGAGCTGACCTGGAAAAGGGCAGCAAGTTTCAACATAGAAATTTCTAAGACAGGATCCTGGGGAGATGTGGGGTTTTTATGTGTGCATGTATGTCTTGATCTGTCTTTCTCTCTCTCTCTCTCTCTCTCTCTCTCTCTCTCTCTCTCTCTCTCTCTCTGTATCTTTATCTGGCTCTGTGTGTATGTATGTGTGTGTGCATGTGTGGGTGTGGGTGTGTTACACTAAAAGTAGGACCAAGGGCCAAGGAGATGGCTCAGCTAATCAAGATGCACTTGACAGCAAACCTGAAGACCTGAATTGTATCCCAGGGTCTCACGTGGTAGAAGCAGAGAACTGACTCTTGCAAATTATCTTCTGCCCCACGTAGGCATGCCATGGAGCACATGCCCACACACATATGATAAACAAATGTAATACAAAATTTAATTAGATAGATAGATGGATGGATAGATAGATAGATAGATAGATAGATAGATAGATAGATAGATGGACCCCTGAGCTCTGCTCAGGTCTCATCTTCTTCTGCCCCTAGCCCTCCAGCCAAGAGAGGTCCCAGAGAAGCCAGGTCTCTTGGTCCCTCGGGAAAACCACTGTAGCCTATGGCCTTTGCCCACTGTCAGACCAGTCTTAGGTCTCCCTAAGCCACAAACTTTGTTTCTGCCTAGAAGCTGGAGGCTGAGATCCCATGGATTTTCTAAGAGTGCTGCCTTATCTCTTTTATAATTTCTCCTTCAGCCCCAAGGTGGGCCTCCCAGGGCCACACCCCCTTAGGTAGTCCATTCCTCCCTCCACTGTGTCTCCAGTGGCCTATGGCCTCTGCCTTTTAAAGTCCATTGCTTTTCTAACATGGAGCCAACATGAACCTGAACCAGGTTCCCGTCTGTGTGGACTCAGTGGGGAGGCAATGGGTACCCAGTGCCCCTAAATCTGGTGGGCTTGTAGTAAGGACTCTCCTACCTAGAACACAAGCGCCCACCAAGCCCTGCCCTCCAAACACCTCAGGCCCTGCCACAGAACTGCACACAGCGTCCATTCTGGGTGCCTGGCTCTCCAAAGGGTCTGGACATCCCTCCATCGAATGTGTCTCAGCCTCACTGAACCTCGGCCTCTTCCCTGGGGATTGAAGAGTTTCTAACCAATTCCAGCTCTTTCCTTTTGACAATCCTCACATGGAAAAGTCCTGTCCAATGGAGCATCTGCTTCCTGAGAACCTGTCCTCACCTGAGCCCTGGGAGTGATGATGGGTGAAGGGAGCAGGGAAAGGCCTGCCTCAAGTTACCGCAAAGGGCTTCACACTAAAAACGGAAACAAAATCTCCTGCGCTTGGTCCTTGGCCTCCTGCATCCTCCCTGTCCCCGCCCCCAGCACACGCATGCGCAGCTGCCTGACCCAGTGACTCCTCAGTCTCTATCATTTGTAAGCAACACTGGCCAGTCAGCCAGGCTTCCCTCCCTCCGTTGGGGATCCTCTTCCTTACAAGGGGGTGGTATGGGCTAGCAGCTTTAAGCAACCTTTCCCTGTCAGGCATATGTTCATATACTCAAACACAAAAATCTGAAATTAAATCCCGCATTGTTCTCTCCGTGGGGTAGGATTCTGGGGCACGTATGCTTTCTCACTGTGTTCTTGTATACTATTTGAATATTTTATAATAAATATCTTTCCCTTTTTTTGTTTTTTGTTTTTAATTATACAAGAAATTCAAATACACTTTCTCATTTCCAAAAAGCTTCATGTCATACAAGTAAAGTAACAGATTTGGCTGAAATCCCTTTGCCCTCGCCCTTCCCCCCCAGGCACACGCCAATATATATGGAGTACATATGGAAACTTCTAGACCCCTGAGTATCCATTCACATATACATTTACCTATAGAGCTGTGTGGCTATGTTAAGTAACCTATAGAAATGCAATTGTATTCTTTTATTTTCGATCACTTTCTTTTCACTAGATAAACCGTGTTGAAAACGGTTCCCGTCTAGGGACGTCTAGATGCATGCGGTTCTCTTTAACAGCTGTGTGATATTTTGGTGTGGCTCTGGCCTGGCTTATTTAATCATCCCTCTACTGAAGGACATTTAGGTTATTTTCAGTTTTTTTTCTATTGCAAACAACACTTTGATAAACATCCTGGAGGACTTCCCTTTACGCTCCCGTGTGAGTGTTTTTCCTAGACCGATAATGACTTGCAGCTTCCCAAGGTAGAAGGGCACACACACTTTTAATTTGAAGAGGTGATTCAGAATTACTTTATAACCAGAAAAGGGCACTGGCAGTAAAGGACAGGAAGAAATCTGGTCCCAGTCGGCCTTTGCCTATCACTCCAGCCAGACAATAGGCAAAGGGGCTCTGGAGTGGTTGGTACTCCACGCGGGTACGTTGCTAAGCAGTAGTCTCCCGTAACTTGCCCTGACTGCTTACCTTTACCCTGCAGATTCAGCCCCTATGAGTGGTATGATGCCCACCCCTGCAACCCCGGCTCTGAGGTGGTAGAGAATAACTTCACGCTGCTCAACAGCTTCTGGTTTGGAATGGGCTCCCTGATGCAACAAGGTACGTGCCTGCCCTCTCGCCCGAGGGAGGTAGCTTTTTTCCTCAGTGGGTCCTTTGGCCTGTCTAGAGCCAGCTGCTTTCAGAAGGCAGCTTCAGACCTTATAAAGCCATCAAAAGGCTGGAAGCACGGCTGATCCCCTGGTTTCTGCCCTCACCCCTGATTCACAGCCTGCTCCACTGCTCTAGGCAGAGCCAGATCAGGATCTGAAACCATCAGCCACCCTGACCTGTGTCGTGTGAGATCCATTCCCAGTACCTTCTACTGCTGCTGGGATGGAGAAGACCATGCTTCCTGCTGGGCTGACTGGTGACTTCTCCATGGAAGAACAAAGTTGATCCAAGCCCGTTGGGGGTTTGGTACCACAGAGGCAGAGACGCTGGGTGGGAGACTCTGCATAACAGAGGGTGCATGACTGAGGAGACTGAGAAAGCCCCCAGACATCGTTAGGTCAGGGCTAGGCAAGGTTGACTGAGGCAGGGACTTCTGCCTGTGTACATCAGAGACAGTATTTCTGGAGGAAGATTGTCTTCCATCTTAGAGGGAGCACCTCAAGCTGACTGACCCTGAGATTGGGTTCAGCCTTTTAGGAATGTATGAAGATGCTTAAATGTCTAGAAAGCAGCCGAGCATGGTAGCTTGTATCTGTAATTCCAGGATTTGAGTGACTGGGACTGGAGGATTAATGTGAGTTCAAGACAAGTAAGGCTGAGCTACAGAGCAAGGCCTTGTCTCAAAGCAGGGAAGTGGGGGAGGGAGTGGGGAGGATTGGGGGGGAGTGCACCAAGATGACTCCATGGGTGAAGGCCCTTGCTCCCACACCTGATAACCTGATAGGAAGCAAAGAGCCTTGTCCTTCACACTTGAGGCTTCTCATCTCAGACCCAGCAGGAAGTCGGGAAGAGAGGGAGGGAGGGAGGGAGGGAGGGAGGGAGGGAGGGAGGGAGGGAGGGAGGGAGGGAG
>CM052702.1:113946602-113959419 GCA_028551405.1 Uromys caudimaculatus
GAAGGCTCACCTTGCTTCTTTGCCCATCATCTTTGTTCGGTGACAGTTGAGAAAGATCCGGAAGCCCCTTCCCTGATGTAATAACTCCTCTGATGCTGCCTGCTGCTCCTCAAAGTCCAGGCCCTGATGCATCCCCTGCATGGTTTTGATTAGGAGGGGGGAAAACTAGGTATTTGAAAAACTGTCCCTTGAGTGACTTCTTTGAGAGAGAGAGAAAAAAATCAACCATATCAAAGCAGACGCTTTCAGATTGCAGGTCCAAATATTCCGGAAAGTTCAGGAGTCACCCACTATTTAAATCTCTTGAAAGCCAGCTAGTTAATTACTTCAGTTAGAAGGTTTCATCTAAACTGTGCTCCGCACCCAAGGTCAGGGAGGAAGAGTGATATATTTCAGCAAAGAGCTTCCAAAAATGTTGATTTTTCTTCTCCTGCCAAGTGCCTCACAGCAATCTCATATTTGTATACCACTCGTATTTCTGATGCATCTCTCTTCAAATTATATCGTTGCGGTATCGCAGTATTTTTGTGAGGCTGGGACAGAGGAAGGACAATCCTTCATCCTTTGCAGAGTCCAGAGCAAGGGAATTGTCTGGCCCCAGGTCACCCAGAGAACTGGGAACAGGATTTTCTCCCAGAACCCATAGGTTCTGACCCCTATATCATGGTCCACAGACAGGCATCGGAGAAGCTGAAGAAGCTGTGATTGTGTGTGTGTGTGTGTGTGTGTGTGTGTGTGTGTGTGAGAGAGAGAGAGAGAGAGAGAGAGAGAGAGAGAGAGAGAGAGAGAGAGCACGTTGCGCATGCCTGCTAACATACATTATCAAATACCAGCCTGAATCAGACTCACATGAAAGGCTGAGTACACCGTGCTCATTCCTCCCTTCCCCTCTCTTCAGTCATTGACTCATTTGGTCTTGAGGTGGATCCAAGAATTTGCATTTCAGTCAAGTATCCGGTGATATTAAGGGACTATGGGGCTGATCCACCAATCTGGGGAAATGGTCTCAGCACCTATGGTAATGTCAGGACCGAGGGTTTGGGGTACCCCTGGCCTACACATTGTAAGGTGTCTCCCCCATTCTCCCAGGATCTGAACTGATGCCCAAAGCTCTGTCTACCCGCATCATTGGCGGCATCTGGTGGTTCTTCACCCTCATTATCATCTCCTCCTACACGGCCAACCTGGCTGCCTTTCTGACCGTGGAGCGCATGGAGTCACCCATCGACTCCGCTGATGACCTGGCCAAGCAGACCAAAATAGAGTACGGTGCTGTCAAGGACGGGGCCACCATGACCTTCTTCAAGGTGAGAGTCTCTTTCCGCACATCACCCAGAGCTCACCTTCCTGGGCTCTTTTCTGAGTAGAAAAGGGGAGCTCTGCCCCTTGCCTCCCTCACTACTCAGAATCCAGGGGACCTGGATTCCAGCCACAAGACCCAGCCTCTCCCTGGTGAAACCCGTTAACTTTACGGAGCATGACAATGAGCTGTAGCCATTGGTCTCAAGTTCTGAAAGTTGCTGGGGCAAGCCATGTGAATCATGAGGGGAAGATAGACAGGGAAGACTGGACAAGGCAGGAAGAGAGAAATGGCCCAGTCCCAGACAGCCCTGGCACCATTGGTACCCTGCTCTTGGCTTGGAGTCCTAGTCTATCCATCTCTAAGAGGCTGACTTGGGTAGGGTGAGTGAGCTGCCTATTTCCAAGAGTAGAAGGCACATCTCCTCCTCAGAATACCAGTGTCATCACAGAAAGTCCCTGTCACCTGCCCAGGTGATGGCTTTCACAGGAGTCAGGATTCTGTTGCTCCTCCAGCTTTGAAAGTGTTGGCTCAGTTCCAAGGTTTTCCCTTTCTGTCATCCTAGTTGAAGTCAAGGGACTCTGGCCGAACGCACGAAGGGGTAGTTTCGGTGTGCTTCTAGATAAACAGCAGTAGCTGTAGCCCTGAGCGCTCACAGTGGGCCAGACTGCTCCTTGCTTGGCCTCTGTTAACCTCCTCAAACCTTGTGAGATTAGCGCTGTAATTATTCCCAATCTACATGTGGAAACTGACGACAGATCAATGGCTTATCTGAGGATTCACATCTGGAGGAGCTGGACCCCATCCTCACCTGCTCCTCTTCAAATCTTAGGTGCTAAACCAGTGTCATTGGGACTTGAGTGTGTCTGGATGCCATGGGGTCTCTGTCATCAGAAAGAATGTCATCTCCCCGCCCCTCACTCCCATCCTGTGCACACCCAAACACACACACATACACATCTGACTCAGAACGCCTAGGGTGGAAGCATAATGGGTCTTCTGAGCTGAGAATATAGCTTATTTGAGAGAGTGCTTGGCTATCAGGCACAAAGCTCTGGGTTCAATCCCAGCACAGCAAAAAAAGTTGTATAGTGGTGCACACCTGTGATCTGAGCACTCAGGGGTGGAAGCAGAAGGATCAGAAGCTCAAGGTCATCCTCAGCTACATGGGGTGTAGGGGGCAGCCTGAGCTACATAAGAGAGAGAAAGAGGGGGAGAGAGAAGAGAGAAAATAAAACAGAAAAAGAAGAGGGAGGAGAGAGAGAAGGGATGAAGGAAGAATTAGAGAGAGGGAGAGAGGGAGTAAATAAGAGCAAGGGAGGGAAGAGGGAAGGGGAGAGAGAGAGAGAGAGAGAGAGAGAGAGAGAGAGAGAGAGAGAGAGAGAATTCTAACAAGATCCCACATGCCGCTGGGGCTTCGGCTGGAGATGCTTTGAGAAGTGGTCCTCTAATTACCCCTTGGAAGCATCAGGCTTTGGGAACTGTGCGGGTGTACCCGTTGGCTTATTAATCAGCTGCCCTCTGCCAGTCTGGAAGCCTGAGTATTTCCCTTTACTCTGGGCTCTGGTTCTTCATCCCTGAGCCCTTGCCTCTTTGGAAACTTCAAGAAATGGACTGAGCCCCAAAGGGGCCTGAGGAAATAAAGGAAGAAATTAGAGTGGAAAATGCCTTTATCCCATGGGTGCTCATGCCCCAGCACTTTCTGCCGGCTCCCTGTGTCTCTCCTGAGGCTGGAGGCAGCTACTTACTGAAAAGAAGAGGGGAAAGAGGGGCTTTCCCCTGCACTCGGCTACTGCCAGTGGAAGCTGGTCCCACCATCTGCTGGGGCAGGCACAGTGTACACTGAGATCAAGCGGAAATAAAACATCGTCAAAGGTACATTAGGCACTTGTTGGAATCTCATGGATGTGAGCAAATCTGACAGTGTATACACATGTATGACTGTGTGTAGATGGCACATGTTAATGAGCATTTTGCTCCTGCACATGTGACATGCATGAGAGTCTGCCTATATGTGCATATGTAGATCTGTGCTTGGACATGAATATGTTTCTCTCTCTCTCTCTCTCTCTCTCTCTCTCTCTCTCTCTCTCTCTCTGTGTGTGTGTGTGTGTGTGTGTGTGCGCGCGCGCGCGCGCGCACATGCGCGTACATGCTTGCTCACTCCCTGTCCTCGGGCCACAGCCCAGCCCTTTGACTACTGGAGCTTCTCATGCATTAGGCATGAGCCAGTCTCTAAGCAGGGCTCCCGATCAAAGGAAAGAGGCATAAATAAGCCCGGTGCAGGCTCATCTCGGCTGATTGGACTCCCCGCCTCCCTCCATGCAGAGATGCTCAGATTGCCTTCTCACAGCCCAGTCCCCCGCTCCCCACTGAGCCTCAGTCCTCAGCATCAAGCAACCACTGCACAGTCACCCTCCTCCCCTGCAGTGAGGAGGGCAGAGGAGGGAGGGACACAGAATCTGCTACACAGCCAGGACTATGGGCTCAAGGGCCCATGAGCCAGAAACAACAACAGTGACCCCAGGCGGGACCAACTCGACTTCCATTGTCTCCTGACCATTAATACTTCTCTGCAGTCAGACACATTGTCCCAGGCGTGTGCCCATACTTCACCTGTTTCTCTGTCATCCTAACAACCCTAGAAGACAGATGAGGATTATCTCCTCATGTTACACAGTGGAAGCAAGGCTCCAAGAGGCTAATTGACTTGCCTAACAACACACAGCTAAAACTGCAGAGCTAGGATTTGAACCACACCCAACTGTGAAGAAGCCTCTACTCTTTATCCTTCCTATAACTTTCTCTCAGGATCACGCCATAGTCCTTAGCAGTGTTCCCTGGGGATGAACAAAGCTGTGGTGGGTTGGGCCATGCCCATTACCCAGCACAGTCTTGGCACACTGGTCGCACAGAGGATTAATAAAGTTGAGCGTCTGGTACTGTGGAAGGGATGGGAGTAAAAGCTGGTAAACCCAAGAGGAGCTGGTGCAGACGGCAGTGGTAAGCATAGACAGCAAGCAGGCAGCGCTCCTCATGTACCCCAAGCTTAGAACAAGTTAATTTATTTCTGTGGTTAGCACATTCCTGGTTAGGCGCTACACATACATAGAACTAAGGAGATGGCTCGGTCAGTAAAGAGCTTGTCGTGTAAACGTGAAGACTTGAGTTCATACCCCCAGCACCTATGTAAAAGCTAGGCATGTTGGCACCCACCTGTTACCAAGCATTGGGTGTGGGGGCCCCGTACCTCTCTGGCCAGAATGTCTAGGTGAATCAGTAAAGCTTCATGTTCCATGATAGACCCTGTCTCAAGAAATAAAGAACAAGTGAGAAATATACCAACTATTGGCCTCTAGTTTTCAGAAGCATGCACATATGCATGCATGCACACACATACACACAAGCATGTAGACACGCCCACAAATAAATAAGTAAACAAAGCTCCCATGGCTAAGCGTAGACTGTAATGAGGGGAACAACATGAAGCAGGACATGAGCCCAGGCCCCTTGGGCTCAACCAGCTGCTTGCAGGAAGCTGGGTGTCTAGAATCTGCCCCTTGGCTCTGAAGGAGGTTTGCTGAGAGAATTGTCAGGGAGCAACAGACGACATCACAAACAGCGTCTCCTGTGTTATCCTCCCTTCCGTCTTGGAAGATAAAAATTAATTAGGAGATGAAAAAGGAGTCCTTTGAAAGCACTGTTTGGCTGTAAAAATATGTAGGCAAAAATGTAAAGGAAGCTGTGGGGGAGGTGAGCTCCTGGCAGGGAAGCAGGGCAGCTCTGAAGGGAGAGAATGTTGGAAGAGATTCTGCTGGGATTGGGGCCTCTTTGAGTGGTGGAGCTGGGCACAGTGGGGCTGCTGGGGAAAACCATGGGAGTCTTGGAGGCTCAAAAACCAGGATCCCCAGCCCTGCACGTGGCTGAGCCCTCCCCAGGGCTGAGCCTCCCCCTTACAGGGCCTCAACTGCAGCATCTTACCTGGAAGGGGCCTGGAGGGGCTGCTTTGCATACCCTAGGTGCAGGCTGAACAGTGGATGTTTGCCCAAGCTGGAGGGCTCAGGAGGCTACCCACACCATGGCTCCCAGCATCTCTGGGCCCTGCTTTACTTCACAACCCTAGACCTAGTTTGCAGCAGAAGCAGGGTGGGAAGGCCAGGCAGCATCCAGTGTGGTCCAGCCTGGTGCAATCAAGCACTATGCTTTAAAATCAGACCCACCAGGATGTGCCTGAGTGGTGTCTCTACCTGGACAAAGTAGATACTGGTTCCTACCTGTGGCCATGCACTGGAGGAGTCAGTGAGCTCCTAGTCCTTCCATGATCATCAGGGCCAGGGAATATCTTGCCCCAAAGCCCCATCCTGAGGCAGGTGACTCAAGCAGAAAGCACCTTTGACACTTGGAGATTGTCCTTTCTCCAGGGTCTCTGGACTGGACCTACTGAGCTTTGTGGTAGAATTTGTGTCTCTTATCATGACCATGTGCATGACCATAGACACAGAGAGAGCTGAGGAAATCGAGAGTCAGGTCTTAGAAGGATTCTTTTACTGAGGAGGCAGAGGCAAGTGAATCTGTATGAGTTCTGTGCTAGCCTGGTCTACACAGAGTTCCAGGCAAGTGAGAGCTGCATCCTGAGACCCTGACTCCAAAACAAAAGGGAGGATTCTAGAAAGAGATTGCAGAAAGAAAGCAGCAGGTACAGCCAAGGATCAAGTATAGCAGGGAAGTCCCTGAAAACTCCTAAGCTTCAGAAGACCTCCCTGGACCTCAGTTTCACCTTCTGTGAACTGGGTATTATAGTGTCCTCAACTTTAGGAGGGGATTCCTAGATGCAGCTTAGAGGACTTTCTGTTCTATAGGAGACATCTCATGACATTGGAAAAATAGCCTTACTATTTACTAATGCAACTGGTGGCACAGGCCCATCCACCCCATAGACATGATTCCGGAGCCATCCTTTGCTTGCTTTGATGCAGAAAAAATTTTAAGCTGGTTGTCAGCATTTTGAAATTTCAAGACTTTTGCATTCGAAATATTCACAACTCCAGTCTCTCGAAAATGTGAACGATCTGGCATCTCCAAGCTGGCAGGCACTCCTGCAGAGCTGCTCCTGGAGCACAGAGGGAATGGCTGGCTCTGGCTACCAGTCCCACCCAGACTCAAACCATCTCCCATGCTAGGGCTGGCCCTGTCAGCACTTGAGGTTCCTATCCATGCGTGTGTGCGTGTGTGTGCATGAATGTTACATGCATGTGTGTGCAGACACACCTCAATCATCCTTCCTAAGGCTCTGTCCACCTCATTTGGAGATAGGCTTTCTTGCTAGCCTGGAACTTGTCAAATAGGCTAGGCTGGGACCAGGGATCCCCAGGGATCCACCTATTTGATTCCTTAGCATTGGATTATATGCTGTGTGCTACCATACCTGAATTCTTTTTGAATGTGGGCTCTAGGCATCAAACCCAGGTCCTTGTGCTTACAAGGCAAGCACTTTACCACCTGAGCTACCCCCTGAGTCCCCTCCTCCTACATTTTATGTCATTTGTTTTCTGTAACTGTTCTGCACTATGAAGATTATTATTTCCTCTTTCTAAGTGGGAAAACTAGGCTTTAAGGAGAGTTGAGGAGCCTTAAGGAATAATAATGGCAGCCTCATAGAGAGCCTTGGGGCCGGACTTCTGTGTTCATTACAGCCCTTCCTTTCCTGAGTTTAATGATAGCCAGGTGCAGTAGCATCCTCAAAGGCCCCATTTTACAGACTTGGAAGGTGAGGCTCGGAGATGTGGTTGAAACAAAGAGCTGGCATTTGAAGACAAGCTAGTGTGACACTGGGGTTCATGCAGTAGAGGTGACCCCTCTGTGATCCCCATCCCCACCTGTAGTCCTCATCCCTAGGTCTCCTCTGAAGGAAAAGCTACAGACCCTTTTGGGACTATAATAGCAGAGGCAGGGCACTCAGAGAAGCCTCCTGGTGCCCACAGAAATAAACCAGAGAAGTGATTAACTGCTCCAGGATATGGGTCTGATGGGGCCAAAGACTCCCCATCCTGGGATAGGCAAGCTAATTAATCTAGGGAAAGGTATCTTCCTCAGAATGGAAAATACCCAAAGTCTCGCATGGACTCACACTGCAGCTGGCTCTCCTCACACATTCCCTGAGATTTAGTTGCATTCAAAGCTGATAGATACGTGTTTATATATGCATATATAGCCCCATATACATTCTCTTATACAGAAATGTTAAATTCTCAAGATTAAGTGTCTTCGGTTGGGAAAAATCAATTCACTTCTTTGAGGAGGCTGAAATGGAAGAGTCGTGAGCCTGGAACTTCCTTTCTTGCCAATTTTTCCTGATTAAAAAAAAAGCATCTTCATCCTGGCCGATTGCCCTGTGTTGGCTGCTCCAAACGATTCCATTAATTGATTTAGGTGACTGGCTCTGCAGTAATCTTTATTAAGGCTCCCACCAGAGCCAGGACAGACAGATGACTCCGGAGCCTTTGGTATGTGGGACTCCACTCCCCAAGGAGGTGACGGCAGTGGTGAGGGGGCCCAGAGAGATAAAGGGGAGCTTTGCTTCTTTCTATGGTAGACATGTCAGGGGTTCAGGGTTGCGTTCCAGAATCACTGAACTGTTCAAGGAGACTGCGGGCAGGTATATTTGACAATGGGGCCCAAGGCCTGAGTCAAGAACAGCAAGGGAAGCAGGTTGTAGAATTCTGGTGACAAAAAGCCAAAACAAAACAAAACAAAAAAAGGCTGTGAGTTTGGAGCCCTGGAACTGGAAGGTGGAATTCGTGAAATGCATGTCACAGCAGGCATCTTCCGGTGTCATCTCCTCGCTTAACTGACCCCTGCTCTCTCTGTCCTTCCTTGTTCCTTTATCCGCAAGTATCTTCCTCAAAGCCTATCTGCCTCCGTACATCCACCAGACTCAACTAAACTCCCTGCCTCAGACTATGATCTAAACAAGCATGTCTGTGGGTGTCCTCAGGCTGTGGGTAGGAGGAAGGGGAGGGAGATAGATGGTGGGGTTGAGACAGACTGGAGTTCTGACCACCCTCTTGAGCACAGGAGTAGGGCAGGCTCACAGAAAGGGCCACTGGTCATTTTTGCCAAGACTAAGAAGCTATAGATAACTAGCTTCATGGGGCAGTAAGTGGATATGCTGGGTGAGAGGGGGCAAGGGTGGATGGGCAGCAAATGGTTAGACAGGGAAGAGCATGGATAGATGGACATGTGTAAAAGGAACGGGAATAGAGGTTACGGGTTAGATGAGTCGGAGAGTCAGCTGGATATCTAGTATGTAGACAGTGTGGGGGAGGGAGAATAAGCAGATGGTCTCCTCTTCCATGAGAAGAGGAAAGGGATGGATGCATGCATGAGTGGATTACTGGGGTGGATGGACCGATGGACTGACAGGTGGCTGGACTGATGGCTCTGTGCAGGCATGTTGGGTGCATGAGGTTATTGGATGCATGTGTGCATGCCTGGATTAACAGTGGATGAACTAACATGCCTTAGGGGGTAAAAGAGAGTCTTGATGCCTCATCCAACCCTGGTTCCCATCTCTGTAGAAAAACAACTTGGGGAGCGAGAGGCAGCTGAGGAGCCCGAGTCTTTGAAGGGAGAAAAGTGGGTCTGAGGAGCAATGTGTCTGGCCAAGTGGAGATGGTTGGACTTGGATGATTTGATGACAGGAATAGCTGAAGTTTGTGGTTATCTGTACACGTAGCTCTATCAGGAGCAGTTCAGCTCTTGGGAACACGAGTGTGAGAGGGTATTAGTTATCCACTGCTTAGCAAATTACCGCAAACTTTACATCTTCAAACAACACCTGTCACTTGGCAGCTTGGTGGTCAGGAATCCAGTGGAGTTTTGAGAGCCCTCTGACCTGAGGCTCCTCACAGGGCTGCGATCCAGCCGTCAGCCAAGGCTGTGACCACCCGAGGCATGGCCTCTAAACCCATGGCACGAGAGCATGTTCAGTTCCTCGCAGGTCATTGGACTGAGCAAGAGAAGTACTGTGTATTGAGAGTTGCCGAAATGCCATCCTCTGTCACTTGCATGGGGATCCCTTCTTAAGCAATTCAGTGTGACAGTACTGTCACCACCACCTGGGAGAAGAGCTGAGGAACGCACAGGGAGAGGAAGACAAAGTCTTGTCACTCAGAGGTGCCATTCCATCACTACCAGAGAGTGATCCAAAAGCAGGCCAAAAGGTCCAGCCCACGCTCAGGAGGAGGAGTCTGAACAAATGTGTGACTGATGCAAGACAGGAGTCACTAGGAACTGAGCAGTGCTAAGGAAGGAGCGTGCCAAGCAGGCAGAGGGAGGGGCCAACAAAGCTGGCGAAGGAGAATCTACATATCAGAAATTATCTGGAAAATATTAAACATCTGGAACCTCAGAAAAGCCAGAGATGAGAACCATGTCTGAGGGAAGAGGTGTTGGGGGGAGCACTTGGGGAGGAGCTGAGGTAGAAAGAAGACTGGAAGGTGGCTGGCTGCAAAATTGGGCAAAAGGCAGGTGGCTGTGGGGGTGGGGCCGCTGAGAGCAGCTGCAGAAAAGAATGGTTGGGTGAAGCCTAGAGATCCAGTGCACCAGAACCCTTTGTGCCCCGACTGAGGCATGTGAGTTTGCAGGCAGGGAGCAACAGCTCTGTGTAAGGTTCCACGCCCTGGAGTATTCAGTGATCCCATGCCGCTCTGACATCCATTCCTGTGCTCTGGTCTCCTTCCCTGGGGCGTGCTGTGGACTTCAGCCACCAGTTTCAGAGGGCCCATCCCTTGCCAGAGCCCAGAAGCACCCAGAGAGAAGAAAGTACACATTCCTCTCGGGCTCCCTTCCCACTTCTGGCAGTCATGGCCTGATTCCCTGCCCTTCCCCCAGGCCTGTGCCAGCCTGTGGGAGGGCACCCATCTTGTCACGTGTACCAGAGCTGGGCTGGGTGCCAATAAGACAGGCCGACATCACAGAATGCCACAGCCAGACTTGGAAACAGCCGATACAATGGGACTCTCAGAGCCACCTCTTCCCCTGGGACTAAGGCAGGGCAGGTCTCTGTTGGGACCAGGCAGCTGATAAACATCAGGTCCCCATGCACACCTAGCACAACCAGACAGCCGGGGACACTCATGCCCAGCCCTCTCTCCTCTCTCCTGGTCCCAGGGACCTCCGTGAATCTTCCCAGAGCAGACACAGCAGCCCACCCACCAGGCTGCCACCCTGCCTATGGTCTCAGGCATGAAGCTGGCACAGGGACCTGCAGTCCGCTACTCCCAGGAGCCTCGCCTTTTTTCTCTGCTTGCAGTTCCCACTGCGCCTCTCTCAGTACTGACCAGAACCATGCTTAAGTCCTCTCCTGACACAGAGTGCAAAAAGCGGGGACCAGCTTTGCCTGAAGTGGAGTGGGGAGTCAGAGTCCACTGAGCATTACCTTCAGTTGTGCCCCCTAGTGGTTACTGGGATACAATGCAGCCGTATGGGTAGGCACATGGATTGTCTCCAGAGGGTCTGGATTTAAAGCCCAGCTCTACCATTTCGTCTGTGGATAGCCTTGGGTGAATTATTTAACAGTGTCTCAGCTTTCCCATCTGCAAAATGGGGCTAATAACACATACTTCCTGTGATTTCAGCAAGGGATCAATGAGTTCAGACAGATACAGCCCTTAGAACAAGACCTTAATTCCATAACAGGTGTTAGAGAAAACTCATTTTGAAGAAGTCAGTCTGAGAATGGAGACTGTAGCTAGGTTGGCAGAGCACCTGCCTCATATACATGAAATCCTGTTCAATCCCCAGCACCACATAAGCCAGATGTGGTGGAACACGTCTCTAATCCCAGCACTTGGAAGGCAGAGGCAGGGGGATCAGAAGTTTAAAGTCATCCTCAGCTACCTAAGGAGTTTGCGGCCAGCCTGGGCTAGCTGCAAACCTGTCTCAAAGTTTAATTAATTAGCTCCAAAGACTATTTGTGCTATGGCAAAAATCCAGGGCTACCAGGAAGTGGGTCAGAGTCTGAACCTCAGCTTTCACACCTTCCAACTGTGAGTGGTAGCACCTCACCTCTAGGGCCTCAGTTTTTATACCCACACAATGGTCGTGCTCCTCTACCCTACAGAGTACTCAGAGTTGGATGGCAAGAGCCACACTGAGTGACCAAAGGGAGTGGAGTGTGGGGAAGGGGCTTCATTACTTTGGTTTAAATATTCCCGTCACTTACCACCCAGAAATCCAAGATCTCCACCTTTGAGAAGATGTGGGCCTTCATGAGCAGCAAGCCCTCAGCTCTGGTGAAGAACAACGAGGAGGGCATCCAGCGGACACTCACCGCCGACTACGCTCTGCTCATGGAGTCCACAACCATAGAGTACATCACCCAAAGGAACTGTAACCTCACCCAGATCGGTGGCCTCATCGACTCCAAGGGCTACGGCATCGGCACGCCCATGGGTGAGCGGGCGGGGCATGGGGAAAGGGGTGCGGTGCAGACACAGGATCTTGAGCTCCTCCACTCTCCTCTTACAAGCACACAGCCCTTAAAATCATTTCACTGAACTAGGGAAGGTGATGTTTCCTCAGCCAGGAGGAGAGGGATGGAGACGCAACCCTGCCTTGGTCAGCCCTGGCCTGGAGCTGTGAGACCAGAGACAGCCTCCCTTTGCCCTCTCCCTGTTGATACACCCCACACACCCAGGGCCTCCCGGGGTCACAGGTTCTACACCCAATGAATAAGGCCTCCCACCAAAATACCTTACCTGGGCTTGGACAGGGGGCCTTATTGAGAGAAGCCCCTGTTTCAAGCTGGCAGCGGCGGTGCTAGTAAACAGTCCCCACTGACAGCCCCCCTCCCCTCCACAGGCTCCCCCTACCGGGACAAAATCACCATCGCCATTCTGCAGCTGCAGGAGGAGGACAAATTGCACATCATGAAGGAGAAGTGGTGGCGGGGCAGCGGGTGCCCCGAGGAGGAGAACAAAGAGGCCAGCGCCCTGGGCATCCAGAAAATCGGTGGCATCTTCATCGTCCTGGCTGCCGGCTTAGTCCTGTCCGTGTTGGTGGCAGTGGGCGAGTTTATATACAAACTCCGTAAGACGGCGGAGCGGGAGCAGGTGAGGCCCTGGAGGAGGCTGCGTTGGACAGGGAAGGAAGGCAAGGACAAGACTAAGCTGGTTTCGTCCTCCTAAGGGCATGCACTCCGACTGTCTCATCTCACCATCCTGTTCCCCACCCTGCATCCAGCCCACCAGGTCCAGACAGCTCTCCTCTGTCCTCACAGCGCATGTTTTCCCATCGCCCCCTGCTCCACTCCGTGCCAGGCCAGTGTGCAGTCAACACAGCTCAAACTATGTCCCAGCCTCCACACTGAAGGCAACCTTTCTTTCTACCTAACCTGGAGGTAGAAGGCACCTGCTTCCATGCCTCCTATCCAGATGTCCTCCTAAGCCTCTATCCTTTCCCTCCACGTTGGCCTGCCCCCCTAGGCTGACATCCCAGCCTCCAGTGCCCCCCCCC
>CM052702.1:113959519-113979525 GCA_028551405.1 Uromys caudimaculatus
AGGAAAGTTCTGAGGGATGGCCCAAGTGTGCAAACAGTAAAGCTAATCTTCCCCTGTCTGATTAATTCAAGCGTGGTCGGTCGGGGCAAGAGCCCCGGGTCCCGTGGCAAATTAGAAGCATGGAGAGAGAGTTTTAAGTGCTAATACCCTGGCCTCACTCCCAGAGACTCTGTTTTAATTGGCCCATGGTGGAGCCTAACTCTAGAGTTTGCAGAAGGCCCACGGGGTGATTAAGAGCCTTTGGGTTAGGGAATCACCTCTCCCGGCAGAAGTTCAAAAGCATCTAGGCCCAGTGTGGCTGGTAGGAGCCTGCCACTGGGTCACATGCAGAGGGCTCATTACAATCAGTGCCTGATAGATCCATCAAAATGAACTGGAGTTGTTTAACAACCAGCAAGGCTAAGTCAACCAAGAGAAGGGAGAGCTAGCTCGGGCTGTGTGAGTTAGCCACTGTCCAAGAGAAGCCTGAGAAGGTGCCATTCCAGAAGGCCACTCTGGGGGAAACTGAGTCTTTGAAACCAGATGCGTGGTTGACTAGATGTTGACGGAAGTGGTCAAGGATATGGATTGTTTTATTCACAAGGATGTTTGTCTATGTATGAACTGCAGCATAAATGCCTAAATGTCTAACAGGGAACAGCTTAAAAATCATGATACATTGAAAAAGGACAGCCACCAAGAGTCTTTAGGAATCCCTGTTAAGACAAAACTGAATTCTAAATTACAGGCTCCTTCCCATCCCCCTCCCTCACCTTCCCTCACATGACTCCTTATGAGTCCATGACACACCCAGCATGTTTCTGCCTCAGGACCTTTGCACATGTTGGTTCACCTACCTGAGCCTGAACTACACCATATTCTTGGCTGCATCTGGCATGTAGATTTTAACTCATATCACCTCCTTAAATAGCCTTTCCAGTCCCCTCTCCCCACACTCCTCTCTTCCACATCATAGTTTTAGCTTCTTTTTTTTTTTTTTTCATGTTCATTGGTGTTTTGCCTGCATTTATGTTTGTCTGAGTGTGTCGGGTCCCCTAGAACTAGAATTACAGACAGGTGTGAGGTGACATGTGGATACTGGGAATCGAACCCAGGTCCTTTGAAAGAGCAGCCAGTGCTCTTAACCCCTGAGCCATCTCTCCAGCCCCATGGCTTTAGCCTCTTCATAATAGGCATGACTGGCTGGAAGATTTACTTATTCACATGCTTGTTTCTGTTCCCATCCCATTGCTGGACCACAGCTCCCTGATCCTGGAGCCCTCACCTGCTTCACTACCACTCTATGCCTAACGCCCAGCACGGGTCTTGTATGTAGAAAACACTTACAAGATGCAAAAAGACAGGCTGAAGAGACCAGTGTTCTACATAGAGCAGGAAAGGGGAGGGACTTGTCACCACTAACAAGAGGCCTCCGTGCCCCTGGACCATAACCTATCCTGGTGATGCTGCTCCCCAGCCTTGCTGTCTGAGTTGGGCCATCAGCCAGCCCCACTGTGTACCATCTCAGTCCAGGGCCAACTCCAGTAGTTGGTCTTAGGAGCTACTGCCACTAAACCCCTGTAGGGATGCCACATTCCTGCTGTCCCCTGCTGGCTTCATGGACCATGTTCAGAAGGCCTTTGAATAGATCTATTCACCGGGTCCCCGCCTTAGACACAGGCTGGACCTCTGAGCAGGAGACGGTAGTTGGAAGAACCACCAGAATGGGTCCGCCATGTGTGTCTCAAGGGCTTCTACAGCTCTAATTCCAAGTCAGGCCTAGTGTAGGAGAGGTTGGATTCATGCAAGCAAAACCTTAGAGTCTGGCGGAACCCCGCAGCAGGCTCTTAAGAGCCCCTCAGACTCTGTGTGCATGCCATTTAGGCTGCTATGGGCTTCTCTGTGAAACAGAAACATGATGCCATCTGCCCCCACCCCCCCTTAGTCTACAGAAGATTCTCCAGTCATCTTTCTGGGGCTGGAGACATTGGTGGGATGTAGGTGTCAAAAGCTGCAGGTGGTTTTGTCATGGTGTCAGGAGGAGGAGAGGATCTGTCTCACCCTACATCTTATCCCTCCTCAGCGCTCCTTCTGCAGCACAGTGGCCGACGAGATCCGCTTCTCCCTCACCTGCCAACGGCGTCTCAAGCACAAGCCACAGCCTCCTATGATGGTCAAGACAGATGCGGTTATCAACATGCACACCTTTAATGACCGAAGGCTTCCAGGCAAGGACAGCATGAGCTGCACCACCTCGCTAGCCCCTGTCTTTCCCTAGAAATGGGTCCAGCGGGGACTTCAGGCCCGGTCCACGAAGAGGAAGGCAAAGGAGACCCGAAAGGACATCCTCATCTCATGCTGGCCTTGGGGATGGAGCTGCTGCCCGCATCCAGCTGTGAACCATCGGCTCTTACCTACCAGGAAACCCATGGGCCCTCAGCCGGCTGCTCGGGGCTTCATCTCCTCTTGTCTTTTCTATGGCTTTCTGAAGCTGTGAAGGCCAGCGGAAGCACACGCCTCTCAGGCTCCATCACCGACCATCTCTCTTCTCCTCCATAGCCAGGTATTTCTGCCAGGGCTCTGCAGAGGCCCAGAACACAGGAGATGGCACTTATGCTCCCCTTCTTCCCGTCAAGCCCAGGCCTTCTAGCACGCAGCCAGTAGAGCAGAGACTCCGACTCAGAACACCTTAAGGGTGTTCTGACGAGGCTGCCAGTGGAAGCCCAAAGGCAGCCCATCCATACATGGACAGAAGCAAAGCTTCAGCCCTTAAGGGCTAGTCATCTGAGCCTGCTCTTCTCAACGTGGCTTCACCAACAGCAGCCCCTTGGCAACATGAAAAGCGGTGTGGAAAGAACAGAGAAGGTGCCCTCCCTCACAAGGAACGTCCAAAGACTTGGTTGACATTGGAAGGCCAGCAGAAGAAATATGGACTGAAAATCCTACAGGCCCTTGAGCCAATAGACCAACTTTACTGGCAAACAAGCCAGCAATCGGGACCCTGGGTTCTCTGCCATCTACTCATTGGCGATTTCCTGTCCCCAGGCCATTTGAATTTGGCCTCCCTCTGTCATCCTGAAAAGAGAAGAGCAGCCTCAACTGAAGTGCAGGCCAAGTCACAGCTCCTCAAAAAAGGAATTACTCCCCCCCCCCCGCACAGACTAACTTTGGGGTAGGTGGGAGAAGCCGGAGAGGACCCAAAAAACTTTCTGGGCATGCCCAACCGAATGACCCCTCCTAAAGA
This sequence comes from Uromys caudimaculatus, assembly GCA_028551405.1. Taxonomy (NCBI): domain Eukaryota; kingdom Metazoa; phylum Chordata; class Mammalia; order Rodentia; family Muridae; genus Uromys; species Uromys caudimaculatus. The sequence goes on from CM052702.1 coordinate 113,962,743, forward strand.
AAGAAAGCTTTCAGGGGCAGGATATGAGACCTCCAGAGGCCCCCAGGGTAGGGAGGGAGTAGCTGCCTCCTGGAAGATTAACCAAAGACCCAACACAGAGACACAAGGCCATTCTGGGCCCCTGGTCTCTTTTCTGGAGCAGCTATGGTCTTAGGGGATTTAAGGGAAACCCCAGAGGAGGGGACAGCCAAAGGGGTGAGGAGATGACCTGTGGCTCCATCTTTGGAGGTTTGAAACCATAATGGTCATAGGAAAGATTCAGATGTGAGGGGTTAGGCAAAAAGTGTCCTTACAGAGAGTATGACAGGGCCATAGGGGCCCCCACAGCTAAGGGTGGATGCTGGTCTCTGATCAGGGACCAGGGTGGGTAATATGGGTTGAGAACTGAGAACTGGGGGACACCAGTCACCCACACTCCCCCACTTTTCTGGTGCTGCCAGGGAGTCCAGGCTTGAATGAGCTATATCTAGATCTCAAGTCTTCTCAGCAGAGGTGAAGGAACCCCTTCAGCCAAACGGAGGGCCCCCATGATGGGCACATGCTGGTTCTCAGGAGCTCTGGCTGGCTGGCTGCACTGAGGGAGGGAGGAAAGGGAAGACTTGCGGCCAAGCCCCGTGCACACAATGATAGGAAAAGCCATGCTGGCAGGAGAGAGGAGCGTGCACATGTCTGTGTGTTTGACTTTCTGTGTGTGAGTTTCAGGAGCTGGTGATGAAGGACAGATATGAGTTATTAACACAGCCCTAGCAGGCAATAATAGGGGCCTCCTTTAGGACCTGTTTTTTCAGTCGTTGTTGTTTTGTTGTTTTTGGGGTGTGTGTGTGTGTGTGAAATAAGGAAGAGCTCAATCAGGACCAGCAACAGAGTCTCATCTATGTAAAAACAGGAGAAGCCATGTGGAGATGGGGCTCTGGTGAGTGTATAACGATGCAAGCGTGAATAAATGTGTGTGAGTGTGTGTGTAGACCTGTGTACTGAATGGCAGAGGATGGGGGCCAGGACATAGCCTGCAGGATAGCCAACTATTTGTAAAAGGAGAGGCCATGTTATCAGAGGTCTTATGTGAGTGAGTGTGCATATACACTCGTGTGCAGGCTTGTGTGCCCTGAAGACCGCACGGGAAGGCAGACCAGACTGCTGTGTCCCATGAGTGGGTCTATGTTATACAGGAGGAGTTGTAAAATGGAGTGTGTGTGTGCGTGCATGTGCGTGTGCGTGTGTGTGTGCGTGTGTGTGTGTGTGTGTGTGTACTCATGCCCATGTATGTGCAGACATGTACCTAAATTCCAATTCACATCCTGAGTTGAGGCAGCAGAGCAATCAGTAAGGTAGGGTACCAGGGTTTGTTTGCATGCCTGCTATGGGAGGGATCATTTGCCACAGACACCTTCTGGGGCTGGCCTTCTGGGGTGATGCCTTCTCCTTGGCTGTACATAGAGTGTCCTGTCGAGGGGAAACCTTCTTCCTTCCTTCCTTCCTTCCTTCCTTCCTTCCTTCCTTCCTTCCTTCCTTCCTTCCTTCCTTTTTTAAATCACCCCTGCTGACAGGATTCTCACGAAACCATTCTCCACCCCGTTCCCATCCACTGTAGTCTTTAACCACTGTCTTCTGTTGTTCAATACCGTTTTATCACACACCCACATCCGTGTTCATATCACACGTGTGCTTTTGTGCATGACACTGCAGATGTGTCATGTTCTTCTGAGGCTATGCACATATGTAGACTGTGATGGGAGAAGGGACGAGGCGTGGTCGGTGGTAAGGACGTTCCTAGAGGTAATGAGGGTTGGGCGACGGCAGTGGGAGGTTGGTCTATAGACTCATTCCGGGAGGAGCGGTGGTGTGCTGCAGGATCTCCCCTCCCACCTGAGCCTTATATCCAGAGGTGTGGCTAATGCTTGCCCGCTGGCTGAAGTCCTAGAGACCAGCCCAGGGCCAAGCACGCTGGAGACCACCCTGCCCAGCTGAGCTGTGTCTCTGCCAGGGTAGGGAAGTTAGTCCAGAGGGAGGCAGATCATTCAAATGGAAACTTGTCCCAACCCCCTAAGGGGTGCACAGAGCTGGGGCTGGAGCACAGATAACCTGAGGAGCAGTGGGAACTACAAAGGTTGGTTTGGACGGAGTGAACGGGGTATACCTGAGCAGGTGCCCGCTGGCTGGCTCTGTCTGATCCTATAGGCCAGCTCCAACAGAAGGACGTCTCACACCACTATGTCTGGGCTTGAGCTCCACCTATGTAGAGCAGCCCTGTGGTGAGGCAGCACCCACTCTGTCCAGGCCCTGGAGGCTGTTGGACAATGAGCCTCCTTCCACCTCTACCTTGGCCTGCATCTGGTTTCTCTGCTATGGACAGATGATGAAATTTAAGCACTCTGTGGGGGCTCGGGTGGCTCCCCCAGCAGGTGTCTTGCAAGAGGGAGATGAGGTAATGAGGTGTTGGCCAGTGAGTTGGACTTAGAATCCCTGAGGTAGGAGACTACCCCTCCTCAACCTGGACTGTCATAGCTGGAAGAGAGCATCCTGGGCCCTGCCCTTGTAGCATTCAGTGGGGGGAGGGGTATGCAGATTAAATATTTCCGTGAGAGAGCGGAAGTCAGACCAGGCTCCCGGTCACCAAGAACCATCTGTCCCTTCCTCCCTACCTTCCTTTCTGGTCCAGGGAGGGCTGAAGGTGGGGTGCAGCTGCTGCTGCTTCATGCCGCATGAGGCCATGCCACACACACCCCAAAGCCATTCTCCACTGTAGGCACCAGCATCTGAACGGGACAAACTCCATGGTCCACCTCTGGAATTGCCCTGCGTCAATGCCCACCTGGAAGGGCCTTCATGTCATGGACAAACAACTGCATGGAGTTAACATCCGGGACCCACCCAGTCCAGTGGACAGATTCGAGAATTGGGTCCAGTCCTGTGGGCAGGTCTCTGAGTAAGATATATCTGGATGTCCCAGGTTGTTGGGGCAGGGTGCACATCTGGGATAGACCTAACCACTTGCCACAGTGGAAGGGGCCTTGCCCTCTTGTCTCCATGTCCTGGAGTTGAAATTTTAGAGCTGAGGTATACATGAAGTCACAGAATTGTTTTAGGTAGAAGGCTAATGTTCTGTACAATATATATATGAATGTAAAATATATATATGCTTATATATATGCACAGTGTATATATGACCCACAACCCCTGTGTATACAACCCTTCCCTGCACGTCTGCACACAAAGTGTACAGAACCCAGCCAGTATGGGTGGGGACCCAGTGAGAGACGGGGGCTGTAGCAGAAAGGTCAGGTTTACACAGCCCTCTGGAATAAGCCGGGCCTTGCCAGCGTCAGTACTGTGGACCATGTCAAAGGAGGCAGAGTAGTGCGGAGCTGACAGGTGAACCAGGAAAGGGACAGCTATGGATGAGAATCTCCACCTGGAAGTTTGTAAGGCAGGACGGTGGGCACATCTGAGGAACGTGGCCTTGCTAGTCCTTGATCCCTGAGCCAATATCACAATCTAGTCCCAATATCTAGTGCCAGGGAGAAGGTTGAGGATAATGGAGGCAGATCCCAGGCCTGCCCTTATCCCCGCCCACAGAACGGCCTGGGAAGGTGTCAAGCTGCATCTGAAATCACCCAGATGTCAGAGGATCCTGGTTGGCAAAGGCCTCACATATGCAAGGTGCCCACAGCTCATGGCTAGAGCGTGTCTCTTTTGAAGAGAAAGGCCCGAGGGCACTGCCGACATGCCCGTTCAGCATCCTGATAACCTAGTTATGAATCTAGTTCTTCTACCCTGGCCTTCTAGAATAGAGGCTCCCAAATCACCCCATAGCTGTCTGGTTTACTTTTATAGAACAAAACTCTGAAGTGTCCCAGTAGTAGGAAGAGTCATAGATTCAGATGCTAGCCAAAAGTCTGCCCCAGTTCATTCTGAGACAGGTACAAGATGGGAGGGAGTTATCAAGAAACCAGAGAGATTCAAGATGGCAGCCCCTGGCCTTGTACAGCCCTTTAGTGTCTGCCAGTCCTTGTTGTTGCTCCTCTCCCAGCAGGGCAGCTGGTAAAGAGCCTCTGACAGGTAGGTCACAGACCTCTGTCCCTGCCGCACCTGGATCTGTCTGTTGCCAGTTAATTTGAGGCCTTCCTGGGTTCGAGCATCTCCAGAGTGCGCTGGGAGAGGAGACCCGGGCTTTGCTTTTGTGTGGTCTGCAGCCTGCCCTTTGCTTCAACCCCAGCCCTCAGGCCATCTGCACTTAAAAGCCAGGCCCACTCCTGCAGCCTTGGCCGCGCATCTAAATCTCCAGCTGCCGCTGATGAGGGTCCTGTCCTGGCTCCACAGAGACCAGAGGCTCCAAGAGCCCTCACGCCACTGTGCTCTGAAACCCCAGTTTATCCCTGTCTGGGCTGACTTCCTGGCTGGGCCTCCGTGGTGGGGTCCTCAGCTCCCAGCTCTTGGGCTGAACCCCCAGACAGCACCATGGGACTCTAAGAGCCCTGGCCTGTCCCACTACCCAGACCAGAGTGCCTGGATGCCCCTCCCCCAACTCCCACTCAACAAGGTTCCCACACACTGGTCTCTGGGCCATTCAGGGGGTGCCCTTTGTGGACATGCAGAATTTCTATGAATATAGTTTTTTGTAAACATTTTGTAACAATTTGGGTTTCATAGTAACTGTGTTACTTGCCAATCATTCTAAGCGGATGTAAATAAATTTCCAAGCAAATCTGATTATTTTCCTTTTTAAGACACTGTGATATATCAAAGTGCACAGTTTGCTGTATGAAGTAATATGGTTTTAAATTTTAAATAAATGTTTTTAGAAAATGGGTCCCTTCCCGAGGCGTGTTTTCTGTTCCTCATCTCCCTTTGGAACCAGAGGTCACAGGCAGTCCACGCTGGCCATCTACCTGCCAGGAATGACAGTCTCCAGGGAAGGACACTCTGTGCTGAGCAGGAAGCTACTTCAGGCTCCTGGTTCCATTTCAGACATCAGGGTGACAGTGTCACCTCGAGACTGACAGTTCTCTGTCCTCTCCTCTCTTGGGCAATGTGCCTCTACAACACACCATCGTCACAGGTTCTGAGCTGCTGTGACCCTAGGTTATCCTGTCCCTTTGGTCGTAGCTGATGAAGTTAATCGTATCTCATCTAAGCTTCTCTCAGCTGGGAGGGAGAAGGCCACGTGGGTTACTCTCTGGAGATGGAAATTTGATGTCCGAGTTCGGGGTGATTATTTTAAGCAAGAAAAGTTGGCTGTCATTGGAAGAGATGAGAAAGCCAGGCCAATCTGGGCCCCTGAAGAATGGCTCCCAAGACAATAGGAGCTGCTCCAGGGAGAGAGCCGCCTCCTTCCTATAAGCCTGGTACAAGCTTGGAAGGAGAGACACAGGAGTAGCAAGCCAGGACTCCAGAAGTCTAGATTGAAAAGCTGCTACCAACCACAACCCCTGTGATAATTGCATCTTGTTGTTCAGGAATTGGAGGTAGTTTGTGAATGGATGTTGTCAACACTCTCAAGTTCTCATGACAGGAACATTCCAGATGGGAGCAGGAAGGGGGCCTCTGTACCCCTTGGCCACTCAGACTCACAGACAGATTCACTTAGAGCAGTGGGTCTCAACTTTCCTAATGCTATGACCCTTTAATACAGTCCCTTGTGTTGTGGTGACCCCCCTAACCACAAAATTATTTTCATTGCTACCTCATAACTATAATTTTGATACACAGGATTATGAATCCATAAAGTAAATATCAGATATGCAGGATATTTGACATGGGATCCATGTGAAAGGGTCATTCAAATCCCCTCCAAGAGGCCCTCATGTTGAGAACCACTGACTTCCCTCAGATTTTTCCAAAACTTTCTTTAAAAAAAGATTTATTCATTTTATATATGTGAATATACTTTCACTGTCTTCAGACACACCAGAAGAGGGCATCAGATCCCATTACAGATGGTTGTGAGCCACCATGTAGTGGCTGGGAATTGAACTCAGAGCCTCTAGAAGAGCAGTCAGTGCTCTTAACCGCTGAGCCATCTCTCCAGCCCTTTCCAGAACCTTCCATGCTACACTATGACATGATCAGAAAACAGTCGGTAGATGTTGAGGATTTTTCCCCAGGCAGGCGTGCCCTAAACTTTCCCAATGGGCAGGCCCATGTTAAGCTCCCAAGCCCACATAATTGTAATTCCCAGGACAGTGAAGCGGCTTGGCTCAGATGGCCACTTGTCCAATCAAGTGTGACCTGAGGAAAGAGAGCAGTCACTAAGTATAATCATGAAACACAGGCTTATAAAAGGATGAAAGATCTGGAGAATCCCAGAGACCGTGTGAACTATCAGCATCCTGAAATACTTATCTTCCTGTCCCATTACCTAGCAAGGCTCAGGCAAGATCCCAACAACCAGTGGAAGGAAAAGCACCCAAGACCCTATGGGCTACAGTGTCAGAGAGTTTTTGATTAACGTGGAGCCACAGCCAGGTAAGGAGGCACAGAAAGGTCCTGAATTGAAGGATGTCTGTCCATCATTAGGAGAAGAAGTCCTGGGGGGTGAGCATACCGAGCTTCAGGGAGAACTCCAAGTCCAGCAGAGAGTGAGGAGAAAGGAGGCCATGGTAGGAGTGAGGTGGAGTGGTGTTGCTCATCCAGCCACCCACCCACTCATCCACCCCTTCACTGAAGACATTAGCATTTTATGCAAGAATTCCGGTTCCACCACCTGCTGGCTGCGTAAGTAACCTTGAACAAACTACTGAGTACCCTCAGCCCCAGTTACCCCATCTGTGAAACATGTGGTTGACTGTAAGGACCGTCCACTCAGGGAATGATGGTATAAACTGCTTGTCATAGACCCAGCCTGTCAGAAGTCAACAATATATAAACCCTCTGATCAACCATCTCCCAAGGCACCCAGGACAGACGATGTGGACTTGGAGCAGGGGCTTGAGTTTCAAATCCTCCCGCTCCTGCCTTGATTTTAGCAGGTGACTCAGCACAGCTCACCGGATTTGGATGCTTCTCCTGTGTGGTAGGAATGCCCACTCTGCTTCCGTGGGGAGTTCACATGAATAGGAAGGAAGAAATCCAAAAGCCATGTTCAGGGTGAATGTAAGAAGACTGTTCTCAACAGGCCCTCTTTCTGGCCCTCGCCTGGGCTCCTGTCCCTTGCTTCTGTGCCTTGTGACTGCCCGGCAGCAGGCCTAGGAGAGGAAGTCAGGGCTGGGGGATAGGACAGGAGGACAGGCTGGACCAGATCCTGCCCCTGGGGACTTCCTCTGGAAAACAGAAGCTAAGTATTTAAGAAGCATCTGTCATTATGGAAACAAAGTTGCCAGGCCATTTTTTTTCTATTCCTATTTTTACTGCGGATTCATTATCTTATGCAAATGAGGCCGCTGATGAGGCCTTTCTGCTGGGTGGCCCATGCTGGGACCAGCTCCACTGAGGGGATTTATTGCCTGCCTCAGTCCCACACAGGATCCAGGATGTGGAGACCCCACAGAGAGGGTTTCAGAACAGCAGCCCCGACCTGAAACAAACCTTTCTCTGGACCAGAAGCAAGGCCCTGACAGGTTGAGGTCCTTAACTTCCAAAGGCCCAACTGTCAGTCCTGCAGGATTCAGGCCTGATATCTAGAGCCTAGCAGACTGAGTGGCCATCCCAAACACAACATAAGGGAAACAAAGTGCCGCCAGGAGAAACTGGCCTGTGTCTGAGACAAGGTCTTGGGCAGCCAGCCTAGACCATGTGACACAAGAGTTCTCAGGGGTATGCAGCCACCAAGTGAACCTGGGCAAAGCCTCAGGTAGAGCACTGGTGTAGATATGTGCCAACAGTGTCTGCTGTGAGGATGCCTTATTGATGAAGAAACTGAGGTTCAGAGAGACCGACAACTTGTCTGAGGTCAGGAGGAATAGATTCAGAGCCTAAATCAGGACGCTCCGCCACTCCAACTCTAGAAGCCAAGAGCGCCTCCCCCCCTTCTAGTCTCCCTGATGCTCACAGCTCACTGTCAGATCCCTTGTCTGGGACCCCCTTCATTCCTCTGCAGCTCTGGGCTTACTGACGGTCCCCCACCACCCCAGCTGGCTCTAGGCTGTCTCCCGGGCTGTCTCCTCTGTGATAAACATGTTGACAAAGCACAAGTTCTCCCCAGGGAATTCTCTGCTTCAATGTGCAGAGAAAGTTTTCCTCAAGAGCCTGGGAGCCTCTATCCGTGTGTGTCTCAAACCTTTTACTTCACTGCAAAGACCAACTTCCTCTGGGTATTAGTCAGTTAACATGGCTGAGCTTTAGAAAGAACTGGAGCTTATTGATCAGAGGCTTCCTGGGCGCCTCATCTGGTTTTGGTGAGGGCTGTTCAGGTACATCATATAATGGCCAATGGCAAGACTTGTGTTGGCGGCTCAAGGGGTGGCAAGAAGTCACATTGAACACCAAGGCACAGAGAGAACTTTTCCAACCATTTCCCCCCAGGAACTTACCAGGGGTACACCCTTCCCCCAACTGATCTAAAGACTTAGCTAGTTTTTAAAAATAATTTATGTATTTTTATTTTATGAACATTGGTGATTTAACTGCATGTGTGTCTGTGTGAGGACATCAGATCCTCCAGAACACAGTTACAGACAGTTGTGAGCTGCCTTGTGGGTGCTGGGAAATGAACCCAGGTCCTCTGGAAGAGTAGCCAGTGCTCTTAACCACTGAGCCATCTTTCGAACCAAGGACTTAGCTCTTAAATACTCAATACACATACTCTCAAACGTCACCAAAACCCAACACATGAACCTCTTAAAACATACCCAAGCCACAGTACCCTCCCTCCCATAACTCAACTAGCAACTCATCTCCCAGAACAGGAAGACAGCCAGGTATTTCCAGAGAAACTTCTAGACACTATGCCCTGGGCAGAAGCACTTCTCTCCCAGCAGCTCAGACTCTCCCTACGTTTCCCAGAGGCTGCACGATGGTGAGAGAAAAAATAGAAAAAAATCAGAAGTTTCCCAGATCCACCAGCTGAGGGTGCGGATGAGGTTCCGGCACTCTCAGGCCCCAGTGTCACCAGCTCTGTGCCCTGCTGCATGACCCAGACTTCTAGCCCTGAGTGTCCAGAGGACACCCAGAATCCCCTCCTGTCTGAGGACAGATCTAAGAGCTCTTGGTGCCTGATGCTTTAGCAAGAGGACTTGTCATAAACGATCGTAACAAATAATAAAATATAAGTGGTCACTGGTTGAGGCACCCGCATGCCTCTGCTCACAAGATTCTCGTCAGACCGCTCTCTGAGCTCTGGGATCCTATCCCCATACTGCAGATGTCAGAGGTGGGAGAGAAGAATCACCCACAGTGGAAGGAGACTCCAGTCTGAGGCCTCTAGTCTGTAGATGTGGCCAATGAAAAGCTAAACGAACAAAGGAGTGAATTGCAAAGCAGTGCACAGCAAAGCTATTTAGACACCACACGGGGGGAGGGGGGGGGATCCAAACTTGATTGGGCCCAAAAATGTGAATTACTAATTACAGCCGCTCACAGGAACGACCTACCATTTATTCCTAATTGCAGTGCGACCCAATAACAATTATGCACATCAATAAATGTGTCAGATTAACTTGGTTGAAACTTTTATTTGACCACTGACACTAAACCCCATTTGCTGGTTGCTCCAAGTTGAGAGGCTGTGATCACCCTGCCTGGTCTTGCCGATTATTCCAGCTCACCAAGGACCCACTGAGGCTGGAAAGGAAGAGGAAGAGGGAAAAATATCTTCCTTCTCTGCTGTTGGGTCTGTGAGCTCTAGGAGAGCGCCTCAGCAGGGGGTCTTTGCAGGGTGCGCAGCCTCATCCCAGGCCTCCCCTCCCTTCCCCGATGCCAAAGGCAGCGTCCTAATTAGAACATCCATAACCCTCAGCATCTGCTCCAAGAGAATTCAGCTGCTGCTCCGCGACGGAGAAGTCCATTAACTTTATTGCACAGAACGTCAGACGTGCTTCTAGACAGAGCATCACTGCCAAGTGAGATAAACTGCCCGGACTTGCCAGAGGGATGCGCCTCAGCTGGGACCTCAGTAGTCTCTCCTCTCACTGTCCAATGCCCCAGGTAGTCATATTATGCTATCCTGGGAGAAGGAAGCAAGAAAGATGGTGACATCAAAACACAGGTGCAGCCCAACCAACCAGCCATCAGTGTGTAAACCTGCAGTCTGCTGGATGTCAGCCGCAGACAGCTCCATCTGACTCCCAGAATGCACCAGGACTGCCACCCAGAGCCAGGCAGCTCGTTCTACTTCAGCAGACATTGGAAGAGCCCTTGTCACCAGAAGCAGGAGAGCACAGTGGCTCTAAACAGATACCCCTGAGGCTGAATCTCAGCTTCACCACATAGAAGTCACGTGTGATTATGCAAATTTGAGGATCATCCTGAGACTGGCCCATAAAATGGGCCAGCACCCACCTCTAAAACGATGATGCCTGGAACTTTTAGTGCAATGTCTGGTGCATGCGGAGTAAAGCTCTTTAAATAAGAGCAGTCCTTCCCTGTCGCTGTGCGGTAACCAAAGGGAGAGACAGCCACCTATGGGGATGAAGCAAGTGCCACTGTAGAGTCAGACAGCCTTGCTTGCAATCTCAGCTCTACCATGTGACTGCATCCCCTAGGTCTTCAGCTTCCTCATCTGTAAAATGGAGTTGGCGTCCCCTGGCCTCTTTTCCTCACAGGCAAATGAAGAAGATGGGAAAACTCTTGGAGACCACCCGAGGGGTTCTCTGACAAGAATCCTTCCCGCTCCAGTTACTAAGGCTGGCATTCTAATGTCTAATATTCCCTCGGATGTGACAGGCCTGTGGCTGGCTGTTAGTTGGGTCTTTCCCAGCTCTCCAGCCTGGAATCCATCTTTGTTTGAGCACCCCACACATTGGCCCTCCCACCTCCTCCTGAGTGGCCCAGATCCTACAGGAAGCAGCCACCGACTCCTACTCCTGATGGATGTCTCCCCCAAGTGGACCTCCCAGCCTCCCTTCTCAGACTCAGATTCCTTCTTAATATGAATAATTAGCAGAAACACTCAGAGGGGGAGACAGCAGCCATAGCAATCGACCCCAGTGATTTCCAAGCCTCAGGGAGAGCCCAATTTTGCTCCAATCGGGTGCTGTAAATTCCCATCAAGCTAAGAAAATATAGTGCAATTTAGAAACACTGATACGGCAATAAAACACAGATCTCCAGCAAATGGAATTCGGCAACATCTAAAAATGGAGCCATACATTACTGGGCCTGTGACTCCCTCCAGGGACGTGGTGCTGGAAGAGGCTGGGGGATCTTCATGCTCAAGTGGCTCTTTCTTTTCCAGATGAAGGCAGGGCCACCCACAGATGGCCCCTGAGTCCCCCTCAGGCAGGATCTCTTTCTGGATTCAGGAATGGGTCCCAGAAGGGTCTTTTAAAGGCAAAGGACCTAAGGCTGCCCTGTCACCAAGGGCTGTTGCAGGAGCATTCACAAAGTGGGAAGGCAGGGAGAACTCACCAGGAGTCTTCACAAGTGGCTTTCCAGGGAAAGGTGACTGTTTCATTTATCAAATGAAGACACACAGCCAAGACGTGCTCAAGGTCACCATGGGGAACTGGTTAAATCTGGAATTGAACACGTGTCTGTCTGCCTGTTTTGACCAACTCGGGACTCAACCTTTGGATTAGCAAAAATCAAAACTAAGCCCAGAAATGCTGCTGTGCTTGGGGCCAGCAGCAGGCCTGGCACTGTAGCAAGTCCCTCGGGGGGGGGGGGGGGGGAGGTCCTCCTGACCTATGGGAAGGAGAGGCTTCTGAATGGATGAGGGAGACCAGCCATACTCAACACCTCCACAGAAGAAGTATTTGCCCTCTATCGGCCTCTCCGTCTCCCTCCCAAGCTTATTCTGTCTCCTTGCTGACTCTCTCCGTGCTGTTGTCTCTCACACATGCACATGTTTGTGGCCACATGCAGCTGCACCATGCACCTGCACTATACACTTGCACCATGCACCTGCACCATGCACCTGCACCACACACCTGCACCACACACCTGCACCATGCACCTGCACTATGCACCTGCACCACACACCTGCACCATGCACCTGCACCATGCACCTGCACCATGCACCTGCACCATGCACCTGCACCATGCAGTCCTAGCTTCACATCTGTGCCCAGCTGTGCCCTCCACCAAGGCAGAGACTCGTGTGCCTGAAGCCCTTAATTCTTCCTCCTTGAGCTAAACACAGCACATGGACTCTATGTAGGTTTGGGACACTCTATGGACAACTTTCATGTGCTCATGGCTACCTGGAGCCTGATGGGACAGAAAATCCAACAGGCTTCTCTAGAATGGCTGCAGTGAAATGACAGATGCCAGTTCCACTACTGACCCACTGTGTGACAACTTGTGGAAGGTGCTTCATCCCTGAGGGTCCCTCAGTTTCCTCTTCTGGGACAATAGACTCTGCTGGAAGGTTGCTCCAAGGACTTGGGAGATTTAAACATGATACAGTCATTCCTGGGGTCCATGGTCATTGCCTCCAGGACCCCTCCAGTGTAACCCGCAGGTGCTCAGCGCCCCTCATGTGAAGTTGCACGGCATCTGCACAGACTTGGCACAAACCCCCTCTTGACTTTAAATCATCTTGACATGACTTACAGCATCTAATACATTATGCAAATTCTATGTCAATAGTCATGATATTGTATTGTCTGGGGACCATCTACATGTTAGGTCCAGACACTATTGTTTTCTAATTTTTCAACCTGTAATTGGGTAAACCCATGGGTGAGGAGAACTGACTGTTCCTGGCACATGGTAGGTGATTAATAAACAGTAATTGCGATAATTGGAATAGGGTAGGCTATGCTGAGACCACCACAAGTCCCTGTAGTGACTTAGCACAGACATCTTTATTTCTCCTGTGAATTTATCCTTCTGTTCTCTATTGTGAAAAGCAGCCATGGCAGGTTTGGAGGGTTAAGGCCATCTTGAGATTCTACCATCTCAACGGGGAGCCTTCCTCATTTTCGCCTAACCTGAGCTCAAGTAAATGGACTGAAGAGCTATGCTTCTTTCTACCTCTGCTTAGCAGAGACAGTCCTTCCACCCAGGCCTCAGAGATAAGAGCTGGCCATACCAGCAGGTGGCACCAGGAAAGTAACTCCTACACATCCCGGAGGGAGAAGAGGCTGGCCTCGGATGGGGGCTCCATGGACCCTTCCCGCATGCTCATTGTCACAGGCCCTTTCATGTGCCTGAGTTCCGCAGTCAGCTCTCAACATGACTCAGATTTCTACATTCCTTCCTTAGCTTCTGTCCTGTGCTCTCCCAAAGTGCAGCGGAGAAAATACAAGCCACTGCTGTCCCCAACCTATGTTGGCCTAGGAGCAATGCTGTGTTGGGGGAGGTAGGTGTTCCCAAAGTCTCCCCTTTAGCTCCTGTCCTGTGACTAAAGGAGCTGTCATCAATTTGGTGACATCCTAGCAAGCATGCCTCCAGTATCTGACTGTAGTATGGCCTCTGAGTGTCGGGGACAAATGTCTGTCATTGCCAGAAGGATGCACGTGGGGGAGGTGTTGGCAAATACCTCAGAGAGGCCTCTCCCCATCGATGTGCCCTCATAAAAAATTTGGGTAGTTGATGTGTAAAGCCTCATTGAATAACAGGTATACCAGAAATCAAGAAGGAGGGGTTTCCTGTGAGAAGGGCGTGTACCATGGAGCCTCAACTCACAGGTGAACCAGCATCTGGCAACTAAGATCTGTGCACTCTCTGAATACTTTAATGAAGAAGCCTTGTGAGCTGGTAATGTGCAGGAGATGCATTTGCTTTGACTTACAGCTCATTGGCCTGGGAAGAGGCAGGAGAGTGCCATCCCAGAGGTGCAGAACCACCATGGTAGATCAGGTTGTCCCCCCCCCCACCTGAGCCCTTCCACAGCAAGCTTATCCATCCAGTGCTCTGGGGCATGAGCTAGCCACACCCTTACAAACACCTTATACTTGTCTCTCCCCGTCTGCATCACTGGAGGAAGCTCAGGCAGTTGCCTGTAAGGAAGCCTTAGAAAGGTGCCTGTTTCCTGAGATGAGACGCTGTAGGCTCTTCATTCTAGAGCCGTGCTTCTCAGCCTTCCTAACGCTGCGACCCTTTAATGACTTTCCTCGCATTGTGATGACCCCCAACAGTAAAATTATTTTCATTGCAACTTCATAACTGTAATTTTGTACTGTTGTGGATCATAATGTAAATATCTGTGTTTTCAGATGGTCTTAGGCGACCCCTATGAAAGGGTCATTGTGCCCCCAAAGGATTGCAACACACAGGTCGAGAACCACTATTCTGGAGCCTGATGGGTGAAGTCAGCCTGAATCTACTCTTCGGTTGTAACTTCCTCCTGGCTTAGCCTCTGGACCAACCTCTTTGAGTTCCCTTCTTCCTGAGAGTGCTCACTCTGTCACAGTGGCTACACTGACCCATCTCAGGCTACCATCTGACATCTAGAGAATAGAATGAGACACCAAGAATGGGTGCAAATGCCTACAGGTGACCCTAAGGTTCAGCTGTGACTCAAGGCTGGACTTGCGGAGCAATAGGTAGGCCTTGATGCCTAGAGGCTGAGGCCCGTAGTGAACTCTGACCCTGACTGAGAGCCTCGCCCCAGCTGCTGTGGGTCAGAGCTTCAGGGGGGAAAGGGAGGAAAGACAGAGGAAAAGGAAGCACATGACTCTCCAATTCTTCTATTTATTGCTTTATTCATGGAAGGCTTATCCCCATGTACTTAAACAGGATTTGAGGAGCTTAAAAACTAAACACATTTAAAAGGAAACGTTTGTAAAAAGCAAAATAGCACGGAATTGTGTCGAAAGAGCACAGTGTTTTATTTCCTGAGAGGCCAGCGGAGATAGCGAAGGCAGAACCTTCTACTCAGGCCACAAGGAGAGCAGGTTCCAGAGAATGGATCCCTGCGGAGTCAACAGTGATTCATTGAGAATTCCATGTCGGTCCCCATCTTGAGACTGCCATGCTGAGCATTTTCACCCCCCAGAGCCCATGAGGCACCTCTGATTAGAGGGCAGCCAAAGTGTTGAAAGGAATCACCCTGACACCCATGCTGGTGCAGGGAGACATGGGTACCTATGCCACATAAAGGCATTCCTGAGAAATGCTGATTCCTGAGAAATGCTGGGGCAGGATTATGGGCAGTGCCAGTCCCTGCTGGTGTCCAGCTCTCCGTATTCCCAGACACATGGCATCTCCTGAGGAGCACCAGGAGAAGGTTCCAGATACAGCACAGTGGAAGAGAACAAGGGAAACTCCTGGGGAAAAGATTGCTGCACCCTGGAAACAGGAAGTCCCAGTGGACTCTCAGGCAGCTGGTACTCATTCAGGCCGGCGCAGACGCTTCAGGAATAATGTTTGGACACCTTGGCATTTCCAGAGCCTCAGAGAAATCCTGTGGCCCTGAGCAGTGGGTGATAGTGGGGCTGCCATTACTACCCTCCCACAGCTGAGCAAAGTGAGGCTTGAAGAAAGCAAAGGAGTAAAGAATACAGGGAAGCAGGTGGGTGCTGCTGGGGGCGAGGCTCACAAGACCTTGGAAGACTGAGATAGGAGGAGTGAGAATGTTGAGGCCAACCTGAGCTATATAGTGAGATCTTATTTCAATAAGTAGAAAAGTGAGGGGGAAGGAAGAAGGGATGAGGAAGAGGGGAATTGAACCACAGTCTGGTTCAAATCATAGCTCTGTCTTCTTCTGTGTCGACTCCCATAGTCTTTCTGACTTCACTTTCTCTCCAGTGATACAAGAGAAATAAATTGATAAATTGGGCCTGGTGGTGTATACCTATAATGTCAGAACTCAGGAGACTCAGCATGAGTGTGGTGGTTTGAATATGTTTGGCCCAGGGAGTAGCACTTTTAGAAGGCGTGGCCTTGATGGAGAAAGTGTGTCGCTGTGGGCATGGGCTTTAAGACTCTCATCCTAGCTGCCTGGAAGCCAGTCTTTGCCTTCAGAACTCTTATCTCCTCCAGCACCACATCTGCCTGGAGGCTGCCATGTTTTCCACCTTGATGATAGTGGACTGAACCTCTGAACCTGTAAGTCAGCCTCAATTAAATGTTGTCCTTTATAAGAGTTGCCTTGGTCGTGGTGTCTCTTCACAGCAATGGAACCCTAACTAAGACAGAAGTAGGTACCAGAAGTGGAATCTGAGGCAAGTCTGGGCTACATGGTACATTCCAGGCCAGCTTGGAAAAGCCTGTCTAAAACATGGGGGTGAGATAGAGAAAAAAGAGAGGGAGAGAGAAGAGAGAGGACAAAAGGCAAGGCAAGGAGATAGATAGATAGATGGATGGATGGATGGATGGATGGATGGATGGATGGATGGATGGATGGATGGAGGAAGGGAAGGAGATTTCTTCCCCAGAGAAAACTATGTGCCTTAGATGGAAGCATACTGCTGCAGCTCAGACACTGGGTGCTCAGCAGACAATGCCTTTCACTATTGGTGAATTGTTCAGGTCAGGTCAGTACTTACATCTCTCTTGGTGGGAGTCATTAGGGAACGTGGTCAAAGAGCCCATTCTCTGCTCCTGGGGTTGGTAATGGCAGGCTTTTTCAGTGCCAGTATAAGATGTAAGGGGCTGCCGGGCGGTGGTGGCACACGCCTTTAATCCCAGCACTTGGGAGGCAGAGGCAGGCGGATTTCTGAGTTCGAGGCCAGCCTGGTCTACAGAGTGAGTTCCAGGACAGCCAGGGCTACACAGAGAAACCCTATCTCGAAAAAAAAAA
>CM052702.1:113979625-114033538 GCA_028551405.1 Uromys caudimaculatus
TCCACTACTGCAAGTCAGAGTCAGGCTAGAGCTTGGCAAGGGGCTGGGCCTGTCTCAGCAGTGTGATAGCTTCTCTCACTGCTGTAATGAATTACCACAGATTCACTGACTTTAAAACAATTTCCCCACCTTTTTGGTCTGGTACTGGAGGCTGAATCCAGAACCTTGTGTGCGCTGGGCAAGTGGCTCTGCCACTGAGCCATACAGAGATACATCTTCCCAGTCCTATTTTGCTTTTTAAAAAATATTGGCACTAGTTTCACTTAACAGTAATCGCTGGACTGAGAGTGAGGTCCCAGATGGAGGAGTTGGAGGAAGGTCTGAAGGAGCTGAGGGAATTTGCAGCCCCATGGAGGGAGCAAGAGAGTCAATGGGCCTGACCTCCCCCCCCCTCCCCCGGTCCTCCTGGAGTTTGGACCACCAACCAAAGAATACACATTGATGGACTTATGGTTTGGACCACATATGTGGCAGAGGATGACCTCGATGGCCATCAGGGAGAGACGAAAGGCCCTTGGGCGTGAGGATGTTAGAGGCCTCAGTAAAGGGGAATATCAAGGCGGGAAAATGGGGATGGGTGGACAGGGGGGTGGGGTGGGAGGTGGAATTCCCTCCTAGAGGCGGGTTGGGGAGGGGATGGGAGGTATACAAAGAGGAGACTCAGAAAAGGGGAAACATTGGAAATGTATATAAAATATCAAAAATAAAAAAGGAGAAAAAAAAATATTGGCACTGTCTCACTAAGTAGCCCAGGAAGGCCTTGAAAATCCTAATTAACCGCTCCCAGGAGCTGGGACTACCAGGCGCCACAAAACAATGCAAGTTTTAATGACTTAGAAGTGTCCTTTCTTTAAGCCGGGACACACATACGTAGATACCCACTCGCATTGTCTCTTACAGTTCTGGAAGCCAAAAGTCCCAAGTCAGCTTCACAGTGCTAAAGTCTAGTGGTTGGGCACTCTCTATCTATTTCTGTCTCTCTCCACCGCTCCTAATCCCTCCGTGCCTCCCTTCTCTACCCTAATTCTAGCCTTAACTCCACCCCTTCCCAGTCTGCTCCTTCCCTTTTCTTAGGTGGGGATGACCTGGCCCAGCCTCTGAAGCTCCCGGCATTAGGCAGGCAGAGCTGCTTGGCTTTGAACCAGGCCTGCCATCAGAAA
Source organism: Uromys caudimaculatus (assembly GCA_028551405.1). Taxonomy (NCBI): domain Eukaryota; kingdom Metazoa; phylum Chordata; class Mammalia; order Rodentia; family Muridae; genus Uromys; species Uromys caudimaculatus. The sequence goes on from CM052702.1 coordinate 113,980,786, forward strand.
AAAAAAAATAAATTGCAAGAGACATTTCCTGCCACCTGTTATTTATAAATTCCAGACAAATTTACTGAGTGTTGAGCTCTAAGCTGGGTAGAAGGACCCAACAGCAAGTCAGACTGAGCTGGTTTTGCAGGTGGCTCCCAGCCTCCCTCTGGGGGCTGCAGGAGCAGGCACACACTAACCCATGGGAGCCCGTCATTTATTGTCCCAGAATTTTCAAACCAGCTGTTGAACATGACCATGATTAAAAATCCAATTACATTAACTTACAGTTAAATAAATTGTATCAGAAACAAAGGTAAGAAAAAAGCTCACATCCAAGACAATGTCTTAATTGTGACGCTGTACTGCCCCATTACCTGTGCCCTTGAGGTTGTGTGCTTCTGTGTGTATGTGCGGGCTGGAATAAACATGTCACCTGCGCAGATTTGCATCTCTTCCCAGCTCTATGCTCAGTGGCGTCACTACTTGCTACTTTGAAATCGCAAGTGTTTACTGCCTAGAACCTGGCAGACACTACACATCAGCCTTTGCTTGGAGAGCCAGTTTCTAAACATTTACAGCAGGCTACCACCTGTTCCTGTGCAGAGCCCAGCCCATCTTAGCCCGCCCTCCTCAAAGCTGTGAGGCTGAAGGGAGCAGTAGGCTTCAGTAATGAGTCCTTCTTACTCCCTCCTAGCGGGTCTTTAGGTGAGTCCTCAGTCTGTCATCTCCCTGGGGGGAGGGGGGGCTGCTCTGTTTCACCTCCCCCAAGTAAGAGCCAAAGAAACAGCTGTCCCCTCCAGGCTTGCAGGCCTTAATTCTGATTACAGACACAGCTGGACCACAGCTCCCAGGCCACTGGGTAACTAACTTTCACTTTACTCACATTCTCAGGAAAATTGATGATTTTCTGCTTTTTTATTACACTTGGTGATAATTTAAAAGGCGGTTAGTGCGCCCATAAAACCGACTTTGCAACAAGCTTGTGATGGTAGAAAAATACATTTGGTCAAGAACTATTGTTTGCAATCATAAAACAGAGGCCAGGGGCTTCCTCCCACTCCCAGTCCCCCTGCCCACCTTGTTTTTGGGAAGGGGGGGGGGCTGGATTTCTTTCTTGCTGTCTGTATCTCAAAAGACTGAGTGTAACAGTAGGGGACCCCATTCCTGAGGATACACGCCCTTGGGTCATGGTGGCCGGGAAAGTCCTCAGAGTCCTGGGGTCTGAGGACCAGGTCACTCCACAGAAGGCCTCCAAGGGCAAAGCTAGCTTCCAAAAGGGAGTTTCTAGCTGGCTAATCAAAGCTTAATTACAGCAGCTCAGCGGGCTCCAGCAGGCCACGGTGGTTTTACTCAGAAACTTTTTACAAGCTTAAGCAGAAGCAGCAAATTAGCAAGAAGGAGAGGAAAACCATCCTGCCTTCACCATGTTCCCAGAGCAGGAGAGCTGCAGTTACCCTGCAGGCAGAACAAGGCTCTGGGCAGATGGTGCAGTGGGGGAGGGGAGGGTTGAAGAGCAGCCTGGGAGGGAGGTTCCCTGGGGGAGGTGCAGTGGACCGCCCGGTAAGACAAGCTCCTGTCCCCTGGCTGTTGGACCAAGAGGCAGCCTGATACTTTCTTCCCATTTTCTCTCTCAGTGACCACTGGTCAAGGTCACACTTCATGTAGCTTGGGGAGTGTCTGTCCCATTCTTAAACATCCTAGCACACCCCTGGATTCTGGGCTCTTCTGGGCTTCTGATGAACTATTTCCTACCCCTCCCCTGCACATTGCAGAATTCCTCTGCTCCCAGCTCCACTCCTCAGGAGGCCCTCGAGGTTTCCCCTCCACACCATGCACCTGCAAGTTCTGGAATGTGCTTCCTTTCTGCCTCTTTGTGGCCATTTGCAACCACACAAATCTGAGTGTGAATCCTATTACTGACCACTAACTAAACTGTGCTGTCCTAAGCAAGTGGTTTAGCCCTAGGGAGCCAAATGGCTTGGAGGCATTCCATTTGGTGACCTGTGAGAAGGTAAATGCCACACAGACAGGCTGTGGCATTCAGTCACTGATGGCTATTGTGCTCAGCGATAAGACAAGAAAAGAGAGATGGGGCTGAGGTCAGAGCTTAGTGCAAGAGCTTAGGTTACCATCTCAGCACCCAAAAGAGAGGAAGAGCCAAAGGAGAGAGGTGGGGATGGAGGGGAGATGGCTCAGTTGGTAGAGTGCCTCGTGTACTAACTAGAGGATCTGAGTTCCGATCCCCTCCCTATCCCTATGTAAAAAGCCAAGAATAGTGGGACACAAACCTTAGGTCGGATCTCTGGAGCTCACTGGCCAGTGAGAGATCCTATGTCAAAAACCAAAACGGATGGTTAATGACACCCAAGGTTGATCTCTGGCTTCCACACGCAGCTGTACACACACATACATGAAGAAGTGGAAGAGGGAGAGGTAAAAACACTTCAAATCCACAGAGCTCTCAGTGGCACCTTAACAAGAGGATCCAGGATTCTAGAAGCACGGCAGAAGAGCTTCCCACCTTGTGTCATCAACAGTCACAAACAAAATTCCCCACCCTTGAGGCAGACTGAGGAGTCTCACAAAAGGGTGTGGGTGGGATCCGCTTGGAAAAGAGCAGCTGAAATCTGGGGACCGGAACAAAAGAAGGCAGGTCCCTGTGGATAACGCCTAGGCCCCAGGGCAGGGGATTCCTGCTGAGGATGGCTAGGGTGGGTAGAATACAACCCCCAGGGGTCCAGGGCAGGGGGAGGGGTGCAGAGAACTGGTTACAATCGCCCATTCAAGTGGGCCTCTGCGGTTCATCATTTTATCTGTGAGTTACAGACTGAATGCAGCTCTGTGCTGTCGCGGCCCACGGAGATGCTCCCGTTCAACTTTATGGACTTCGCTGACAATGAATAAAAGCGCTCTGGCATGACAGGCGCCTGCATTATTCTGTGCGATTCCTGGTTCCTAATGTCATCAATTACAATAATCAGATCACCGTAACACAGGGCTGAAGCGGGGAGACCACAGAGGGGCAGACGTGCGCGACCACGGCTGTTCGGAGCCGCTCACTCGTGTCTCCAAAACGTCGTAGATGGCTGGGAAATGTGATTGCCCTTAAGTTTCAAATTACCTGCAATCATTAAAATAATCTAGTTCATATTCATAAAGTCGTGATTACATTTCACATACGCAGTAAACACTTTATGAGGAAAAACCCACAAATCTGCAACGAAATAAAGAGGCGCGATCTGGCGGTGTCAAAATGGTAAGCCGCGTTGGCGTGAAATCTGCTACAAACACGGAGCAGGGACTTGAATGCTCTCCACGGAGCACATTCCGGGCCACGGTGGTGGGTGGTAGGGTGGGCTTTTGCATGCAGAACAAACAGAAAGTGAAAAGAAAGGAGGAGGGGAAGGCAGCCATATTCAGGACTCCTGGTATTTTCCTCAGCCTGTGCCTCAGTGAGATGACCACTTCATCCAAGTGACACCAGCAGGCACAGGTCGCCACCCATCCTACCGCAATCTCAGCACTGTGAGATTCACGCGGATGTCTACAAACGGAAATTTTCCTGCACTTACTTGAAGGATAGGGAAACTTGATGACTGAGGCTCAGAGAAATTAAATGAGTGTCCTAAAATTGCACAGAAAGCAAGCAAAACAGACTCAACCTCAAGAATGGGATTCCCAAGTGCACCCGATACTTGTTGAAGGGCCTCATCTGAGGTCGTGTGGTAGTGAATGGCATCCGGGCTTCCTATCAGCTGGGGGACATGTTTGACCTTGCTACCTGACCACATCTAGAGTAGAAGACTTTTTTGTGTGTTTGTTTTGTTTTGTTTTTGTTCTTGTGGTTGTTGTTGCTGGATTTTTGTTTTGTTTTTTCTGTTTTCCCCCCCCCCCCCCGTCACCCAGGACCTAGTGATAGAGTCTCTGACCTTACCGTTGTCAGAATTGGCTGAATGTCTGACACTGGATGGGAAGTCAAACATTTTGCAAAAATCCCTCCCTTAAAAGCACGAACCATATTCTTTTTGGAATGAAACACCTTTTAATGCCAATGATTCTAAGTACGTGAGATGTCTGTGTGTGTGCACATGTGTGCACGTGCGAGCATGTGTATAAATGGGTACACATATGTGCACATGCATGTAGAGGCCTGAGGCCAACTCTGGATACTTTCCTTGATTGCTTTCCACCTTATTATCTGAGGCAGGAAAGCAGAACTTACTCATTGACTAAGCTGCCGGCCAGGGAACTTCAGGAATCCTCCTGTCTCCGCTCCCCCAGCACTGGGGTACCGCCATGTCCAACTTTTATGTGGATTCGGGGATCAAACTCAGGTAGGGCCTCATGCGTGCATAGCAAGCATTTTACCGACTGAGTTGTCTTCTCCCCATCCCCTAACACCAACGCTTCATGAGAGAACACAATAAAATTAATTAATTAATTCATCAAAACATCCTTTCTTTCCAAATAGAGCCACATCAAAGACGATGAAAATTCCCACGTTAGCACAGGGGTAAATATAATCCAGGAATAAGGGACTCCTGTCTTTAGGATGAGCCCCCACTGAAACCAACCTCCTCCCCTGAAAAATACACCCCAAAGGAAGAAGAAAAATGGCAGAAACCTCTCTAGCAGGCAGGTGAAGCCCAGAGGGGAGGGACCTGAGCTGAGCCTACTCAGTGCTTTCTCCCAAACCCACCTTCTCTTCCCAAGTGGATTTGAAGGTGAGGGAGTACAGATCCTGGTCCACCCACGCAGTTCTTGCTGTGCAACAATTCTCCCTGGAAACCAGTGGTGGTACACGACCTCAACCGGTCCTCCCACCTCACAAACTCAAGAAAAGCAGAGAGGGGGGAGGGGGAGAGAGGGAAAGAGGAAGAGAGGAAGAGAGGGAGAGAGAGGGAGAGGGAGAGAAGGAGAGAGGGAGAGGAAGAGAGAAGGGCAGGGAAAGAGACAGGGAGAGAAGGAGAGAGGGAGAGAGAGAAAGAGAGAGAGAGAATAAAAGGGAGAAGGAACCATTTCCCTGGCTGTCCGCCACATGCCTAGTACACCCTCTCTTGGTCCCTCTGAATATTTTAGATGATGCAGTCAATGGCTACACACATGGCCTTCACAGCCAGCTGCCATAAGCCTTTCTAGGCTGGCCCAGAAGCCATCTTGACCATATTCAGCAGCTGAGAGAGGCTCCGTGGCGCAGAAGCTCTTTGACAATGACCCTCCACTCCTCTGTGGTAGTAGGCTCTTGGAGAAGGAGTGGTAACAGGCCACTCTGTGGCCATCATTGGAGTCCCCAGCAGTTAGAGGCTCACCCACACTGGCCTCAGTCGATCCTTCCAAGGTGCACACTGCTACAGCTTCCCACCTGGTCTGAGGATAACCTTGATGAGAAATAACCAAGATTCTGAGCAAGTCTGAGGACAGAGGTGGCTTTGACCAGCATGCACATACCTGGAGAATCAGAGAAGAGTGATCATTAATGACAGGGGTTAGCATTCCATAAAAGGTCAGAGCTTCCCACTCTGCACTGAAGTCCAAGGCCCCTCCCCATGGGAGGCTCCCACATACCTTCAGCCTGTCTCTGTGCCACTGCCACTCCGTTAGTGATGGCTGCCTTGTGGCTGTGTCAGGAGGATGCAGAGCATGAGCTGGTCCGAGTTCTAGGAAGGTCTCTCAGACTGAGGGTAAGGCAAGAGTATCAAATGGGGTCCTGAGAGGACAGAGACACTTACCCCCTCACCCAGCTCCTCTACCAAGTTGTAACACCTCTCTCAGATTCCCTCGCTCTTCTCCAGACTCAGTCACCTCCTCAGCCACCTTCTCCCACCAAGACCCTACCAACCGCCGCTTCCTAACCGCTTTCCATCCTCTGCCCTTGTCTTCCAACCTTCCTTCCTTCCAGAAGGATACCTAAAGCCATAAACCTAGCATGTTTTAAAACTCTCTCGGACATAATCCAATCTCTGGCCACTGCACCCCACCTCCACCATCTAACCTACCTTGGGACATCTAACCTTCTCTGGGAAGCTTTTTGATTCCTAGCTTTGAGGGAACGGTACACAGTGACCTCTGACTTTCTGAGTTCAAGCCCCGGATCCCCAGAGCATCTGGAGAGAAGAAAACCAGATCGTGGTGCAGCCTGGTCTACAGTGAGTTTCAGGTCAGCCATGTCTGTTATACAGAGAAAGCCTGTCTTGGGAGGTGGGACACTCAAACAAAGCCAGCTCAGTCTCCCAAACCCTTGCTGCCACTCCTCAGAGAGGGCTGGGGATGGGGACAGAGTGAAAAGGACCTTCCTCCGAAGAGGACACTTCTTGGAAGTATAAGAACAGGATACTAGGGTTCACCCTGATTGCATTCCCACCTCAGCAACTTCACACGCCCTCCTCTCACTGACCCTTCACCTACTGGGTTCCAATCCATCCTTGGCACCCAGCTTGAGACCCTTGGGCCCACATAGCTCCCTGATTCCCATGCCAGGTCCTGTGTGGCCATCCCATACTCCTTCACCATGATCCTAATTAGACACATCATCAGGAAAGCCAGGGACTCCCACTAGGACAGAGGGACCATATGGAAAGGTTCTTCCTCACTCAGGGGACTTTGGGGACTGGCTTTAGGAGGTACCATTGAGCCGGGCGGTGGTGGCACATGCCTTTAATCCCAGCACTCGGGAGGCGGAGGCAGGTGGATTTCTGAGTTCGAGGCCAGCCTGGTCTACAGAGTGAGTTTCAGGACAGCCAGGGCTACACAGAGAAACTCTGTCTCGGAAAAAAAAAAAAAAAAAAAAAAAAAAAGGAGGTACCATTGAGTACTTCTGGGTGATAGGTGGACAATCTTCGGTTCAACTGTAAGTCCACAATAGTGAACAGAGGCCAAGTTATAGATGGTGGCAAGCAACTTCAGGGTCTCAGGAAGCTAAACCACCAATAGCCTGCTCATGCCACAGTCCCCCTCTGAATTCAGGCTGCTGTGCAGCAACCATCTAGATTTCTTCTGTCACCTATGACAAAAGAAAGACCAACATAGTCCATGGCACACTGGCTCATAAAGTTTTACACATCAGGGGTTATGAAGGTGGATCAGCTGGTGAAACGCTTGCCAAGCAATCATGAAGACCTGAGTTGAGATTCCCAGCATCCACATAATAAGGCTGGACACTGTAACATGTTCTTTTAATGGAAAGGCAGAACAAGATCTCTGGGGCTTGCTGGCCAGCTTATGTAGCCAAATCAGCCAGCTCCAAACTTAGAATGATACACTGTCTCAAGAAGAAAAAAGAAAAAAAAAAAAAAAAAAAGAGGTGAAGAATGGTAGTTGAGGAAGACACTCAAAGTCAAATTCTGGCCTCTACACTCATGTCTACATACATGAGTGTGTCACACACACACACACACACACACACACACACACACACACACACACACACACACACACAGCTTTATGTACCCATCCCTGCTCCAATACTCACACTGGTAAATTGCCATGTGCTGTCTGAGCTCAGTAAGAAGTTGGCTCAGGAGACCACACACACTTGCAACATGAACAAGCTTATCTCTAGTGTTCTCTAAGTCCCCTTGTCTAGGGACAGTCAGTCATCTCTGGACTTCTGAACACCTGAGCAGATGATGTTTAGCTGTTTGTCTGAGCAGATTGTTTAGTTGTCTGTCTGTCTGCTGCTTTTTTCTGTCTGCCATCCACCATTTATTCTTGTACTTTTGTTTGTTGTGTACTCAATAAACTCACTCATTCAAAACCAAAAGGACAGCTATTACAGACCATTCTTGGGACTAAGCAGAAGAGTCCTGTTCTTTGCCCTGGAGAGCAGAAGTCTGTGAAGGCAACAACAACATGCCACCCTTCCCTTCCTCACTGCACCAGGCCATTGCTTGGCCTTGGGCACAAACATGAGTTCCTGGGAGGACTTTCTAGATCCTGTATGTCAGACAGGAGAGTCGTGGGTGGCTCCTGAGCACTGACAATGTAACTTGACTGGATTTGCGTGTGGTTTAAGAGGCAAAGCTTAAATATTAGCATAGCAAAAAGATCATGAACCACCTGCATGGTTTGTAAAGACTTAATTTTTATGAGTATGCATATTTTTGCCTGCATGTATGTATGTGCAGCATGTGCATGTCTGGTACCTTGCAGAGGCCAGAAGAGGGTGCTGGATCCCCTAGAACTAGAGTTGCAGGTAGTTGTAAGCCACTGTGTGGGTGCTGGGAACCTAACCCAGGTCCTCTGCAAGAGCAGCAAGTGCTCTTAACTGCTGAGCTGCTTCTCCAGCCCGCTGCATGATGTTTCATTTTTGCTAATGCACATATTAGAGTCTGGATTGTAAATGTCCCACACCGGCTCACGTGGTGAACGCTTGCTCCCCAGCACAGTGATATTGGGAAGAGGTAGAAATGGTAGGAGGCGGGGCCTCACGACAGGTCTCTAGGTTATTGGGGAGCGGGCGTGTCCTCACAGGGGATGATCGGGCCTTCCTTTTTCTACTTCCTCGCCTTTTACTTCAGGCTGTTTGAGAAGGAGCTTTACTCTCTCACATGCTGACTTCCATGAAGGCCTGGCACAGCTCACCACAGGCCTAAGAAGACCTGGTGCACCACATCTACCACCTTTGGAAACAGAGTCAAAACAACCCTTTTTGGTTTCCTTCCTTCCTTCCTTTTGCCTTTTCTTTGCTTTATTTTTAACAGGGTCCCATGTCTCAAATTCACCATGTAACCAGGGTGGATTTGAACTTCTGATACTTCTGCCTTCACCTCCCAAGCATTGGGGTCACAGTGATGCCTCACCAGGCCTGTTTTATGGGATGTTGTAGATGGAACCCAAGGTTTTGTTCATGTTAGGCAACCACTCTGCTCACTGAGCCACATCCCCAGGCCCAATCCATTTCTCTGACAGAAAATCACAGTGTACCACAGAGAATAACACATGGGAGGCAGGAGTTAAAGGAGGGATGTTAACTATGTTCAGTCACAGGCTGACGTGATTTTTTTTTTTTTTTTTTTTGTTCCTAAAAATTTTAAAGTGGCACACATGGCTTGCCTTAGTGGCTCACACCGTATCTCTGTGGGGACAGTGCTGCTCAGTTCAGCCCCTCTGCCCTAGGCCATTAGCATGGCAGTGAGCATGCCTGGAAACCTTCTGCTCAGCTCTGAGATGGGGAGGTTTGACTGCAGCCTCAGATTCCTTCCAGACCTCTGAGGGCCCCACGGCCTTGGGATCCTGAGATGACCCTCTGTCCCCAACAGGGCCACAGCCTCAGTCCTGGACTACGTGACCCTTGCTGGGTGAGCCCCTTGTTGTAGGAGCATCTCTGTTACAGCCAGGCTGCCTGAGGAGCTGCTGCCAAGAAGGCTATCTCGCCTGAGAGAAGTGTTAATAAATATTTACGGAGTCCTTTGACAGTGCCCAGGGAGAATACAAATCAGACCCAGCAGGCACTAGACTGGCCTCCCCAGGGCTGTGGTGAGGCTCCAGCAGTGCAGGGCCTGGCAGTCTACTGACCTTCTCCAGCCTGAACCTGCCCCAATGTGGCCCCGCAGCACCGTTTACAGAAGCTGTGAAATAAGACCATCTCTCACTATTGATTTTGTGGCTCTCCCCACAACCGCCGCCCTCAATAACTCACACCATATGGATTTTTCTATAAACCCCCAAATTAATATCTGCAGTGGGTGGGAATATACTACTGCTGGATTTGGGGAAGTCTCCTGGCTGCCATGCTGGGGGTCAGAGGACACAGTGCTTGTGGCTGGCCTGCTGTGCCTGGACTCGATCCGTCTGACCTTTGCTTTATAGGCACGGAAGCAGGGAAGTACAGGCTAAGGCTGAATGAGGTTGTTGTGTCCAGGGTCTGTGGGCCTCCCAGGGACCCTGTGGACATTAAAAAAGAGGCTCGTCAAGATGACAGAGAAAACAAACAAACGGGTTGTGAAATAACATCCAGTCAGTTCACACCCACCTCCACCTCTAACCTTCTGTGTGACTGTGGAAAGCTGCTTAATTTCTCTGTGCCTCAGTTTCCCAGTCTGCAAAGTTAGGATAGTATACTAGCACCACAGTTGTGGAGATAGCTGACTCAGGCAGCACTTGCTGAGCATGGCAGTCCCCACTTGGCTAAGATTTAAGTGGGAAACAAGCAGCATCATGACTTAAGGGGTAACATGGGAAGGTCTCCCCAGTGGTGGGTACTCTGAACGGATAAATAGATGACACTGAAGAATAGACACAGAGGGTGGAAGATGCCACTCAGGCCAAGGGCTGTGGAAGAGGGTGCCAAGCAAGTGCAGAAGTCAAGAGAAGAGAGATTACAAGAGAGCCAGTCAGGGAGCATGCCCACATTGTTCTGAAGGAAATAGGAGACTGGAGATCTAGAGCCTCCTCGCTTCAGCTTGGAGGTCAGTGGAGGAAGTGAGACCCTGGCTCCCTATTCTCTAGCCTCAGTCTTCTGCATTTCTGCTCTTCTGGGTTCAGACAAGAGCCTCCTGGGATCCTTGATGCCTGGGTAGGGGCTAAGAGGCAAGGCACTATCCCAGAGCCTTGGAGAGACTGCGAGTGAGCAGCCGAAGAGGAAAGGCAGAGAGCCTGTGAGAGCCAAGGATGCCCGATTAAGACAGGAGCAAGGGTGGATGAAGGATTCAGCTCCCCCTCCCATTCAAGCTAAGTCAACACTCACAGCAGACACATCTAATCCAATTGTCTTTAATGAAACTGCTAATTGGGTTGGGGATCTCCATGGGGCCTGGCCAAGCCAGCAGGCTGTTCAGCTGCTCCCGGGCAACCCCACCCGTGGTCCCTCCTCTGCTGCTTTGAATTCATCCAACTTGACATCCCAAGGAATACAGAGGCAAGTCAGAGCCAAGAAGCTTCATGGATGGGCAGGCCTGACAAGTGCATTCTTGGGGGGGGGGGGGGTTTAGGTATGTCTCTGGATGCATGGGTGGATTTATACGCTCACAGGTCTGCCTCTAGGTACACAGGTGTGTTCTGGAGCCAGCCTCCTTGGTTCTTCTGTGCCTTACACTCTTAGGTTTTAATTCCCTCATCTGTGAAATGAGACAATGGGTGATTCCAGGCCTCATCCTGGGGCGAAGGTTAGCTAGACCACTCACATCAAAACTTAGCCACAAGCACCTGCCTGACATTGCCCAGGTAGGGTCCTTGGTCTCAGTGTCCTAACAAGGATGTGCTAGGCTCAAACCTTCATGCCCTTAACCCTGCCTAGTCCAGATCTTACTGGCAGCTCCCTACTGCTGTCTCTGGGCAAGTTACAGCTTCCCCAAGCAGGCCAGGCTTTGCACTGTAGCTCTGTTCCTCAACCAGTCACTGGCCTAATTGGGCCCTCTGGGTAACAGTGGGCTCCCAGCCCCAGAGGCAAAAGAAGGGGGTTTCTCCCGTGAGACACAAGACCCTCAGCCCCTGGGCTGCTAACCCCTGGCTTCAGTCTCCCTCCTGCTTGTTCTGTTCCTTCTCCTGTTCCACACTGAACACTGTTGCCATCAGTGGCTCCTGTATCTGTGTCTATGTGTGATATGGCACACAGGTGTGATCCATGCAAGTGTGCAGGGAATGTCCAAGGAGAGGAGAACATGGTTGGAGGTCGGTCTAGCAGCAGGCACAGACTGGAAAGAAGACAACCACCACACAGTGTGGACTAGTCAGGGTGGCCTAGGACAGAGCCACCCTGCTGGGCAGGAAATGGTGCACTAGGCACACAGAAGGCAGGTGAGGCAGGCCAGGTGGTGCAACAAGAGAAAATAAAATGCTGGCAGAGATCTGGCAGTAGAGGGAAAGCTCACCATGTAAACACTGGCCGTACAATCAACTTTGCTGGGGACCAACTCAGGCTGGACCAACTGAAGTCCCCGCATGAGAGTCAGAGGCCAGCAGGAAGTATCAATGAAGGGTTCTGATGAGCAGTGTCTGTCACCAGGAAGGCAAAGGAGGCAAGGGGAGTGTCAGGATGTAGGGACAGAGAGTAAATGTCCATCTCCTGTGCCTGTAGTCAATCAGAGAAAAAGCCAGAATCCCCAAAGTACAACCAGAGAACTGTTGTCCTGCTAATTAAGGTCAAAGTCTACCACTGTCCTGATAGCCTTTTGGGCTCTGCAGAAAAATAGAGGACTCCCTTCATCTAGCAGGGCTTCTTTGACCTTGTCTGCGGAGTTCAAAACCCCTCCATGCCTCTACCTGCAGAATGTCACGTAGCCTTGGTCAAGATTACAGGTTCCACTTCCTTTTCCAGATAAAAACCTGTTCAGCTAACACCTGAGATTCCTGAGATTCCCCTGCTAATGCGTCATCTTGGTATCGTAAGCCTTCAGCCAATGACCTTTGCCCATCCTGAATATCCCTACCCCGTCCTTCCCAGCATTACCATACATACTCACTGAATCCCCCACCCCCACCCCTGCTGTCCGTTGGAGAACCATGGATTGGCACCTACACGAGCAAAGGTCTAGAGCTCGCTCCTATGGTCCCGGTGAGATTCAGGATTGCATAGGTAAGTGTTGGGGGTGGGCAGTGGATAGTCTTGTCGAGTAGCAGAGCCACTGGGTGACAGGCAGAGGACACAGGAATCCATGTGGGACTGGGCTCCACCAGCATAGAGGAGACAAAGAGAAGCCAGGCAGTGAGCAGGTGGCCAGGCAACATGCTCCATGGCTTTAGGCTGAGTGAGGAGAGGTGACAACTTGGAGGACACAGGACCATGAGCCAGGAAGGTGGCATCTCTAGGATGCCAAGCTGAGCACCTGGCATTAGTAAAGCTCTCATTAACAGGTTCAGCCTGCAGTCACCCCCCACAGGCAGGCATCCTCAGACCCCTGCAGAGGGAAGGAAGTGAGCTCAGAAGGGTCAGGTGACCCACGAGGAATCACACCACTCATTACTTCTGCTGAGTGACTAGAAAGGGCACTGAAAGGACAGGCGACATGGACAGGAGGGGTGAGCAGCTAAGCTCTCCAGGCTACATTGGTTCTGAGCAACTTAGAAGATCTAAAGTGAGACGTGGGCAGTTCGTGAACCCAGAGGCCAGGGTGCTGGAGAGACTGGGCGTAGAGCTCCTGAGCCCCTGATGGTATAGGACATAAGGCGACCATCCTCTCTTCTTCCCCCCTTTCCCCCCACCTTATTTTCTTCCTCCCTGCCTTCTTTTCTCTTATTCTCCTTTAGTCACTCAGCATTGTATCCAGGCACCAAGGTTCTACCCATAGCCAGATGCATTGACCCCTCCCACCAAAGAACGTATATAGGGTAGACAGGGGCAATATGAAAGAAAACAAGCCAACAAAATAATTCCATCTGGGTTCAATCCACGAAGGACAAGAGACTGACTCACTGAGAGAGAGAGCTCAAACTCAGTGCCTAATGAAGTTTCTCCTGTTTAAGAATCAGCTAGGGGAAGGAGCCAACCTTATGGGGACCTACAGGGGAGAGCATTACAGGTTCAGGAGAGGACACTGTTGTTAGAGAAGGCTTCTGGGAAGGTAACTCAGGACCGGAGGGCTGGATGGATTCCAGGGTTGGTGCCTGTCAGAACCAGATCAGTGGCGTTGCAGTGGGAATGCACTGGGAGTCTTAATTAGGAAAGGAAGGTAGGGTGTTGATATCCTTGTAAGATCCCTTTTTAGGAAGCCCACCCTGCCTGCTGAGTGACTGAAGGGAGTGTCTCAGGAAGTTTATCCTTGGAAAGTACTAAGTAACATCTACCTCCCTCCTCTCAAGGTCCCAATAACAACCCGAAGGAACCAATTTCACCCTGAGGAACCAATGAGTTTGTTAATCTTATTTACAGAGCAATGGGTGAGGGGTTACAGGCAGGAGAGTGGGTGTCTTTAAAATGGCCATATTGGAAGGTCAGCACAGAGTAAATGATGATGCCCCATGGGGGAGATGTATGTAAGGGGAGCCCCTTCCCCAGTCTTCCCCACACTTGGGTGAGGGTCTCATAACCCTCCCTGCCTCTCCTATAGGGGAAGGTCAGCAGTCAACAGTCCCAGCTATGATGCTCTTTTGCACAGATGATCTCATGAAGATGATGGTAGTTTGGCCTGGGGGACAGTCCTAGACAACAGAGGGCAAGCAGAGAAGGCAGAGCTGGCAGCAGGCATGCGCTGGCCCACCCAGGGGACAGAGAGGCTGCTGTCTGGGACAAGGGGCAGTGAAGTGGAAGGAGAGGCCAAATTTGGGAGACACGTGAGCACTAAGAGGCTGTGAACGCTAGCATTTTCCTGTGTGCTCTATGTCCACACCGCTTGTTCATTCGTTAGTAATTAGTGTCTACTGTGACCCAGAGATTGCTGCGGACCAAGCGTCCAACCAAAGAGACAAAGCTCCCCATTCTATAGGAAGTAAAAACAAGAAGAAAAAGCTGAGAGAACAGACAGAAAGACAGGTGAGGGAAGAAGAAGAAGGGGGGATTGTCACTTTAAGCCAGACAACACTCAAAGAAATAGGGACATGTGGAGAAGGTTGACATTTTCTGAAGGAGCCTTTCTGGGGAAAGGCATGCTAGGTAGAGGGAACAGCAGGTGCGAAGCCCTGCGGTTGTTAGAGGGAGCCTGGCATGCTTACAGAGTAAAGTGCCTCATGCGGCTGGAACAGACTGGGCAAAGGGAGAGGCTTGGAAATGAAGTAGATATGGAGGTTACATGAACCGCCCAGCTACATCGCTGGCTCTCACTGTTTGCCTGTTTCACAATGGAACATGGGGAAAGATCATCCCATGTGCTCTCTGCTCCGCATAGCAGGCAGCGTGGGTTTCCTAAAAGGCTAACCAATGTCTACCTTCCTTTCCTAATTCAAAGCCTCCAGTGCATTCCCACTGTAATGGCCACAGAGCTGACCCTGCAGGTGCCAGCCCTTCAAGCTTCTCAAGCCCTCAGTCCTTCCTGACAGTCTGGTCTACAGTATGTCCCAGAGTCAGGACGTAAGCCCGAGCCGATTCCCAAGCCAGTTTATCCAGGAGGTACATATTGTTGTCATCACCATGGGTCCCAATCGAGATGATGAGAGATGCCTCCTGGCCACCCAGCCCAGCAGAGTGTCAGTCAGATACCACGACTCTGGTGTTTCCCAGGCTACAGGTCAGAGAGCTTGAGTGTATTGCCTAAGGCAGGGTTGCTACAGAGCTGGGCGTCATGAGAGGTTCTGCCTGACCCCAGCACCTAGACTGGCTCTAAGCCCCATGGTAGATGATGACCTCAGGAGGATAAAGGAGGACCTAAGGCCAGAAGAAGGGCTGGCAGGAGTGAGGGAGCCTCCCTATGGTCTTGTGTTGGGACTTACCTTAGGGCTCCATCCATCTATACATCTGTCCAACTCATTCATCTATTCGTCTATCCATTTTTCCATTTTCACTCATCTATCCATCCATCCATTCATCCATCTGTCTAGCCATCTATATATTCGTATATGCATCTTCCCTCCATTCACATGTGCTTATCCCTGTTCATACATACACACATAATCCACCCATGCATTCATCATTCATTCATCTATCTAGCCATCCACCCATTTGTCCATCCATTCATCTTTCCATTTGTCTATCCATTCATTATTCCTTTTATCCATTCGCATGTTTGCCTGGCTCTTTATTGAGAATTGGCTCACAGGCCACAATAAAAAGCTTCCCTGTAGTTGATGGGGTAGGGTGTTGGGGGCTGGCTGACCCTTGGGTCACTTTCTTGCCACACTCTAGAACTAGTCAGATGGCTCCGCCCACCAGCCGCCCATCAGAATGACACGTCTTGGGACTTCTTGTCATTTCCCATCCAAGATTCCATTACGAGGTGTGATTGCTGAAGTAATAGACAGATAGTAGATCTGTGTGAGCCCCGCCTTCACACCAGGCAGCTGCCAGGTTTTTCCCATTAGCCACAGGGCTTGACGGACAGTAATGGATTTCATACTGATTCGGAGCCTGTAGCGGATAATTCTGTGATAACGGTTTATCGGGCGCTGGTGGGAGTGATGGGTAATCACCAGGCAGAAAGCAAACCCGTCAGGGAGCCTGGCCTCCACCCAGCCAGACGCGCCTCTGTTGTGCCAACTGCCACCTTCTCAGTCTGCGACCAACTCCTGTCTGTGTCCTGAAGGGTAGCAGAGTGGGTGGTACATGGCCAAGCCCATCTGGGGCCTCAGGAAGCTCTTTCAGAGATTTGAACTTGAGACATCATCCCAGGGAGCTCCTCCACCTCCCTGGGACTTGCAGTCCTCTTGGAAGAACAGGTGGAGTAAGGACCCCAGGACTCAGGATGCCTCAACCCTCAGTTCTGTCACAGCTCTGTGTCTAGGCAAAAAAATAGAGACTGACTGCAGCATCCATGTGACCTAAATACTGTTTCTTGGAGCTTGGGGGTGACTGTATGTCGCTCTCACCACCTCTATGGCTCCTCTACCATATACAAATCCTTACAAAAACTTGAGTGCGCCCTCTGTGACTTACTAAGACCTCATATAGTGTCTGTCTTATTAAAATTTACCATAAAAGAAGAAAAAATTAAATGCTAATCCCTTTTAATTTCTTCTAAACATCCAAGTCCTCTGTCATTTGACTCTCCAAAGAGAATTAACCCAATGAACAATGAGTGCGTGATATTGATACTCCTTGATTTCTCCTTCCCTGTCATGTGAATTTCTTTCTTCCCCTGTGTTCTTAAGTATGGCTAGGCTTTCTCAGTGTTTTGGGAAAGTTGTCCATCTCGTTAAACTGAACAAATTTGTTCCAACTAATTTTTTAAATGTATCATCATCATTGTCATTTGTGTATTACACACACACACACACACACACACACGTGCAAACGCTGTGGTCAGAGGACAGCTTTATGGAGTTGATTGTCTCTTCCCTTTATGTGGGTTCTAGGGAATCGAACTTCAGTTGTCAGGCTTGTGTGGCAAGTGCCTTTACCTGCTGAGCCATCTCAGCAGCCCTCCAACTAAAAATTCTTGAACTATGTGTTATGAAGACCCTGTTCTGAAAGAATCTGACTTATTGAGATCTGGGCTGTTTGAAGGTTTCCAAGGTTCTGTACAGCTTTAAAGAACCAGATCTGGGGTCCAGATCTGGACACAGGGAATGAAGAGCTCTAGCTGCTGGTCATAGACTAAAGGGTCCCCAAGAGTCCAGAGGGACATTCTAGAGACCTAAGAGTCGGTACAGTTGGCTGAGCTCAGGAAGGGATGGGCCTGGGGTGAATGTTCAGAGTCCAGACATGGCTACACTGGCTGTGAGGGACGGCTACTCTCAAGGCCTCAGCCGATTGTATGAGATACTTCCTGTGTGGGGGGACACCATCCTAAGACTTTATAAGCTGGCCTGATTCCACCTCTCTGCATTTTCAGGATGGAGTTATGGTTACCATTTATGTCCCTTCTGCACAAATGAGGACATGAGACACAGGACAGAGATGTGACCTGCCCACAGTCACACAGTTAGTAATAGCAGACCAGGATTCCATCCCAGGAGGCCACCCATTTGAACCTGTGTCACTTATCCCAGAAGCCCTAACCTGAGGCCAGATGTGGCACTGACCTGACCGTGGGTCCCAGTTCTAGCTCTGGTCACATTGGAGCATTTTAGGCTAGGGTGCTGGGGCTGACCCAGATGGCTCTCACAAAATGGCTGTGCTGCTCCAACCAGATCTGTATTCAGTCTTGTCAGGTGTGTAGCATTATTGGCTATGTGGGCCTGGTGACTGAATTGGCCCACGCCACAAGAGGACTTTTCAGGGGCTTTTTCTCATCTGGAGAGCCCAATGTTAACTGCCAGCCTGGGGTCCAAGAGAGGTCAGGTGTCTGTGCAGGGTGTGTGAACAAAGGTGGAGGACTAGGAAAATCTGAGACTCAAACTCTGTCAGGATCCTCAGTATCACAGGGTAATGCATGAGCCCAAAGGCCCTCCATACATCCATTCAGATATTCATAACACACTGAGTTAGCTCACACAGTACCAAAGGAATCCCAGGTGTGAGAAGGTGACCAGGGAAAGGGCTTCTTCTGCGAGGGGATGGGGCAGCACATGGAGCTCTGATAGCTTTAATGTGAGTACACTGTCGCTGTCATCAGACACACCAGAGGAGGGCATCAGATTCCATTACAGAGGGTTGTGAGCCACCATGTGATTGCTGGGAATTGAACTCTTAACCACTGAGCCATCACTCCAGCCCTGAACTCTGATATCTTTAGAATGTAAATCTTCTCCAAGTCCTGCAAGGCTTTCTAGCATTTTCTGGACTCCGATGGACTAGAGACCAAGGAGACCCTGATTATCTACCTGGCCAGTCCTGGTGTGGCCTCAGCTGGCGCTAGTCCCTAGGTATGTAGCCTCATACTGGTACCCAGTACTGGGCTCCCTCTCCCCTCCCACCTTCACCCAGAGTTCCCTCTGCCTGGAGTGTCATACCTGTACACATAAGTACAAGACACACATTTACATTCAGACACCTTCTCCTCACCTGGCCATCTCCCGTCCCACTTCAAATCTCAGTCCAGACACCAGTTCCTGGGGAGCCTTCCTTGACTACCCACACCCTACCTCCAGAAACCACATCAAGACCCCCTCACCCAGAAATGCACATCTCCTGAGCACATCTCCCAGTCTATGACTAAATATCCACTCCCCAAACTGTTGGGTCAACATCTAGTGCCCACTCATGGAAAGCTCCAGAGGGCAAGGCCTTTTGTGCCTGAAACTCCACCCAGCCAACAGTGGGTCTCAATAGTTATTTGATAGGTGGATGGATGCATGGATGAACGGATAGACAGAATGACATGCACTCACACTACCTGAGACAGTGAAGGAACCTGTGAGCACCCAAAGGGTTCTGGGAAGAGAGTGGATTCAGAGCTCAAGAGACAGCATGAGGTCCCGATCCTATCCTTTCCACTTGGGAGAAGGGCTGGGTCAGAGAGACACACAGACCAGACATACAAACTGGCAGCCAGCCTCACTGCCATGCTAGAAGGTGACTGCCCCTCCCCGTTACCTCTCTGCCCTGGACCAAGCACCAGTCATAATTAAACTGGGTTTGCTCAACCAGGCCCTGGAGGCATCAGCTCCAAGCATTCCAGATGGGCTCTGTTTGTCAATTTGAAAACTAATCTTTGACTATTTAAACAGCAGCTTAGCAGGGCCCAAACCAGGCTTAGCATTTGGCACCTTGGCTGGAGAAGGTGAGAAGCACTCTCAGGTGTTAGGACAGCATTGAGAATGTACTTCCTACAGAAGGAGGAGGCTCCCAGCTTCTCCTGCATGGTTCTCTCTGCATGGTGTCCTTCCACCAAGTCATGGTCACATTCCAGTGCTAGAGCCCAGGAGGCCGAGTCTCCTCTAGACCTGGCAGGCATGAATCCCTGCAACCATCTTGATTTTGGCCTCAAGGCCCTCATCCAGAATAAACTTGTTTTAAGCCGCTGGTTTAAAGTCATTTGTCACAGCAGCTCTTAGGAACCTGACCCAAGCCCTCTACTGGTTCTGACCTTTCGAAGGTCAGCTGGGAAACCAAATGAGATGATTGACAGTCCTGATGCTAACAGGGACGATTTATGGGGCTCGGGCCTGACACTTCCCTGTTCTCTCTCCACACAGGGAGCCATATCCAGGAATACGCCACTAGGCACCCTCTATAAACCAAAGATATGCAGCCCCTAGTCCCCTTTCTCGACCTTGAACTCAGTTAGGAACCTGCCCTAGGCAGGTCCATGGGTTGAAGCATTGTAGATTCTCTACTACCTATGTGAAACCACTGGGCTGCCCCCCCATCCCTCTGCTCCAGTCCTCCCTGGTTCAATGCAGGCCACTCAGGAGCCCTGTCTCTAGGCCCTTGGCAAACCCTACTGACTCCATATCCAGAACATCCCTTCCCCCCACTGCAGCAGCCACTGTGCTGGCTCTGGCTATGGTCACCATTGAGGCTGCCTGGGCTACTGCCTGGTTTCCCTGCTTCCCA
Source organism: Uromys caudimaculatus (assembly GCA_028551405.1). Classification (NCBI taxonomy): domain Eukaryota; kingdom Metazoa; phylum Chordata; class Mammalia; order Rodentia; family Muridae; genus Uromys; species Uromys caudimaculatus. The sequence goes on from CM052702.1 coordinate 114,000,728, forward strand.
GCTTTTCCTACATACTCCCCTCTCCAGTATCCCTATGGTAGCCAAAGGAAGCTGCCGAAAATGTGAGAGAAATCATACCACACCCTGCTAGCCATTAATGGTGTCTCACTGCAAAATCCAATGAAAGCCAAGTGTGGTGGAATACAGCTGTAATCCCAGCATGTAGGGGGTTGAGATAGGAGGTTTGCTGCTAGTACGAGGCCAGCCTGAGCTGCAGTAAGAGATGAATGAGGTCTCAGAAAAACAACACACACACACATACACACACACACACACACACACACACACACGCACACACACACCCTCAATAAGTCCTAAGTCCCCACAGGGACCTAAAAGGCCAGGACATTCCACATCCCAATCTACACCTGGGACTCCAGCTCCTAGACACACACTGTCCCTCATGGGCCACAGCTCCTGCAAGCCAGCTCTTCCCCACTACCCTGGCTCCTCTCCTGCAGCATCTCCTCTCTATCTGCAGCATCCCCTGCCTGGAACTCTCCTGCAGACATGGGGGTGCCTCTGTCCCTCTTGGTTTTCAGTGTATGCTCACAAGGTGTTCCCACCTGGCAGCCTGAGGCTCTGAGCTTCGCACTCATCAGCCCTGGTCCAGGTTATGTCCTCTACACGCTTGGGCCTCTCTGTGCATCTGTGTTTCTATGTACCTTGGTTGTTGAAGATGTGTGTTGTGTATTAATATATACGCAATACATCTGTGTGTCTATATCCGTGTGTGTGTGTGTGTGTGTGTGTGTGTGTCCTGGGTCCACATCTGAATGTCTTTCTGTATCCATGGACATAAATTTCTAAGAGAGAGCGAGAAAGCAAGAGAGAGCAAGCAAGAGAGAGATTCATCTACCCTGTGCCAGGGACATTATAAGCTCCAGTTATTCTCATACAGGAAAGTGTTGGGTATGTATTAGTGGCCAGTTAACATTTGTTGAATTATTAAGGATGGGTAAGAAAGCATTTGCTGAGAATGATATTTGGGCTGAGGCCTGAGTCATGAGGAGGGATGACAAGGCCAAGCAGGAATGCAGAGGGCTTTGTGCATAGCCCCTGGTGGGCGCTGCTGGGCACATCCCAGAAACAGAGCAGATTCACGTGGCTAGGACCCAGTGGAGCCCACACCACAGTGAAGAGACACAAGGGAGCCTAGCAGCCTCCCTGGCTGTGCCGACCTGAGACTGCCTCAAGTGCCCTTCCCTCGATGGCTTCTGACCCTGGGTACTGCAGTTTCAGTGTGCTACAAAGAGCAGGAGTACTGGGGATGGCCCGGAAAGCCCTGGTCCCCACTGTCTCTAAGACAGATGCAAGCACTAACATCACTCATGAGCTGAGCCTATCTGTGTAAGACCTGAGCATCACACCGAGCACAGGGAAGCCAACGTCCTCAGTGGGAAATCACTCTCCTTAGTCATCTCCAGTGGAGTGAGGACCTCTAGGTTGGGATTCAGAGGCCTGACTCTCTTCCTGGCTTAATCAGGGTTACTATTTCTGTGATGAAACACCATGACCAAAGCAACTTGGGGAGGAAAGAGTTTATCTGGCTTATGCTTCCACATTACAGTTCATTGTCAAAGGAAGCCAGAAACTCAAGCAGGACAGGAACCTGGAGTCAGGAGCTGATGCAGAGGCCATGGAGGGGTGCTGCCTAATGGCTTGCTCCTTGTGGCTTCTCAGCCTGCTTTCTTTCTTCCTTTCTTCCTTCCTTTCCTTCTTTCCTTCCTTCCTTCCTTCCTTCCTTCCTTCCTTCCTTCCTTCCTTCCTTCCTTCCTTCCTTTCTTTCTTTCTTTCTTTCTTCTCTCTTTTTTTCTTTTTTGGTTTTTCGAGACAGGGTTTCTCTGTGTAGCCCTGGCTGTCCTGGAACTCACTCTGTAGACCAGACTGGCCTTGAACTCACAAATCTGCCTGTCTCTGCCTCCCAAGTGCTGGGATTAAAGGCGTGCGCCACCACTGCCCAGCTCAGCCTGCTTTCTTAAAGAACCCAGGACCACCAGCCCAGGGATGGCCCCACCCACAATGGGCTGGGCCCTCTCTATCAATCACTACTTAAGAAAACACCCTACAGACTTGCCTACAACCTGTATGAACTTGTCTCTTCAAGGCTCAGTTTCCCTCTCTGTACAACGACACGTGAGGCCTTTTATAGCAAAAACAGCAAAGCTGTACTTTTTGCCTCAGAGGATCCCCAAGGCTGAATACCCAGTCTGTGTGTCAAAACCCCTAACATTCCTGGGGCTCTTTTATTTCAAATAACAGAAACTCCTCAAGGTCATGGGCAGCATATGGCTCAACTGACTGAAGAGCAAGATGCTAAGGAAGCTTCAAGCATGGCTCCATCCAGGTCTCAAGGGGCATGGAGGACCATGGAACATTTTCATCAGAGAGTGATCTGACTGGATTTGAGTTCGCCACAGTCAATAGTACTTCTTGCTACCATTATCATGGACCCAGGCTGAGTCTGCCAGACGCTTGCCACCTGAACTGCAGCCCTCCCTGGTAGGTCTCTCGTCTAACCACTGTGCAAGCCCCCAGATCTGTGCAGTCTCTGCCTGGCCCTCTGCTGAGTCAGGACAAAGCCACAGGCCCAGAGTCTGTCATGGAGGACAAGGGGGAAGAGGCGAGAGAAGGCTGGTAGAATGGTGGGTTGAGGGAGCTGGGCACCATGCCCCACTACCTGTTCTTGGGGGTCTGAGGCTATGGGACAGAGAAGCCCCTGTGACTGGTCTTCAGAAGTGGAATTCTTAGGGAAAGAGAAAGCTTGTGAGGAGGGCAGAACAGTATGTGATATCAGCACCAGGGACTCTCGGGACAGAGGAGTTGATCCCCAGGTTAATTTAAGACAGCAGTGAACTCTTTGATGTACACCCTGCTGGGAGGTGAAGTCTGTACTCTTTCTTGCTTTGGTAAAGACTATGTGATACTTCTGACCAGACACACACACACACACACACACACACACACACACACACACACCAAAAAAAAAAACCCTCCCTCACCTCCTTCCCCCATGGAGCAGTCAGGCTTGAGGCCTGAGTTGCCATGATCAATTCCATACAAAGCTCTTAGACCCATGCCTGACAGACACTCTGTCTATCACCTCAGCTGTTATTACCTGTGTTGTGGTCACTTTAATTATCTGAGTGAAGGAGCCCGGGGCTCCTAGACCAAAGAAAGGAGAAAGGGGGGAAAGCAAGATGATCAGGTTAGACTCCACCCCAAGAAGGTGTCCCCAGAGACTGGCCTGTCATGGGGCCTCCTGGCCTCCTGAGGCAGACCCTGAAGAAATGAAAAATTCATCCTTTAATGAGGCAGGGTGAGGATTTGGAGGAGTCTCCCCGTGGACCCCGCCCTTCCGCTGGGGAATGGGACTGATGTTGGGGTGGGTGGAAGGCAGAGCACTAGACTGCATTTACCCTGCACCTCTATTGAGACACCACTGGGGGGGGGCGCAGTCTAAGATAGGAGGGGCTGAAGCGGGGGTTCCCTGAGTCCCGGAAAGCCTATTGCTGCTGGAAAACTGCACAGAGGAGTTGGGAATGGGGATCAAGTGTCCATAGGCCTCGCTGAAGAGCCCAGGGTCGGGGGACCCCAAATTCCTGGACATCTAGATGCCACTGGAAGTTGCAGAGGAGCCGAGAATGAAGGAGGCCAGGGGCTGAGGGTGAGTCCGGGGCTAGGGGTATGGGGAACTCTGACTTAGCTCAGCAGTGTCAAGTCTCGGAGCACAGAGAGGCCTTCTGCAGGAGGTTTAGGCAGTGTGGCCATGTAGACAAAGGCCTTCTCCCTACTTCCCACAGCAGTTCTTGATAAAAGAGACAGTCCTTGGTTCCAAACTGTTTATTGATTGTTTATTGTGGAAAATGGATGCATACCATCTCCTCAGGGTGGACCCGAGATTAAATACCTTTTGCAGGAAGGAATGTCCAAGAAGGGAAGCTCATTGTCTAAACTCTCAGGGCCTCTGGATACCTCATTAGCATGGAAAACTCCATTGTGACACCTCAGGGGCCAGCTCATACCATCGTGGCCTGCACCATCGCCTGTATCGCAATGGGATCGAATTCACTTGCAAGCAACTGTAGAGTGGTGCCCACATTCCAGCATTTGTTCCCCTTATTCCTTCAAGTGTTGGGAGAGCATTGGTAACCAACTACTCGTAGCCTAAGACCTTCAGAAATTAATGCCCAAAGAAAACCACCACACTCAAGGCTAGCCCCACTCCATCACACCCAGTGAGATACAGGACAGTGCTGTAAGGTAGGGTGACCAATTCACATCAGTTTTTCCAGTCATTTCTCAGCCTGGGATACCTTTGGTGCTGGACAAACTAGGATATCCAATCACATGACTGCTGGTGTCACAGCCCAGCTGCTCCTGTGGGCTGAGGTCTTGGCTGAAATCACTGCACCATTAAAGGATTTCTCCACCCAGTTCTGCCTCCCTCCCCACGCCACTCTCTACAGTAAGTTCATCTGAGAAGGTGTCTTTCTAGGACTCCCTCCCACATCTGCATGCCCTCTATGCCATGTGTTGTGCTCTGCTCTGCTCTGCTCAGTCCTCATCAGAAGCCCTGGAAGTGGTAACACTGTCCCTGAGAACAGCAAGGCTCTCAGACACAGGGCTCAAATCCAGCCCTTAACGCAGGCACACAGACGTTCTGACGCCCTTGCTAGTAAATTTTCTCCTCTACACTTTCTCTAACTGTTCTTTATCTGTCTTGAAAATAAGCCAAAGCATTTGGGGATTAAATATCGCCCCTCTTTGGACTCTTTGGCCTGAAATAGGCAAGAAAATGTAAGCATTTGCCCCTGGCATCCAGAGGTGAGCGAAGGTGTCTGCCTGCTCTGCCGGCAGAGGGTGGAGCCGGCTGGGAAGGCAGCTGCAGGCTGGTCACCTTCTTACTTACTTTCAAGGCGATTTTAAGCTAGGATCCTTCACCATGGCCTCCCAAACTATGTTTCTTTCTTGGGAGGGAAGAAGTGGTAAACAAGCTAGCTCCCTGGTTTCACTGCAGTCATAAAGAGGAGCAGCTAATGCCCTCACATGACCATCCCAGCTCCCGACCTTCCCTGCTCCACCTAATTCTCATTTCCCCTTGAAGATCTAGGGCCAGCTGTTCTCAAGGGGAAAGCAAGGTGTCTCTTCCTTCCTTCCTTCCTTCCTTCCTTCCTTCCTTCCTTCCTTCCTTCCTTCCTTCCTTCCTTCCTTCCCCTTCCTTCCTTCTTCCTTCCTTTCTTCTTCCTTCCTTCCTTCTGTCCTCTTTCCCCTGTGCCCTATCCTCCTCACTTTGTCTTGCCACCCCATTCCCCTCCTCCAATCCTCATTAACGTCTAACACACACAGACACACAGACAGACAGACAGCCACACACACACACACACACACACAGCTTCACCCTTCTTTCAACTCTTTCCTCCTTTCTTCCTCTCTTTCCTCCTGGTCCATTCATTCCCTTCTTTCTTTGTCCTGTGTGTGTGTGTGTGTGTGTGTGTGTGTGTGTGTGTGTGTCTGTGTGTCTGTGTGTGTGTGTGTGTGTGTGTGTGTGTGTGTGTGTTTGCAGAAGCCAGAGGCCGACAGATATTCAGTGTCGTGTTCTCTCTGCCTAGTCCCTTGAGGCAGGGTCTCTCACTGGAACTCATGATTTTCCAGCTAGGCTAATTAGCCAGCAATCCTCTTATCTCCATCCTCACATATGCACCCCCACCACCACCTAATGCTAGGGTTACAGGCTCGCATGGTCACATGCAGCTTTACAAGTGTGCTGGGCATCTGAATGCAGGTCATGCCTGCACAGCAAGTGTTCTTGTCCACCAAACTATCTCCTCTGTTTCCCCGGGTCCTTGGAGTCCCCAAAGGGGACCTGAGGCTCACACGCCCCAATTCTCGCTGGCTCCATTTTCTATAAACCAAAAGCAGAGCAGACCTACTTCTCAGGATTGTCATGGGAATCCAGTGCCACTGTGTAGGTGGCAGTCTTGCTTGGGACACAGCACACTAGAAGCATATCATCTAATTCCAGTCTCATCTTTCCAAGGCTCATGACACAGGCTTGGAGCTTCCTCAAGAGGGAGGGGCGACCCAGAAAGGTCCCCCCATCTCATTAGCATTCTTCAGTTTGCTGTAAGTGAGGCTGCCCCTCCAGACTCTACCCCACCTCCTTCCAACACTTCCCATCCTTTCTCCTGGGGTTGGGAGCAACTTCTGAAATGGGCTCTTCCAGCACCAGCCATCAAAGTGCCACCAGCACCATCTGGTCTACCCACATCCTCACCCGGGATTTATTACCTATTCCCTCCATTAGCATAAATAATATGGAGCTTGGTTTTCATGATGGTTTACATAATAAATAAAACAGGTCAATTGCCCACAAAACTAGTCTCTGTGAACAGTAACAGATTTAATTAGATTTATCTTACACTGGGTTTTCTGAAGTGAGGCAGACATCTCTCATGCCAAGGATAAAACTTTCTCATTCAAACTTCTATTTCTGGGAAGGCAGCTCCATCCTCCAAGGAGACAAGGGGGAAAAGGAAATAGAGCAAAAGGAGAGAGGGAAATGGAAGACAGCCAGGGGGAAAAGGCGTAGGAAAAGAGAAGTGTTACCCTATACTACCTGTCATAACTTACCTGGTACCACCATCTGTTAAGTGCAAGCCAGTACCTGAGTGGCCTCAGCTACCTGATGACACCCTGAGGGAGCCACACAGACCTCTCAATTGGCTTCTTACCACCTAAGATTAAGTCTAAGACTCTCCTGACCAGGGGCTCTCCTTCCCTATAATTCTTCTTAACCAACTCCTTAGGCCTCATAAACACCATCCCTTCCCAATGCTCATCCCCACGGAGACCCTCAGCCTCATGTCCATCTGTGCATGAGAAGTTACCAACTGCTCTTTGTTCCCTCAGCCATCTCCTTTTAGGGACATCTACTTCTGAGCTTTTCCCTAGGATCCCGGATACTCTTCCTGTCTCAAACTCTCCCACATTTCCAAAGATCTTCCGGCTGGCCTCAGTAGGAGCCCTTGATGCTGTGACCTGCCAACTCCAGTGTTGGCTCTGTCTACACGTGCTCACCCATAGGGATTAGAAGTTCTTGGAGACAAGCTACAGTGGGGCCACTGTTTGGTCATCTGGCCCTTGGGTTTAATCTCCATCTGGGTGCCAAACAGCCAGTGGCAGACCATGGCTTCCAAAGCCTGTGTGGCAGATTCATGACCCTGCCTAGAGTGAGCAAGCTGTGGAGTATCTGCTCCCATAGCTTTCTCCCCAGCCACTGAGAGGTTTATGAGGAGAGGGTTGGAACTGGGCCTGAGGTAGACCAGCACCATCTTTGGGTAGCAGTGAGTACAGTGAGCTCTCAAAGGTCCCCATCATACATCTTGCTTTGGAAAGCTGACTCGAGGGGCTTCTGTCGCTACAGCCCAAAGAATGGTGGCTGATGACTCTCCTCTGACAAAGAAATTTCATTTGCAGAAATATATCCTGAGGAAAACCCCAAAGTTGGACATTGATATGGCCTCTTAGAGCAGCTCAAACCATGGCTCTCTGCAGATCTTTCCTCCCCAGATAGAATAAAGTGGTCTTTCCTTGTGTTTCATGTCTCCTCCAGTGCTGGCTGTTCTTATGTCAACTTGACACACAAACTAGAGTCATCTGAAAGGAGCGAAACTTAATTGAGAAAATGCCTCCATAAGATCTGGCTGTTAGGCACTTCCTAAAGTAGCTATTGATGAAGGAGGGCCCAGCCCATTGTGGGTGGTCCCATCCCTAGGCTAGTCATTTTGGGTTGTATAAGAAAGCAGACTGGGCAAACCATGGAAAGCAGGCCAGTAAGTAGCACCCCTCCATGGCCTCCTCATCAATTCCTGCCTCCATTTTTCTGCCTTGTTTGAGTTCCCATCCTGACTTCCCTCAACGATAAACAGTAATTTGGAAGAATAAGCCAAATATGCCCTTTCCTCCCCAACTTGCTTTTTTGTCATGGTGTTTCATCCCAGCTATAGACATCTTAACTGGGACACCCCCATAATAGCCTCTGTCATCAGCACAATTCTGCTTGTCAGCAGCATACTGCAAAAGGAGACCACATGGCCAGGTAATAGTAATTATAGTAAGCTGGATGACTCATCGTAGTATTCTAGTAAAAGAGCCTAGGACACCTCCAAGTGTTTGCTCTGAACATACCCACTGATGTCTTCCCAAGTCCCTTCCCTGTGAAGCTAGACCACCTCACCTCCTTGATCTGCTGGAGGGCCAGATCCTTCAGGCCAGGCAGAGACCATCAAGGGAGCCTCTAGAAAGCAGGGTCCTTCACTGTTCCATCCTTTTAATTAAGTCCTCAGACACTTGAGTCCACTCTGGCTGTCCCCATCCTCCTTACACCTTCTCCCAACTTCCGGTAACCCTTCACTGTCTTACCTGTGTTCCCTGGGATGCAAAGTTATTGGAAACTGGAGGACAGCAAGGGAAGCTCCAAAAAGTAACCTTCAGCCACCATGAGCTGGGACCTCCCTGACGTACAGTCCCAGGAGACACATGAACATGACCTTGAGTAAGTCTCCTGTCTGGCTTCTGCCTGCTCCACAAGGTAGAGGTCAGCTCAACTCAGCCCAGGCTCAACAGAGAAGAAAAGGGACTCTCCCTCCTACTGCTCCATTTCCTCTCCCAAACTTTACTTTCCAGAATAGTTAAAGGAAAGCCGGGAACTAGGAGAAAGGACTTTGCCAAGATCACACACCAGCCAGGCCAAGCCGAAGGGCTTGCAGGGAAGGCAGATGAGGCTATATCTGCAGGGAGACTTACGATGTGCCAGGTAGGGTGATTCAGGCTCGACTCTAGCTCTAGTCCTACCCAAACCCTGATGCTGGCGCTGCCCTGTGGCACACCCCCCCCCAAGGTTGGCTCAAGGAGACCGGCAGGGTGCTCACCTGTGCTACACAGACCACAGTGGCAGGAAGTTACTGGAGATAATGTCAGGAATGAAGGGAAGAAGTCAAGGGCACTACCCAACCCCATCAGCTTCCTTTGGGGTGCTGTCTCTGCAGATGGTGCAGCCTTCTTGGCCCAGGCTCTGCTGATTCCTCCTGTGCACTCGGCCTGTGGGGACCAGAGCTGAGCTGGTAGGAAAGGGCAAGGAAGGCTGGGAGTAAGGAAGAAATGGGCAGAGTGGGGTCTCTGGGGCTGGCACGCCTGGAGAGAGTACCTATCTGTCCTACCTCTGATATGTTCCTAGCCTCTCTATAGGGCAAGATGAAGGCATGGAATGTCCCTGTTTGGACTTCTTCAGTCCTGTCCCCTCTGTCCTTATCAGGCACAGTGTTACTAAGCTCAGCATCTGGAGGCTTGGTGCTCAACATCTGGAGGCCTGGTCTTTTTTTCCAGAGTAGAGTTTCTTTTCCAGGCTCTCAAAAGACACGGGTTATCTCTTCCACCAGATTTCCCAAGGCTGAGAACTACTCCCTGGATACCTAGACAAAATCCCCTCAAGTTGTTCCTTGTGCTAACTTGAGTGGTCCTCAGAGATACTAGCTGGCCAGATAGAACATGAGTGTCCTTGGTTGAAATCAGGTAAAAAATAGGCCACCAGATGGACTAAATAGTATCCACTTTCGTTATAGCTGAACACCTGGTTTACATAGAAATTCTTTTCATTCAAAACTGGAAAGGAAGAAAATCTGGCATGGTGGTACACAGATGTTAACCCTGGTGCTCCAACCTTAGGCACGGCTGTGTGGAATTGGAGGCTAGTCTGGGCTATTTAGCAAGAACCTGTCTCAAAAATATAACAGTAAATCTGGAGATGGGAAAATTCAGCCACACACATTTTAGGCACTGATCTAAAACGGCGGCCATGTTGCTGCATCCTGAGAAGAGTCCACCATGAAAACAGTGTCCAAAAGAAAGCAGAGAGCATTTTTTTAGAATAGTCTTCAATTTTGCATTGACTTGTCTTTCTAATTGACTCATCTTTTCTCTGTCCCCTCCTTTCCTTTCCCAGAATTCCAGACGAATCTTGTAAATCTTCACTTCCCTCAGGGGACTGCCCTAGGGGTAGACTTGCTGGGTGCTATCACAGATAAATATTTAACTTCATAAAATTCCTCAGCACTGTTTGTGAAAGGGGCCATACCTATTTTGGTCTCTGATCAGCACTGTACCAGAATGTCAGGCTTTCTGCATCTTTGATAGCTCATGATATTATCAGTTTTGGTTTCTTTTTATAACCTTGGAGTCCTAGTAGGTTTGGAGCAGTCTACTACAGTGATTTTACAAAGTATCCCTTTAAAACAAAAGATAAATGATGAAGTGGTAAGACTCCTCCAACTTGATTTTGAGGATGATTACATGACTAGCTCTGGTCAGTGGTTTTGAGGCCTCAGTGACCACATGAGTTTTGAGCCTCAGCTTTCTTGATAGAGTGTTTCTTCTTGCCTGTCAGTGACCTCTGACCTCTGACCTCTGACCTGCCTCATGAAACTATGCGGCACTGTCTCACAGTGGTGGCACACGCCTTTAATCCTAGCACTTGAGAGGCAGAGGCAGGTGGATTTCTGAGTTCGAGGCCAGTCTGGTCTACAGAGCAGAGTGAGTTCCAGGACAGCCAGGGCTACACAGAGAAACCCTGTCTCGAAAAACCAAAAAAAAAAGAAAGAAAGAGACTTGGAGCCACTCCAATTAACACATAAGCCCACCCCAGGCAATCTTCACACTGTGAGCCTCAGACTCAAACTGACTGTGCTTCTCATGACGTTCTGGGTTGTTCGTTACACAGCTTTCCTGTGGCAGCAGTTAACTAGTACACCAGACAGCTCATAACTTTCAAAATGGTATTTTAATAAATTTAATGGATAAGATTATTTTTATACCCAATAAACAGAATTTAAAATGGGAGAAAGTCATCACTAAACAGGAGCTTTAGATTAAAAAGACCAGCAACAATAAAGCAGAGGGCTAGGTAATATTGTAATAATACATCTTCATTTTAAGCCTATAAGGACCAGAAAGATAACATAGTACAGAAATATAAAATTAGTGATGTAGAGGTTAGACCTTAAAAGTTGCCCCAGAGTACAAAATAAAAAGATATTAAAACAAGAAAAACATGTAAAGCACTTGCCAAGCGAGTGTGAGGACCCGAGTTTGGATCCCCTAAACCCTTCATAAAGCTGAACACAGTACTGCATTCCTGGAATCCTGTTGCTCCTCCCTAAAGAAGGGAGCTGGAGACTCCCAAGCCAGCTGTCCTGGCATATACAGCTGTATGTCTCATGCAAGATGAAAGAAAGGCAAACACTGACACGTGAGGGTTATCTTTTCACCCCCATATGCAGGCTGAGGCACACTCACACACAGAACACACACACACACACACACACACACACACACACACACAGAGAGAGAGAGAGAGAGAGAGAGAGAGAGAGAGAGAGAGAGAGAGAGAGATTAAAAATACAAAAGAAAAACAGTGGAGACATGGGGAATAAGGACCACAGATGGCTGAGATTCATCTGCAAATAATTAGTACTTCTAAGGTACATCCAAAGATCAAACCAGAGCAACAATCAAAGATATAATAGAAGAAATGTGTCATGTATTAAAAAAACATAGCTCCCAGGGATGGAAAGTTGGCCCCACGCTTAAGAAACTTGCTGCTGTGGTAGAGAGTCTGAGTTCTGTTCCCAGAACCTGTATCCGACAGCCCGCAACCACCTGTAGCCCCAGCTCCCGGGGGATCCAATGCCCTCCTCTACCCGCCTTAGGCACCTACTCTCACACATGCACAGTTACACATAATTTTGAAATAAAAATAAATCTTTAAAGAAGACAGATCCACAGTTGGAAACGAACCACTAAATAGCAGACAAAAAATACTGAAAACTATAGTATTTAGGTTTAAATAAATCCCAGCTTTCTCTTCTTCTTTTGGGTGCTAGACATCAAATCCTCGCCCTCACATGTGCTAAGCACGTGTCCCCCATTGAGCCATTAAGCTACATCCTTGCTTCCAAATTTAATTTTTAAAAATATTTTTGTTATTTGTGTGTGCGCTTTCTCCCTTCCCCCTACTCCCTCTCTCCTCCCTCCCCTGTGTGTCTGTTTGTCTGTGTCTGTGTGTCTGTGTCTGTGTCTGTGTCTATGTCTGTGTCTGTGTCTGTGTCTTGTGTGTGCACCTGAGGAGGTCAGAGGAGTCCTTTAGAACTGGAATTACAGCAATTGTGAGCTGCCTGGGAATCGAATTCAGGTCTCCTGCAAGTAGCTACTGAGCCATCCCTCCAGCACCACAACTACCCCCATTTAAATTTTCAACAGAAAAAAAGTGGTTATTTCAAAGAAACTGTCTCATAGAGCAGCCACCAGTGGAGGGTCACTGATCACTTGCTGGGTGGCAGTCTGCTCTGAAAGAGAATGTGATCAATATCATTGTGATTGTGGCCCCGTCCCCCACTGTGAGGTAGCTCGCTCATTTCCATGTCAGTTAAATGCTGAAATGATAATATTTTGAATATGTTGAATCTAATCAAATATGTTCATCTCATCTGTTTCCTGTCCCCTCCCTCTTCTTTTCTCTAACTGTGGGCACAAGAGCATTTTAGATTAGGTATGTGGCCCACGTTGTGTGTTTAGCAGAAAGCGATGCTCAGTAAAGTGCTTGGCAAACCAGGAGTCGGAGATCAAATCAGCTCACCACCTGCTTCATACACAAACCTCCGCTGGGACACCGCCACACTCATTCTTGGGAACAAATATTGCCTGTAGCTCTGCTCACGTGTTGATGGCAGAATGGACAAGCTGCAGTGGAGGCCAGTGGTGGGAAAGGCAGGAAATGCATGTCAACTAGTTGGTCACAGAGTGTGCCCATCTCTGCCCAGAGCCACAAACACTAAAAGATGAAGTGAAGACTGCAAGCTGGGTTTGAGATGAAAATGGCAGTGGTGGTGCATGCCTTTAATCCCAGTACTTGGGAGGCAGAGGCAGGTGGATTTCTGAGTTCGAGGCCAGCCTGGTCTACAGAGTGAGTTCCAGGACAGCCAGGGCTACACAGAGAAACCCTGTCTCAAAAAACCAAAAAAAAAAAAAAAAAAAAAAAAAAAAAAAAAAAAAAAAAAAAAAAAAAAAAAAAAAAAAAAAAAAAAAAAAAAAAAAGAAAATGTCCTATAACATCACAACAGTCAGGGTCTTGGTTACAGGATTTTGTGGTTGGGCCAGGGGTGGGGTGTCGTGGGGTTTTATTTCGTTCTCTCCCTTCCTTCCTACTTTTCTTTTGGTAGAAATGGGCACTAAATCTAGGACCCTGACACTAGCTTATCCCTATGGGTTTACCTCTGATGCCCAGGATGGTCTTGAATTCACTCTCTAACTAATGCGGGGCTAGAACCTGTGACCATCCTGCTGCAATTTCCCAAGTGGCTGGGATTACAAACCTGTGTCAGGAAACCCCGCAGCTAAAGTCAAAGTCTAACATGACTGGAAAGTCCCAAGCTCGTGCAAAATGGCCGACTCCCTTTACCAGCAGGGCTTCTCCTTCTCTGACCTGGCCTGGGGAGGTTGAAACCCCCATACCCTCTACCTGCAGAATGTCACATAGCCTTGGTTAGATTATAGGTTCAGCTTTTCCCCCCATAAGAGCCCATTCAGCAAGCACCTGAGATTCCTGAAATGACTCCCCGTTGCTAATGAGGCATCTCAGTACCTCAGCCTTCGGCCAATGACCTTAGCTCCCCAGATATTCCTATCCCTTCCCCCAAACTCTATAACCCTTGATTTGCCCCAGTTAAAGTTGGTCTGTCTCCCTGAAGCTGATCCTGGAGATAACTCTACTATTTCTGTCATTCTCACACTAGCTGGCCAAAACCCTGTTTGTGGACTCTGCTCCCTTTGTCCTGGCGGACTGGTAGCCAATGACCATGGGGGAGAAAGGAGACCTGCAAGCCTGCACCATTCATGCTTGTTCAAATGAATGAAGAGATGTCCTTCATTCCTCCTTTCCTTCTAACTGTCCTTATCGATGAAAGACTGGTGTAGAAAAGAGCTGAGGGAAGCTGACACTTCCACCCACATCTATAGTGTGGGAGTGGCCCTGCCCTCCTGCATGGCGATCAGCATCTCAGCGCTAGAGTTCACAGGTGGGCTCTACGTCCGGACATGTGTGGGGAAATTCAGTACCTTTACTGTTACTCATTCTAACTGAAATGTGTAGTTTCCCTTGGTTATGAATGTAGGTGTGGACTTCGGCTAGACCCAGGTCTGCATCAGACCTATTTAAAACCTAATAAGACCTGCATCAATCTGGGCATATGAGACTTAATAAGATTTTCAATCACTTCGAAGATGTGATTAAATCGAGGGTCCTGAGATGGAGAGGTGATTCTGGAAGATCGAAAGTGGCCCAGTGCCTTCCAGAAGGAGGCAGGACAGTCAGAGTCTGAGAAGAAGCCATGATGATGGAGGCAGAGGCCCAGGTAAAGAGGGGCCATGAGCCATGGAGTACCAGCAGGCCCTGGCAGGTGGGAGAAACAGGAAAGACCCTCCCCTAGAGATCCTAAAGGAATGCAGGCCCACAGACACTTTGTCGTTACCCTTCCATGCTGACTTTGACTTCTAACCCCTCAAACCTGAGTTTGTGGTCCTTTGTCACAGCAGCGCTATGTCAGGATAAATAAATACCTCTTGTCCCCAGTCAAACCTCACCTCAGTTATTGCAGGGATCTCAAAACATTGCTTCTGTTCGCCCTCAGATTTTCAGTTAATAGTAGACAGGCAGCTAGCTATTAATAGTATGTGTATTCATGAGTGTTGGTCTATAGCACCATATAAGATTTTTAATGATCTCATCATAAAACAATTCACTTTGCCATCCTATGTCTTTTTTAAATTGTGGGGTGGGGGCAGTGTCAGAGAACAGCTCTGTAGGATTGGTCCTCTCCTGCCTTCCATCTTTACACAAGTTCTGGGAGCGGAGCTCAGTTGCCAGGTTAGGTGTCATGTCTCTGTGCTTCATTTCATGTCAACTCAAGGAGTCCATGAGCTTCACCAGACCGGGGCTCAGCTTGGTGGCACAAATACCGTAAAAATCCACCATGTGGCAAGGCCCCTGGTTTATTTGATTGTTCCTCTACAGAAAGCTAATAAAGAATTTTACAGCTCTCTTATCACCTCAGGATAAAAGTAACATCTTTACATTGGCTTCTTCCAGAGCATGAAAGGTGTACTTGGAGGATAAATGCCAAGCTGGGTCAGAGGGCATGTGTAGTATTTATTTTCATGGATTCTGCCCCAAAGCCTTTGATAACACCTGTGCTGTGTGAGCAAGCCCCTTCTCCTCTCCGCCACCCACCCACCACTTGATATTCCCTGACCTAACAGGGGAAAATTATCTCACTGTCAGCTAACTCCTTACAGCCTTGGTTGTTAGAAGGTTTTAAACGTATTTCTTGGGGCTGGAGAGATGGCTCAGCAACTAAGAGCATGTACAGCCCTTGGAGAGGGCCTGAATTTGAGTCTCACACCCAAGTCAAGTGACTCACAGCTACGTGTAACTCTGGCCCCAGAGAGGGTGTCTTTTACAAACATCTGCACTGGTGTGTACATTCACACACACACACACACAGAGAGAGAGAGAGAGAGAGAGAGAGAGAGAGAGAGAGAGAGACAGACAGACAGACAGACAGACAGACAGACATGCATACATGCCATCGAAAATTACAAAATTAATTTAAAAAATGTATTACCTCAGGTTTTTTTCCTTCAATTTTTAATGACAGAAACAAAAAGCATACTTAAAAAAGAAGCTTCTGGAAGAACCATTTGCTCTTGCCATTCTTGTACTGCCCCAAAAAACTTGACCTCGGCCTCTGTCTGGCCTTGCGTTTAGGAGCTGGGCCTCTAATGAGGCTCTCATGACAAAAGTTCTCCCCAAGGATATAGCCAGAGAGTACCTTGGAGGCTTGAGGTGATTGTGGGGAGATAAAGCTTCATGCAAGATTTGACCTTTGCCTCTTGACAATTCTCCTCTTATTCCTGATGGCTGTTCCTTTTTGAAGATAGCGGTCAATTCCAGCCTCCAGGGCGTAGGCATAAGGGCTGTCTGAGGCGTCCTCGTCAATGTTCTTTATGATGATGGCTTTGCTTTGGGAGCAGCATCCAGCCAGGACCAGAACCACTCTCCAGGTTTCTTGGACGTATCCATTTCGTCAGTAAGCATCAGAAGCACAGCAGACAGACAGATGGCCATTGGCTCCCATATGTATTTCTTGTCCGTTTCCCCCCAGTCTGAATCCCCAGTCCCTGTTTTTTGTTCCAATTGTGTTTTTGCTTTTCTTTCATTTATCCCAGGGCCTGCTTGATTGTTACAAAGGTCAAGCTTGTTTCTTTCCCCCACTCTTGCCTCAGACGCTCTCGGTTTGCACACAGTGCGATGGATCTTGTCATCTGATGTTTGTGCTTTGTCTGCTCCACGGCTGTAGATCTCTGGCTTCTCTTAGTGTGATGCAAAACCTGAGGAGTTTCTGTCGACTTCTGTGTGTTTGTGTTCACATGGGTGCACCCATGTGCATGTGTGCACATGCGTGTAGAGGCCTCTGTTAGTCAGGGTTACTACTGCTGTGATGAAACACCATGACCAAAGCAACCTGAGAAGAAAGGGTTTATTTGGCTTAGGCTTCCAGAGACTCAAGCCGGGCAGGGACCTGGAGGCAGGAGCTGATGCAGAGGCCATGAGGGGTGCTGCTTACTGGCTTGCTCCCCAGGGCTTGCTCAGCCTGCTTTCTTATTGAACCCAGGACCACCAGTCCAGGGATGGCCCCACCCACAATGGACTTGGCCCTCTCCATTAATCACTAATTTTAAAAATGCCTTCAGCTCAATCCTATGGAGGCATTTTCTCAATTAGGGATCCCTCATCTTTAATAACTCTAGTTTGAGTCAAGTTGACATAAACTTGCCAGCCCAAGGCCACAGGTTACCCTGGTGTTGTTCCTCAGGATGTCCTCTGCCTTGTCTTTTGAGACAGGGTCTCTGACTTTCTTGGAGCTCTCCAGATAGGCTAGTCTGTCCGTTTAGTACTAGGGACACAGCATTGAGTAAGGTAAGTCAAAAGACAGCTGGGCATGGTGGCTCATGTAATCCAGGCACTTTAGAGATAGAGGCAGGAGAATTCTCACAAATCCAGGGCCAGCCTGAGCTACAGAGTAAAACCCCATTTCCAAAAGAGCCAAACAGATGACAATCACAGAAAGCAAACAGAAGAGATGAGAAAAGAAAAGCCCATACAATATAATTAGAATGCAAAATGATATGATCGATTTTGAAACAAATACCACTGCCCAAAATTTTGTATTAGAAAACAAAGATTCTGGCCTTAGGTTAGAAAGAAAAACCATTTAACCATATTCTGGTTCTTCAGTATCTGGGGGGATGGGGAGACCTCCCAGGACTTCTCCCAGACACTGGAATCTGTCAGCCCCTCGGGTTACTAAACAGCATGGTGGCTCCAGGCAGCACATTCACACGCTTTAAGTCCTAGCTCCACCACTTAGCACAGTGACTGCAATGTCAATGCCATGTGGAGGACTGAGATGCTACAATACTTAGAAAGCAGTCGTCCAAAGTCTGTCCACGATCAGCCCAGGCACACCCGCCTGTCACAGTCAGGCCAGGTTGCTCGAGTCCTCCGTACGAAACCTGTGAAAACAGAGGTCTGACTAGAATCCCGGGGAACACATCAGAGAGCCTGGAAACACATGTCAGCCCCTCAAACAATCCAGCCAGGGCCTAGGAGTGGAGCTCAGTGGGCCGGCACCTGCTGGAGTTCAACCCACAAGACCCAAAACCACAGCAAAAGTCAACAGCTCAGTGGGTGGTAAGGTGCGCTTTCAGCTGGGTGTTGAAAGAGTGAGACTCCAACACATGATGGTGAGGAGAATAACTGATTACCTAAAGAGGGAAAATAATTTGATCCTCGACTGACCTTAACCAAGAGAAATGCCAGAGGAATGAGGACATTCAAATTACTAAATTTTAGAACTAGAAGACAATATGGATGCGTATTTGTCTGGCTTTGAAGGAGGCAGGTATTTCTATGCACCACATATATTTTTTATTTATTTACTTACTTGCTTACTCATTTAACAAGGCGAAAAGGAAACAAGAGCAAATCTAAACCATAAAAATCAAACCATTGTGTCGATTAAACTCTCACGAACAAAATTAAGAACCAAGCAAGCAGGGGTCTGTAACACGTACAGCAGGCAAGGTGAATGACTAACCGATCGATGAGGAGACCTCGCAAGCCCATTTGAAAAGGGAGCAAAGGCCATAAATAAGAAATTTACGGTGGGAGACTATGAATAGGCAATAAATAGATGGGGAAAAAATTCAACATCACCAGTAATAAAAGAAATTGAAATTAAAACACTGAGATATATATATTTTGCCTGTCATTTTAGCCAAGCTTTTAAAAAATCATAGTGCTTAGGGCTGGCAAAGGTTCAGAGGCAGAGAAACTTCTCTCCTACAGTGGGAGGAAGACTTGTCATAAGCATTCTGCAAGGCCATTTATTTAGACATATCCAAAGCTTTAAGTTGCCCACAGTCTTCGATGAGACAATTCCATTTATAACATCCCCCCACCCAGGATATAATTAGAGATATGCACAGATTTTATTTCCAATGAGGTTCTGAGCAGCGTAATGTAGAATAACAAACAAACAAACAAACAAACAAACAAACAAACACAGCCCAAAAGCTGTAAACAATTTATTTACAACACTCAACTCTGGGGGATCTGTTAAGAGCAGATTATGGTAGAGTCTATATGATGGACTGCTATGCAGTCATTAAAAATCTCTCCCAAGCCACATTTGATTTCGAGGGAAAGTGCCTAAGGTGTAAAGTCGGGTGGAAGTAAAAGAATGCTCGACAGCATTGATCGTTCCCTGATGGATTCTCAAATAAGTCTGCTCAATTCCACTCCTGGCCTCCTCCCACCTCCTGCCCCAGCTCCTTGCTGCCTCCGAGGGGAGCTGTTTGTCTTCCTAGCATGGCTCGCTCTCCCAGACGCCTCTGTCATCCCTCCCCTGCAATACCACCTTTGCCCAGGCACCATCCCTTCCACAGGCACCATGGCCCCAAGAGGCTTCCGTGGTCAGTGCGTATAAAATCACCTAGGATGAAGCTTAGTCAGGATTTCGAAATTCTGGAATCATCTGGAAAAACTCAGTGAAGAGCCCTTGGGTCCATGTAACCAAGTCACAGGAAGTAGATCTGGGAACCAGGATTACAGAAATGACCAAGTCCGGGAGTTCAGACACCCTACAAGCTCACCTCCATCGCTTATCTGCTTCTGTGTTGACTTCAGAGAACAGTCTCTTTCCATCTAATCCCAATCTAATGGTTTCTGGAAAGTTTCTGATTGATTGTATATTTTCATTTGCCTTCTGAGTGGTATATCAATGAATACTGTCTATGACTGGCAGCTCCATTTTCATTAGGATGGACTGTGAGTGTGGCTCAGTTGGTAGAGAGCTTGCCTAGCACCAGTGCAATCCTGGGAAATCCTTAGCCTCTGACCCTTACTAACACCTGTAATGCCAACATCTCATAAAACTGGGCATGGTGACTTGCACCACTAATCCTAGGACTTAGGAGGTGCAGGCAGGAGAATCAGTACTTCAGAGTCATCTTTGCCTACATAAAGTTCAGAGCTAGCCTGGGCTACATGAGACCCTATCTCAAAAATTTTAAAATAGCCAGGCGTGTTGTCACACAACTTTACTCCCAGTACTTGGGAGGCAGGGATAAGCAGATCTCTGTGAGTTTGAGGCCTCCCTGGTCTACAGAGTGAGTTCCAAACCAGCCAGGGTACAGAGTGAGACCCTTTCTAAAAAAGATGTTTTCAAATAATCAAATTAAAATCACAGGAATGAAATTGAAGGGCCAGCGAGGCAAGTCTTATTCTAACTCTCTGAGGGGAGGGAGAGAAGGGGCTGCCAATGCAGTGCTCCTGCTGTCCTGACATCCTCAAGGGTTTCTGTCAACTCAATTTTGGCCTCAGCCTTCCTCCTCCTTTCAGGGTCATATGCACAGGAATCCATCTGACTGGAACAGAGGAAAATCTGAGTTATAACCCCCAAGGCCGTGCTCAGCCTCACCTTGCCCCTCTTCTCCCAAGCTCTTGAACCAACTTCTAGTGGTTTCTTACTATCTGTGGGCCAAGCACTCTAGGTATGAAACATGCCTGTAACCAGCATGGCTTGGCTCAGTCAGTGCCATGTAGATGAGACACACTGGCCAGCATGTTTTTGGCCATCTAATAAGTGTCCAGCCATCTTAACAGCAATGGTCTATAACTTCATCATGAGGCGTTGGCCCTCAGCCCTTGGCATTATCCAAAAGCTGTCAGGGATCAAGCCAGATGTTCCCAATAGAAAGCTGATACTGCTTGCCCAGGGAGTCCTGTCCATCTGTGCAGCAGGATGGGGGTGATCGGGAGTGCTTGGTCTACCGAGTTACCATGAGGAAGAAATGCTACCATTCACTCTGTACCCACTAAGACAACTCTAATGGATTCTTAGCATGCATATGTGTGTGTGTGTGCGGTGTGTATGAACATATATATATATATATATATATATATGCATGTCTGCATGTATGTGGACTCACATGTATCCACAGGAGGAGGGGCTGAGGTCAACCCTGGCTGTCTTCCCCAATCACTCTCTATCTTATATGTTGAATCAGAGTCTCTCACCTGAACCCAGAGCTTGCTGGTATTCCTCACTGGCCAGCTTGTTTCAGGGTCTCCTGTCTCTGCTTTCCAAGTGCTGGAATTTTAGGTGGGCTGCCACACCTACCAGGCATTTACATGGGCACTGAGGATCTGACCTCGAGTCTTCACATTTGTACGGCAAGTGTCTTACCCACAAGTCATGTGCCAGAAGACACAAGTTCAAGGCCAGTCTTGGGATATGTAGTGAGACCCTGTCTCCAAATAAACAAAACCCAAAGCAAGGATATGGAAAAATCTGACCCTCATACACTGCTAGTGAGCATGTAACAAGTCATCAATAAAGAAAACAGTTTGGGAGTTCCTCAGACAGTCCAACATAGACTTACCATATGGTTAGCAATTCTGTTCTTCAGAATATTCCTAGAAGAAATGTTTTTTAAAAGATGTTTAAAGAGTTGCAAATAAATGTTCAAAACAACATTATTTACAATAACCAAAAAGCACAGACAACCCAGGCTGCCATCAAGTGATAAATAGGTGGTAGTGTGGACTATCCAGACAGTGGTCTATGACTGAACTATTGTAAAGGAGTACCACTGCTATTGTAAAGGAGTACCACTGCTATTGTAAAGGAGTACCACTATATCCTACTGCCCGGATGAACCTTGAAAGCACTGTGCTAAGTGAAAGAAGCCAAACACAAGCAATTGAACATGTTGTATGTTTCCTTTAATATGAAACATCTTGAATAGGTAGATCCATAAACACGGAAAGCATTCCAGTGATTGCCAGGGATGGGGAAGCAGGAACTGGCAGTCACTGTGGAGGGATACGGATGTTGGAAAACACGGGAGAAGTAAACAATTAATGGATATGCTTCATGCCACTTTCATACCAGAAAATGATTAAAATGGTTAGCATTTATATTATGTATATTCTGCCACAATAAAAATAAAAATAACTGGATGGAGGGGAGGGGGAGGGGGAGGGAGAGGGAGAGGGAGAGGGAGAGGGAGAGGGAGAGAGGGAGAGAGAGAGAGAGAGAGAGAGAGAGAGAGAGAGAGAGAGAGAGAGAATATCAATGGAACCGGTATTCATGGACCTAGCCCCTAGCAAGTGTGATGGGACCTGATGTTTCCGACAGGAATGTTACCTAAAAACTCTCGTGTGCTAGACAGTTTTTCACACGGTGACAAGATTGCCGAGAAAACAATTTCAGGGGAGATGGGCTCCTTGGCTTTAGGCCTGAGATGGAAAAGAACATCATGGCGGGAGCCTGTGGAGGAGACTGCTCACCACACACATTCAGGAGAGAAAGAGATGGGGGTGGGCAGGGAGGCAGACAGAGCAAGCCCAGACTGGCAGCCTTCCTCCCCTTCTTGCATTTGAACCCTCGGCCTAAGGGATGGTGCCACCCATACTCATGGTAGGTTTCACCCTCAACTACTGTAGCACACGTCAGTTGTCTCTGACTGTCAGATGTCTGTCTCATGTCTTATGACATCCAGAAGGGTCCTTTCTTAGTCTTCTAGGTCTCTTTCAATCCAGTCAAGGTCAGCCACACTGCCTCAACACCCACCTGATACCATAGATAATACATACAGGGGCTTTCCTAAACAGCATACTTCAGCCATGGAGCAAGGACTGAGGACCGTGCAGGACCTAGGGAGGCCCAATTCCTGTCAGAGACTGACAGGAGTCAAGAGGCTCAGCGACTTCTCGGACACCTTTCTCCACACCTGCACCTCCAAAGCTTACGCCCTCCCTCCTGAATCTCACCACAGGCAAGGAAAGAAAGGAGAAGAAATGTTTGCTCCCATCCACAGCAGACCCAGTCTGGCCATGCACCTGTCACCCACCCTGGGAAGGAAGGTTCCTTTGTGCCAGGGGCAGCCTACCTGTCCTGCATCATAGAATGTCCAGAGATGCTCACCAGAGAGAAGCAACAAAGAGAGCTATGCATTCCTAAGATCCTGGAAGCAGGGGGCAGGGGTCTGAGGCTCTGCCTCTCTATGGTGAAGCTCCCTACCCTGGCATAGCAGCCTAGTTAGCCTACCTGGGTATGGGATGGCAATGGGCGAGCCCTACAACCTAAGTCTCTCTTCAGCAGCTTAGGAATGGGTCTTCAGGAAGGGACCTCATGGGAGACCTTGGGCCTGTGCTGAGATCAGAGCCAGGAAGAGTGTCTGTCCTCCCACGACCTCCCAGGTTAGCAGCCTTAGCTAGTTTCCTTCCCTTCCTTCCTTACCCTCCTCTTTCAGCTTGGGATGCTAGCAGGACACTGAAGTCGCCCTGGAGAATGTAGGGTCCCTGTGACCCTGCAGAGACCTTAAGCCAGCCGTCTCCCTTCCCGTTCTAGTCAGTTAACCTGCACTCTGGTGGCTGACGTCTGGGATCAAGGAGAACTCTGTCACTTTCTCCCCAGCTGGGATGAAGGATAGCCCGAGGCCACCAGAGCCCTCTCCTTCTCTGCAAGAATGGTAGAGGCTTGTTTTCTTTCATTTCGAGTCTCCCAAAGTTAATTTAAAGTTTCTCTCTTTTAAATATGCCCTGGCTGCCGAGTGAACAGTAGCAAGCTGCCCAAGGAGAGCGGAGGGAGAAAGATGATTGTCTGTGCAGATATTGCGGCCTTGTAAATGAAAAACCGTGTTCTCAGAAGAGCCTGGGGGAGCAAGGTGAGCACTCAGCACCAGGATGGGGACCTGAGATGGAGGAGGGGATCCCTGGGGAACTGAGGGGAGATCAATAAAATACTCCAGTCTGTTGGTATTTGTAGGGAGATAATTCACCAAGATCCTTTTCTTTTTTACTATCACTCTGTCTTGGGCTTGGGAAGACAAGGAGTTACTTCTCCTTCACTGAGTGCTATCTTGGCTGAAGGAAAACTCCAGGTGTCCTCACTTCTGGTCTGGAACTGAGCTTTCCCTCCTGACCTCAGCACAGCCTCTGCTTGCCTTCCATGGCGCCCTAGCAGGATGGCACAGAGAAAGGCATGGCATAGAGAGGGCTCTTGGCTAGGCTGTGAATCAAACCTCCTGGAAGCCACAATCCATCCACCCACCATCTTAGCTCCCACGGTGCTCAAGGCCAGCTTTCATGTCTTCCCCTAAGTTTGAGAGACTGCACAGACTTCAGGGCAGTGCCCTTCTGCTGAGGTTGACTGACATTCATTTATTATTTAATTATTTTTCAACAAGAACCAGGTAGCTAGATCTGGTGGCAAACAGATCTCTGTGCCTTTAAGGCCAGCCTGGTCTACATAGCAAGTTCCAGACCAGCCAAGGCTATGTAGTGAGACCCTATCATAGCAACAAAACAAAGGACCAGCTAGATCAAGGCTAACCTGGGAAGTTGGTCTCTCTCTCTCTCTCTCTCTCTCTCTCTCTCTCTCTCTCTCTCTCTCTTTCTCTCATTTTCTTTTTGTTTTTTGAGACAAGGTTTCTCTGTTTTGCCCTAGCTGCCCTGGAACTTACTCTGTAAAAGACCAGACTGGCCTCAAACTCACAGAGACCCACCCACCTCTGCCTCCCAAGTGCTGGGATTAATGGTGCCACCACCACCCAGCATGGACGTGGCTATTTCAATTGCCTGCATCCCTTTCCTTCCCTTGTGGCAAGGAGGCTAGCTTAGTTAAGGCCCCATCAATGGTCAAGGGCTAGGCTCTCACTTAAGGTGTGTTTTTGGTTTGGTTGTTGTTTATTTTGGCCACAGGGTCTGGATCTGTAATCCAGGCTGTCCTTGAACTCATGAATCACCTGCCCCTCCTCTGAAGCTCTGAGAAGACAGGCATGTGTACCACCAGGTTTGTTTAGAGAACAGATTGGCCCCTTCTCCCCCACAGCTACCCTGCCAGTCATTCTTCCCTTGTCATTGCTTCACCTTCTCTGCCACAAAAGTGGAGACACCACATCCCTGACTGTGTGGATGTGGCCTTCCGTGTCGGTTGGTCTCTTCTTCCAAGGCTCCTTCCAGTTCTGCTCTGTCCAGCTAAGTTTATCACCCTCTGGGGTCTCCCTTCAGTGGGTTCAGGGGCATCTTCCTTACTATAATGTGCTGCTGGTATGACCATCCAGGGCTGGAGCAGAGCCCCAGCTATAGTCTTTGTTTGCTAAGTGTGGGCAGAGATCTCCTTCCCATTGAGCCCAGTTTCCCCATCAGTAAAAAGGCAGAGCTAACATGGCCCCAACCCATCACATCCTGGGCCAAAAGAGAGCGATGCCTTCCCAGAAGCCAGCCAGATTAGAAGATCACATTGTTTCCCTGGTCAACCACAGCTTCTTGGCCTTTACTCTAACTCTCTTTCCCATCTGCTGTCCTGTGACCTCCTCACCTGGACTAATGGTGACCATATAAATATTTAATTAACAAGGACAAAAATGCTTAGTGCAGATGCTGGGGGTGGGGGGGGCGACATGACTGCAGTGCAGAGGAGCAGGGCTGCAAGGCGGGGCCTGGAGACAGAGGCTCCTCATCCACATGTGTTATCTTACTGCACCGCCCACTGAAAGAGCCCCAAGGTCCTGCTACCCTTCCGCCACCTGCAACCAGTGCCCCACATTAAAGATTCCCCCTTCCCTAGTCGGATCCTAACGGACGCAACCATCTGACACTCAATCCCTCCTAGAAAAGAAGTGTCTTTGTATAGGAAAATACCTTGATAAGGCCCTGGGAGGGAGACAAGGAAATGGAGACAGCTAAACTGCTCTGCTGGGGGCACTGGAAACAGAAAAGGTGAATAGAGAGAGCAGAGGGGGGAGGAAGAAAACAATGCACCTGGAAGAGGCTCGAAGGGCAGGGATGGCTGAGGGGCTTTTGGGAATGGGCTTTTGCATGTGGCTTTTTGCAATATATAAATCTCTTCCTCTTCTGTCCTTTGAAAATATCGCTACCCGCAGAGATTTTGTGTGCCCAGCCACGCTTTGTTTTAGGGGTGAGGCCAATTTTTTTTAATGGAGCATAAAGAAAAGAATTGAGGTCCACATCTGGGTTGACTGGGGGTGGGGATCGAACCAGCAGGGGGTAAGAAGATGTGCAAATGGAGTTAATTCAATGGAGGCAGAAGCTCAGCTTCAAATGACAAAGAGACAAAAATGACTGTGATTGACACTCTGTGCCCCGAGCAGGAAGCAGCTCATTCAACTCTGACAGCAGCCCTACCAATGGGGACTATAGCTGTCCATCTGCTGTGGGCGTGGACAGTTCTGTAGCTCTAGCATGGGGCAGAGCTGAGACTTGAACCCAGGCCCTTAGACTCCAGTTTGTGACTAATCGTGACAGGTGCAAGCCCCCCCGTCCCCCAGGAATCTGTGGGAACCTTGGGGAAATTTTTCTATGTCTCTTGACCTGCATCTTCGGGGGCAGGAGAGGCCTGGCTGTTTCTGGGTTCATCTAGTTTCCCATCAGTCTTTGACTAGCTCTGAGTTCCCCAGGGTAGGGACCCTGTTTTATTCTTCTGTGACCCCAGATGTACCCACAGAGCCTGCATGAGGTAGGAAGTAGCCCCGAGTTCAAGTTTATTGAGTGAAAAGGCGGAGGAGGGGGCAGAAGGGCAAACCCATCAGGAAACCAAAAATGTTTTCTGGGGCAGGCAGGAGCTGAAACAAGATGAGGAGACAATTGTTGACTCTCTCTCCTCCCTTGTCCTTCCCCGGTGCTAATCCTAGTGCCTCCACCACCTCCCAGGCAGGCGTGAAGCTGTGGATCTTTCCTAATTGAGAAGGCAAACATCTTCTGTCTAGTCAAGGCAGCAGCAGCATCAAGGCGGGTTGTGCAGGCGGAGCGCGTGAGCTGGCAGCGCCCCACACGCTTCCTTTCCTGGCTGCTTTTCTTACTGCTGTCGCAGCGTTTAACTCTCCCTGCGTAAATGCCATCTTCTTTGAAGGTTCCCCAAAGAGAATGCTGCTGTCTCAACAGAGGTGGCTTTTGTGGGAGGTAGTGGGGGTCGAGGGGTCTCTACTGTGGAGAAGCGTTCATCCCCCCCACTCCTCTCTCCCGGGTCTGCTCCCACATTCTTGATTTCATTTTCATGTGATAAAAATTGAGATGTACAACCCTTGTCTCAGCTAACACAGGCGGCAGTCAACTGGAAAGCTCTTTGTTCTCTGGAGTGGGAGGGCCACAGCGGGAGACAGGCTCTTGGGAAGTGTCTCTGGGGGACTCTCTCGGGACATGAGTCTTTCCTTGATCGCCCTGGCTCTCCAGCCCACGCATGCTCACATGTACACATGACACCCACACAGCACACACTCACTTTCACATGCTCGCACATACATGTAATGTGTCCCTTTCCCCACTGACAAAAAACAAAACAAAAAACAAAAACTAGGTGTTCAGTTGTGCTCAGGTTCAGCTACTTCTGATGGATGGATGGAAGGATGGATGGATGAATGGATGGATGGATGGTTGGATGGATGGATGGATGGATGGATGGAACAGAGGGTGGTCTCCCTGGAGCAGAGTACTACCTGAGGTATGACTAAGATCTGAGGACTAGGATGGAACTGGGACACTATAAGCTGTGTCAGGGCCCTAGATGGTGGTATCCCGGCCTAGAGCCCTGGTATTCATGTGCAGAAAGGCTGCTGCTACAGCCGGTGGAGCACTTGACTGCCCCACCAAGAGAATAAAAAGCTGTGCATGGCAGTGTAATCATAGCACTTGGAAGACTAAGGAAAATTGTGAGTTCAAGGCCAGCCTGAGCAGCATATGAGCCCCCGTCTCAAAAAAACACAAGCAGAGAGGCAAGACAAATTCATGAGGTGCAGATGGGTCCCCCAAACTGGATGATGAGTGGAAAGACAGGAGAGCTGAAGGGATTAGGGGGGGTCTTAGTTCTTTGGCTTGGAAGGAGGCATTCTCTGACTCAGAGAACAAACCAGAAGGGGAGATGATAAACTTGAAGGGTGTGGTGAGTGCGAAAGGCATCCTGGGAGAGATGCCCAGTGGACAGCAGAGCAGGTGGGTGTTCAGGAGCAAGGCCTAAGCCGGGGAGAGTCAAGAGCAGTGCAGGTAGAAATTGTGGTTACTTCATGGACAGAAAGAAAAGCAGTGGTGCCCAGGAGACTTATCTAAAGAAAGCAGTGGAAGAGCTGATAGCACAGTGGGTAGAGACACAGGGGACTGGGCTACCTTCAAAACCCAAAAGCTGGGCGGAGAGCATGGTGGGTAGAGACACAGGGGACTGGACTGCCTTCAAAACCCAAAGGCTGGGCGGAGAGCATGGTGGGTAGAGACACAGTGGACTGGGCTGCCTTCGAAACCCAACAGCTAGGTGGAGAGCGTGGTGGGTAGAGACACAGGGGACTGGGCTGCCTTTGAAACCAAAGGCTGGGGCAGACAGATGGCTCAGCAATTATGAGCACTGCCTGCTCTTCCAGAGGACCTTGGTTCAATTCCCAGCAACCACATGGTGCTCACGGCCACCTGCAACTCCAGTTCCAGGGAATCCAGTGGTCTCTTATAAATGTGGACACCAGGCCTATGTGTGGCATATGGACATACACGGAGGCAAAATGCCTATACATATAAAATTTTAAAATGAAATAAAATAAAACAATAAAACAA
Source organism: Uromys caudimaculatus (assembly GCA_028551405.1). Lineage (NCBI taxonomy): Eukaryota > Metazoa > Chordata > Mammalia > Rodentia > Muridae > Uromys > Uromys caudimaculatus. The sequence goes on from CM052702.1 coordinate 114,029,022, forward strand.
AATTAATATTTTTAGAAAAGAAATCAAAGCCAAAGACTTGTCCAAAGATCACCAGTCCAAGGACAACCAGAGGTCAGCAAGAGAGGACACAAGGGTCATCAGAAATGTCACCCAGGACCCAGGAAGGTCCAGTAAGAGCAGGTTCAGGAAGGTCAGCTACCCGGGTGCAGAGACAAGGCCCTGTGGACCGTGAACAAAGATTGTTGAAATCTGACTTCAAGGCAAAGGAGGCCGTGGCTCTACAGGACTTGTGTTCCTTCATGTAATTTTGCCAGAAAATATCCATGGGAGTTTTCCAGGCCAGAGGGATGGCAGTGGAAAGAGAGAGGGGGAGGGGTATATGAGACGGTGTTCCTCATGGAGAAGGTGGCAGGGTGGGCCCTGGAGATGGTGATAAACTGATAAACAGGCTCATCTGAAGAAGGGTAGGAGGTACCACTGGAGTGACAAGCATGGTGGCCCCCCCTGGATGAGCTGTTGGGCTATAACCCACAAAACTTTAGGACTCTTTCTCAGAGTTGTGCTGGTGGCTGTGTTGACGGCTCAGTCAGTGAAGTGCCTGCCACACAAGCATGAGCTCCTGAGTTCAGATTCCCAATACCCAAGTAAAAAGCCGAGTACAGCATCGTGTGCCCAAAACCCAATGCTAGGGAGACAGAGATAGGGGCACCCCTGGAGCTTGCTTAACTCGTCAGTGTAGTCAGTCAGCAAGTTCCAGATTCAGTAAGAAACCCTGTCTCAAAAGATTAAGGTGGAGATCAATTACTGAAGGCACACCCACCGTATATGTAGATTGATACCTGAGCACCTACGCGCACATATAGGTATACATACAATAAACAAACAAATACATAAATGACATCAGCTCCATTCCTCCACTGCTGCCCCCAAGCTTGGAGGGATATTTCCAGTTCCAGTGTGTGTGTGTGTGTGTGTGTGTGTGTGTGTGTGTGTCTGTGTGTCTGTATGTCTGTGTGTGTCTGTGTGTGTGTGTCTGTGTGTGTTTGTGTCTGTGTGTGTGTGTGTGTCTGTGTGTGTGTGTGTCTGTGTGTCTGTGTGTCTGTGTGTGTCTGTGTCTGTGTCTGTGTGTGTGATATCTCAGCCCCTGACCTCATTGTATAGCCCTTGGAAGTACCTCTGACCCCTACCCATCTTGGTATACAGAGGCCTGCACCACCCTGGACCACTTCCTGCTAAACATAGTTAGTGAATGACCATCTGAGATTTAGAACATTTGCCAGCCATTCCTCTCCTGCCATTTTATGATGGAGGGACTGAGAAGTCAGGACTTCTGTTCAAAGTCACAAAGCTGGTGGAGGAGCACCTCCTGTGGTCTAGGGATCTGTGCCATCTGTCCCAGTCTGCCACCCCTGCCTGGGGACCAGCTCCTGTCCCTGAGTAGGGACAGCAGTACTTCAGCTACATTACTAAGTGTAGCTCTGTCTTCTGCTCTCATCCATACCCTTCCCTGGCCCTGACCACCATCCGGAACCTGAGAGTGTGCGTGGGGGTACCATGCTCCCCAAACCTCTCTTCCCTCTGCCTCCAGAGGACACTCAGAGAACCCATGACTCAGCTGCATGGCCCTCCTAGCCAAGGAGCAGGCTGCTCCCAGCTCATCAGCTCTCCCTTCACTGAGGCCTTGCAGTAGAAGAGTATCTGTCCCTGTGCTACAGGAGACACAGAGCCTCAGAGAAGTGAAGCAACTTCCTCCTGGTCACATAGCCTGAAGTACCCAGGCCAGATTAAGATCCAAGCCTATCGACTCCCTAATGTCATTTTCTTCTCTCGTTGGTTGTCCTCTGGAAGCCAGATTTTATTCACCCTAGTGTGGTGGCAGTCTAGAGACAAGTGCTAACACTGACATACAAGTTCCTCATGTGGGAACTTGAGGACCTCCTTCTGGGGGTCCTTTTAACTGTGACTTAAGAAAGCCCTGGCTGAAAGTTCTGGAAACATCGGGAGAGGTTTCGTCCTCAATGCTCCCTGAGCTAAAGCTGAGACCAAGACGCCCTGGGGCTGTGATGGAGACTTTAATTGTTCATAGCAAGGATGACTGCCCATAGGATGGACTAGGATGGAGACAGGCTATGGGGACAGATCTTCCACTGAAGATACCACAGTGGAGGATGCGAATAAACAACTCCTTTGTCGCTCCAAGATTCTGCGGCTCTGTGAAGATGCAGCATGTGGCTCGGGCCTACCTCTCCCTGGCACTCCCCCACCTCCCTACTCCTGGCAGCACCTAGGAATGGACTGGTCCCAGGAATGGGAGCCACATGGTCAAAGAAATGGAGCCCAATCACCCTGAGTTTTCCTCCAACTGAAGGTTTCATCCACTTCATGGTCATAAGCCTCTTCTCTTGCTGCTGTTGTCGGTAGGTTTTGTTGTTTTGTTTTGAGACTACAGTGAAGGCTGACTGGTCTGGAACTCACTGTGGAATCTAAACTAGCCTCGAATCTCTGGCAATCCTCCTGACTCAGCCTCCCAAGGACTGAGATTGCAGGCGTTCAAGCAGTAGCACGCTATCCCAGCTCGCGTTGCCTCCCCTCCCCTCTAGCTAACCACTCGGGATGCCAGGCATCCGGCTGAGGCGGAAGGAAGAAACGGCACTGTGTGCATAGCTGTACTGCAGAGGCCTCTAGAGACCTAAGGCTACCACCAGGCAGGGAAGGAACCCGCCAGCATGCTCCCAATCCCTATGTGCTTCTGCCTTCTATCTTCCTAGCCTGTGTACCCAGTGGCCATATAAAAGGGAAAGCCAGAGGCAGGGGAGCCCCTGGAGGTCGAGGGCTGAACAGACACATGAAGACCAGCCATACACCCAACCCACTTTCGCCCTGTCTCCTTGCTTGTACCTCTGCTCCACTTCCTCATGCAAGAGAGTTGTGCCAGCAGCAGGCATGGCTTCTGCCAGCACCCTGCCCTTGAGATTGTATCTCCCAGGCCAGGTAGCCCAGCAAGGCACTGCCCCAAAGAAAGACCTCAGAGGGATCTGTCAGGCTGGTAACTCATCCGGTTGCCTCTTGGTGTGTTTATAGTGGTCCGTGTCTTTATTATCATCTGACTACCAATGAATGAGGGAGAGAAGTGTGCCCTAAGGAAGGGAGAGCCAACCCTTCCCAGAAACCTCTGGCCAGGTCTGGAAACAAAAAGATGGGCCTTTTGGCTCCTGTCAGGCTCCTGTCAGCCTGGCTGGCAGCTGAAGGTCAACTCTTCACACTTATCCCCCAAGGAAACATAGGGCACTCCCTTGGGCTACTTCCCCAGTAAATCTTTAAGATTACTGCTTCCAGTTCAGAGCCATCAAGGGTTCCAGTGGCTTCTCTTCCTCCTCTTCCTCCTCCTCCTCCTCCTCCTCCTCCTCCTCCTCCTCCTCCTCCTCTTCCTCCACCTCTTCCTCCTCCTCTTCTTCTTCTTCCTTCTCATCTTCCTCCTTTTCCTCCTCCTCTTTCTCTTCCTCATCTAGAAGTTGTACCTGGAGATTCAGAGACAGTTCTGACCTGCAGGACAGGGATTTCTGTTCTCTCAGCCAGTGCCTGCCACACTCCTCTAGACTCTACCCATAAGGACCCAGGTGGCAAAGGAGGCTAGTAACAAAGGCTTCCTGCTGATGCCTGAGGTTCCGCATCCAGGAGCCACTTCTTAGCTAAATACCACCCTCTCCATGCTTGGTACTGACCTTTTGAAGCCATTCGCTTGACTTGGTATTTAGAGAACAGCCCTGTCTCTGGGGAACCAGGGAAGGAATACTTACTGCTTCAGAAGGCCAGCCCCCAAAGAGAAGAAAGAGCAAAAGCTAACCCCTCCCTCCTGAGGCAGAAACAACCCTCAGTCCTGATTCTTCTGCCCTGCAGCAGGATTGTTTTGTTAAATGCCCAAAATGCTATTTTAACAGCTTCACTCCTGGTCTCCAAATGGCTGTGCACAGGTGTCCACATCACCCATGAAAGCACCCATATGTGTCCGTGTTTGTGTGCGTGTGTGTGTGTGTGTGTGTGTGTGTGTGTGTGTGTGTGTGTGTGTGTGTGTGTTGTTTCAGAAGGAAGTGAGTCTCCTTCCTGGGCATGAGCAGAAAGGTTATGGGTAGGGATATTTGTTACAGTTATTTGACTGTGTTTGTTCTGTGTTGTCTGGGTCTGTGCCTGTGTCTGTGTCTGTGTCTGTGTCTGTGTCTGTGTCTGTGCCTGTGCCTGTGCCTGTCTGTGCCTGTGTCTGTGTCTGTGTCTGTCTGTGTCTGTGCCTGTGCCTGTGCCTGTGCCTGTCTGTGCCTGTGCCTGTGCCTGTGCCTGTGCCTGTGCCTGTGCCTGTCTGTGCCTGTGTCTGTCTGTGCCTATGTCTGTGTCTGTGTCTCTGTCTGTGTCTGTGTTTGTGCCTGTGTCTGTGCCTGTGCCTGTGCCTGTGCCTGTGCCTGTGTCTGTGCCTGTGCCTGTGCCTGTGCCTGTGTCTGTGTCTGTGCCTGTGCCTGTGTCTGTGCCTGTGCCTGTGCCTGTATATGTGTCTGTCTCTGTCTGTG
>CM052702.1:114034038-114055324 GCA_028551405.1 Uromys caudimaculatus
CTGTGCCTGTGCCTGTGCCTGTGTCTGTGTCTGTGCCTGTGCCTGTGTCTGTGCCTGTGTCTGTGCCTGTGTCTGTGCCTGTGCCTGTGCCTGCCTGTGCCTGTGTCTGTGTCTGTGTCTGTCTGTGCCTGTGCCTGTGCCTGTGCCTGTGCCTGTGTCTGTGTCTGTCTGTGCCTGTGTCTGTGTCTGTGTCTGTGTCTTTGTCTGTCTGTGCCTGTGTCTGTGTCTGTCTGTGTCTGTGTCTGTGTCTGTGTCTGTCTGTGCCTGTGTCTGTGTCTGTGTCTGTGTCTGTCTGTGTCTGTGCCTGTGCCTGTGCCTGTGCCTGTGCCTGTGCCTGTGCCTGTGTCTGTGTCTGTGCCTGTGCCTGTGCCTGTGTCCACACCTGTGCCTGTGCCTGTGCCTGTGTCCACACCTGTGCCTGTGCTTGTGCCTGTGCCTGTTCCTGTGTCTGTTCCTGTGCCTGTATCTGTGTCACCTTCCCCTGTGCCTGTGCCTGTGCTGTCTATGGCAAAAGCATCAACAGGCTGCTGCATGTGTCAGTGGTGGGATCAGAGGTTCTGATCACATACTTCTGGACAAAGGTCCCAAGTGCATTTGTGAACCTAGAAGGCACAAGCTCTGAGTGTGATGTTCATTTAGCATAGTCAGGAAGGATGCAGGCTCATTCCTGTGGTAAGGAAGTAGAATCTCTAAGGAGTTTGCAGGGGTTACATGGGGTGGGGGACACTATATGCAATAACCTATCATGTGGGCTCCCACCCCGGACCTCCAGGCTCATACCTGTCTACTCCAACTCCCCAGTACCTAGTCCCCCCCCCCCATCGGACTGTGGGGTAACAAGGAGATTTCCAAGTTGATAAGTATGGCCGTCCTGGGACCTGGTGGACTCTATGTTGCCCATTGTGCCTTCTGTTGGCCAGGGAAGCCCGATTTGCCTCCCTGGACTTGGTAGGTTGATGTCATGCCCAAGAGCTGATTTTCAGCAAGGTCTGCTGAGAAGCCCATGCCCAACACAGCAGCTCCTCAGACTCAGCAGGCCCTCAGGAACAGAGTAGAATTAATGAGCAGAGTCACCAGAAGCATGGGCTAGGTGTGGCGCAGAGAAGGTTCCAGAGCCATAGTGCAAATGATAGGCTGCAACGGAAGATGTTTGGCCATGCCACTGACCTGCAGCAGCACTGCACTCATCAACTGGAGACTGAACTGTGGGTGCCATGGGGTTACCCAGATTTCATCAGAGCCAAACCCTCAGCAAGCATGGGCTCCTGCTGGCAACTCTAACTGAGCAGATCTTGGAAGTGAAGCTGCCTTTGGCAGAAGGAATTTCCATCACCCTAGGCGACACTGGATCTCCAAGGGTAGCTCCTACCCAGTAACCTGTGCTCCCAGAGTAGAAAAGTCTGGTGCCTTTGCCACTCTCCGGGATAACACCGAAGGGCCATCCCAGGTCTGAGGGGATTTCAGGGCCAATTGAATCCTTTGTGGCTACAGTAACACTGAGAACTGGGTTGTGAGCAATGTTGGTCCTTCCACCCCTCAGAATACAGAAGCACCCCAGGTAGACTTTCTGTCATCAAATCTCCATCTCAAAGGGGGATGTTCACAGATGGAGGAAGTTGACCAAGAAGACATCTGTCAGATAAATATAGGGACCCAAGGAGATGGCTTGTGGGTCCATGAATACAGCCAAAGAAGAGAGGAAGAAGGAGGAAGAAGAGGAGGAGAAGGAGGAGTAGGAGGAGGGAAAGAGGGAAGAAGATAAACAGAGAACCAAAGATGAACTTCTGTAGAGCCAGGATTCAGGCAGAGACCATTTGACCTGAGAGATGAGAGAAAACAGCAAGATCTTTTTGTCAGAAAATTAAGAAGGCCAAACACCTCACTGAAGCAGTGGGCCCTGGCCTTTTGGGGGTAGAATGACCCTTTCTCAGGGGTCACCCAAGACCATCTACATTATCAGACACTTATATCATGACTCATAACAGTAGCAAAATTACAATTATGAAGTAGCAAAAAAAATGCTTTTATGGTCAGGGGTCACCACAACAAGAGGGACTGTGTGCAGGGTCACAGTGTTAGGAAGGTTGACAACCACTGAGCTAGAGAGAGGCTCAAGAGCATGGAACAAAAACAGAAATCCTGACAGGGTTAGCAGAAGAACGTAGCCAGTGACTTTAACCAGAGCAGTGCCCAGAGATGGTGGTATAGAGGGGCGTGATCCCAGAGTGACCCTAAGTGTGGATAACAGAGACATCTTAGGTCATACTTGGAAGAGAAGAAATCAAGAAGAAAGATGGTGCAGCGTCTGCAAGTGATGCTATTAATTTCGTTGTGATTGTTTTTAAAATTGGAGGCAGTTGAGCGCAAACCTGGAGACTTTTCCAGCCAGAAGGCTGTATCCATTCACGGCCCCTGGAGACATCGCAATATCTGTCCGTGCGGGCTTTCTTCTGCCAACAGTAAAATTGATCGTCCTAACCACTTAAACAAGAGAGATCCATTACTGTGAACTAAAAGGACACTTGTCAACTACGGGAACACCCTACATGAGTTAAAACAGTGGCAGCTGGCAGCAGTCTCAGCAGACTTTTGGGATCTGCTTGAAGGTGTCCTACGGTTGGCCATTATTACAGCCATGCTCTAGCTGCCATTTAGCCTTGGAGTGAATCCCAGAACCAAATCTTAGAGTCCACTGTCTCTACAGCAAGGTGACATGGGAACTTCGAATCCCACATCTGTGACTCCCAAATTGCCCTTGTTTGGAGCAACCTTGTAGTTTGGGTAGACCAGAAGTCTGCCCTGGCTCAATAGCCAAGGCATGCATGTGGCTCACTTGTTCTTGCCAAGGAGGGGTACTGTGGCCAGGCAAGGAAGAATTCTGAGATTTGATGCCATTGTAATTCTGAATAGAAGGCTGGCCAGAGGAATAAATTGTGTATCCAGGCTCTGTTAATCCCAGGAAAACTGAGTGTGAATCCTGGTCTCAACACTGCCTCTGCTGCAGAGATTGAGACCTGATTTACACATCTGTGCTTTCCTGGTGATCATAAAAGAAGCCTTTTAGGATGTGAGCCAGGGCTGATATTGCAGATAAATACATTCATCAGGAAATTCAGCTCTTATCGCTCTGTTTTGACAAGCACAGTTTCAGGTCTCTTTGTGACCCAATATGGCTGAAAAAAAGCACCATCCAGTACATCTGCAGTCTAGGCATGAGGAATGAAGGCAAGGGGAGAAAACAAGAGACAGACCATCTTTTTAATGATACTTTTAAAAAATGGTTCTTTTCTACTGAGGGCCACGTCTGGGACCATGGCCATGCAGCAGGAGGCAGGAGAGGTCTGTGTCAATATTCATGGCCCATAATGCCACCAAAGGCCATGTGGACATCACCTGGGACCTTGTTAATTTTCAAGGACTATGCAGAACTGGCCTGGCCCGTCATCAGGTACAGCGCTCGGGAGAGTGGCTTCCGTACCTTGCCCAGACAGCAGAGTAGACTGGCTATGGCAGCAGGGGTGGGGGTGAGCCAGCCTGAGGGCATGAAACCAGGAGATCTGGTCCCGTCTCTTGCTGGCTGTGGCATTTGGTGAACTAGCCAGGGTAGCAAGAGAGAGCTCACTCTGCTGGTGTGGGTACAGGAGATCTGGCAAGCTGACCAACTCAGCTACCACCCAGGCCCAAATCTAGGACTTTGAGCTCGCCCACCCCAACATCTACCCCATCTATAAACTGCTGGAGCACGTAAAGGGACCAGTTCTGCAAATCCGAAGCTTCAGGATCTCCTTGACGCAGGGCAACAACGGGATATCCTAGAGGAGTCCAGTGAGGATTCAGTATTGATAGTGCAGCAGAAGCCAGAGCCGCCAACCAGACCAATGAACGTTTGCAAGTAAAGATACATAAACAAAAGGTTATACTGTGTGACACACTGTGACACACTGCAGCTTCCACACTGAGGTGGTTTATTTATTTATTTTCTTTTGGCAGGGAGGTTGCAAAGGTGGAGGATGGGGAGATGAGTGGGATTGGGGTGCATGCTGTGAAACTCACAAAGAATCACTAAAGAGTTGTTGTTTTTTTGTTTTTTGTTTTTTGTTTTTTTAAAAGATCATTGTCACTTAATCACTGGCAAAATTTAATAACAAAGCCCTATCTAGTGGCAAGGAGGCTGAGAAATGGACTCTTATCTTATCTTAGGTTTTGCTAACTAGTTTTATGTCAACCTGACACAGCTAGAGTCTTCAGAGAGGAGGGAGCCTCAAATGAAAAAAAAAAAAAAAAAACACCCACATCCATAAGATCAAGCTATAAGAAAGCGTGTAGAGCATTTTCTTAATTAGTGATTGATGGGGAGGGCCCAGCCCACTGTGGGTGGAGCCAACCCTGGGATTAGTAATTGATGGGGAGGGCCCAGTCCACTGTGGGTGGAGCCAACCCTTGGTTGGTGGTTCTGGATTCTATAAGAAAGCAGGCTGAGCAAGCCTTGAGGAGCAAGTCAGTAAGCAACACCCCTCCATGTCCTCTGCATCAGCTCCCGTCTCCAGGTTCCTGCTTTGTTTTAGTTCCTGTCCTGACTCCCCTTAATGATGAACAGCAATGTGGAAATGTAAGCCGAATGAACCTTTGGCTCCCCAAGTTGCTTTGGTCGTGGTGTTTTATCACAGCAATAGTAACCCTGACTAAGACACAAGCCAAATAAAATAAGGGCTGCTCGTTTTGAGGAAGGAGACAAGATGGTGGAATAAGCTACTAGGGTGCTTCTCCTTGCCCATTATCTGAGGCAAGTCCCCTGAGCCTTCCGGGCCTTGACTTTCTAACCTGCAGATAAGGATAACTGCCCTGTCTTGCCTTCACTGGTATGACCACTGGTGGTGTAAAATCATACATCACAGAGCTCAAGAGCATCAGTGAGGTGATCGATTGGGAGTGGTGGGGACTGGGAGTGGGAGGTGGGGACTGCACTGTAGGTGCAGAAGGAGATTGCTGTTCAATTCTGGCCTTTGGGGGAGATCGTCTCAGTTTTAAAATATAATGACAATTGGGACTATCTATCAAACCTCTGTAATTTCAAATTTGCCATAATTCTCTTTTACAAAAGCCCGTCAAAGTGGATATTTGCACAGCTCAGCATGAACGGTTCTATTTGAGGAATGAAACCCTGGAGTAGGAGATGTTCATGCCCTGGGATAGTGACACCGTCCTTGAAGCTTCACCTACTCTCAAGACACTTCAGTTTCTCTTAGTATCATAAGCACCTGGTGGCGAAAGCTTGTAAGAGCAAAAGGCAGCATGTACTATCTGAGTTCGTGACTTTGGGTGTGCATACCTGTGTGCTAGCAAGTCCTGCAGGCCATTGTATCCCACCACAGACTATCTGATTAGGGCCAATAAACCTTCCATGGGTTACTTGGCTCTGTGTGCACTGTCTTCCTTCCATCAAGCAAACAATTTGAGCAAATCAACCCAAGTTTGCATAGGAGCCCTGGGTGGCTGGCTGCAATTTAAATGTATATGTGCCTCTAGCCACGTGACTTGGCCCAAATCCTTCTGTAAACCACAGGGACGGCGATGGTGGGAAGGCTAGCACAATCTTCATGTGCTTCTATTTATCAGCAGTCTTCTGAACCCAAGCCTACCTACAGACTTAGTTCCTCTTGCTCACTAGCTTTTACGTTTAGATTGTCCCTACTTGGTCATCCCAACAGGGGATGGAGGAGATCCTCAGCAGGCCGGCCTCTGCACATGCTGGTTCTCCAACTAGCATCTCTGAAGGCCTGCCTCTTTGACATCCAACCTGAAGGTATCTCCACCCCAAGATCTAGCTCAGCTTTGTCTCCAGAGACTCCTCCCTTTCTTGCACAAAATGATCTAAAGGTGCAGCCATCATTCACGGGACTGCAGGGTTACATTTTGACCTCTGGACCAGAGGTACCAGCCCAGAGGCAACACAAGTTACCGCAGGGACTAAGCATAACTCCAGAGTGAGAAGTCCATGTTGTTTTGTCTGATCTCCTATCGCGTTACAGTACACATTTCTCACAGTTCATGTCTCCCCTTGCTCTCTCAGCTCTGGCTAGCCCTTCTCCCTTCTATAGGTGGTATACCCATCTCCGATTCCTCAAACCCCGCTAACTGTCCTCTAACTCAGTGTTGAATTAGGTTGCTTCTCAAACCTCAGGAAACATCGACCCCCCCTAGCCAATGTTAATATTCCTTTGGGCCAATGTGCCCAGGTTTTAGAGGTTCCTGTATCCCGCTTCCATCTCTCACTTCACATTCACGATCTGCAGTTTTGGGTGGACAGGCTCCTGAGGCTTTTTGACGGCCCGTTTTCCCCTGAACTGGATCGGATCTTGTTAGCATGTCTCATAAAGGAACACTCATAAGGATGGGTCTGTGTGTAATGACACTACCATAAAACTTTACATGTTTAAAATGATCTTGGACTTGGTGTCTTCCATCTGGTCAGCATGTTCCCCGGGAAGTGGCATTGAGTTTTCCAGGCATGAGTGTGTGTTGGCAGCTGGGAAACTCCAGGCGGTTTGGATGTTGCTGGTGGCATTTGCTCTTACAACACCATTTCAAAACATAAAGCAGGGCTCGCTCTCTTCTCTTCAGTAACTTCCCATCCTCCAAGAAGGGTGGTGAATCTCCAGCTCCCCATCTAGTCCACTTTTGCTCTAAAACACAAGGGACCAGCACTGTACTGTCACCACTTAAAGGACATGTTAAGGTTAGTCACTCTTGGCCATGCTCTAATTCCCTGAAACTTTTGTTCCTTTGTTGTGTGTGTCAGCGTCTGTCCCTCACCCCCCCGCAGGGCACAGTCTCAGAGGACTTGTCTGCTGTTCTTTCTCCAGCACCTAGTTCATGCCTGTGAATGGTGGACAGTCCACCATATTGACTAGATGAAGGCACTGCTGGAAGGAAGCAAGGAGTGAAGAGTTGTGTCCTGGTAATGCTTACCAGGCAGGGAAAGGTGCTGTCTGGGGGCAGTCTAGAGGTCAGCAAACATCAGCCTCAAACCTGCCAGCCCCTTGGCCAGCCCTGCCCACTAACATGAGTGGCCCCCAAATCACCTAGAGGGTGCATATTGCCTTCTGACCCACACCTCTTGAGTCAGACTCACCTCCCCTGGCAGCAAGGGGTGGAACAGAGCTTGGAGAATCCATCCATCACTCAGGGAGAAGAGCCACAAATTCTGAGGTCTCTGTTTATGCCTGTCACATTCAAGGGTGAACTTGCCATGACCGTGGTACATGGCCACTCCTCTCTGCTGACAGCTGTGCTGGCTCAGGGACTTGTCCAGTGACAGATCTGTTGTCTGTTCAGCAACATCAAGTGGCTGCTCCTAGGGCCAGGGCCAGGTGGCTGCTGGAGGTGGAGACTAACACATCCAGGGAGAGACTTTCTTCCTGGAAACGTCTTGTGCCCGGGCGGGGCCAGCAGGAAGCTCTGGAACAATTCTCGAACTGTTGCTACATTGTTATGGTTTGAACCTGACAGTTGGCTAACGTGGTTGACCATTTGGCTGCTAACTAGTGGTACTGTTTTGGGAGGCTGTGGGACCCTGAGAGGTGAGGCCTGGAGGAAGTAAGTCACCAGAGGTACGCCCCCCACTTCCTGTCTGCTTTCTACTTCCTGTTCTATCGGGATCTGAGGAGTCTAACTACATATTCCTGCATGACTTCCTGCCGTGATGGACTGTATCCCCTCACACTGTGACTTAGCTAAACCGTTTCTCCTCATCTTAACTCCAGGTCCTTCCTTCCTCAGCAAGCAATGCCTCCACTCCCTCTGGGAACTGGACCAACAACAGGGTCTTGGTAAAAGGCTCACACAGCGGCTGATGGGAAGTGAACACTCAAAAACAGCACCAAGATACCATTTTTATCCTTGCCCTGTTGTTTATAGATGGGATCCTCGCCTATGTTTTCTGTCCAAACGTCCTACAGAGGAAATAGTCCAATCCTTATAGTGTTGCCAGAGAGGCGTGGTGACTTAAATATGATTGGCCCAGGGAGTGGCAGCAGTAGGAGGTGTGACCTTGTTGGAGTAGGTGTGGCCTTGTTAGAGGAAGTGTGTCACTGTGAGGGTGGGCTTTGAGACCCTCCTCCTAGCTGCCTGAGGAGCCAGTCTCCTAGTGGCCGGCCTTCAGATGAAGATGTAGAACTCTCAGCTCCTCCTGCACCATGCCTGCCTGGACGCTGCCCTGCTCCTACCTTGCTGATAATGGACTGACCCTCTGAACCTGTAAGTCGGCCCTCTGAAATGTTGTCCTTATAAGAGTTGCCTTGGTCATCGTGTCTGTCCATAGGAGTAAAACCCTAACTAAGACAGAGGAAAAGGAGCCAAGTGGCAAACCTCAGGCTCCCCACCTTCAGCTCCAAGAACCAGCTCTGCTGTGCTGGCAGGTGAGGGAGAACAGTCGTGGTCCCAGAGGAGGCCTGGGAGCCCCAAGAGCAGCCCAAAGACAGCATCTGGGCCTGGAGAACATAACAACTTGTCTGGATGTGTTTCACTCAGAAAATAGGAGACAGTTCACACTGAACCCCCCTCCTCCAGAGCCTGTCCCTCTGCCCCTGAGGATCCATGATCACACTGCCCCCTGCCTCTTCCCCAACTTGTGTCACCCCTACCTATCCCAGTTGAGCCACCCTTTCTGCTCAGACTGCCACCCTCTTTCCTCCCAGCACCTCCCTCTTGTCCCAACCCTCACTGACATGAGTGACAGCAGATGCTTCAATGGCATTTCCCTTCCTAGCCAGCAAGTGTGTGTTCACACTGGGCTCCTCCAGACTCACACTTTACCGTCAAAGGACTGACCCTGATGACATCCCAGGCACGGCACTCTGGGCAGATAGGAAGAGATGGGGTGGGGCAGGGAGGTTACTGAAATGAAAGTTGAGGTCTATGTGGTCTCAATAAACTGGGCCCTCCCAGGCTAGTGCATGTGGCCTTGAACTCCTTGCAGGAATCCCCTCTGTTCTTCTTTCTTCTCTCATTAGTGATGCAACCAAAGACCTCCTCCATTGTCCCAAAGGAGCAACTTACACCTGGCCCTATCCCTCAAGACAACTGTCAGCCCTTTGAAGAATCCAGGTCAGTGAATCAGCCAATCATTCTGAAGACTTTATCTGCTGGGGCCCAAAGCCAGAGTAGAAGTGAAGCCCTCCCTGTGTGGCCTGGGAGGTACCTGTCCACTGTGACTATGTGGGCAGTAACTTCCATTTATCCCTAACCTCTGGACAGAGGGAACTCCAGGCTGGGTCCTTCCTAGTCAGCACTTTGTTGCCCATGGAAAATGGTCAGTTTTCCTGCAAACGGTTCAGTGAATAGCTGTCACATGGGCAGTGCATGGCAGTCCCCAGTGTTTCCATCTCATCCCCAGAGCCTGCCATCTTTCCGGGGCCTCCAGGCCACACAGAGCTGTTCCTCATCTCTGTCCCTCACCCAGAGCCCCTCTCTTCAAAGGACCCAGGAGAGGCCAATGGGTGCCCCTGCTCACCAACCTTCAGCTTGGCCTCTGGCACCGTGACCCAGCCTCAGAGGCATGAAAAAGATTCTCCCGCATTCCTTCTCAGGTGGGAATCTAGCGCTAGGCAAGGCCATTCCCTGGGGCCTTTGTCTCCTCTCCATCTCTTCACAAGTGAAATGAAAGAAGAAAGCCAGATGGAGTCTGAGGCTCTTCCACCCTGACATGGAGGCTGGGGTTTGAGGGTTGTTCCCACACACACACCCAACTTGAATTTGTCTTGAACAGTCCAGCACCTTCAAACACTGGGTTCTGATGTCTGGGATGTAGTTATTCCCTCCAGGGAATGCTGGCAGCTTCCTCTGGTTTCTGTGGAAACAACCCCATTTATTAAGCTTTGTGACACCATCCAATCCACGGAGCACACACTTATTTACATCGGTAAGAGTGATAATCACCAGTTACTGCAGGATGCAGAGCCGACGGGCGCCTCCTGCACTGCTTTGGGATGTGAAGACAGCCACTGTACCCAGAAGACAGTCTGACAGTTTCTCTTTTTAAGATTTATCTTTATTTTTATAATAACTATGGGTGTGTGCGCCCATGTGCACTTACTGAGGGCAGAAGAGGGCACCCAGGTCTCCCAGAGATGGAGTTACAGACCCTTGTTAGTCACCTGACTGGGGTGCTGAGAAGCAAACTACTGCAAGAGCAAAGAGTGTGTCCTTAAGAGCTGAGCCATCCCTCCAGCCTGCTCCCATGGTTTCTTAAGAAGTTTGTTACCTTACACATTACAACCACCTCTGTCCTAGGTCGTTCCTTAGTAGAAAAATGAAAATTTACCTTCATGCAAAAACATGTCCTCAGATATCCATGGCAACGTCACGGATAATTTCCTAACAGTGGAAACAAACTACATGCACTTTCTTTTCTTTCCTTTTTCTTTTCTTTTCTTTTTGTTTTTTGTTTTGTTTTTCAAGAGAGGGTTTCTCAGTGTAACCAGCCCTGGCTGCCTGGACTCGCTTTGTAGACCAGGTTAGCCTCACACTCACAGAGATCGTTCTGCCTCTGCCTTCCAAGTACTTGGATTAAAGGCGTGCACCACCATGCCTGGCTTCTTATTTTTAATTATTTCCTCTATTTTCTGAGATTACAATATAATAGCATCATCTTTCCCCTTCCTTTCCTTCCTCCAAATCCCCCCATAGACCCCTCCCCATTCTCTTCCAAAATTGGGACTGTCTTTTTTTCATTAGCCATTGTTCCAGGCATATACATACATGCATACACACATACATGCACGCATGCATGCATACACACATACATGCACACATGCATACGTACATACATACATCCCTGACTATAACCTACTCAGTCTGTATGCTGTTCCTTGCATGTTTTCTAGGCTGACTATTTGGCACTGGATAAACAGCGTGCTCCTCCTTAAGGAAGACTTCTGCTCTTGGCCTTCCTTAGCTGCCTGTAGTTCTTTGTGTAGGCCTCCTTGGCTTTCTTCCACTCACTTTAGCTTGTCTATTGTTATCCATCCCTAACTACATTCTAAATATTTATCCTTATACCCACAGAGAAGTGTCACACTGGCTAGTTTTTATGTCAACTTGACTCAAGATAAGGTCATCTGAGAGGAGGGGGCATCAATAGAGAAATTGTCTCCATGAGCTCTGCTGTCAGTTAGCCTGTGGGGTATTTTCTTAATTAGTGATTGATGTGTCTGTCAGGGCCTAGCCCATTGTGGCTGGTGCCATTCCTGAGCTGATGGTCCTGGGTTCTATAAGAAAGCAGGTTGAGCAAGCCACAGAGAGTAAGGCAGTGAGCAGCATCCCTCCATGGTCCCTGCATCAGCCCCTGCCTGCAGGTTCCATCCCTGTTTGAGTTCCTGTCCTGACTTCCCACGGTGAACAGTGACGTGGACAGTAAGCCAAATAAAACTTTCCCTCTCCATGATGCTTTTGGTCATGGTGTTTCATCACAGCGATAGTAACGGTGACTAAGACGAGTTTCGTTTTCACACTTCCATCAAGGTTGCTAAGCTATTCGTTCTTTATCAGCTGAATAGATAAAGAAATGTGACCCAGCAACACAGTGGAGTATTAGCAAAGAATAGGGACTGTTGATACAGTAGTACGGCGGATCCCAAAATACTTCAATCTCAAGACTCTGATCTGCTGATCCTATTTGTACAACATTCTAGAAAGAAAAGAAAAAAAAAAAAAAAAGGAACACAGCCAGGAATGTCCCTCATAGACCTCCTTGGGCTCTGAATCTGCACTTTCCCCCATGACTTGCCTTTTCATATGGAGCAGCTGCCACTCCCCGCCATAGGAGGGGCTCCCTTGCACTTTCCAGTCCCCTGGTCAGTGTCCCACCCCAAAGCATCACTGTCTGGTAACTATAGAATTGCCATCTAGGTCCTGGAACAGGGGTGGCCCTGGCAAGGCCACTTTTCCAGGTGTGAGCAGGGAGCCCTTGCAGTGAGAAATGCAGTGGCTGGGTGGAGCTGGCCCTGAGCTGAAAGGATTCAGCTATGCTTCTGATGGAAAGGAAAGAGCAGGCTATCTAGAAAAAAGCCCAGATCCAACCCCAGCAACCCCTGTGGCTTAGACCCCTCCTTGAGCAGTTTCCTTCTCCAGAGCAGGACTTACAGTCTCAACCCTACAAGTCTGGTTAAGAAGTTGCCACCATTTAGGGGCCTGCCCCAGGTTCTTGGATGATGAAGACAGACAAGCCTTAGCATACTACTTCAGGTCTGAGTAAAAAGGCAGGCAATGCTGCCCCTGTTTGTACAAGTCTTGGTCAGAATTATAACTGACACTTGTCAAGTACATAGGGGAACATTTGACATGAGAGTTTTCTTAATGAATATTTTAATGGCACATAATCCTTGTGCATATTTACAGAGCACAGATATGATTGTATAAAACATAGACACACGGGGCTGGAGGATGGTGTGGTCCCTAAAGTGCCTAAAGCACAAGCGTGAGTTTGGATCCCAGAACCCATATAGAAAAGCTGGGTGCATTGGCACGCAGCTGTAATCCCAGGGGGCAAAAAGTGAGGATCTCTGGAGCTCACTGACCTCTCCAAATTGGTGATCTCCAGCTCCATGTCAAAAGGCAAGATGAGGTATGATTGAGGAAGACACTCAATGCAACCTTTGACCTCCACACGTATATATGCACACACATAAGAGGTGCACACAAGCACAGCATTGCACACACACACACGTGCACACACACGCACACATGCACACACATACATTGGTGCACATACACACAGATGCACACACACAGGTCTGTGCACACATGCACATACACACAGGTGCACACACACCAATGCATGCACTCATGTGCACACACACACACACACACACACACACACACACATACATTGAACAAATCAGGTCATCACTGTTTCATCTCCTTGAACATCTATCATCTCTTCCCGGGGCTGCGCAAGCACTTCTCAGCTAGTTCTTGCAAACTGTTTAATAAATTGCTGGGAAGTCTATGCCTGACCTCCCCCCCCCCCCCAGTCTCGTATCCCTCTGGCCTCTGGGGACCTCATTCTGCTCTCTACAATGGAATCAGACTTTCCAGCTGCCAGGAATGGACATGAACACATGGGGTTTGTCTCCCGGTGCTGCTCGACTAATTCTAAACCCCACAGCAACACAAGTGAGGTCTCATGATTATTCTCAAAGTGTTGAAGGGGAAACTGAGGCCCAGAAAGCTCAATCACCAGTCAAGGGACAGTCCAGCCATAGAATGTTTCTGTGGGAAGAAGACAAAGAAACACATGTTCTCTAACAGTTCAGGGGCAGGAGGATGACTAACAGCTGAGGGGGAGGGGGAGGGGAGTTTGTTCTAGAGCCCCAGCCCTCCACCTGGGAGGCAGTGTGGCCTCTGTGCATGTGGGAAGCTGTGTTATGTTTGTAAATATTGATCCTAGATGGAAAAACCCCTGCCCAAACCTATCAATGCTGATCACTGCAGCCTTGCACAATGTGCCGTCCAGTGCCAGGCGCCAGCTAGCATTCTGCTGAGGGCCCATGGCTTCCCCACGGCTGTTATGTAGCAGAGCCGGAACTGAGAGCCAGATATCCCTGACAAGGGCTGTGCTCAATCTTGCCCCATTACACGCCACATCTCTGGGCTCTCGCTGCCTTCATCCACAGTTACTGTGATCTCAGCAGCTGCAAGAGATCTAAGGCAGGTTCCCACACCCCCCACACCTCTGGTCTGAGCTGGGAACAGTCCAGATCTATCCCAAGCAGCCTACCCAGCTGGCTGCACATCTGGATGCATGTGTAAAACACGTGTGGGCCACTTAAACAAAGGTTACCATCCTGTTATTCAAAATGAAAAAAAATTTTCAAAATCAAGCCCATGTTATAAAATACCAGCAATGCAGAGCACAGGTTAAATATTAATGCCCAACTTTCTTCCATTTTTCATGAGATTATGTGTGTTAGATGATGTGATGCCTCGGGCGCGGACCCAAGAATTGCTTCCTGGGTCTTGCATACACACACATGGGGGGATTGTAGCTCTTATAGTTAGGTGTGTGTGTGTATGTGTGTTTATGTGAGGGGGGAGGGAGGGAGAGAGAGAGAGAGAGAGAGAGAGAGAGAGAGAGAGAGAGAGAGAGAGATCTTGTAGTTCATACAGTTAAGGTTTTTAAATGTGGAGGCATTTTCTGCCATGTTGGTCCTGAGGATTGAACTCCGGTCATGAAGCTTGCCAGCAGACTCCTTTACCCATAGGTCCATCTTAGCAGTCCGCAGAAGATTAGTTTTAATGAATTTCTTGAGAGTGCGCCCTGAGGAGGCACAGTGCTAAGTGCTTTCTACCTGTCAGCTCCCTGAGTATTTCCAAACCCAGGTTGTGTTACCGTTCCCACTTGAAAGATAGATAGATAGATAGATAGATAGATAGATAGATAGATAGATAGATAGATAGATAGATAGATAGAAGAAGCAGAGTAACCTGCTTAGCCCATCCAGGGAGCGGGCAGCAGAATAGAAACGCACTGCAGCTTCTTGCAAAGTCTATGTACAGATGTAAGAGGATTCAAGTTTTCCCTCACTCTAAGACCACAAAGCAGAGGAATAGAGCGTCCCAGGGAGACCGGAGACGCCTCTCCAGAAGCAGTGCCAAGGGATAGCTTTGGCCTTCCCCAAAACTTTCACCATATTACCCCAGAGCAACAGACAGGGTGGGGAGAGAGAGAGACAGAGAGTCAGAGAGACAGAGAGAGAGGGAAGGGAGGAAGGAAAGAATGACAGATGTAATAACATCCTTTGACATGGAAAAACAATATTTCTCAATTCTGTGTAAGTTACAAAGTCATCATTATTTCTAGTTTGATCTATAACATGCCACAAAGTTAAAACAACATAGTTTCCATAGTTTCTTGTTTTGTTGGTTTTAGCTTGGAGTAGGTTATTTTACTTTATTACTATTGTTGTTATAGATGGTGGTGGTGGTGGTGGTGGCGGCGGCGGCAGCGGCGGCGGTGGTGGAATGTGTGTGTGTGTGTGTGTGCATGATGAGGGATGGGCATGCATGCCACATCATGCCTGTAGGATCAGAGGATAAATTCCACATTGTTGGTGTTCTCCTTCTACCTTTATGTGTGGGTCCAAGGATTGAACAACGGCCTCTGCCTGCCCAGCCACCTCACTGTCACCTGCCCATCCAGTCACCTGTCCCGCCATCTCACTGGCCTGCTTTTGTGCTTTGAGACTGGAATTCTCACTTACTTAACTCACAACAATCCTTCTGCCTCAGCCTGCTAGGTGCTAGGATCACTGGTACAAGCCACCAGGTCCAGCCTCTCCTTCCTCCCCACACACCTGCAGCTTCAATCCCCTAACCAACCCCCGTCTGTTCCAAAGTTTTCCCACTTCCTCATAGATGCTGGAGGAGCCTCCCTGGCTTCTGCACAAGAGACCCACCTCTGCCCAGGCAGAATCAGGTTGGAGTTTCAAACGTACCTGGACCTGAACATCTGAGCAAGTGAGGGCACTCGGGGCCTTTCCTAGCACATACAGTCAACACTAGTGCACAAAGAACACTGGAAGAAGCTGGCTGCAGACTGGGGATAACCTCAGCCCGAAAGATGCCACAGCCACATTCAGAGGCACAGAACCTACCCTGCCCCTGCCCCCACACCCCAGTGGCGGCTTGAGTGGAGTAGCCCTGCCTGCCCAGTGTGGTTAGGAGGCAAGGCAGTGGTGCTGGGTGGGTGCCTTTCCCCTCCGAGTGCACACCAAGGCACTTGGCATCTTGAGCATGACCCTTGCCTCAGCCCCACACAGAAACTACAGTTGTAATGTCTAGCTGCAGCCTGGACATTAAGCCCCATTCCTGATGAATCTATCCGAGCTGGAGCAATAACACCCAGCTCAGCATTGACCCCTGAATCTGCATGGGAAGGTTAACACACGCAGAAGCTGGGGATGGCGATGTTTGCTGAGGAAAGCTTAGAGTCAAGTGGGAAAAGGAGCCATGTGTCAATAATCCCCGTGTGTACACATATGTGTGCTTGCATATGTGTGTGTCTACATATGTGTATGCTTGCATCGATGTGCGTGCACACACACCAGCAGGGGCGGTTCATAAGGAAAGAGCAAGGATCTATGATCTTTTGAAGCCTCCTGACATGTTTGCAAGGTCATGGAAACTTCCACGAGAGATACAGAGAAGGAAATCAGAATGGGGCGGTAGTGGGGACAGCCTGTGCAAAGGGTGGGATCCAGAGTGGGGGGGAGACAGACACATTCCCTTTAAGAAAGAAGAAGAGAAAAGTCTGGAATCCAGAGAGGAGGAAGCAAAAGGCCTCCTGCAGGCTGGGGAAATGGCACACAACAACCAGGCAGCCTCGGGAACCACGGGAAGCCTGGAAGGGGTTCAAGGCTGGGGACTGACATGTTCAGCTTTGCGATTTCTTTTTGCAGTGTTTTGGTTTTTTTTATTAAAACATTTATGGCTTGAGTTTTTAATGTTCCCCGCTGGTCCATGTGGTTGAACACTTGCTTTCTGGCTGTTGGTCTCTTGAGAGGCTGTAAAATCTTTAGGAGGTGCTGTCTAAGTGGAGGAAATAGGTCACTGGGATGTGTCCTGAAGAACGTGTCATCCCTGGCTCCCTCCTGTCACAGTCTCTGCTTCCTGTTTGGGCACACTTGCACCAGTAGAGGCTGAGCCATTCCTCCCTCCATGTCTGGTCTGCCAAAGCGAATTGAAGACCCTTGGAGCTGTGGGCCAAACAAAGTGCTTCCTCCCTGTGGTGGTTTGAATGTGCTTGGCCCATGGGACGTGCACTATGAGGAGGTGTGGCCTTGTTGGAGGAAGTGTGTCACTGTGTAGGCAGGCTTTGAGGGCTGCTAGTGCTCAGGCTCTGCCCAGTGAGGAAGAGTTACTCTTTTCCTGGCTGCCTTCAGATGAAGATGTAGAACTCTCAGCTCCTACTCCACCACCATGTCTGCCTGGATGCTGCCATGCTTCCTGCTTTGCTGATAATGGACTGGACCTCCGAAACTGTTAGCCAGCCCCATTGAAATGTTTGCCCTTATAAGAGTTGCCTCAGTCATGGTGTCTCTTCGCAGCAATAAGACGCTAACTAAGACCCTCCCTTATAGTGCTTCTATTGAGAATTTTGTCATAGCGATGAGGAAGTGAGAATATAGAAATGAAACACACGTAGCATAAAGCCTGCCATTGTAGATTGTATCATTTCCCCCTTTCATGTCTTCTCACCACCATCTAACCCCAGAACATCTCCACATTCCACAACGGCAAGTCCACGCACCTCCCCGTCTCCTTCTAGCACCTGGCAACTTCTAATCTATGTTCTGTCCGCGTGGCATTGCCAGTCCTAGGCAATTTTATACGTGTGGAACTTTGTCACACACACTCTTGTCACTTAGCATTATCTTTTCCAGGCTCATCACGTGGCACAGACCACGACCTCCTCCCTTCCTGGGATCATGTGCACCCCACACGCAGGAACAGTGCCCACAGAACACATTTATTCTCACACCCACTGATGGACAGACAACTGGGCTGTTGCCACTTCTGGGATATTCCGCTGCTGTGAACAAGCACAAGATTTGTGGGTGCATATGTTTTCAACTTTCTTGGATAAACACCTCTGAGCGGAATTGGTGGATGAGGTAGCAATTTCCATGTTTAACTTTGTGAAGAGCTGCCAAAGCACTTTCCACATCGACTGACCCGTTTTCCATTCCCACCGGCAACGTATGAGAGGGTTCCAGAATCTTCCCTTGCTTGC
Organism: Uromys caudimaculatus; assembly: GCA_028551405.1. NCBI lineage: Eukaryota > Metazoa > Chordata > Mammalia > Rodentia > Muridae > Uromys > Uromys caudimaculatus. The sequence continues at coordinate 114,051,830 of CM052702.1, forward strand.
CAACACTTGGTCTTTTCCATTTTGTTTTTCAGACAGCCATCCTACGAGGTGTAAAGTGGGATCTCACTGTGGCTTTAACTTTAGTTTTCCTAATGAGTAATGATGTTAAGTTTATATATATATATAAAATAAGTTCATTGGCCTTTTGAGACATGTTCACTTAAATTTTAAATTTAAATTTAAATTTTATTAATTTAAAATTTAAGGGCTGGAGAGATGACTCAGTGGTTAAGAGCAGCGACTGCTCTTCCAGAGGTCCTGAGTTCAATTCCCAGCAATCACATGGTGGCTCACAACCATCTGTAATGGAATCTGATGCCCTCTTCTGGTGTGTCTGAAGAGAGCAATGGTGTACTCATATACATAAAATAAATAAATAAAACTTAAATTCCTTCCTTGCTTTTTTAAATAAATAAATTAATGTTTTTAATTTAAATAAATAAATGTTTTTATTTATTCTTTGGGAATTTCACATCATTTACCCCAATCACATTTACTTCCCAGTTCTCTCATGTCTGTCCCCTCTTTACCTCTCCCCAACAAAATAACATGAACATTTTTAAAAAACTATTTTTAAAAAAAAGTTCAATTTGTGTTGTCCATAAACTCACTGAAGGATGGTCAAACTCTCAGCAGCCAACCTCCTAAAAAATGAGTCCTTGTCCACCTGCAGCCCCACTAGAAGCCATCAGTTGTGGAGAGCTACACCTCGGCATCCCTGTCACAACTTTTAAGAGTTCTGTTTGATGGCTTCCAGCTTAGTCTGATACTTTTTGGTGGGGTGGGGGTAGGGGTTGTCACGGAAGCCGTCCATGTCCCTCTTTCTCAAGCGTGCATCTGCAGACATCGATATCACTGCCAAAATACCTTCCTTTCTCTTCAGAGTCAGCAAGAGCTCTGATTCTGGGCTTCCTCGAGGTTTCTGGTGACAGCACAGACCAAGAATATGGCTTCCTGCTACAGTAGGAGCACAGACCCAGACAAGGCCCTCAGAGGCAGCCCAGACCATGGACGTCACCATGGCCTCCTGTGGAAGTGCAGGCCACTCACATCAATATAGTCCCCGGGGACAGCATGACCCACAGACATCCACATAGCTTCAGGCTGCAGCATAGACCCAGACATCCAGCTGGTGTTAGGTGGTAACACAGGCCATGGACATTGGTCCAGTTCCCAGTCACATCAGGACCACTGACCCATATATGGCCCTCAGCAGGATCAAGGACCAAGGTGGTCCTTTGAGGAGGTCTAATCCGAAGGTAAAGAGTTCATCAATGCCTAGAGTTGGGTGGGGGTGGGGATGGAGGTGAGGGTAGGAGTGGGGAATGGGGTGGAGATGATGATGATGGTGGTGGTGGTAATGGTGGTGGTGATGGTGGTGGTAATGATCTCATGGCTGGGTGGCCTGTTCGGGAACTAAGTCTGCATCTTTGTAAGTTCCAGGCTGCTATACACCACCCTGCCGACCTCGCTGTGGTCCTCCCAGCCCTCATGGATCTTCAGGCAAAGGGAGCAGACGCAATGGAGGGTTCAGAAGCCCTGTGCCTATGACCACACCAGGACCAGCTATAAGGAGGCAGATCAACTTTACTTTGGGTGATTCGAGGCTTTGTAACGTTTTGAGGAACTGAGGGTAGAAACATCCAGGATGGGCAAAGGTCATTGGCTGAGGGCTTAGGGTACCAAAAATGCCTCATTAGCATGGGGAAGCATTGCAGGAATCTCAGGTGCTAGCTGGATAGGTTCTTATCAGGAGAAAGGAAGTTGGTCATGTAATCTAACTGTGGCTATGTGGCATTCCACATGGGGGGCAGGGTGTGAATTCCCCAGACAAGGTCAGAGAAGGAGAAGCCCCACTAATAAAGGGAGTCAAGCCTCAAAAGACTATCTGGTCCATGGTGGACTTCAACCTTAACTAGCAGAGTTTTCCCACACCTAGGTTGGGTAATTTTTTTATTTTTTAAGTGGGTTCTCTTTCTGTTGTTAAATTACCAGAATGCTTTATATAGTCAGGATCTTAGACTTGCATGAGCTATATAATTTACAATATCTTCTACTGTTCTGTAGGTTGTTTTAAAGGATTTCTTTTTTGGTGTGGTGTGGTGTGGTGTGTGTGTGTGTGTGTGTGTGTGTGTGTGTGTGTGTGTGTGTGTGTGTGTGTGATGTGTGTGTGTAGATGCCTGAGGAAGTCAGATGAAAGCATGAATGCTGGAGGTAAGCTGCCCGATGTGGGTGCTGGGAACTACTGAGTCTCAGTCCGCTCAAAGAACAGCTGTGCTCTTTCCAGCGTAGGAAACCTGGAGCCCAGGCACACGCAAATCTTGGGGCTCTCTCCTGAGACTCTGTGAGGATGAGATCGCCGAGTGCCTGTAAAGTGTGTGGGACTCTGTGTGGCTTGACTATCCTTAAGACGTCAGATCCCAGCAGGCACACAGTCTTGGCAGCGCCCTACCAATCTGGAGGGTCTGACCCTCTTCTCTCTTCCTTTTACACTGCTTTCAGGCTTGGGCCTTTTGTGACACCACACAGAGAATAATCAATAACTCAACTACTTTCTTCCGGTTTCAGTTTCAATTAGTGTGCAGTTAGGCACTTATGTCACTCTTCTACTGCCAGGAATAGTTCTTAGAACTTTAATGGAGTCTCCGTTTAAAAATCGTCAGTAAGAGCACTGACTGCTCTTCCATAGGACCTGGGTTCTGTTCCCAGCATTCCCAGGCTGGCTCATAACCATCCGTGGCTCCACTTCCGGGGGATCTGATGCCCTCTTCTGGCATGCACTGGCACTGCATGCACACAGTGGATAGCCACAGATGTAGGCAGAACAGCCATACAAATAAAATAATTTTTAAAATCCTTTCAGAAGTCACTGTTATTGTCCTGTTTTATAGATGTATCCGAGACACCCAATGTCACTCTGGCCTGTGCCCAAACTAGCTGCCCAGTGTGGGACTCTAATACAGAGTGATGAAGTGAGGTGACACCGTCAGGTACCATCACCCTTCCTTAGTCTGCAACAGGCCAAGCTGCCTCCATCTCCACCACCTTCAGAGGCTGCACCACAGCTACAGTGCCCATCCCAGGACTGGGCCATGTCCTTCCAAAGCTCTCCTCCTCTCTGACTGTGCAAAAGTGACTCCAGAAAGTGTGCCACCACCTCACCTAGCAGAGCTGAACCAAAACCATGTCCCTAGCAATTACAGAAGGAAGGAGAGACAGAGACAGAGATGGAAGGACAGACTGAAGGCCACATCAGAATAGTCACAGACTGAGTGGTGTTTGGAGATTGCTAGGGAGAATTGGGGAGAGCCCCTTGACTTTTACCTCAGACTCTGGGCAAAATTATTAAGTCCTAGCTGGCTGGTGGTGGCACACACCTTTAGTCCCAGCACACAGAGGCAAAGATAGGTGGATCTCTGAGTTCCAGCCTGGTCAAGAGAGCCAGTTCCATACAGCCAGAGCTGCACAGGGAAACCTTGTCTCGGGGGGGGGGGG
>CM052702.1:114055424-114066908 GCA_028551405.1 Uromys caudimaculatus
AGCGACTTCTGAAAGCCCTACAACCGTTTCCACCCATGCCTGGCTCCCTGCCCCAGGCACTCCAGAGCACCCATCCTGAGAGGCAGCAGCTTCTAGGTGTGCATCCCTGACTGATCCTCAGCTCACAGGAAGATGCTGCCACGGAGCCTCCTACTTCCATTGCCTCTAGCGTAAACCACGGTAGACCTTTTCCCTCCATCTTCATTCATGAAAACCTCCAAGCCCCTACCCCATCAATAAAAGAGTTTGTCATTTCAGCAGGGGAGGTGAGGGAATTGTCACAGCTGATGGCAATGCATGGTGCTAATAAACTGTCAATTAGGATCAAATGTGCTGCCTAGCCCCGGGAAGTTGGTGGCTGGTGGTAATGTTTTGAAAAAGTCTGTTTCGTATGCCTTTATACTGAGGCACTTCTTTGGGGTTATTAAGAGCCAAATTGATACATTTTTTGTTGACTCCCAATATTCCCGAAGTGATTAATTCTAAACAATGGGGTTAATTAGTCGACTGACTTCGGAACGCCTCTTCAGGCAGGAGCTTAAGAAACCAGTTTCCTTGGAATGTAATCTCTAAAAGAATTATATTCCTTTCTTCTAAGGAAGGGAGGAAAAAGTCTCCCCGGGGAAGAAAGGATGGCTGTGATCTCACAGAGAATTAAATGAGTGTTCAACTCCAATGAGCCTCTGTGGGTTGGTTTTTACTTTTTAATGCCCGACCCCCATTTTTATTGCCTTCCTGAGTTAATGAGTAAATAGCTTGGACTTGGGAGGAGAAGGAGAAGGAGGAGGAGGAGGAGGAGGAGGAGGAGGAGGAGGAGGAGGAGGAGGAGGAGGGGGAGGAGGGGGAGGAGGAGGAGGAGGAGGAGGGTGTTATTTAGGGTCTGGCTATAGGGTGCCAGAAGAGGAGACCAATCAGGACCGCAGACATCACCATCCTTTGTCCAGCCCTCTAACCAGATGTGCACTCCACCCATACCAAGTCCAGTCTATGGCCTCTTGGGCCTCCGTCCTTCAAACATAGAATGGGGACAGTGACATCTGCCCTCCCCACCACCTCACGCATCTGTGGTGACATGAGATCACACATGTAAGAGCCCTTTGAGAATAAAACCTTTTCCTTTTCCTTTTTTTAACCTTTGAGAGGGGGAAAAAAGGGACCCATTTTAGAAGTGGGCTTTTTTAAACTCTTTTTTTATATTATTATTCCCTCTTGAAAGGGTTTCTTCTTGTAGCTGGGATTTTTCATCTTGTGTTAAAGAGAGAGAGGGGGGAGAGAGTTTTAAAAATAGCTATTTTAATGAAAAGAACAGCTCCCCTGAAGAACTGGGCAGCCCTTTCTGCCGGCTTTGCTGCCGAACTCACGGTCCAAATTGATTTTTTTTCTCCCCTCTTCTTTAAAGGTAAGTGATGAAATACTGTGGGTTTGAAAGGGCTGACATTTTGGTAGCAATTAAACTCAGGCCCATCTAGCTGCGGCAGCTGGTGGCGGCCCCTCGTTATGGTGGAAAGGCAGTCAGAGGATTAAGGTGGGTTGATCTGGTTCTCTGAAGAGCTATGGCTGCCTTCTGCAGCCAGGTAATTAGATTTAACAAGCTGGCCTGTCCCCTTCAGTCCCCCACCCTCTTTGGGCAGAGCATCCAGGCCAGGGGACCCACCTCCCACTCCCACCCAAGCAAGGTGGCAGCAGGCAAGTCCAGGATGCTAATGAGTGCTGATGGATATGAGGGTATTAACATTGAGTTTTAATGACATACTAGAGACAGTGATGGCTAAGAAGCCATGGCCAATGGTGGTGGCAGGGTGGCTTTATCATTACAATTGGCCTGAGTGTCTGCTTCTGACTGGTTAGAGCAATGTGATTCTGGAAACAGGAGTTCAGGATGGAACGCTGGGCATGTGGCCCCCATCTGTGCCCTCAACCAAGGGTCTGGAAAAATATTATGGCAAATTACATTTCAAGTACTCTTAGGAAAAGCCAAGTCTCAGACTCCACCTCCCAAGGCAATTTGGGGTATCCCCGTGGAGCCTAAGTATCCCACTGGCTGAAGGGAATCACCTGTGGGGAATGGGTGTCAGCGACCAAAGCTGGGTTGGTTTTCTTTTGTCCTGCTCTCTCTAGGTGACTCTGACATGCAGGCCACTGGGGGTCTCCTATCCACATGCAGGCTAGTGGTCTGATCTAGTATAGAGAGACTCCATTTCAGCACAACACCCAGAAGACCCGGGTTTGTCTGTATCACCATTCAGGGGAAGTAAGATTTAAAAACTCAGGCTGCTGCCCACAGTTATCTTGCTGCTGTTCTGTCACACTCCGAAGGTATCAGTGGCTTCCTGGGGCTGAGAGTCAAATCCAACGCCTTAGCCAGGCATCCAAGACCTCTGGACTTAGAGGAATCTGGAAGCTTAGATATCATCTCTGGGATGTTCAAAACTGCCTTTAAATGGCCCTCTTTGGGACTCCCTTTGCCCGTGTTCACAGAGGCCAGTTGACCAGGTTGAGCTTTCCAGCTCTCTTGCCTGAACTGCCCAAAGTTCAGCAAACCTGTTCCCCCAGATCCTCATGTGTGCACCATGTACCCTAGACTCCGTCCTAGTTAGAGATACTATTGCTGTGATGAAACACCATGACCAAAAGCAACCTGGGGAGGAAAGGGTTAATCTGGTTTGCATTTCCTCATCACTGAAGTCAGGACAGGAACTCAAACAAGGCAGGAACATGGAGGCAGAAACTACGAAGATGCCATGGAGGGCTGCTGCTTACTGGCTTGTTCTCCATGGCTTGCTCAGCCTGCTTTCTTATAGAACCCAGAACCACCATCCCAGGGTGACCCTACTCATAATATGCTGGGCCCTCCCCATCAATCACTAATTAAGAAAATTCTCTGTCCAGTCAGTGGTGGTATACACCTTTAATCCCTTAATCCTAGTGTTCACACTTTGATCCCAACACAGGCAGAGACAGGGAGATCTCTGTGAGTTTGAGGCCAGCCTGGTCTACAGAGTGAGTGTCAGGGCAGCCAGGGCTACACTGAGAAACCCTGTCTTAAAGAAAAAGGAAGAGGAGGAAAAGGAGAAGGAAGAGGAAGAGGAGAAAGAAGAGAAGGAGAAAAAGGAAATCCTCGATGGGCTTGCCTGCAGCCCAGTCTTGGGGAGGCATTTTCTCTATTGAAGCTCTCTCCTCTCCAACAACTCTAGCTTGTGTCAAGTTGACATAACACTAGCCAGCACAAACTCCTACCACAAAGTAGCACCCCCTTGACCATCTGCTCTCGGCATGAGTCTTTTCTCTCTCTGATATACCTTCTGTCTATAGTTATTGAAGTTCCTGGGATCGGAGCCTAGTGGGCAGAGTTTCTCACCTTCACTTTCTAGAGCATCCCCTGCCAGAAGCCCTGTCCTTGCCCTGAGACGGTAACTCAGCTGTCTTCCAACTTGTCAGTCAAGTGTGATAACTGGTGGGAACTGTCCATGGTGATGACAGTGACAGCAGCTCACTGATCACCCCAGCAGGGAATCATGCATGCCTCAGGCACCCAATGTACAGGGCCATACAGCTAGCCCAAGGAGCTTGCCCCTGGTTACGAGTGGTCAGTGACAAAACATGAGTGGATATCTGAGTTTATATGCAAAAGTCTCCCGTCATGGCCCGGAAGTTTCCAGATGTTACTACAGATCTGCTCTGGGACCTTCAGACTGTGTCCCACCCCCCCACCCCACCCCCACACACACATACAATACACACACATAAACACATTGAATCACAGTTCCTGAAGTCCTCCCTAGAACTCAGGAATAGCTGGGCTTTTCCTCAGGCATTTAAGACCTCCTTGTCTTTCGAGAGGCACTGAGAACAATGAGCTGTCTGGTCACAAAGGTCATGACAGCCAATCCCTCAAAAGAGTCGTTTTCCAGAGAATGGATGAGTAGGCAAACACAGGCTTGTTTTGCCCAGCCAGAATGGGGGTGGGGGTGGGCTGTGCAAAGCTAATGTAGAAGGCAGAGGGATCATACAGGAGCTAGAGAGCTGAGGCAAAGAGGTAAACAAGCCCAAGAGGTGGGGGAAGAGATCACCAAGGGCCTCTCGTCAATAGATACACTATAGATGTCAAGGTCTGCCATGCTCCCCCACAACTCCTGCCTCCAGAAGACAACAGATCCCCTGGGAATGGGGACTCCATGTCCAGAGGACTCCAGGAGTGAATAAAGTGTCACACAGGAGCCTCTGGGTACCCAGAGAAGTTAAAGATGACCAGTTCAATTCTCATTCAATGAACTGAGAGCTTACATCAAGCACCTTAAATGGAAGCTATCTCCTTTCTTTATTCCTTCCTAAGCCTGATCAGTGATGAGAATGTCTAATCAAGAGTCTCTACTTCTCCCGACCTCATGACAGAGGAAGTGGACTCTCGCATAGCAATCACTTCCAGGTTAATTCACAGCAGGTCTTTCTCTACACCAGTGCCTGAAATGCACCCTACTCCCAGAGGCACGGAATTAAAATAGCCCTCCTGACTCCAAAAGGAACAATTCATCTGAGAGGAGACTAGGGAGAAAGTCCCAGAGTGTGGTTTGAAACCTTGAGCTGTCCCAGAGGAGAGACCTACAGCTGTCCCATCCTGCCTCTGCCCAGAAGGTAAAGGAGGAGAAAGGAGAAGGTCTTAGGGCCCAGCATAGCCGCGTTTCCAGGCCTCACCCTTCACGACTCATCAGAAACACGGGCGATAGCCTCACCTCCATCTGCTCAGCTTCTGTGTTTGCTGCTCAGTTGGTTCTACACCAGCTTGGTGGGAAGAGTGTGATTAATTACCATCCCAGGCATTGGAAAGTAAATATACAAACTCACTCTTGTTTCCTGTCCCTTCAAGGTGAGGTAATGAACCGAACTGGAAGAAAAATACTGGGGTGATGAATGTAGGGGGGGTAAGATAGTAGGGGTCTGGAGAAAGGAAAGGGGATGAGATGGGTTGGGTGTGAGATCAAAATATAAGTATGTGAGAGGATATTATTTAAGGATTGATCGGGATAGAATTGAATGCGTGGGACAGGACGACGGGACTGGACGGGACAGGGCGGGGCGGAGAGGCACAGGGCGGGACCAAGAGGGATGAGCTCAGTCATCCTGACTGGTAGAAAGATTTCCCTGTACACAGTCTGGTTCTCAGTAGTACCTTTGAAGCCTGTGTCCTCTGCTAGCCTGGCTGTACCAGGCAGCCCCTTCCTCAGTTGCTCAGCAAGTGCCAGAGACATGAGAGAGGGAAGGAAAGCGGATGACTCTTCAGGAGGCTGGCACCGGTCCCAAGCAATATGTTCCCAACTTCCTCCTGTGTGGGTGGCAGCGACACGTCCCCAGCCGGCCCCCGCGCCTCTCACCAGCCGTCAACGCGCCCTCACTCTCTCCTTGTGTGTGTTGTCAAATCTTCCCAATATAGCAGCCTGGAGTCTGTCAACAGTTCTGTTTCATGCCCACTTTCCCTCTCCAGAGGAGTGCAGCGACAGCCGCCCTTCCTTAATGGGTGTGTCCCTCACTGTCTCCATCACAGGCAGGTGTGTGGAGACCCCCTGTCACCTTCTGGGAGGAAGCATGGTCTGGTTTTTCTGGCATGGGGCAAGACCTATACCAGAAGTATTTGAAGGACATTAAGAAGAGGAAACCTGGGGACTGGAAGATTGATCAGATGTGGGCGGTCGTGGAAGGTGAAGGTGATGCTCATATTTTTGACTTGCGTGATTTGGGAGAAATGTCATACACTCGGGCAACAGAGCCTAGATGAAGGGCTAGCAGCTCACACTCTGGGGTGACTGAGATGCCTGTGGGCCTTCCAATAGGGGGTGTCCCTTATGCAAATGCAGACTGGAGTTCTGGGTGTACAGAAGCTGCCCAAAGAGGAAAGCAGACACATCCACAGGAAACATCACCATATAACCATTTGCTCGTGGGGAATCTTTACTACAGGAATCCCAGGACCTCACTTCACAGAACCTCCTTGAATCCCCTATAGGGGGTCAAAACATCTGACCCAGCTCAGCCTTCTAGCTGGGACTCTATCCTCCGGGCACTGTGGCAACCTATCAGCCACCTTCTCTCTCTCCCTCTCCTCACAAGCTGTCCCTGTCCTGCCCCCTAAGGGACACGTGTCTCCGTCCCCACCAGACTCTGGCAGATCCTATGTGCAAAGGAATGTGGCACCAGCTCCCATCCCTACTGCCTCCCCCTCTAGAGGACCCCAGGGTTCTTCATGGGACTCCAGGACACTGCTCAAGGTTCCTAAGGTCTCTATAATCCCCTTGTTGTCTGTGATTCACAAGGTGACCCCACAGGTCAGAAGCCACCACTAATAATGCTCAAATGGTGACATTTATTGCAGTATAGGCAGCCTCTGCTTAGCTCTCAGGCTTTGGGGAAATGTCAGACACAGAGTGAATCACTTTTTACGGTGTCTCCAGCAAAATGCTTGCCATGATCTCTCATTTGCTGACTCTAATTGCAGCTTCCCAAGGAGCTCAGACCCCTCACCTCCCCTACCCACAGAGCAGACTTATTTCATGATGGCCTCACAGTCAGGCCTGTCTTCACAGGACAAAGGCCAGAAAGCAAGAGTCTAAGATGAGGAGAGAAGCTATGGTCCTCCAGGGAGGCAGACTGGGGTGGGGGAGCCCTGAGAAGCGAGCCCTTTGTGCCAAAGGGAAAGTGTCACTCTGCTATAGACTGTGTAGATGTGTGTGCGTGCGCACGCGTGCATGCATGCGCACGTGTGTTATTGTATCTGCTCATTGTGTTCCCAGCTGTTCCTATACTGGGAGGAGACAGTCATGGCTGCCTGAGGCCACAGAACCCTTGGCCACTGGAGGACCCAGGACAATGAAAGGTCCTTTTCTGAGGGTCATCCAGTTAAGCCTTGGAGAAGACAAGGAATCAGGGAGCACAGCATCCTGAAACTACCTTGGCTCTGTGGTCAAGGCAGAGGTCCTAGAAGGAGCAGATCTGCAGGAAGAAAGGAACACTGCCAATCAACTCAGGGAGGAGGGAGCCATCCCACCAGCGTTGGAGTGCCTGGAACCCATACTGTGAGCCAGTACAATCCGTTTGCCTTAATTGCCTTGAATGGAGTCTCCTTTGCTTGCACCCACTGTCTGTTCCACAGCTACACACCTGTTCTCTCCATCAGCCCTATGGAGGCAATTCCCTCACCTTTGCTAACTAATCAGCGGGTCTGGAAGGTGTGCCCCGGAAACCAGGAACATGTGGACTCAGTGACCACACCCTTCCACCCAACCCACACCCACATAGGGTGCAGCACCTCACCTCCACTAACCCCTTTGGCTCTCTCTTCTGCCCTCTGCTGCTTCCTACTGACCATAGGTAGCCACTATGCCAGCCTCACAGTCCTAGGACAGGTTGGGGGCTGCATCAGAAGGACCAGAATTGGTGTGGTGCATCCAGCACTTGGGAGTCAGAGGCAGATGGATCTCTGTGAGTTTAAGGCCAGCCTGGTCTACAGAGAGAGTTCCAGGACAGCCAATGCTACACAGAGACCTGTTTGGGAAACACACAGAAAGAAAGAAAGAAAGAAAGAAAGAAAGAAAGAAAGAAAGAAAGAAAGAAAGAAAGAAAGAAAGAAAGAAAGAAAGAAAGAAAGAAGGAAAGAAAGAAAGAAGGAAAGAAAGAGAAAAAGAAAAGGAAGCAGAAACCTCAGATCTCACAGAATAGTCTCAATAGAAACTCTTATTTCCAGACATAAGAGTGTGTAAAAACAAACGAACAACAAAACAAAAAACAACTTAGTCTTACACACGGACTGAGATTTCTCCTGCCATCCCTAGGGTGAAAATAATAGTAATATACAATGGGAGTTGCCTGGCAGAGATTTTCCTCCAAGTGAGAACATTTAAACAGCGTCCCCATGGGGCCGGAGTAGTGGGACATAGAGACAGAGCCCTGAGGGAGGGCGTCTGGGGAGAAAACACATGGAAAAACTAAGAGCCACAAGGACACCATTGTGATCCTGCATGCAAAGGGGCCCCCAATGGGGCCGGACTGAGCTCCAAAGAGCAGCACAGCTTCTTTGGGCCTGTGTGTCCCACAAGCACAGTAGTAGGGTAGAGCCTTGTGTGTGCTTATTGTTTACAGAACACTTTAGCACGTAATACTGCACTTGATTTCACACCACCTGGTGAGGTAGCGGCTACCCTCTCCGCCAACTTTTCAATTCAAAGAAGGAAATTCGGCAGCTCATGGAGACAAGTTCTTTCTAAGCAGAAGAGCCCAGATCCAAGTCCCCGTCTAACCCCAAGTCCAAGGCTCCCTGCTAAAGGACACTCCCGGCACAGGCAGGGTTCTGCTCTTTGTGGATCTAGCCATGCAAAGTGGAAAGTGTGGGGCTGGTCTGGAGTATAGGAGCCAAGGCTGAAGATGTTCACCTTGTGGCTGTGGCTTTGATGTTGACCCTGTGGCTGTGACTTTGGGTGAGCTGTTTAACCACCCTGAGTCTTCCTCAAGGATCCATCTCATGGGCTGTTTTGAAAGTCATCAGTTATGTAATTCATCTAAGGCAGAGTTGACATTTACAACATCTGATTATAATGGGCTCTGAGTTTAACCCGTTTAGTTTTCCAAATACATTTCTCCCGTGGAGTTCTTCTGAGTCTGTGGCTTCCTGGTGAGCTCAAACTTAGATCTACCCCAGAACGTCATCACATCCACCCAAGCAGAACAAGGAAGACCCTGGGGACCTCTGATCTTTAAGGTAAATTGATTGCTTCAAGGTCACATGGAAGTTGGGGTGTACAGCCAGGTCTGTTCCATGATTCTCATTCAGTTGGCCTGTGACCTTTGGGAGAATGGTGGAGGCCAGCAAAGACAAAGAGGTCAGAGAAGATGCTTTGTGATGGTCCCCATGAGGGACTGTGGTGGCACACTAGCAGAAATAATGGCACTAAAGGCAGACTCTGGCTCTATTCAGGAGGTTGCCTTCAGCTGTGGCTGATGTGGTGACACGCCAAAGGGCCTTCAGTTTGAGCAGGTAAGTGAGAAGTACTTCCTTCTCTGAAATGAGAAAGGGCAGCAGGGAGAGCAGAGTCAGAGATCTGCCTTTGCCCTGCTGGCCTGGGAGCCTATTAGGTCCTCTCGGGGAACGAGTGGAGAGAGATCTGGGCAGATGTGTCCAGATGCAGGTGAGAGGTGTCCGCATAGAAGAGGAGAGTTATGTGGAGTGTCCTAAAGCGGAAGTGGTCCAGGACTAAGTGATACCCCCTTCCTCAGCATTCAGAGACCCTACAGGGGACAAGAGGAGACATTTTTCAGCTACAATATGGGTCCTGGAAACCAAGGGGAAGTGAGGTGTTATGGAGACAGCGTTGTGAGAGACTGAGTGGGAGGAAGGCCAGGAACTGGCCAATGAAGGCTGGGCAGTGACCTTGATTAGGGCCCATGCTATATGCAACACCTACCCCTGTGCCTAGATAGGTCCCCATTTCTGCCCCATCCCTCATCCCCTCATAAATGTTTTTTTCTGATAGGAGTGGTGGCACCTGCTTTAATCCCAGCACTTGGAAGGCAGAAGCAGACTGATCTCTGAGTTCAAGGCCAGCCTAGACTACATAGTGAGACCTTGCCTCAAAAAAATTTTTTTATTCTCTGAAACAGGGTCTTGTTATATAGTTCAGGTTGGTCTTGAACTTGAAATTTTCCTTCAAGCATATGACTGTTTAAGTCCTTTGTTAATCACTGGAGATCTAGCCATGAACAAGATATTTCTTTGACTGGGGAGCTTACAGGGGAGCAGAAGGAAATGTGCCAGCGACTCTTCTCGACACGATGCGGCCATGTCCTGATAGGAAACTTCACTCAGGGATAGGGGGTGGGGGGCTCCGGGAAACTCCAAAGGATCAAAGAGGAGGAGAAGCAACTTTAATCAAAGCCTCGAAGAATTTCTAGGTGGTCAGCCAATAACAGGACTGACATCTCAAAAGAGGGTCTGAAACAGAAGGTGATTGGACAATGCTTCACTGAGAGGCTGGAGTGGAGCATGAGCGCACAGAAGTGGAGAGGTGCTGGACGCCACTCTTCACCAATGCGAATGGAGAGCTAAAACACAATGACTTTCACTCTGTAGGTCAGAATCCTCCCCGCCCCCTAAGAATTACCTAAAAACATGAGACCTGCTTTTACTCTGCAAAAATCAATGAATCAATAAGTCCCAAGATAAATGCATCAGGGGCCTGCAGGGCAGCCCCCTCCTCTGGGAGACTCACTGTGTGCCTGGGCAGTTAGATCTGAAAGCTTAGAGTAACACTACAGAGGGGAAGGCTCACAGTCTCTAAGACGGCGTCCCAGCCCCTTCTTGTCTCTGTAATACCTTCCCACTGTCATTCCTGTGTGACAACTATGGGGGGGGGGGGGTGCAAGCCAGGGCTGGGGACCCCAGAGGTGAGGACCCCATTAATCTTAGAAGCCAGAATTGGGATCATCTGTTTCCTAGAGGAAACAAGAACAGCTTTGTTTATTTCAGAAGACATCTAGCAAACAAATCATCTGGGCCAAGTGCCCTGGTGCTGGCTGTGGAGTGGAATAACTCTGACGCAGCCCGGCCATCGTCCACTCAGTCACACCGGCCCTGTTCACATAATCCCTCAGGTGGAGATCTGAAGGAAAAGGATCCAGCCCTGTAAGAAAGGAGTCTGGAATTGGGACACAGTTTCTTGGTAAGCCATATCCACTGAGGCCTGAAAAGCGGATGGGAATTGGCTAGGATGTTGGGGAGTGGTGTTCGGACCAGAGGGAGGAGCAGCCTATGCAAAGGTCCTGTGGTGGAAGAAAAAATGTTCCAGCCACATCACAGAGAGAGGAAAAGCAAAAGAAAACAATAACAACCACAAAACCAAACTAACAAAAACAAAACAAAAAAACCAGATCTTTTAGCAACTTGACACTTGTGTTTATGAGAAATTAGCAATCTGAGATTTGGAAAGCTCTGGAAAAGTTACCTAGGAGATTAGCCAAAGGAACAGGTAGGCTGCCCAGGGGTTCCCTGCTCAATAAAGGAACAGGAGCCCCAGAGGGACTCCCGGGCCAGGCTGGGTAGCGCCTAATTGCAGATTCAGCTATGGAGACCGAGTTCCCATCCCTTTAAGAGTGCCTGGCTTAGCCCAGAGAATCCCCTCTCAGAAGCGGTTTCTCTCCCACTCCCAGGCCAGCAGTGAGAGCCAGGCATTGACTGTTCTCACAGCACAGGTGTGTGTGTGTGTGTGTGTGTGTGTGTGTGTGTGTGTGTGTGTGTGTGTGTGTGAGAGAGAGAGAGAGAGAGAGAGAGAGAGAGAGAGAGAGAGAGAGAGAGATGAGTGATGTGTGTATATGAGTGGTGTGTGTGTATATGTATGTGGGTGTGTTTATGTGTGTGTGTGAGTGGTGTGTGTGTATATGTATGAGTGTTTGTGGGGTTTTGTGTGTGTGTGTGTGTGTGTGTGTATCAGTGGTGTGTGTGTGTGT
>CM052702.1:114076828-114155901 GCA_028551405.1 Uromys caudimaculatus
ATTGCCCCAAGATGCCACACCTGTTGCTCGCTCTGCACTGGGTCAGGCTGGGCTGAGCTGGTGGGAGGCTGATCAGCCAGGGACGTTTTTGGGAGAGCAGTTCTCTTCCCTGGCGGCAGTGTTACAGCTCTTATGACAGAAGCTCTCAGACGACGGAGTAATTCTCACACACCTTTATTCCTTCTGGATAGGATCTTTATATACAGTTTTGGGGTGGGTCAGGGTCTGACAATAGGTGCTTCCTATTGGCTTGGTCTATGAGGTTGGGGATACCTCATCTACATGTGGGAGGGCTTGGGGTGCTGCCCCTATGTGACTGATGGCCACAAACCTCTCTAGGGGGAGGTTTGCAGGGGGCTGCAGCTACGTGACAGGGTCCTGGTTCCTAGAACAGGCAAAGCTGCTACTGTCCCTTCAGGGTCTCCAGGGCTTCTAACCTTACCAGGCTTCCTCTCACAGCCCTCTGCCCCACAATGTTTCTTCCAAATACACCCTAACACCGAGGGTGTAAACGGTTTACCTGAGATTCGATTCCCAAGATCATGTGAGCAAATGAGGACATAAGAAGGGAAAGCAAGGCTAAGGCAGGAGAGTTGCCTCAAGTTCCAGGATAGCCTAGGCTGCACCCATGCCAAAAAGGAGGGAAAATGGATGTGGAGGAGAGAGGAAAGAGTTCCTGAGTGGGCCACTGCTGTGAGCAAACCCCCACACCTGAAATCCGTACCCCATCCCCAGAGCCTGTGGATATATTCTTTGATGCGCTAAGAGGGACTTTGCAGATTTGATTAAGAACCTCAAGGTATGACTGGGCAGCATGGTGTGTGCCCATAATCCAAGTCCTCACTAGGCTGACGCAGGAAGATCTAGAGTTCAAGGCCATCCTGGGCTACAACACGACACCCCATCTCAAAAGACAAAATAACATATCTTGAGGGGGAAGATTCCCATGGATTACCTAAGGGCACAGGACAATTAAAATGTTCATCTGAGGGGGGGCCTGAGCAACAAAATAATGAGGGAGAGAATCTGCAGAGGACTGGAAAACACGCTATCACTGGATCTGAAGACAGGAGTCATGAGCCAACGAAGGCAGGAAGCTTCTGGAAGCTGGAAAAGGCAAGAAAATGGATTCTTCCTTCGGGCATCTCTGGAGGAGCACAGATCTGTAAACACCTTCATCCTCCCCTGCAAGACTCATTTTAGACTTCTGACCTCCAGAATTATAAAGTAACAAGAGTGTGCTGTTCCAGGCCATTAAATTCGTGGTAAATCCTTACAATGGCAATAAGAAGCCCATGGGTACATGCACACACACCACACAGAGCCGTATTTACAGAAGGGTGCTGATGTTGTGTTGGTTTCTCATCCATTTACTCTCTCTTTTCATCAGTTAAAGGCTGCACAGTGATGTTTCCTTCAGCCAGAGAAGAACCTCAAACTTTCAGGCACAGGAAGCCCAGATGTTAAGAACTGTATGTAAGTGACTGGGTGGTTAAGATGGAGAGTGAACTTCCTGGCAACTGTGAGCAATAGAAGACTAGTTTAAAGGCTTCCTTTCTCCTTCCTCTCCCTCCCACCCCGTGCTAGGCAACTACCCTGCCTTGGAGTACTTTCCCAATCCTCAGTTTATTGAGACAGGGTCTCACTCTGTTTCTGGCTGGCTTTGAACTCTCAATTCTCCTGCTTCCTGAGTGCTGGGATTGCAGGCTTGTGCCGCCATGCCCAGACGGCCTCTCCTGACACAGAGAGGTGGTAGGTGGTGCTCTAAGTAGGAGCCTTAAAGACAAAGCAGGTACCCCTTTCTGAACTTTCCCTATGTAGAAGAAAAAAGCTGTGGAGTCAACCATGGCTTAAGCGCACCATTTTATCTCCAAATGCTGGGCTGTGAGCACACTCAGGAATGAACCTTGACGGTCCCTTCTTGGGCATTAAGCATCCCCCTGACTTGGGGTCCAGAGACTAAACACACTGCACTATCTCATTGTTGTTTTCTGGTGGTTGAGAGTGAACCCAGGACCTTCAGCACAAGTAGCATGGTGGTATGTCACTGAGGAGCAACCCCAGATCCCAGCCTACATCTTATTATTTTTTAAATCTTTACTTATTTTATTTATATGGGTACACTGTAGCTGTCTTCAGACACACAAGAAGAGGGCATCAGATCCCATTACAGATGGTTGTGAGCCATCATGAGGTTGCTGGGAATTGAACTCAGGACCTCTGGAAGAGCAGTCAGTGCTCTTAACCACTGAGCCATCTCTCCTGCCCCATACCTCATTATTTTAAAGCTGATCTCTCCCATGCCCAGCAAAGCAATGCTCTAGGGGTTGTGAGACGGTTAGCATGAACTGGGGTCCCAGCCATGTGGCCTTTCACACAAAGGGTCCCTTCATCTATAACCTACAGGGAGTAGAGACCCCACCAGACTTTCTGAATCAAGAGGCGACTGTTTTATAAGGAAGTGATGTTTTGATGGGGGGGTTAGGAGCCAGGGGCGCAGGCCCTTTCTCTCTCCTCATGTCTCCAGGCTCACTCCCCTTGTCTCTCCTGAGCTCTACTCACCAACTTCTCCACCTCTACACCACGGCCTCTCAGCCTACCCATTACTTGCTGCCTCAAGTTCCCGGAACTTAGTTTCGAATTTTCCATATGGAAATAAAATCCAGCTCCTTGTTCGAAGAAAATAGTTCTAGGCCCAAGTTGTGTGAAGCCAGTGGAAGTAAGGTGTTCACTCCAGGCCAATCAGTTGAGAGAAGGGACTGCTTATGTAAATGCACAGTTAGAAATCATGGTTACCCACAGGACACTAACTCTCCAGTATGCAAGGTCTGAAGTTAGTCTGGAGCCCTGGCATGGCTCTGTCCAGGGCTCCAATGTAGGCATGGCGGAGGCCTGAGGAGCCCTCCTGAGCAGCAAGACTTGCTGTAGGAGCCTCTACAGGTGTCAGCAGCTCCCCCATCAGGAAGTGAAGTCTGGTTCTGTCAGTGAATCTGGGCTATCCTTGTGACCTGCTTCAGCTAATAGAATACAGCAGAGCTTGCTAGTTATCCTGAGGACTCAAAGAGCCTGATCTCAATCCTCTTCCCCTCTCTCTCCCCCGTTTTCCTGATGCTGCCTTGGGAACAAGCTGTCTGTAGGAATGTGAGAGACGCATGATTATACCACTGATTCTAGCATTTCCTCAAGCCAAGGCCACCACAGAGCAGCTGGCTAACAAGGCCTAAGTGTGCCCAGTCCAAACCCACTGAGCCTCCTCCTGGCAGAAAAGCCAACTATCTGACCTGCAGAATCATGAGCAATAACAAACTGTTGCCATAAACAAACACTGGGATATTTTGTTACATAGCAATAGCTGACTATTGGTACACATATTGGTACAGGACTGGATCCCAAGCTTGTCCACAAAAGGGTAACCATGAAGAAGTCAGCTCATCAGTTTAGCTTCAGTAGACACCAGCTTCCCTAAGAAGTTATTTTTCTTCTACTGCAACCTGCACAAGCTGGGTTACAAATGTCACCAGCATTACCATGTGACAGAACTTCTGACCTGTGCACAGGCTGCCTGCAAGTGACTTTATGACCCCCATAGGATACTGGTAAAAATGGGCCTTTGCTCACCCAAAGCAAACGCTTTCAGATCTCAACACCACAGTGAGATAGGGGAATTGACAGAGGAAAGGAGGAAGGGATGGAAGGAGAGAGGGAGGAGGAAGAGAGGGAGGGAGAGAGAGAGGGAAGAGGGAGAGAGGGAGGGAGAGAAGGACAGAGATGATCAAATTTGTTCCAATAGCTTGGAGAACAAGGTCACCTAAAAGCCACATCGAATTGGAGTCCAGCTAATAGAAAGAGAACCAAGGTTGTCGCCTGGATTCAGGGTGGCTGTGGACTGAAGTCTGATCTCCGGAGAGCTCTTGATTCCTCTTTGCTCTGATTCTCAGGTGTTTAAACCCGGGATACCTAGACATTAACTATCAGACAAGAGGAGAGGCCACATGGATGCAAAATCTTGCCCTGCATAAAAATACCTTTGATGGGATTTCCCCTTAAGGAACATCCATTGCTGTTAATGAAATTCAGGCACACACTGATAAACACCCAGGTAAGAAGTCCAAGTGCAGAGAGGATACGCTGCTGGAAACAGTCGTGCCTGGCCCATGTGCAGCGGCATCCCCACAGACCAATACACATCTATTACTCTGACTACATGGGATTGGGCGTCTGTATTGTCATCCTGCTAAGAAATTATAACCATATTATATGACCCATGATTTCCTGTTATCTGTTCCTCGTAGGAATTGTCACCCTAACTGTGATGGATGGCATCTATTTTCACTCTAATACTTCCTTATACAAACGCAGCATATATATTGCCATAGCTGTGTGGTACTGCATGTTCACGCTATGGCTCTGTTTCCTTGCTGTTTATCCTCCTTGGTGTAGCTCCAGTTATTCTGTATGTGTGCAGCTACTGCTGCATGGTACTGCCATGCCATTCCTACATTCCATTGTCTGTATGTTGACAAATCCACATGATGGAAGTATTTGTGTGCAGGGCTCTCCCTGTGCTCCCATAACAGTAGTCCTCGTGGTTCCATTACCGTGTCTGTGTTGGGACAGTTCATTCTCAGTCTCTGTTTTACTACAACACAGTAGACATTGCTATGGACTTGCATTCACACCGATGACAAAATAGTTAGCTACTGTTAGTTAAGCACCTTCTGGGGCTGGGGCCACAGCTCCGTGGACACTGAGATTGCTACAGAAGCATGAGGACCTGGGTTCAGATCTCCAGGATGCACATACAAAAGCCAAACAACAACAACAACAACAAAAACCCTAAGTGTGTTGACACATGTCTGTAACCCCAGGGTTCAGGGAGAGGTGCAGATAGGTGGATCCTGCATGCCTTCTGTTTTACTCTCTTTTGCTATCAGCTTCATAAACAACCACCTTGCTAAATCTTTCAACACTCCTACCAGGTTGTTAGTTAGAACTGCATCCATTTTATAGATAAAGAAACTGAGGTATGAGTAAGCTGTTACTTGCCCAAGGGGATACATCCAGAAATACCGGGAACCCAGGACCGGCTGACAAGCTGTCACAGTGGCTGCATAACCATCCGTGACCTTGACATGTGTTCACTGTCGTAGGATCCAAGTGCAGACTCAGGCTGCGGACGTAGGAAAAGGCACTTTCTGGATATAGAATAGTTTTTAAAACTATCCACTCTGTTTTCTGACATTTTTGTTGAGTTACGGCTTCTTCAATAGCAACAAAACTAAGTGGCTAAAAGAATCCTGATTGAGTTAGCACATAATAAATTCAGAGTACAAAGAAATCCATTCTCCTGCCTTCCCATGAATTTTCAGAGAAAGATGGTTACATGAACTTAATTGTTGACTGAGCTCTGTGCTCATGAACTTGATCAATCCTTCAGCAGCCTCCATGCTGGGACCCTTGTGCCTGTGACATATAATCTCCCGAAGCACCCTCCAGGATGGCGTCTTCTTCAGGACAGCACCCATTCCCTGGTACCCTTGGCTCTAGCTACATCCAATCCTGCAATCTAGAAGGACATCAAGTCTCTGTGAAAGCTCCAGAGAACTATTTTAGAACTTCTTACACACAGGCCAAGTCATCTCAGCCTTTGTATCTTACCTTCAGTCTATGTCCAGGAGGCAGCTCTGGCAGACACTAGGCCCATAGGGCTGAGTGCTTGGGTACAGTCCAGAAACAGAAGTTCCCAGTGCAAAGGCTTGCTATATCCCAGCCCCACCACCTAGACAGTGGGAAAAGCCACCTCTGAGATGAGATCTCCTGGTTTCATTGACTAAAACCCCTCTGGCTCCAGGCCCAAATTCATAGGCTTGCCTGCTTCTGGCACCCCGTGACACTTACAGGCCTGCCCCCTGCTCGGCTAGTCATGGTGACATCATATGCTTCCCCTCCTAGTCGATGTCTCTCTTCCCTTCATGGTGACCACACACTCTATGCCACAGATCTATAGAAGATGCTGTTCCCCACCAATCTGATTAATAATGAAGTGCAGGGGGTGGGGCCTCCTAGAATTAATGCCTAGCTTTTGTCTAGACTATTAGTATCGTTGTGAACACTCACAGTACTGAGAAACTTTCAGATCAAGTATGTGGACCCCTCCAAAGTCAAGCAACCAGCAAAGACAAGACGCACAGAGTACCTCTTCTCCATCCCATGCCCACTGCAGACATCACTAATCAATAGGAGATAGTCTGTCTTACTGAGCCTGAACTCAGCCGCCACCACTGCAAGAGTAGAATATGAAACCAAATCCATTTCCCTCTATGCCAGCTCCTTCTTTGTACAGATAAAGAAACTGGGGCCCAAAGAAAAATCAAACTACCCATATTCACACAAGTCAGAAGCAAAACCAGAAAGAGAACTCCTAGAGTCCCTGGCCTCTGACCTCAGGCATGAAGTCAAAGCATTGTAGCCATATCATGGGGCTGATCTGGGTTGGGAGGGCACTGGGTCTTGATTCTAAGGATCCCAAAGCCCCAAACAGAGTAGCCAATGAGAGGCCTGCTCCTCTAACCCACAGTTGCCATAGCAACCCCTGGTTTCCCCCTAGTTAGTAATGAGGATAGGAAATAGGACTTGCGAAGCATTCCATAGCAGACAAAAGATGCACCAAAGCCAAGATCATTCATTGGTTAATGAATGACCCTATGAGTGAACATTGTGGCTGCCTCTCCTTTCCCACCAGGAAACTAAGACACAGAAAAACAAGTGACTTGTCCGCAGTCATATAGTTTCAAACTCCATTGACTCCAGAGTTGATGGCGCAAATCCCTTACAACACACACACACACACACACACACACACACACACACACGCACACGCACACGCACACGCACACGCACACGCACACACACCTGCCCCGTGAACTTATTTCTCTTGTGATTCTGCTAACACTAAGCATTTCCATTGTCCTGTACCTGGTGGAAGACCCACCCTAACCCCAGTGCAGACCACAGACTCCCCTGGGCAGAGAGACTTTGTCAGAGCACCATCACATGGGGCTTCCTTTGCATGAGTGAAGGGGCAGCACTCTAGTCTAGGGGGCATCTACCTCTGCGAAGAAAGGCCAGCTGCAGAGGAGACCTGAGCTGAAGACAATAGATCATCAGTCACTGGGATTAATGAGCCTTCCCTGTGTTTGTGGAGAGGTGATTAAGGAGCTTGTAGCTGCTTCGCCTCCTGTCAACAGAACAAAAGGCTCAGTAGCCTTTGAGGTCCTTCAGAGGCCCGGAGGGAGGTGTGGGCAAAGGGGCTCAGGAGTCTCTACTTCATTCTGACTCTGTGTGTTCCCAGGTAGATGGGCCAAGGAGGCCTCATTCTCACCCTCACTCCCTTGCTACCCGTGTTCTCAGGGCTCTGTGAACATGTGAAGCCACCAATATGTGGCAGTCACTATGCTATGTCCTGAGGCAACAGAGAGTGAGGCTGAGAACAGCTCCTGACCAAACTTACAGGCAGATTTAGGGAAGGCAGATTTGCCAGGACTCAGCATCTTGTCACACGGTGGAGGGGAATGTGACAAGACCAGGGGATATGATGGGATGTCCTGGTAATTAGCAGTAGGGGTTCGGAGGAAGGAAGGGTCCAGGCACCTGTGAGTCGTTGTCTAGCTAGGCATGGTCCGTGGAAGCTGCCTCTGGTCTGAAGACTCGGGGTTAGAAGAGTCCTTACTCTATGGTTAGGTACACCTCCAGGAAAGAGATCAAATGGGCCAAGAACTGTTCTCCAAAGGAGCCACAGTAACTGGAGAAAGGACTGGGGAGAGAGGAGACAGGTGGAATACAGAAAAAGCTGGTGTTTCTGACCAAGGGAGGAGAGTAAGCCGACTAGTGCAGCTGACCTTGTCGAGTGCTGCCAGGAGATCTATTAGGATAAGACACTCAGAAATGTCTCTGGATTGGGTAAGTGGGTCACTGGTGGCCTTGATGAGAGTGTGGTGTAAGAGGAGCCAGCAGGGAGAATAGAGTGGGTGGGAAGGGGGAGGAGGAGGGAGCACGGAAGTACGGGGTAAACAGGAAACGGGAAGAAAGCTTCTCAGAATGGCAATGTGAGGTAAGGAGAAGAAATGGGGCAATTTCTGAGGTGGCTCTGCCAAGCCTGATCTGAGGCTGAAAGGCTTGAGCCTTGTACCACTGGAGAAAGGCTGGGGACATCAAGTGGATGGATGGATGCATGCATGCATGGATGCATGGATAGATGCATGAATGGTAGATAGATGCATAGGTGCATGGATGTGTGGATACATGGATGCATGGATGCACAGGTGCATGGATGAATGGATGGATGGATGGATGCATGGATGCATGCATGGATGCATGGATGGGTGGATGCATGGATGCATGCATGGATGGATGCATGGATGGATGGATGCATGGATGGATGGATGCATGGATGCATGCATGGATGCATGGATGGGTGGATGCATGGATGGATGCATGGATGCATGGATGCATGGATGGATGTATGGATGCATGGATGGGTGGATGCATGCATGCATGCATGCGTACATGCATGGATGCATAGGTGAAAAAAAGAGCAGAGACCTGATAGAGGAGCCCCTGGGAACAGCCCAAGGGAGAGCCCCAGAAATAGAAGGAACTCATTGCTGATGACCTTGACCTACACAGTAAAGGGCAAAGGTTAAAGCAATGGGCAGAATGTGACCTTGCTGTGGAGAAGGTGAAGGTGGGAGGGAGGTGGAGAATTGGGGAACAGGGTCACAAAGCAGTTGGAAGTCATTATCAGTGTCCATTAATTGAGCATCTGTCCATAAGCAATTTCATTGACATAAGAACCCAAAGAGAAACTTCTTTATCTCTCATGTACAGGCCAAGAAACTGAGGCACAGTAGAATTAAGTAACTTTGAACATAAGATACAACGCCATAAGCAATGTTAACATACAGCACCACAGATGGAGAGGAGGTATGGCCCTCCAAGTCTGTCAGGTACCAAGTCTCATGCCCCTAACACAGACTTGTGAACCACACCCTGTAATTGTCTTCAGCGCTACCTGTCAGCCCAGAGAGGAGACAGTGATGTGGGATCTGCTCAGGGCTTAGGATAGTGCTGGCCAGAGGTATCATGGGATGGTAGACTGGTGAGATTCGTAGAGAATAGTAGCCAGGGTCTGGCTAACAAGGAGGCAGAATAGCTGCTGAAGGACTGAGATGGGTTAGAACAGCAGAGAAATCCTGAGCTATACAAGGGACAGAGCAGGCAAAAGGAAGCATCATTCAAGAGCCTGGAGATGAGACCAGAAAAGGTAAGGATGAGCAGAATTCAGGATGCTCCTTAGTGACCCAAGTAACTAGAGTCCGATTCACTCTGTCCTTATGATATTGATCAAGCAGCTTAAATCCTCTGTGCCTCATTTTCTCCCATCTGCAGAATGACCTCAGTCACCATTTTACCCCTGTACTGAGACAGTAGCATTCTCCAAAGATTTCCCATCCAGATTCCCACCTAGGCTGCATAAACTGGTCCTGCTCATCATTCCAACCCTCAATGTCATCACTCCCTAGAGCCATGATAAGCCTAGGTAACCATCTCTCCCCTAACTCTGTGTCTGTGAATTGGATGAGTTCTGGCTGCTCTATCTGCCCTTAACTACTAACTATATATTTGAGTTTTGGTTTCCCACCCCTCTGTCTTATTTTTCTGGGACACTGAGAGTCTGGGGCACAGTCAGGGATGCCCTGCTCTTAGCAGAGGTAGAGTATGTACAAATGAAACATTTCAAGATGTCTACTTGACATCCTGCTGGGCAAGGCAGGTTGGGTGGTAAATTCCTAATTCAAGGAGCAGGAAAATATGCTCCCAATACCATGAGACGGTGGCAAGTATGTGGGCATGTGATACAGTCCCAGAGGAGTGTAGACTTGGCAGCTATCCCGGTTATGGTTACTATTGCTGTGATGAAACACCATGACCAAAGCAACTGGGGAGGAAAGGATTTATTTACTTACGTTTCCACATCACAGTTCATCAAAGGAAGTCAGGACAGAAACTCAAGCCGGCCAGGAACCTAGAGCCTGGAGCCCACTCAGAGGCCATGGAGGTGTGCTGCTTACTGGCTTGCTCCCCGTGGGTTGTTCAGTCTGCTTTCTTATAGAACCTAGGACCACCAGCCTAGGGATGGTACCACCCACAATGGGCTTACCCCTCGCACATTAATCACTAATTAAGAAATGCCTCCAAAGGTTTCCCTACAGCCTGAACAGGAGATTCCCTCCTCTCTATTCAGCTTGTGTCAAGTTGACATAAAACTAACCAGGACAGCCTCCGTAACTCCATCTACCAAATCCATTCATCTGAGTGTCCATTGATTCCCAAGTCCAGCCTCACACACCTATCTTCATCTTTTAAATCTTAACTTAAACGTCTTCTTAGTTTTTATTACATTCGTTGACGTTTTTGTGTGCCTGTGCAGATGCGTATGTATGGGTGTTCACATGCTGTCCTGGCTAGTTCAATGTCAATCTGACACAAGTTAGAGTCATGTGGGAAAGGGGACTCTTATTTGAGAAATGCCTCCATAAAGTTTGCCTGTGGGCAACTCTATAGTGCTTTTTTGCTTCCCTAGTGATTGATAAAAGTCTAGCTCCTTGTGGGTGGTGCAACCCCTGGGAAATGGTGATACTGGGTGCTATAGGGAAGCAGGCTAGGCAAACTGTGATAGAGCAACCTAGAAAGTAGTGTTCCTTCGTGGCCTCCACTTCAGTGCCTGCCTCTAGCTTCCTGTCTTTAGTTCCTGCATTATCTTCCTTCAATGATGGACTGTGATGTGGAAGTGTAAAAGAAATAAACCCTTTGCTCCCCCAAAAGTTGCTTCTGGTCATGGCGTTTTATCATGGCAATGGGAACACTAAGACACCTGCCGTGAAGTTCATGCGGAGGTCAAAGGACAGCTGTGGAAATTGCTTCTCTTCTGCCACCATTTGGATCCCAAGGGTTGAACTCATGTCATTAGCCTTGGCTGCAAACACCATTATGAACTGAGCCATCTCACCAGCTCCCAGCATCATCTCTTTTTAGAGGCTGGAAAATGTAGTCTCGCAATCTGCCCAGAGAAAGAATAAAATAGGATTTGGTGAACACATCACATTCTCTCTACCGCCACTCTCTAATCACACAGAATAAAGGTCCCTGTCTGCTAAGGCAGCCTGCCAAAATTAACAGAGATTGGGGCAGAACCCCAAGAAAACAGACTGAGAAAATCAGAAACCAGGAAATACAACCGAAGGGGGGAATCGGCAAGGAGAGGTGCTGAGCATGGGATGGGACAGAGGCCACGGGAGACAGTGGGAAGGAGCCACAGAATAAACGCCAACAGCTATACAGAAAAGAGCCACTGAGCCACTGAGCCACTGAGCCACTGAGCAGTCCATCCCACCAGGGGGCTGCAGGAGAGCTGAGGATGGGGCAAGCAGAGGCTTCCTGCGTAAACTCGCAAACTCAGAGCTTGCAGCTTTTGACACACTACTTCACTTCATCCCCTCGGCTGTCACCCACGCACACCAGAATCTGAAATCTAATTTGGCCTTTGTCAACTCCGTAAATGGTGTTCTTCTGGGGCGATTCACTGGTAAATGGACGGAAATTCTAAATCGGATATCCGCATTGGCCATCCGGGACCCGTTCTTCAGAACTCTGAGCCCCTCATCTGCAGCGGACAGGTCATTGTGTGAGCACTAATGGCAGTGACAAATGGGAGGGCGTCAAGATGCTTAGGTAGCAACTTCGTACAACCCACTCCACGGCCCCAGAGATCTCATCAGCCCAGACCATGCCCCTGATCGCTGTGGCAGCAGGAAATAACTAGGCCTCAAGAGGATAGAATCTGGAGCTAATTAGTGCTGGGAGGGGAAGTTTGGGTTCAGAGGAGGAGGCTCCTGTCCCATCTTCCTGGGGTACAGAAACCATTTCCTCCCCACCCCTCAGATCTGTCTTGTACCAACATTCACACTTCAACTGCCATTCTCTGTCTTCCTTCTTCTGCCTCAGGACCAAGGAGACTGGGACCTCCTCAGCCAGAAAGTTCATCTGGGTGTTGTTGCCAGAGAATCAGCATCCCAGACATTCCTCTTCCTTGAGGCTGAGATAGAGAAATGCCTCTGCAGAGACACGGGGCCTCTCAGGAGGTCTGTGGTCCCACTGCCCTCAGAAACATCAAGGACCACTTACTTTTTTCAGTGTATATGTGTGGGTATTTTATCTGCATGAATGTCTGTGCGCCACACACATGCCTGGTACCTGGGGACACCAAAAAGAGGGTGGAACTGGAACTTACAAATAGTTGTGAGCTGTCATGTAGGTGCTGAGAATTGAACCTGGATCCTCTGGAAGAACAGCCAGTGCTCTTAACTGCTGAGCCATCTCTCCAGCCCTAGGCCCACTTGTTCTTACACAGGCTTCTCCTTCTCTGACTGACTTGCCCTTCTCTTGTCCCTTCTTCCTTGTGCTCCCCAGACAACCCTGCCTATATCCAGTCATCTTGGGTTCCACTTCCAGTGTTTTTCAGAGGGTGTTCCTCTAAACCCCAGGGCACTTTGGGATGCTCTGGCCTTTCTCCCATCCCATTCCCTTTGGAGCAGAAACTCTGCTGTGACCATCTTGACATTTTTAATCTTGAACAAGGAACTCCATGCTTTCATTTTACATTGTAGCCTGCACAATGTGTGCACAGCCTACCCAGCTGCCCACTCTCAACTAAGCCTGGAACATCAAATGAAGCCCTGGGCTTCTGCCCCTCCCCTATGCTCTCCAGCTCCCCTGGTTTGCTCCTGACCTGGGTCTCAAAGGCTGTCAGGACTCAGGGTCAAACAGCAAGAAGAACAATACCTGGGGATTTTCCTGGGGCAGAAGGGAGGAGGGAGGCTGTGTTTTGCACCCCTGATGTCCCTGAGATCTTCTATGGTCACCGCCCCCTGTGAGGAACCCACAGGCTCTCGTTCCAAAATGTCATTGCAAGGTTCCCCCCCCCTCCCCGCAGTTTAAAAGACTCCATTCGAGATGATGCGGAATGGCCCTAGCTCTAAACCTTGATCACAGAGAACAGCTTGCCACAGTGACGAGGTCGTGCACCCAACACGCTACAAAGACCAAGGTCAGCTGAGTAGCTCGAGATTTAGAAGCAAACAGATTCTAGACAAGACACGGCTCCAAAGGTGGAGGGTTCGGCCAGGACATAAGACGGGGGAAGAAACACTTTTCTTAATTGGAAAAAGAAAAGAAAAAAAGACAGCCCCGGGAAAATAGAGCGCGCGTGTCGCCTGCTCCCTCGCTCTGCGGTTTTGCACTCTGAACGCAGAAGACGTAGGGGCTGGAAGCTCAGACAAAGGAGACCAAAGGCCTTTCCAGGGATTTGCAGAAAGCAATCACAGATAAGGTTCTTTCATGGGGCAGTTAAAGCTGCAGGAGGGGAAGGCGGAGGAAGGTGGCTTAACACCTTGAATGGCTGACCAGAGGTCTCAGGGGGCTCAGACATGGCTCAAAGAAGCCAAAATTAAATTGCTCGAAGGAGTGAAGAGTAAAAGTAAAATTAAGCTTAATTATTAGCAGTTAAGGGCTAATGAGGGTGCCTGATTTACCTAAGCGGTTGACTATTTCTACATCTTGCTCCAAATTAGCCTTCACTTTTTATGTGCAGTTATTAAATTGGTTACTATACTGCTATTTAATAAATCCTGGTACATGTGCAAAGGGGGGGGGGGGTCCTGTTTGTTTCATTGTTGCGATGCACAGGCTTGTTATTAAATGTCTCTAATTACCCAGTCCAGACTCTCCAGTCCACCTAGCGGTAACTAACGAAACTGCATGCTTAACCTCCTGGCAAAGCCCAGCTGCTTCTAATGCTGAAAAAGGTAGGCAGGCTGATTAAAGAGGAGGGCTGAGTCCCATGGTCCGGGGAGCACCATCAGGATGACTATTTGCAGGAATTCTGGAGGGGAGGTCTAGGAGGCCAAGGAGGTCTAGGTGACTATGCTGGGATTAAAGGCTAAGAAGCCACCCAGGTTCAGAATGAGACCCTGGTCAAGTGTGGGAAGGAGGAGGGCGATGGTGAGAGCCCTGGCTGGGAATCACATCTCCAGGAAGTCAGCCGAAGAGCCAGACAGCAGTGGGCAGATGGGGGTGGAGTTTCAGAGGGGTCTGAACGTGACCGGAAATGCAGAAAATGGCCAATGAGAGGAGGAAGGCAGAGGAAACCAAGCTCCTGATGACTTCAGCTAGCCCAATCACGTGCCTCCTTGGCATGGATGCATCGAAAGGACCCAAGTGAAACAGGAAATAGCATTCCTGTCTCAGCTGATCCTCTCCCCTCCCAGTACCCACTCCTGCACCTTCCCTCATCCAGCTGCAAATCTAAATCGGGTCACAGCCAGAGTTCTCTGGAGTCCAAAGCTGTGGGATCCCTGGAAATTGCTTTCTATGTGGATGCTACCAAGGGCTCAAAGCCTCATCTTCCACATGGTTACTTGTTTGAACCTCAACGACATTCCCTCTCTTGACCTTATCCCTGAGCTGACAGTTTCCCCGAAGGCAGGGCAGTGTGAAATATCAGTGGAAGGGTGGAACTGGGCTTTTGGCTACTTTATTGGGTTCTCTTTTTCTACCACACCCTTCTCCACCCTCCCAACCCCACAACACTAGGTAGGAGAGAGAGAAGGTTAGAGGGGAAAGGGGCATCAATCTCATTAGATTACTTCTTGCTGATTAGGGGGTGTCAAGTTTCTTGGGGCAAGTTGATCTTTGTCATCAGGATAGCTCCAACCAGCAAACAAACAGCAGCTGCCACAGCCTTTTTTATACCCTCTCAAGAGTTCCCAAAATTCCAAATGTAAACTGTCTTCAGCCGGTAAAATTATGCTCTTGCGAGAGCACAAGACAAATCACAGTCAGCTGCTGTGGACAATCTGAAGCAGCCCATGTTGCACAACTAGGATTAAAACAGAAACATATTCACATAACATAACTGGGGTTTAAAGAACCCAAAATTCTCACTATGGGAGGGCACTACCCAGGAGTCTTACACCCCATACACTATCTCCCCGGTTCCTGGAGACCCCATGAACCACCTCTAAAACAACAGCGTGAGTCTGGGTCAGAGTCAGTGAGCTGAGAGATAGGCAGCGTCCTCCAGCCTCCTCCAGCCTCCTCCAGCCTCCCAGCACATTTTGTCATAAGCACCTCAGAATCCCTGATCTTGGGCCTGACCCAGACAGCTAGATCAATGTGACCGTGTTTGATGGCTGCCTTGAATCATAGCCCTGCCTACATGTTTACCAACTTCAGGCTAGGGCTCCCCCCAGGCCTTTCCACTGACTTCTTGAACAGCCTTTACTCAAGCTGTGGAACCCCAGCCCAGAACTGGGTTTTCTCCCTCAAAACTGTGGCATGTAGGTTAGAGAAAATAGCAGGCTTGCAGTGAGGCCTGTGTTCCTCAGGCCTGGCCTGAGGTCCCAGAAGGATAGCAGTCTCTGAGGAACCATGGCTCTGGTCAGATACACAGTAGTCTTTGGGTGAGAAAACTACTGACCATGCCCTGCTTACGGGGCCCTGCGCCCAGTGGGTGGGCAAGCAGGGCAGTCCATAGCCAGAACAAACAAATCTCTGTTTCAACCTCATTTGCTCCAGCCCACACCTTCTCTCCAGGCCCCAAGGAAGCCTCAGGGCAATCTCAAGTGGACAGTCTCCACCACTGCAAGGACCCCTTCCAGGACTCCAATTTGCATTCTGATGCTGTCACTTCAAAACCATGTGATCTGGGACACGTTATTTCCTTGCCTTGAGTCACCCTGTGCACTCAGCACAGTAGTTGGTAGAGAGGAAACAGCCAAACATGGGAGAGAAAGAGGTGGGGAGACTCATAAAGGAGGAAGGAGAAGCCCATAGAGAGAGGCTCAAGGCAAGGAACTAGTGAAACCCTGCAGACTACAGTGGAGGGGGCTTGCCAAGGAGGAATCGACCAGAAGGTTCCAGAAGATGGCAGACTGGAGGGTGAGTCAGTTCTCATTGCTGTGAATTATTCACAGCGCAGCCAGGGTGACATTTGCTTCCTTCAAGTCACTCCTCCTGCTCCCCATCAGTTGCCTAGGAAACAGCCCCCTCCTCATGGAGGGAGGGCTCCACCCCTAGACTGTGGACCTGGGCAGGAGGGCCAGAGGGGAGAGAATCATGGACCCAGAGAAGAGTCATCTCTGTGAGTCCCAACCAGGTCAGAAGGTAGGGACACCTAGTAAGCAAGAGGCAGGGATCCAGGGACACCCCCATCACATCCCTAGAGATGCGACAGAAGCTGAGGTGCCGACTCCAGAGCTCACAGAGGAGATGGGCATGAGTGGGCAGTTCCGGGGTGAACATGCACTCAGTGTCGGGGATCTGCGGGAACTCACCTCTCTCTCCAGGTCTGGTGTCTGGCTTCCTCCTGGACAACACTCTCCCCCTTTCCCAAGTTTCCAAGAGCCATGGAGAATCAGTCCTCTTTAAGCTTGTACTGGACTGCTCAATCCTTCCCAGCCCATCTCACACACCTGGCATCATCCTTGGCTTTTTATTAGCCACTACCAGCCTCCTGCCAGTGGAGGCCACATGGCTCTCGGGGTCACCCCTTTCCAAGTGCCTTCCCCATGGCCTCAAGGCCCTGCCTGTCACCCAAGTCCTGGTTTCTGATCTCACATTCTCAAACACCCCAAGAATCTTCTCATGCTTACGCTGATCAGTTCTCCCTTGCTATGACAAAATACCGGAGCTGAACAACTTAAAAAGTGAAAGGTTTGGGCTTTGCTCTCAGTTTTAGAAGTTTCAGTCAATGGTCACTTGGCCCCATCATTTGGGACCTAACTGGGAGTGTGTGGTGCTTAGCCCACAGCAGCCAATGGCAGGGACACAGAGACCGAGAGGAATGGGCCAGGGTCCTGTTATCTCTCTCTCTCTCTCTCTCTCTCTCTCTCTCTCTCTCTCTCTCTCTCCTTTCCCCTTTGTTTGTTTTTTCCTTCTTTCCTTCCTTCCTTCCTTTCTGGATCAACAGAAAAATGGATGATGAAAATTTGAGAATATATATTTACATATATTATCAAATAGCTACATATTTGAATACATCATATATATTTATATAAGTGTGTAATAGAACTAGTTAGCTCTAAAGAAATATGAAATTTAAAAATGGCAGGAAATGTATGAACTTGGGATGTATAATATTCAGTGAGGTCACACAATCTCACAAAGAAAAGCACAGCATGTTCTCTCTCATATGTGGGATTGGGCCAATCACATATGTACATATGTGAACAAACATGCACATGGCTTCAGTATAACATTCAGAAAAGACAACAAAGAAGGCTGCCGGGCAGTGGTGGCGCATGCACTTGGGAGGCAGAGGCAGGTGGATTTCTGAGTTCGAGGCCAGCCTGGTCTACAGAGTGAGTTCCAGGACAGCCAGGGCTATACAGAGAAACCCTGTCTCGAAAAAAAAAAAAAAAAAGAAGGCTGAACGTTAGGGGATGAGGAAGGACGGAATGCAGATACAGAACAGGGATTAGAAAGAGGATGTTAAAGGTCACTGTTTCCAGTGCCAATTCTGTCCTGGGCTTTTGGTTTGAGTGGTAGGTAAGTGCATAAAATATATTCGAAACTGAAGGTGTAAAATTTGATGTGAAGCTTCTCAGCTTTGGTTCCAGATGCTAATTCTGACTGTACAGAAGTTCACTGAGTTCTACAGACTTTGGGTCTGGTTAATTTTGGCAGGTGATGTCTTTGTATTTATTTGAGGTGATGTTATTTGCAAGTTTCTTTTTTAAGTTTATAAAATCAATTTTTATAAGATAGTCATCTTAAAAATCACAGCGTCCCCTTTAAGGCCACACCTCAGTGTCCTAACTTAATGTTGTGCCACATCCCAGTGCCACCAGATGGGGACCAAGTCTGTAGCACCTGGGCCTGCCATGGACATGGACATGCGAGATCCAAACCACACCACCACCCTGATTCTTCCAGGGCTCCAAAGTGCCCTAGCATTCCCAGCGGACTTCCCAAAGCCAAAGACATCCATCTCTACCTTACATGGTACAAAATACAAAATCTGAAAGCCAAAGGGTCCTTGGGTCTAGATGGAACTGAGAGCTTTATGGTGTCTTGACAGAAAATCTTTACTTGTAAGTGCATCCAAAAACACCCTAGTTCCCAGTCATAGAATATTATGTTTGGTCTGGAGAGATGACTCAGTGGTTAAGAGCACTGACTGCTCTTCTAGAGGTCCTGAGTTCAATTTCCAACAACCACATGGTGGCTCACAACCATCTGTAATGGGATCTGATGCCCTCTTCTGGTGTGTCTGAAGACAGCTACAGTGTACTCATATACATAAAATAAATAAATAAATAAATCTTTAAAAAAAAAAAAAAGAATACATTTCAAAAAAAACAAAGAATCTTATGTTCATGATCTAATCTCTCTGGATCTTGGTTTTCCCTTCTGTAAAATAGGCAGAGCCCAGCCTCATAGGGCTATATAAAATAGGGAGTAGAGGAGATACCTAAAAGATACTGCTGATCATTAACATCAGATAAAACATTTTATTATCCATGGTAAGAGTGTACATGTTCGTGTTGTTTTAATACATGTGCTTTACCACTAGAATAAGTGCCTGAGGCAAACTAACTTTATAAAGAAAACATGCTTACTTACTTACTTCAGTGCAGCAAACTGCAAGTCCAAACAGTGTGGTGTTGGTTCTGGTAAGGCCTGTCCTGGTTGGCTTACCTCCTGCCAGGTGCTGGTGGGCAGCAGAGAGGAGAGATCACAGCTTGAAATGGGACTCCAGGGAGCCTTCAAGTACAGGCTCACTCCTAACAAGTACCTCTTGGAAACAACCTTACTCCTTTCCGAGTGCAGCCCCCAATGACCTCAGACCCCATCCAGACTCACAATCCTGCTGTCCCTTCCTGGGATTACAAACATGTGCCACTACATGCAGCGGCCAACATCAACTTTTGAGACACATACAAACTGTATCCAGACCTTTTCCCTCTGCTCAAGCCTCCAGGCCAGAGCTGGCGTCCCCCTGGGTCCAGTCCCAGGAAGGCTGATCTTTTCCTCCCTGGCCTCAGTTTCACCCATTTTCCTGTGTGTTATCTCTTTTCGTACCAGCTGCAAGGGATTGAATGGCACACACACACACACACACACACACACACACACACACACACACACACACTAATAAATATCATAAAGTCTGATTGTGACTGTAAATGTGACATTATTTGAAAATAGTGAGTTATCTTTGTTGCTTTATTTTTGTTTACTTCTGTAAATGTGTTTTGATTACTTTCTGTATGAGTGTTTTGCCTGCATGTATATCTATGCACTGTAAGTATGCCTGATGCCCAAGGCTGCCAGAAGAAGCACTGGATCTCCTGGAACTGGAGCTATAGACAGTGCTGAGGATGGAAGCTGGGTCCTCTGGGAAAGCCACCAGTATTTTTAACCACTAAGCCATCTCTCTGGGCCCATTTACTTTCTATTTTGTAATAGAGACTCACTAAGTTGCCCAGGCTGGCTTTCAATTCACTCTGTAGCCCAGATAGTTCTTAACCTTTCAATCCTCCTGCCTCAGCATCTGGAGTGGCCAAGGAGGAAACAGCTGTGTTGGACAGAAGACATGATCTTGGAGACAAACCACGGCAGGGTGAGAAAGCTTGCACCTAGAACTCCCTGACTCCACCCCATCCCACGGCTGTTCCAATGGGATCCAGTACAGCTGCTGAGAGAGGCCAGGTAGGAGCCAGGGACTCCAGAAGGTCCAGGTGTCTGATCTAGATAGTGAGGAGAATGGAAAGGAGCTGGCAAGGGTTCTGAGGGGTGATGCATCTATCAGGCAGGGGTCAGGATGAGGGCAGAGGAGGCACTCTGCCAGTCTGGCTTGGTCGTGTGTTCTGCGATCACTCTCTGACTATCAGACTGTGTGTCCTGGTTTCTGAAAGGAAAAATATGTCGCCTGCTGTATCAGTTAGGGTCTCAGTGGGAAACAGATGGCACACTCAAATTGGGTGATTTAAGGAGAGCTAGCGGAGAGGTCTATTTACAAAGGTGTGGGCAGGGTGTGCAGAGCTTCGTCAACAGCGAGGTTCCCTCAGGCTCGTGGAGAACTGGAGGGGGCTGTTATCTCCCTAGAGCTGAAGAGACTGAGAGGAACCTGAGAGCCCGGTGGCTGATGGAGACCTGTGCTCAGCCGACAGGGATGAACACCGGAAGTAAATAAACATCCAGCTGTTCTCGCTCTCCTCCCTCCCTCCAGTCTCCCGCTGGCCTCCCATTGGCTGAACACCCACAGAAAGCCAGAAGGCAATGGAGTCCACAGTTGTGGGTCCCTGTGGGTCAGCACAGGAAAGGAAACGGAATGGGCTAGGCAGAGCCAGAGAGTAGGTCTGGAAGGGGTAGACACGGACTCGAGCGGTGAATGCAGTCCCACTGCGGGGGAGGGGGGCTTCTTACAGACACTGCCTTACCAGTAAAAAAGAGAAGTGGACTCATGGGGGCCACCAGAGGGCTCAGACATCCGAGGCAGGTTCCTGCCTCCGCCAGGAAGGGAGGGTATGATGTGGGGAGCTAGAAACACTTCTCATGGATGTCACAGTCCCGTCCCCCCCCCCCCCTCTGCTCCCTGCCAGCGCCTGATTTCTCTCTGGCAGCAAAGTGGCAGTACTCCTGGTTAGAAAGGAGTTGGTGATAAGCTCGTGTGATTAGGAGGGGGAGAGAGAGAACACAGCAGTGGGTCAGAGCCTCCCAGGCTCTAGGGACAGCTGGGTAACCAGGCAGATAGACTAAGGACTCCCCCCACCCGCTGACCCCGACCCTCCTTCGTGTCCCATCAAGTCCAATTGAGTCAGAGGTGCTGATAGATCTCTGGGAAAGATAGATGGGGTAATCAGAGTAAATGAAATTAACATGCAGAGGGTAATCAACACTCATTAAGCCAATTTAGTCAAGTGATGACCTCAGTCAGCTTTTATTTAATCATATACTTAAATGTCAAATCAATATGCAAATCTCACCCAGGCCTTTTCCAATTATAACCCATTAAAACTTTCAAGTAAATCAATGCAGCCAGGCAGGGTGGGAGGGCGCAGGGAGAAGAACCCAGTAGCCCAGCCGATTGGACAGTGGGCCTTTATCATGCATAGTTCTTATCCAGGCTCCAACTTGAAGCATGCAGATTACCCTCTCCAGTTCTGCCTCTCTCCCCCACCATGGTGAGAAAAACAGCTGTCTCATCCCCTAAAAGCCTCCTCCTCAAGACCTTCCCATTGCTGCTGCAGAGTGCTCAGCACTCTGCATATACGGTGATACTGAGTCTAGTGTCCTACTGGACCCATCCCAGCTTCCTGTAAGGTAGACATTCATGGTTCACAGATAACCAAAGGAAGCTGAGGGCAGCCCAGGGAGCAGGGTACCGTGGCTCAAGCCAGTAATCCCAGCTACCATAGAGGCCAAGGTGGGAGGATTGCAATTTCAAGGACTGCCTGGACTCCAGAGTGACTTCAAGGCTAGCTTGGGCAACCTCATAAGACCCTGTCTCAAAAGAAAAAGAAAAAAGAGTCTGATGGTGTAGCTCAGTGGCAGACAGCTTGCCTAGCATGTTTGAAGCCCCAGATCCACTCCCAGGCCACAGAAGAGCACCACATCACACCAAGACCAGTGCTTCTTCTGCGGTGATGTCATGTTGACCAGAGATCAATGTTACAGTTTATAAAGGGAGCAGGATCAGAGCAGTTGGTTACTATCCCTGAGGTTACACAGCAAGTGAATGGAGAGTTTAGGAAAGAACTCCAGATCTCCCTGAGTCAAAGACCTCAAAGCTCATAGGTCATGCGTGTCCAGGGGAGCCCAAGGACTCATTCATATAAGCCCGTTCCCACTATCCAGTGTCCTGGGGATAGGAGTCTGCCTCCTGGAACCAAGGCCCAGCCTCAGCTGGCACAGCAAAAATGAAAAGGCCTCTTGGACCCTGCTTCCCAGGCAGCCGGGAGCTGTCGGGTGAATCCTAGAAGTTTCTGCATACTATAGTGGCTGACCCAGATTGGATATGTGTCCCTGGAGAAACGCATGTAATTGACTTGCATATGGCACTGTGGCGTCAGGTAAGCCGGCTGATGGAAAATGACTGGGCCTATCAGTGACCATTGGTGTGAAAGAGCCATTGCTGACAGCTTTGATGGTTTTAGGGCCGCCTGTGCAGCTCTGATTACCCGAAAGGGGTTGGGGCTAGGAGGCCCCAGAATGAGTGAGGCATGAACCTACATATCAGTGGCCTGACTCAGGGCTGCAACCATCAGCCATAAAAAGGTCCCAGCTCATTGTCCCAGGTAAGTCAGAGACAGCATGGGCAGAGCCTGATCCTGGCCCTAGGGTGCCTACAGAGAGCCACTAATCAGACAATAAGGCCTGGCCTGCCTGGCACTTTCCCTGGGTCAGCCCTGAAATTCTGTGAATCAAGAGCCCTTCCATTCGAGGTAAAAACAGATGGCTGGTCCTCTAGCGAGGACCTGGAGCTGGCTTCGGATGAGAACGGCAGCCTTCCATTTTCCACCCGGAGCTCAGGCCTTGGTCACGGTACTCCTGAGGGGTTCACAGCCTAAAGGTAGAAGAGAGGGAAAGAAATAATAGGAATGAAAAGAAGGTGGAGAGAGAGAGGTCAGTCAGGGCCTACAGGGACCTCTGGGACATGCTAGCTCATGTCATCTTTTTTAGATTTTATTATTTTTTACGTGTATAAGTCTTTTGCCTACCTGTAAGAATGGGCACCACACCCATGCCTGGTGCCCACAGAGATCAGAGGAAGGCATCTGGATCACCTAGATCTGCAGTGACGGATGGTTGTGGGCAGCTGTGCGGGTGCTGGAAACCAAACCAGGCTCCTCTAACCCTCTCTCCAGCCCCCTCATCTAATCTTTGAACAACCTTGGCAGTCAGGGGCTGCTGCTGTCTTATGTGCCAATAAGAAGCCAAAGCTGAGGTACTCAGGATGAGAATGTACAGCTTCTGGACAGACTTTCCTGAACATGGCCACCAGGGAAGCAAAGTGGAGAGGCATCTAGGGGCCTGGCTGTGCCAGGATAAACCAAAGTAAACCACAGTCTGACAGGTGACTATCCCATGTGAAATGTGCCTTCGAAAGCAGTTTCTTCATAGACTGCTGCCAACCTTTGGCCAGGGCTTTGGAGGGGACTGGGAGAGACAGCCAACGCCTGGAGAGTCCTAGGGAGGAAGTAGGAAGGCCCGAGATTCCGTGGTGGTTCCCAGCGCCATGGGATCGAAGGAAGTCTTTTCTGGTACGCTTTTCAAACTGTTTCACAAAGTGAGGACTTTGTGCTTGCTGGTAGGTTTCCCACCCCTCCTCTCTCCAGGATTTCCTAGACTTTCTTGCCCTCCTGTTGGAATTCTCTGGGGTCCGCTTTGTCCCTTTCTGGCATGGCCAGCTCCCTTGGTGCCTCTTGCTTCTGCTTCCCCAGGAGTGACTTATTGGGAAATCTGTCCAGAAAACCAGCACTGGCTGGGGAAGAGTCACAGCCCCATGGGAACCATCAAAGCTCCTCCGAGTTGCCTGGCTGCCAAAAAAACAAAAACAAAACCAAAACCAACAGGATTGGATCACAAAGAATAAAAGCCTGGGATACATCTCCAGATGCTGGGGGAATTCTCATAAGGCATGCAAAAAAGTCCAAGAAATCCTGGAGAGCCAGATGTGGGGGGATGCACCTACCAGCAGGTGTCTCCCTTTTGTGAATAGGGAAGGTGTGGGCGGTGGGGATGGGGAGGAGCCATTAATTTCCCAGGGTTCAAACCACACTTGAGAGATACCACCAGTCCTCTTTCTCCCTGTCTTAGTTAGGGTTTTACTGCTGTGAACAGACACCATGACCAAGGCAAGTCTTATAAAGGGCAACATTTAATTGGGGCTGGCTTACAGGTTCAGAGGTTCAGTTCATTATCTTCAAGGTGGGAGCATGGTAGCATCTAGGCCCGACACTGTCAGGCAGAACTGAGAGTTCTACATCTTCATCTGAAGGCTGCTGGCAGAATACTGACTTCCAAGCAGCTAGGATGAGGGTGTTAAAGCCCACACCCACAGTGACACACCTACTCCAACAAGGCCACACCTCCAAATAGTGCCACTTCCTTGGCCAAGCATATTCAAACCATTACACTGCCCAAGGAAACTAGAAAGATTTAAAGTGACCTCTCAGTCTTCCAGTGGACAAGGGCTCAAGAGACAGGCCGGCCACAGGTGGTTCAGACACAGTGGCCAATGGCTTGGCAGTAAGAAGAGCAAGATTTGCTGAGAGTCTTGGTCCTGGGTAATACAGGCCATATTAGACAGAGGAAGTAGGTGAGCAAAGGCTGCAGGATGCTAACCTCATACAACTCATCCCTTGGTCCACCCACACCTAGGACATTCTTCTCACACTGTGAAGCACCTTCTACATGCCAGGCATGCCTCCTGGCTCTGGCCCACTGCCAGGCAAAGAGAGAGAGCCAAGGCCACCATCCTGGTATTAGTTTGAACTCCACCCCCACACACACCAGCCTTTACCTCTCCACACAGCTCTCTGCAGACGTTATGCATTTAAATGTTCCAAGTTCACTGAGGCCTCTGAGTTTGTATCTCCAAAGACCTCGACCCTGATGCCTGTCCCATACTCTCAATGACCTCCTCATGTCTGTTTGTGCATTTCTAACAAGTATCTGACTCAGCATCCCAGAAGCAAAATGAGCCCACACCATAGTCCTCTGCAAAGGCTGTTTCTACTCCTCCCCCAGCTTCCAGGGGAAATCTCGGAAGTGAAGCTATTCTGCTTCCCTCCACATAGGCATGCTCACATAGCCCAATTCATTGCCAGGGCCTTTTGGTCTCAATGGGGAAAGGGGAGGGGCACATATACCCATAGGCCGGTTCTTCCAGCCATTCATCTGCTCAGCTCCTGTTCTGGACAGAGCCACCATCTTCTCTGCCCTGAACCACTGAACTGACTCTGGTCCCTTCACCTCTCACCTAGCATGTTCAGCCTCTACAATTCAGCTAGCTGCTCAACAGTGCTCCTTGTTTTGGTTAGTGGTCTGTCTCTTGAGACTGGGTCTCACTAGATAGCCCAGGCAGGCCTGGAACCCACCCTTGAGTTCAGAGCTACCCTTTTGCTTCAGCCCATGAGTGCTGTGATTACAGGCATAGGCCATCATGCCTGGCTCCACGTAATTGTTTTTACAGTCTAACAGACTATTTCAGAACCAACAAACCCAGTGAGTACCTCCATCCTTGGAAAACACCTACATGACACCATACCCTCTCCCTGCTCCTCCTGAACCACCATCTTTAAAGGACTGGCCTCCTCTCTCATTTTCTCAGTTCCATTGCCCTCAGGATCGCAGTAGCCAGTACAGCTCTCTCTCGGTGTGATTCAAAACCGTTCCATGGCCAGATCTAAGCTCTACTCAACCTCCTGGATCTCCCATTGCTGATGTACCATCTCCCTTGGGTCTCTGGATAGCGGTGGCTCTCCTTGGTCCTCTTGTCTCTTGCAGCCATCCCTTCTCTATCTCTTTCTATAATTGAGATATTAATTTTTTATTGCTACATAACAAACCTCCCCAAGGCTGCAGGGCTCAGAATCACTGTCATCATAGTATATGCACCTGTGGGTTGGTTACAATTAATTGGCCTTGGCCTTGAGAGGGTCACTCGTGGTCTGGGGGAGACCCAGGGGATTGGCTCTAGTCTGGATTTCATGGGCACATCTTCCTCTCAAACTGTGCAAGGTCTCTCAAGACTCAGGCTCAGAACTGACACCCAGTTAATTTAAATAATTAGTAACCCAGACAATATGTGCAACTGAACTAGTATCTTAAAGTCGGAGAAACACACTGAAGCCTTGATGGAAAGGTCTGCAAGTCACTTAGCAACAGGTCTGGGGCAGACCTGAGATTTGAAGCCATTCGTGTAACTCATTAGAATAGCTTCCCATTCCCGGTGGGGTTAATTATGATCGAAACCTTCTCACACAAAGATGCCCTGGCTGCTGCCACCTTTCCTACCTCATCCCCGCGGCTCTGAGCCTCCACTCACCAGCTTCCCAAGCTGCCCAACTGTTTCCTGTCACTCCTTATACCAGGTTTGCCTCTGCACTGACTCTTCTTTGGTCCCAAGGCCATTTCACCTCAGGGAGGCCTTAAGATTCTTTAAGATCTAGCTCAGCAAAGAACTCCCCGGGGGAGCTTTCCAAGTCCCTCCTACAACCAACTGAGTGAGCCACGTCCTCACAAACACGTCCATTTGTTAACAACTGGTGAAGTGCCTGAGAGCAGTAATTTGTATGCTGTTGCCACTGTGAGAACTTGTGTACTTATCAACACATGAAAATGGCTCCCATAGACTCGGAGGTGTGGCCTTGTGGGAGGAAGTGTGTCATTGGGAATGGGTTTCAGAAGCTCAAGCCAGGTCCAGTGGCACTCTCTCTGATGTAGATCCAGATGTAGAACGCTCAGCTGCTTCTCCAGTGCCGTGTGTGTCTGCCTGCTTGCCACTGAGCTTCCAACCATGAAAATAATGGACTAAACCTCTGAATGTAAGCCTGTACCAATTAAATGTTTTCTTTTATAAGAGTTGCCATGGGAAGCTGGAGAGATGGCTCAGGGGTTAAGAGCACTGGCTGCTCTTCCAGAGGTCATGAGTTCAATTCCCAGCAACCACATGGTGGCTCACAACCATCTGTAATGGGATCTGATGCCCTCTTCTGGTGTGTCAGCAACAGCGTGCTTGTATATATATATGAAATAAATAAATGAATCTTTTTTAAAAATTTAAAAAAAAAAGAGTTGCCATGGTCATAGTGTCTCTACATAGCAATTAAACCCTAATTGAGACAGACATTGATAACAGGAGTGAGTTATTGCTGTAATAGGCCAGAC
Organism: Uromys caudimaculatus; assembly: GCA_028551405.1. Lineage (NCBI taxonomy): Eukaryota > Metazoa > Chordata > Mammalia > Rodentia > Muridae > Uromys > Uromys caudimaculatus. The sequence goes on from CM052702.1 coordinate 114,103,844, forward strand.
CATGCTTTATTTTATTTTATTTTATTTTATTTTATTTTATTTTATTTTATTTTATTTTATTTTTGAGAAATGTGGACTTTGGAGCTTTGGAAGCAATAGAATACTTCATTCTAGAAGGAACATGGAAGACAGTGGTGCTGGGGGTGATTTGAACTCTGGGGATCTAGCTCAAGAGGTTTTAGAAGAATTTTAGTTTGTGGCTAGAGACTGTTCTTGTGATAGTTTGGCAAAGAATGTGGCTGCTTTTTGCTCTTGTCCAAAGAGTCTGCCTGAGGCTAAATTGAAGAGTTTTGGATTAATTACAAAGTTGGCAGAGAAAATCTCAGAACAGCCTAGTTTTGACTCTGTCAGGTGGTTATTAATGTTCACTCTTCTGAAGATCTATAATGAAAAGGAGCAAGCTGAGCAAGGGAAGATACAAAATGTACAGTCTGAAGGGAAGGGGGGGAGCCAGGAGGTGGGTGGAGCTGAGTCCTGTGTTCAAGGAGATAAACAGATTTTTTTTTTTTTCCTGAGACAGGGTTTCTCTGTGTAGCTCTGACTGTCCTGGAACTCACTCTGTAGACCAGGCTGGCCTCCAACTCAGAAATCCACCTGCCTCTGCCTCCCAAGTGCTGGGATTAAAGGCGTGCGCCACCATCGCCCGGCTAATAAACAGATTTTTAAAAGCTTGATATAAAGTGGAATGAAGGAAATGGAGACCTTAGGGCAAGACCCCACCCAGCCAAGCTTCCAGTTTGTGAAAAGGAATTAAAGAAAAGCTTAGGGTTGGGTGGTACTCACCTTTAATCTCTGCATTGTAGAGGCAGAGACAGGCAGATCAAGTTTAGCCAAGTTTAGCCAGTGAAGGAACCCATCAAAAACAGAAAGCTGATAAAAGTGTATTTGAGGAGCTGGAGAGATGGTTCAGTGGTTAAGAGCATTGACTACTCTTCCAGAGATCCTGAGTTCAATTCCCAGCAACCACATGGTGGCTCACAACCATCTGTAATACCCTCTTCTGCTAAGTCTGAAGACAGCTACAATGTACTCATCGTATATATAAAATAAATAAAATCTTTTTTTAAAAAGTGTATTTGAACAAGGGTGCCATGAATTAGAGCATGGAGAAAGCAGGAGAATTAGGCAGTTTCAGCCACATGGTTCTGGATTTAGAGTCAAGGATACGAGAAAGGGGTTACAGAATCTCCTTCTGCAAGTCAGAAAAGCCAGTGTGGCCAGGATTGTGTCAGGGGTGTGCCTGCATGGAGGTCTAGAGAGACCATTGTGTGAAGCTGTGAAGATGAAGTCTGGATTGCCTTGGAGACCCCAAGCTGTTGGAGATGCCAGAGCCACAGGATACCTGCTGTGGAAAGCTGTTAACAGGGAGTGGAACCAGCCCAAAAGAGAGAAGAGTGTTGCAGTCAACAAAGCTGAAAGGAGTTGGGATCAGAAGAGTGCTTTACATCAGCCATGGAAATGCAGAGTTTGGAGTTTGTTCAGTCTTGCTTTGGTCCTATATTTCCTCACTGTTCTCTCCTCCCCACCCCCCTTTTGGAATGGTAATATATATCCTGTGACATTATATGTTGGGAATTGGTGATCTGCTTTTTTATTTTGATTTTATAGAGGATTACAGTTAAGAGATTTCATGAGACACAGAAGAAATTTTGGACTTTTAAAGAGGGTTGAGATGGGGCTGGAGAGATGGCTCAGCGGTTAAGACCACTGACTGCTCTTCCAGAGGTCCTGAGTTCAATTCCCAACAACCACATGGTGGTTCACAACAATCTGGAATGATGCACTCTTCTGGTATGTGTCTGGAAACAACTGCAGTACACTCATATAAATAAAAATAAATAAATCTTTTTTTAAAAGGAGGGTTGAGACTGTTATAGGCTATGAGAACTTTTGAAGTTGGACTAAATGCATTTTGAATTATGATATGGCTATGATCTATGGTAGGCAGGAAGTGGAATATGGTTTGGATGAAAATGGCCCCATAGGGGAGGCAGAGGCAGGTGGATTTCTGAGTTCGAGGCCAGCCTGGTCTACAGAATGAGTTCCAGGACAGCCAGGGCTACACAGAGAAACCCTGTCTCGAAAAAAAAAAGGAAAATGGCCCCATAGACTCATAGGGAGTGGCATTATTGGAGGTGTGGCCTTGTAGGAGAAGGTGAGGCCTTGTTGGAGAAGGTGAGGCCTTGTTGGAGAAGGTGTGGCCTTGTTGGAGAAGGTGAGGCCTTGTTGGAAGAAGAATGTCATGGTGGTAGACTTTGAGGTTTCAGAAGCTCAAGCCAGGCCCCATATCACTCTCTTCCTGCTGCCTTCAGATCTGGTTGTAGAACTCTCAGCATCTTCTCCAGCACCATGTCTGCCTGCATGCCACCATACTTCCACCATGACCATAATGGCTAACCCTCTGAAACTGTAAGCCAGCCCCAATTAAATGTTTTTCTTTTTAAGAGTTGCCCTGGTCATGGAGTCTCCTCACAGCAACAAACCCTAAATAGATAGTGACTTAACATGTTAACTTGCTTTGCTATAGTTCTGAGGCCAGAAATTCACAATCAGTCTCACCAGGCTAAGGGGAAGAAGGTACGTCAGGCTAGTTCCTTCTGGAACCTCCAAAGAGAGGGTCTGTTTCTTGACCTCAGCATCTAATGGCTGCGAGCATTCCTTGATGTGCAGCCCCCTCCTCCACAGCCAAAGAACTCAAGTGTCATTCGCTCTGCTTACTTCACCTCCTCTGTGCCAAAGCTCCTGCCACCTTCACCTCCAAGAAGCCTGTGAAGATATTGATTGGTTTTACCTAACCAGGCTGAGAGACACCCTCTCCCCTCACTCTAAGATCCTTTAAGTGGTCCAAATGGTCTAGGCTGCCATCTAAGGGAAGAGACTCGGATGCGATCAGGCTTTCAGGACTGTCTTCCTGCCTGACACAGGCAGTTTACAGGATTGCTGTAGTCCTCCACCTGGATCAGGACTCAGCTGACAGAGTGCTTGACACACTTGATGAATGAATACAGTGGACAGAGAACAGACGAGTGTTGGGGCGGCTGTCAGAGGCCCAGGATCCACAGCAGGCCAGCTGTGAGGTCAGCAGTGAAAACTGCAGCTCCTGAGACTCCTTCCCCTCCACTCACCATGACAGAGAATATTCTCTGTAATAAATAAGAGATCAAACCAGGCAAGTCTGTGCGGCACAGGAGTCAGGCTGCTGGAGCTAAAAGGGGACCGCCTCCTCCTGGGGACTGGGGACTGGGGACTAAGCATGGAAGGTTAACCGCACCCCACCCCCACACACCTCCTGGCACCTTCTCCCAGCTGCACACACAACAAGGTGCTGTTTCCCAGTGAGCACTTTCCCAGTCCTGCTGGTCAGTCATCAGAGAACCCCAGGTGCTACTCTGGGATAATAACAGAAATCTGGTCACCACCCCTTGGCCTGCCCTCAGTATGCCAGGCCACACACTGAGTACTGAAATATCCTGTATTATGTGCCCTTTTAACCCTAGGACTGTCCCGTGAGCTCACTTGACCATGGGCTTATGTTCCCCTGGGACTTCTTCAGCCACCCCTCCTCTCAATGACTTCCGGTCCTGTCAAATACTGCAGAGAAATTGATGCCTAGAAGGTGGGTGGAGTGGCCACTGGGAGGTAGTGGGTGATTCAAATTGCCGCGCATTTGGTAGGTGGTGGGAAGGAACCAGGTTGCAACCAGCTGAGGACAGCAGAGAGGTGAGGTTCCTTCGATATGACCAAAGCAACATGAAGAGCAGTGGCTTCTGCCATCAGCTGTTACTGTGCCAGGCTGCACTACGTGCATAGCAAACATGAACCCCCTCAATCCATCTTAGGCACTGGTGAGGTGAAGATTATTAAGCTACTTTACAGGTGAAGAAATCAAGACACAGAGAAAGAAAGTAACTTGCCAAGGCGAGCAGCTGCAAAGTCGTGATTTGAATGAACTGTGTCTAGACTATTACTTCTAAAAATCTGACTCAAAGAGAAAGTAAGAAAGGGGGGGGCTACATTCATGGACCTCATGAGTGGGGATATAGCGTCCTAAGAACGTGTTATATACACAGGTGTCCCTCCACTTACAGTGGGAATTGCAACCTGTCATAGGTGGACATGATCAGAGACCAAGAATGTAGCTTTTTTATTTAATACTTTATTTACATTTCAAATGTTTCCCCCTTTCCAGGTCTCCCCTTTGGAAACCCCCTATCCCATTCCCCTCCCCTTCCTCTATGAGGGTGTTCCCCCATCCACCCACCCTCTCCCATCTTCCCTCCCTGGCATTCCCCTATACTGGGGCATCTAACAACCTCAGGCCCAAGGGTCTCTCCTCCCCCTGATGGCCAACAAGGCCCTCCTCTGTCACATTGTGGCCCTAACCATGGGTCCCTCCATGTGTATTCTTTGGTTGGTGGTCCAGTCTCCAGGAACTCTGGGAGGTCTGGCCAGTTGACACTGTAACTCCCTCCATGGGGCTGCAAAGCCCCTCAGCTCCTTCAGTCCCTTCTCTAACTCCTCCATCCGGGACCCCACGCTCAGTCCAACAGTTGCTGTGAATTGAATCTTGGGTATTCCGAACTTTTGGGCTAATATCCACTTATTAGTGAGTACATACCATGTTCATTCTTTTGTGACTGAGTTACCTCGCTCAGGATGATATTTTCAAGTTCCATCCATTTGCCTGCAAATTTCATGAAGTCATTGTTTTTAATAGCTGAGTAGTATTCCATTGTGTAAATGTACCACATTTTCTGTATCCATTCCTCTGTTGAGGTACATCTGGCTATTATAAATATGGCTGCTATGAACATAGTGGAGCGTGAGTCCTTATTACATGTTGGAGCATCTTCTAGGTATATACCCAGGAGTGATATAGCTAGATCCTTAGGTAGTATAATGTCTGAGGATTTGCCAAACTGATTTTCAGAGTGGTTGTACCAGCTTGCAATCCCACCAGCAATGGAAGAGTGTTCCTCTTTCTCCACATCCTCTCCAGCATCTGCTATCACTTGACTTTTTGATCTTAGCCACCAAGAATGTATCTTATACAAGAACGCACCTGTCCTGCTGAGTGTCATAGCTCGGGACAGTGCAGAACATCAGCTGTCTTCCTTCATAAGCGTGTGTCTGCCTGATGCTGTGCTCACTGCTGCTCGCCCGCATCAAGGAGGAGAAGCACGCTGCAAGCTGCTAGGTGGAGAAAATCAAGATTCTCTACAGAAGTTTGGCTGCTACTAAATGCGAATAGCTTCTGCACCACCGTTAAGTTAAAAGTCAGAAGTTGAACCGTTGTAGGTCAAAGGCTGCCTCTAAAACAGCAGACAGATGTGCTGGGGGCAAGGCTCAGCTGACAGAGAGGCAGAATTCTGGATCTGGAGGATGGCCAGGCCCAGAAGAGAGGGAGGAGGGGATGGCGTGCTGGTCAGCTGACCTGAGGACAAGTACCAAGCTGGATGCAGATGGGGTCATTACTGACAGTAAACAAATGGGTCCCACAATCTTGCTTGCTAAGTCCTTGCAGCAAACCATGAAATGGGTGTAGACAAAGTAGCCAGGTGTGTGTTGTGTGATGCTGTACCTGGGAAGACATGAACAAATATCTACTGGAGAGGGCACCAACAACAGACCAAAACAATACCACCTAACTGGTGAACTCATGAGTTTATTAGGGTCACTTACCACAGTATGGGGAAGAGGTTACTCACAGGAGCATGGGTGATGATGCAAAGGCAGCTGCATCATTAAAAGTCCACCCCAGCCTGGGTGACAAATCATAAAAGCTGCAACCCTCTGCACAACCTACAGACAACTCAAGAGGAAGAAGAATCTCCTCTTCTCAGCAGTCTTTACTACTTATAGAACTTTGTGGAAGGTGGAGCCTTGTGATAAGTTTCAGGGACATCCTAAGGCTTGTGAGTTGTTGATTTCCTGAGCCTTCCTTTCAACTTCATGAGTCTTAGGGAACTTCCCTCTGGAATGAAATATTTCAATTCAGAGGAAATTGCTACACGATGATGTGGTGAGGTCATGTGACTGTCCAAAGGGCCAGAAGTAGTGCCAGAGCTGAGACCCAAACCTGCTTGTTCCACAGATCCATGTCAGACCCTATATAAAAGGAATGGCTATAGGGGACTCAGCTCCGTCCCCCAGGAGCTCACAGTCCAAGGACATATAACTATCTTGTACTATGGAGCAACTGCCTCACCAGCAAGAGGTAAAAATCGTGTGGCTGTGCCATTCACAAAGCAGGACCACCATAGACATGCTCTGTGCCTTTCTATAGAACAACTTCTGCCCATTATCTGTCAAACCATCTGTCTTAGTTAGGGTTTCAATTGCTGAGATGAAACAGCATTACCAAAAAGCAAGTTGTGAAGAAAAGGGTTTATTTAGTTTATACTTCCATATTACTGTTCATCCTCAAAGGAAGTCAGGACAAGAACTCAAACAGGACAGGAACCTGGACACAGGAGCTGATACAGAGGCCATGGAGGAGTGCTACCTACTGGCTTTCTCCCCATGGCTTGCTCAGCCTGTTTTCTTATAGAACCAGGACCACCTGCCCAGGGACAGCACTACCCACAATGGGCTGGGCCCTCCCCCATCAATCAACTGGATCTATGGAGGCAACTTCTCAACTCAGGTTCCCTCCTTTCAGACAACTCTAGTTTGTGTATGACATAAGACTAGCCAGTACACCATCCCATTATGAGCACCCAAGGCCATGCAGCCCCAGAATGTGGACCTAAGATCCACTAACTTGGCAAATCTTAGGGCATGTCTCAGTTTTGTTTTGGTTTTTGAGACAGTCTTGATATATAGCCTAGGCTGGCTTTGAACTCATAGTCCTCCTGCCTCAGCCTCCCAACTGCTAGAATTACAATCATGAGCCACAATGTCTGGCTTTGTTCTGCTAATCTCTTTTTCAAAAAAAAAAAAAAATTTACAAGTATGAGTGTTATGTTCTCATGCATGTCTGGGTTTCAACTTGACACAAGCTAAAATCATCTGAGAGGGAGGAATTATAAAAAGCCTTCATAAGACTGAGTTGTAGGCAAACCCGTAGGGCATTTTCTTAATCAGTGGCTAATAGGGGAGGGCCCAGCCAATTGTGAGTAATGCCATCCCTGAACTGGGGGTCCTGGGTTCCATAAGAAAGCAGACTGAACAAGTCCCGAGGAGCAAGTCAGTAAGCAGCACTCCTCCATGGTCTCTGCATCAGTTCCTGCCTCCTGTTTGAGTTCCTGCCCTAACTTCCCTCAGTGATGGACTATTACCTGGAAGTATAAGCTGAAATAAACCCTTCCCTCCCCAAGTTGCTTTGGTCATGGTGTTTCATCACAGCAATAGAAACCCGAACTAGGACACCATGTATATGCTTAGTGCCCTTGAAAACCAGCGGAGGGCATCGGATCCCCTGCAACTAGAGTTATAGATGATTGTAAGCTGCCATGTGGGTGGTGGGAATCAAACCTGGGTCCTCTGGAAGAGCAGCCAGTGCTGTTAACCACTGAGCTACTTCTCCAAGTCCTATTCTACTTACCTTGCAACAATACTAGGTAGGCAGCAGAAAAACCTGGAGGTTGAGTGTCTCAGGGATGTGGGAGGGGCTATGATGGAGAGGCTATGTGGGAGGGGGGTCTCCAGAAAGCGAGTATTGAGAGGAAAGGCTTTGCACTGAAAGGGTGCTTGGCAGAACCCCAAACCTTGGAAACAGAACAACTCCAGGCACAAGCAGAGTTGACCACATACAAATATTAGAGTCAGACAGGTATGGGTTTGAACTGTGGTCGTTACCCACCCCCTATGTGACCTGGCACACATGGCTTCAGTTCTGTGAGACTCTACTTCCTGAAGGTTGGGTGCAATCAGGTGTGGGCAGGCTTCCATTACATAACTAATGCAAGGAGACCGTTTCTCATGGATGGTAGATTTCTCCTTCCAATGCAGTCTATGCTTTGTGGACACACGGGTGAGACACTGAAGGGACATTGAGGTTGGGGCTTGAGATGACATGTAGATGACACTTATAGCTAGCTAAGGCTGGTGAGAACATCCCAGCGATGTGTGTAATCACATGGAGATCCACTGGCAACATATGTGTCGCCTACACTAAGACTAGCAGCTAATGCTCACATAGAATTTGTTCTGTGCCACAGTCTGTTTGGGGCTCCTATCATGTTAAGACACTTAATTCTTAGAATAATTCTCGCTCGTAAATACCACTGGAAACCCCATTTTTATACACCTTGAGGTGTTTAGCAACCATCCCAAGGCCATCCAGCTAATAAGGTTCAATACCTAGGCCTAAACCAAGGCAGTTGGATTCCAGAGCCCAAACCGTGTCAAGTTTCCTAAGCACTTACTCTAACACAGCCTTCCATTGCTCCACACATCGCCGCTGCGATGCTGAATGTTGATCTTGCTGCTTCTAATTCCTAGATGAAGAGACTGAGGCTCAGACTGCAAGTTGGACTGGGTCAAGGTCACACAGCTAATGTCAATGGCTGAATTTCGATTCCAGGACTTGAGGGTGGCAGGGGTTGGAGTGAAGAGAAAAGAAGTTGGTGCAGGCCCAAGGACCACTTGGGGGATGTCCGGTGTAAACAAGCTGACTCATCCGTTACTGTGGGGAAAGGAGGATTTGTTGAAATGACATGTGTGCACAGGTATGATAGAATAATTAAAAAATCATAGCTGTCCCTAATTCCTGGCACACAGCCCCTAAAACCCTTATCTCTCAAGGGTGATAAGAATGTCTTTTGCATGCTAGTAAGATTACTAGTGACTGAGGACCCCAAAATTGCTTCAGGAGAGGACCTGATGAGAGAGGCTGGAAAATGGCAGCCAGCAGCCCACTTTCCAGAGAAAGGGGAAGAGGGAGATATCAGGTTACCACAGATGACTAACACCAGAATAGGAACTGTCTGCCATTGGCTGTCTGCCTCTATAAACTGCTGAATGAGGGGGAGGGGGCTAGTGAGCAAGAGGTGCCTGGAGATGTTGGAAGACTACAGCATCCAGAGAGGGTAGGAACGCCTGGTATCACTTTCCCAATACTTTGCCCTGTGCATCTTGTGGATTTGATTGCTACACTTGAGCTGTAGTCTCCCCCTTCCCCCCTTTTCCCCTGCCTCCCTCCATCCCTGTCCCCTCTCTCTCCCCCTCCCTTCCTCTCTCTTTCTCCCTCTCCCTTCTCTTTCTCTCTCCCTCCCTCCTACTCTCTCTCTCTCTCTCTCTCTCTCTCTCTCTCTCTCTGTGTGTCTGTGTGTGTGTGTGTGTGTCTGTGTGTGTATGTGTGTGCATGCTTGTTGAGGTGAGAGAGGTTGACATCCAGTGTCTTCTGTAACCGCTCTTTGCTACTTTGTGAGTTCCTTTCCCACCCTTTACCCCATGGTTTCACCCCTAACACTAGACAGGAGAGAAACAAAGAGAGAAGGGAGAGAGAAGTTAGAAAAATCCCTGAATCTAATTTCTTTTTTCTTTCGTTTCTCCTTTGACCACAACTACTAACAAAGAACAACCAAGCTCCCTAATGAACCAACCACCACCAAACCTGCCTAGCAGGGTTTTAGCACTTATATACCCTCTGAAAAGTTCCCAGAATTCCAAGCATCACACATCACAGAAGCTATCTACAGCTGGCAAAACCACACCTCTGCTAGAGCAGGAGGCAAACTCATAGCTGCTGTGGACAGGGGGAAGCAACCCATGTCCCCACGCCTGGGATTAAATCGAAAGTGGTCTTATAATATGTTTGTTTGTTTGTTTGTTTGTTTGTTTGTTTGTTTAAAGAAACCAAAATTCCAGAATTGTCATTACCGTCTTCCTCAGCTACTTTCCACCTTGTTATTTGAGACAGGGTCTCTCACTTAACATGGAGCTCACAATTTTGGCTAGACTGGCTGACCATCGAACCCCAGAGATCCTCCTACCTTCATGTGCCCAGGATGGTGGGAGCAGGGGTTACAGGCCCACGTTGTCATGTCTAGCTTTTATGTGGGTTCTGGGGATCAAGCTCAAATTCACATTTATACAACAAACATTTTACTGATGGAGTCCTTTCCCCAGCCCCGGAATTGCATTCTTAACAATGCGCTGGCTGTCATAGGTAAAATGTCCCTCAAAGCCATGCAAAGCCATTCGAGCAAATTATGGAGCCTGTGGTGAAGGGCAGGGGTATCCTCAACCCACAGCAGGCCTAGAACTTCAACCTGGTGTCAGAAATAGGTGCAAGTCCTGAGAACTGAATCCCTAAATGTGTAGGGTCTGATAATTACTCCAGGTTGATAACATCAGGGTTGATCTGGGTGGCTAAATACCCACTCGATGTCCAGAAAATCAGTCATGGTGTCTGAAGATTCTATGTTCCTGGTATCAGAGTGTCATAAACATAACCAGTTCAGTGGACCATGGCCAACCTGTGGAGAGACCTCCCTTGCCAAGTTATGGCCACATGTGCTCAGTTATAAAAGGGCAATTCACACATCAGGTGTGGGCCCCCCAGAAGGTTGTGTGAGTGGCTGAACACTCAGCAAGGGCCTTAAGGTTGGGCAGAGGCAGTTAGCATAGGGTGCAGGGTGAGGGGCAGGCGGGGTGGAGCCGGAACAGTGAGGAGGGTCTCACATGTAGATGAGCACAAAGAGATTATGGGGGAAGCAGGTTGCTGGCAACATGTGGGGAAGAAGAACTGATCATTAGTTAGGAAGGTCTGGGGAGGAAAGCCTCACAATTGGCCAGGCAGGTCAGCATAAGGAGGGGCCGGTGAACCACAGCTCTGGGAATGTCCACAGGGCAGAGTGGTGGAAAGCAGCTGTCTCGGCCAAAGCCACTGTGTCTCCATGTCAGCTTTGTGGAATCTTGCTGGAGCAAAATGTGTTGCTGACTGCAGGCAGATTGGAGTGACAGGGCGCAGAATGCCTATGTGGCGAGGGCGGCGTGGCGGAAGGGTTGCATATTGGAGTGTCAGCCAGACAACACAGCTCTGACAGGCCATTGGCAGATGGGATGTCAGCAAGCTGTGACCTCTATTCCCAAGACCTGGCCAAGCAGGACAAAAGTCAGGGGCTGAACCCCCATCTAGGGAGAGTTGGCCCACGGATGTGGGGGGGGGGGGAGGTGTAGAGGTAGAGTTTCTATGGCTGCCATAACTGTACTGATAGTGGAATGGCTTAAACAGCAGAAATGTATTTCCCTATAGTTCTTGAGGCTGGAACAGCAGGTCAAGGAACCCACAGGGCTCCTAGGATCCCTTTGGCTCGTAGAGAACTGTCTTCCCCCTTCCTCCCGTCTCCACTAGGCTGTACCTCTATAAGTGTATACATCCCAGTCTCCTCCTCTCCTTCACTCCTTCCCTACCTTTTCTGATTGAAACGAGCACCTCCTGCACACTAGGCAAACATTCTACCACTGAGCTCTAGTCCCAAGCCTCTACACTTTCAGTTTGAAGCCACCATGTTGGATTAGGACCCATCCTAAGAACTACTTTTCAGGTTTGGTGGCACACGCCTTTAATCCCAGCACTCATAGGCAGGTCTCTGTGAGTTCAAGGCCAGTCTGGTCCACACAGGGAGTTCCAAGACAGCCAGGAATACACAGAGACTCTGTCTCACAAGAAAAACAAATTTTACTTAATTATCAAAATGCTGTCTCCAAACATTGGCACATTCTGAGGAACCAGGGGTGGCAACATCAGCCTATGGCTTTGATCAGAGGGGACACATTCAACCTCATATAGGAGACAGTTGAAGAAGTGGGATGAAGGCACTCTTTGATGATGAGGTAGAGAGACAGACAGGCTGTTATCAAGGACTCAATCATGAAAGATTTCTTTGGGTGGGAGGCAAGATGGAAGACAGAAATCGGTATGGTCCCATGGAAACTCCAAACTGTGAATTCAAGAGAGGCTTGAGGAGGACTGATGGGTTTCATTTTGGGTTTTGTGTGTTCTAAAGCAGTGTATGGCCCAAGCCAGCCTTGAGCTCACAATTTCCCTGCCTCCATGTCTGGGGTGCTGGAACTGCAGGTATGACCACCACACCCAAGTAGGAGCTCTGATCTTAGGGCTACCTTCCAGGAGGCTCCTAGGGGCCTGAATTCAAATCTCCCCTGATGTGGGGATAAAGATAAGTGATGGCTTTGTCTTCCCCACTTTGAAACCTTGGAAGTATGGTGAGGGGTGCTTCTAACTAGTCTGAATCATGGCACTGTGGCCTGTGTCACTCTGGACAGTGTCATGAGCTCTCTGGGCTCAGCTTACTGGTCTTTTCAGTAGAAATAGGTGTCAAACTCCCAGGGTCTTTATAAGATTATGGGATGAGACTATGGGGACACCCAGGACTGAACCTGGCTAGTGATGGTGCACAGTAAGCAAAAGCCAAATGTCAAGGTTACTATGACCTACCATGGCTCCAAGCCCAAGGTGAGGGATCTTCTCTCACTGTGCACGTGAGAGCTTCATTTTTCTCCCCGAAACTCAGCACATCTGACAAACTCTGATTTCACTTCCTAGCAGGTGTGTCAGCTCCTGTGTCTTGCAGACGGTGGCTGTAGAGGAAAAAGGTCTTTGTATGCTGCGCTCACCAACACATAGAAAGATAGCTCAAGTGTTTCAGAAATGCTTGTTAAAGCTGGACATGACCGTAAATCTCTACAGTCCCAGCTACTTGGGGAGCTGAGGCAGGAGGAGCATCTGAGCTCAAGAGTTCAAACAGACCTGGGCAATATAGAAAGATATTATTTATAAAATAAATTAATAAACTTGTTAGTGAAGTAAGCTGAGCTGAGGGACAAGTATTGTGGCACAAAGGAACAGAATACAGCCAGCTTCAGGAGGCCACAGGGTCCTGGGGTCTCCAGAAGGAGAGAGAAGAGGTTTTCTTCCCCTCTTTTCCACAGGGTAAAAAGAGAAAAGGAGACTGTGTCCCCAGCCCTGCCTGGCCTGCCTTGGGTCAGACCACGCTGTTCTGAGAGGAATGCAAGGAGACAGGAAGCCTCCAGCCTGAGAAGCAGTTTGCAAAAGGCATATTGCTTTCCCAGCAGCCCGTCCATTTCTGACTCAGGGAACTGAAACACATCATTTCATGGCTCCTGGTTATCAGAGGACATGCCAGGATGGGAGATGATGGCCCAGGGCATGATTTTGTCATGACCCCCAACCCTGACTTGGATAGAGTACAGTTGCCCTTCCGTATCATGGGCTTTGGCTCTGAGACATCCCCCATAGCCCAGGATGTTCAAGGGCCTTATAGGAATGGCACAGCACCTGTGTAACCTACACATGCCCTGCATGCTTGAAGGCATCTCTAGATTGCTGCAAGTTCCTAAGACAATGTACATGCCTTGTAAATAATTCTCATATCATATTGTTTAGGGAATAATAACAAGAGAGATTTTGTACATGTTCATTATGGATGCAAATCTTTTCTGGGCATTTTTAATCAGCAGTGAGTTGGATCTGAGGACACAGAACCCTAGCAGGTATAGAGAGCCTCTGTCCTGCCCTCTGCAACTATAGTGGGAAGTAGAGTTTGCTGCTCACCTTTCCTGAGAACCTTTCTCAGTAGGACTCATAAATCCCTCCAACCCTCAGTAGGTCCTCTGGACATAGTCCAGTTTATGCAGGTCCCTCCTGTGGAAGGCTCAGAAGTGGACGTACTCGCGGTGTGGTCTAAAGATATAGAGGTACCCAAGACACACCAGCGAGACACACGTGGGCATGATTTATTCAGTTCACACATATGTACCTGTACACCACCCGAGTACACAACTGCTGCAGAGGAGAGCCAACCTTGTGCCAGGATTTCCCAAACTAGTTCAGAGGATTTGCAGCCTCATAGGCAAAGCCGATAGGAAGCAGTCTCAAGTTTCCAGGCAAGCTCTTCGGAGCTATCTCAGACACAGATAGTCTCCCATCTACAGACAAAGTTTCAAGCAGAGCTGGGCCAATCATAGCCAGGTCCTTGTTGCTTGACTTTGAATGTCTGCCACTGTGGTAGGGCTGAAGAGCCAGTCCTCAGAAGAGCCCAAGAGAAGCCAAGGCTGAGCTAGGGCCTGTGGGCTACTGTGGCCTTCAGACCCCAGGAGTCTGCAGATGAGAATAGAGATTAGGGTTGGAGCTGGAAGCAGAGAAGGCTTTAGTCGACCTTGGATCTTGAACAAGTTGATCTTGAACCGAATTTAGAAGTTGGAAATACCCGAAGCATATCTAGGGACCACATATAAACTCCCCCAAGGGCCTCCAGCAGAGCATCAAAGCCAAAGACCATGAATTCGGTTGTAATTAGCCTGGTGGCTGATGAATGACTTGGGGTTTTGTTTTATTTGAGTTTGTTTGATTTGGTTTTGGCCAGTGAACTGAAAGAAGCCCAAAGCAGTGCCAGACCAGCCTGGAGACTGTCTGTTGGGTTATAGTAGGGTCCCACATCTGCCCCAGGGCTCAGGCCACTGGGAGAGGTGAGACGCAGGAAGTTTGACATCACTCACCCCACACTGCTGCTGGGCGGGTGTCAGGCTGTGAGAAGACACGGGACACTGCCCCGGGGATGGGGGAACTCAACCTGGGGGTCCTAGGGACTACATGGAGCTGGCTCTGTCTGGTTCTCAGGCTCTTGGCCATCCCAGGCACTGCTAGATGCTATGGAAGAGCTGAGAACAGAGTGGGGGCCCACTGGCTGTATCTAGCCCGGGGTGGAGGGGGAAAGGCGGGGAGGAGCCCAGCTGGGTTCCGCCAGGACCCAGTCTTTGGCTTGTCAGTGGCTAGCTGGCTTGGTTTGGTAGGGCCGTGGCTGGGAATGTTGAGAGGCCTTCTGCAGGAGACTAGACGCAACTCTTTAGACGAAGGCCTGTTTCACTGTTCCCCATGGCAGATCTCGATGAAGAGAGACAGTCCATGGTTTTAATGTGTTTATTGTCATGGCGGAGAGTGGTGATGTGTAAAACCATAACCCACTTTCTCAGGGCGGGTTAAATACCTTTTGCAGCAAAGGTGCCAGTCCTAAACAGCCCTACCCCTGGCCCATGATGGTAGATTTGGTCTTTCATGAAGCTTTAAACAGGACAGCCTTGACTCTTAGAGTGTTCTCCCAATAGTGTTTGTGGCTGGAATATTGCCTAGACTCTTCCCACCACTGCCCACCCTTCACCTGCCAAGCCTCATGCCTTCCCCACCCCAGAGTAGGGGAGCCCACAGTCCAGGGCTAGGAAGGGGGCACCTGAATCAGAAAGACCAAGATCCAAACTCTACTGCCACCATGATGTGAACATCCCTTTAGGACATCCAAACATGTGATCCATGCAAGTACTGGCACAACATAGCCTTGATAGCTCAGTTTCCTTGTCTATAAAAATGGAAGCAGTGGCCGGGCGGTGGTGGCGCACACCTTTAATCCCAGCACTTGGGAGGCAGAGGCAGGTGGATTTCTGAGTTTGAGGCCAGCCTGGTCTACAGAGTGAGTTCCAGGACAGCCAGGGCTACACAGAGAAACCCTGTCTCGAAAAACAAACAAACAAACAAACAAACAAACAAAAATGGAAGCAGCGTGCTTTACTGTGGGTCCTTGCGTCACAGTCCTCCAGTCCTCCCAAGCCCCTGGGGTTTTTAAGGCCACTCTCAGATCAGGGTCAGAGCTTTGTCCCAGCTAGTCCTGCAAGATGAGATCTGATCTCAGTAGCTAGTGGAGCTGGAACCGATCAGAGTCAGGGTGAAGAGGCAAGGGCCTATTATCCCTGAAAACACACAGGATCTGCTAAGGAAAGAAGTCAGATCAAAGTCAGTCAAAACTGGCCAGAGTCTTCCCAGAACCCAGCACAGACATGTAGCATTCCCTGAGCACCATCTAAGCCTGTCCTGGGGTGTCTGTGGAGGAGCTGATGTGAACAAGGCAAAGGTGTCTCCTATAAGGTCATCCTAAAGAGGAATGAGAGACCCAGGTTCAGTCATCATGCAGGAAGGCCATGAACCACTGCCCACGAAGGATGCTCCACCTATTGGCTTATTTCCGTGACTATAACAGAACGCCTGAGAGAATTACATGAGAGGAAAGGTTCTCCATGGTTCACAGTGTGGAAAGTTTCAGTTTGTAACCCAATGGTCTCTTGACTTTGCACATCAGATGAGGTGGGGTTTCATGGTTGGAGGACACACAGGAGAGGAACAGCCCAGGGTCCCACAATCCCCATCAAAGGCACACCCCAGCATCCTAAGGACCCCCTACTTAGTCCTCCCTCCTAAAGGTTCTTCAACCCACACCAGTAATGCCACCCTGGGCACCCAGCCTTTAATACTACAGGAGCCTTTGGGGACACATGTCTACACCATAGCACACCATTAAGTGTGAACTTCCGGAAAGCTTGTTAGAAAGGTATTTGTAGCTTACCTGAAATTCACCTTAAACTGAGCACTGTGTGTTTTTATTTTGTAGCTATTGGATGATGGGATCACAACCTAAGCCAGCCAGACTTGGGTTGAAATTCCAGTTCTGCTTATGTCCTGCGTGAGGAAGAGTGAATTGCTTTATTTCTCTGCCATCATGTCAATTACTAAGTTCTATTTTTACCAGACTATTGTTTATGTGCATGGCTCCTTTCTAATTACTTGTTATATTTTATGGTCTTGCCTTATGTCATTCAACAACATGAAATATTGAAATAACATATCCATTAAATGAGGTACAGTATGCAGATGCCTCCTGGCATGTAAGCTTGAATGTCGTAAGTGTTCATTTTCTAAGGGAACACAAATAGTCCAACAGGAATCCAAAATGTTAAAACATCAAAGAAGACAAGGGTTCGTCCTGTGGGCAGAATCCTTGAAGGCTTCCCGGAGGAGGTGATGTGGGGAATAACAGCAGGCATGTGCTATGTGCAAGGCAGGCTGCATCCCTTCAGCAGAGCCCCAATGAGACCAACACATCCCGGGTGTTCTGAGCACTGGGCTACAAAGGTCTGTGGTGGGATATTAGCTCATGGCTGTTCTTGGTCTCCCACTGTTGCTCCCTCCCTGCTGCCTTTCTGGTCTGCCTCACCCTGCTAGCCTGGCCCTCAGCCCTTATGTCTATCACTCTTCTAAATCCCAGGAAGGGGTCATAGGGCTCCTGCATGGGCAGATGGAGACCTGGGAGAGAACATTCTGGAACTGGTATCTGGAGAGGTCCTCCGAGACAGAGCCTGCCTCCTGTCGAGGCACTAGGGAGCCAGGAAGACTGCTGAGCAGGGAAGAGATGGCACAGGTTCTCATTGCCAGTTCAGACCAGTCAGCATGTCCTGGGTACCTTCTGTGATGGGGCAGCCCTTAAACATCCCTCCGAGGCCATATGCTTGGTCCCCAGAGTCACATTTTAGATATAAAATGCACCCCCACCCCACCACTGCAAGGCTCGTGTGTTTAAGCACTCAGTTCCCTACTTTAAAAGGTTATGGAAACTGAGGAAGTGGGGCCCTGGGTCAGGCCCTGGGGTTTTACAGTCCAGGCCACTTCACGTCCACTCTGCTCTTCTACCCAAACTGTCCTGGCTGCACATTACTGCCACCAAGGAGATGCCTGCCACAATCCTCCACTGTAGTAATTATTTAATCTCAATGGGGAGTTCCACACTGCCTTTGATCATTTAGTTCCCAGATAAAAGACACACAACCTTTATATTTATAATAAGCTTTTAATGCACTAGAGCTAGGTAGATATCTACCCTCTATGCTATTATGTCTGCTTTCCCATCAATAACCCCGAGTTGTAACTTGCTACGTTCCATCTGGGCTGTTCTTAACTCTAAATGGCCAGCCTCATGGGCAAGACCACACCGTTACCTGCAGAATTCCACTCTCAGTGCCTGCGGTGTAAACACACGGCACTCCATAGCTTCTTCCTCTACCTTTGCCTCGCTGCTCTGCCCCCATCACACTTCCTGGTCACCTCTACAATACGCTACTTGCACTTGGATCTGGTGTTGGGATCCAGAACTCAGTTAGGGCTGGACCTCCCCACCCCAGGGAGTATTCAAGGAGCAGTTAAACAACCTTCCCTGTTGGACCACAAAGAAGGGCTCACTCGAGCACTAGACAAAGATCAACTCCTATCCTTGTGAATTCATCAAACACTTCCAAACCCCTAGCCAGGATGGGTTTAGCTCTGCTGGAGAGAGCCTAGGGCCTACACCCCTGTCTGGGGTTCATAGTTGAGTAGATTCAGGATGCTGGGCGTTCTCTGGGTAGTGCTGATTCCCAAAGAGTCCTAGGGATGGGAGGGTAGTGGGGGGGACCTTGCAGTCTCAGAACCCTTGGATCTACCAGGTCTGGAGTCCCACTCCTGAGTCCTGTTCTCCACTCGCAGTGAGCAGCTCTGCTCCTGGTATCACACATGGGAGGAGGGGCTCCCAGCTGGGCTCTGTCCTGCCTGGCTTCTGGTCAATGGTGTCTCTAGGAAGGTCACTCTATAGGGTGGGGTGGTAGAAAGTTTCAGAGCAGTTCTGAGTCAGGAAATTGGGTGACATTATGGCCTCAGTACTAGACACTGACCAGCTCAGGAGAGGTCATCTGAGAAATCTGTGGGTGACCTGCCTTCTACCAGGAACCACGTCTGTCACCTGAGAAACCTAGGGATGCATCCATGCTGTATCACTGACTCTCAGCAAGTCTCAGTTTCCTGAGAGGACAATTCTGATGACAGGCCCTGCAAGACTAGAGAGTGGGGACAGTGTGGCAACAGAAGTCTCTTGAGTTTCTCTTGAGAAACTGCCACACACCCAGTCAATTTCCGGCTGTGAACCTAGAAGTAAATGTGATTCACGAAGCTTTCAGGGGACAAAGGAAGGCAGGAGCATTTCTGTCTGGGGCCATGTAGAGAGAAAGTATGAGTTGGCTGTAGGACCCTGGGGGTTCTCAAAGGCCTGGGGTACATGGGAGAGGGAAACCAGTATGGGGGTTGGTTGGAGGTGAGCTGGGAAGAAAAAGGACCTGAACGCACCCAGCAGTATCTGGAGTGAGCCTGTGAGGAACAGGGAGCTTCTGAGGAGACCTTCCAGGACAGTGGCCATGGTACCTGTAGAGGCCTTGCTGGGAATACAGGTATGGAAGTGAGGCGTGGGATGGCTGGAGGACAGGAGAGGGTAGACTAAGAACAGGCACACGGAGACATAGTAAGTGTCAGAACAGGCGCCAGAGGGCTCTGTCCCAAGACTCCCCAGCTCCTGGCTGCTACCTAGAAAGAGGCAAGGCCATACCCAGGTTCCAGACAGGAGCCTGGGTGGTGAGCAGCCTGGGGCCACATGAAGCATAGGGGGATATGAGCAAGCAGTCAGGGTTTCCAGGGCTTGTGCTAAAGAGGGCTGGATGCTGTGTGACTTTCCAAAGTGGGTACCCCACTGAGACTGAGTAGGGTCAGCATGGGACTCAGACCCAGGCAGATCCAATCCAGGTACAGTACTCTCTTCCTGGAGGAGAGGATGCTGAACAGGTCTTGGTCCAATGGAGCCCCAGCCCTGAACCGCCTCATCCTGCAGAAGATGCCTAACTGAGCCACCCAAGGTGGGACAGTAAATCCACTTCCAAGGTCAAACCCTGCCTCCACCCCAGGGGCCCGTCTCCTGCTTCTTTCTCAGCTGATGTAAAAGCAAATGGCGCTGGGTCTGAGCCTTCCTCACATCAGCACAAGATGCTTAGTCAATCAAATAGCTGAGCCAAATGAACGCAGCGTGCGGCTCCACGAAGAGGGTTCTTTCCAGGGGAAATGTTATCATTTTCCATTCCTGTTTAATGAATCATGGGAATTACAGCAACATTACAAATGGCTCTCTGTACAGGCTATTACTTTGTTTCTTCAGGGTTCTAATGGCAGACCTGCTTCAGTGGGGGGCTCAGCCTGCCTTCCCCCACTCCCACCCCCGGGCTACAGAGAACAATGGTATTATTATAAGTGGTCCCCTTACAAGACTCTGCCGGGGAGAGATGGTAGCTCAGGCCTCTTGAATTGAGTGCAGAGTAAACCAAGTAGCAATCCCCCAGTGACTGCTCAGAGAATTTCTTAGGGTGTACTTGTAGGGACCCCAGAGTACAGGAAAAAATCCCAAGATAGAACAGTGGAGATAGGAGGAAGGTTGGGTGCTTTCTGAGCTGGGGATTAGGAGGAGGGACAAGAGACAGACAGACCTGATCCCTAAGGGGAGGGTGGGTCAGAGATGGGATGTGGGCTGCAGATATGTCACAGCCCTTACCTAGGCTGCCCAAATGCTGAGCTGGCTCCTGCCAGGACAGATAACAGAAGGAGCTTCCGGTCCCTATCTGTGGGAGCTTCCAGCCAGAGCAGAAGCAGAAGGGAGCAGAGTGGGAACAGGCTCACCCCTCATCCTAGCCCAGGCCTTGTGACTCAGCCATGGGTCCTGCTTTTGTTGCTAGGTAGGAAAGGATGCAGAGAGACCAGGAGATGCAGGATGGACCGGCCCCTCGTTGGATACGCAGTCTATTCAGATCAGATGCTTACTGCCTGTGTGACTGGGTCATGCTTCTTTCTGTTAAGCTCGCAGCCTGCTTTCTGTGATGTCGGTCATGAACTAATGTATATTTTATGGGCTATGTTGATTATTGTCATAGAGCATCATGCGCTGGTTCACAACTCCATCTCACCCTCAACTACAGCTGATTAGACACCTGACTCAGAGGAGGCCATGATGATTCGGCCCCTACCACAGTAGATGTAAAAGAAATACTGTCTCATTGGACAACTGCTGTATCTGCAGTGCTGGAGTTCTGCCTGCCACACAGCAAGGGTTCAGTAAATATGAAATGGATGAATGAATGGCAGAGCGGGCCTCTGAAGAATTTGGAATTTAAATGTTTTCCCTTATTTTTATTTTATGCGGGTGGGTGTTTTGCTCATGTGTATGTCTATGCAGGCAGTGCCCATGGAGACCAGAAGGGCATGACAGATCCCCAGGACTGGTGTTACAAGTGGCTGTGGGCTGCCCTGTTGATGCTAGAAATGGGACTGGAGTCCTCTGGAAGAATAGTGTTTTTATCTGCTAAGTATCTGCAACCCACATCCCATCTTTGACCAGTCCTCCTCTCAGGGATCAGGTCTGTCTTGCTCACTTACCCTCCGCCTACTCTCAGAGGTTCAGAAGGCTCCCAGCCTCCCTCCAGCTAAATTTAAATATTTAACCTAGAGACTTAGGGGGGCTGTGAAAATGGAGGCTTTTGAGTTGGAAAAGAGACCCACCCTTCTAATTCCAGGCTTCTTGGGGTTACTTCCATTCTGCTGGGGGAGTCTTCTGAACTTTGAGACACTGGCCCCACATCGTAACCCTAAGCTACTTTCTTCCCTAAGCCCGTTTCTGTTATAACCCATTAACCCAAACCCTTCCCCAACATAAGGAGTAGTTTTGCTCCCTGATGTGCTGATGTGTCTCCTCTCTCTCCTCTCTCTCTCTCTCTCTCTCTCTCTCTCTCTCTCTCTCTCTCAGATGCATACACACACGTATGCACATGCAGTTTGTCTTAGAGTCACACTCTCCCACATAGACCTTGCCGTACCCTGGGTGTCCCTAGCCTGGCTTCACTGTTGCTACCAGCAACCCTGGTGGGACCCAGGCTCTGAGATGCAGTGACCCAGGGCCAGGGAGGGCACATTCTTGGAGAGTGGCCCTTGAGGGCAGAAGGAAGAGGGACTGAGCCTCTTTTCCTTCCCAAGCCCTTCACCTGACCCAGGCCTCAGATGTGGGTTCCTGGAAACCCGCTACCAAGTCATAGACAACTGCTATGAGAACCTAAGACCACCATGTTTGTTCCTCCTGACGGCATATACTTCCCACTTACCAGGCAAAGGAGAGCCAGAAAACTCAGGACCCTGAGAAAGTCCTACCAACAAGCCAAAGCAGAGGAGGGGGCACCCACACCTCTCCTCCCGTCCAGCAAGGCTGCTCTCTGCCTGGCTGGATCAACTCTTTCTTCTGTTCCTTCCGCCCTCGCCCCAGGTGCCCGGATACTAATTATAATGACCTGGTGAGTTACAAGACAGTGAAATTGCTTCCACCTGAGGTTGTCACGGGCTAGGAAGAAATACCAGGGCTGGAAATTAAACTGTGCCAGCAGGCTTGAAGGGGCGGGAGCAGGAGAGAGGAGGGGGCAGGAGGGGAGAGATATCTGCAGCTTATGAGGTGGGGTTTATGGAGTGTCAGCAAGAAGCGTCCTTGGGCAAAATAGAAAAGATTAGACATTGCTCGCCTGCTGCTGGTCACTAGACATAGACTGTCCCAACAGAAGGTGAAATGGCCAGACAGAGGCCCTGTGGCCATCTAGAGACCCAAGACAGAAGGAATATCAGGCTGCTGTTGTAGGGGGTGGCTTAGACAGCCTAGCTACCCAGAGAGGGAGGAGAAACAGTGTCAAACCGAGCCCAGCCCAGCCTCAGCAGCCTACCTTACAGCCTAACCTGACAAGCCCAAGCCTTTGTTCCCTGGGCTGTAGGCTCCCATTCAGCTTAGCACTGACCTTTTCACTTGGAAGGCTGGCAGGCTGCCCAGCATACAGCCCCAGGATTCGGGGGAGGAAGAACCTGGGAAGCCCTGGCTCTGAGGACTACGGTAAATTGCCCCACTGGACAACTACAACTGAGCCCTCTCCCCACATGCCAGTGGCAGGGTGAGGTTGGGACCCTCAAGTGGATCTCTCCAGCACTGTTTAAAATGTTGCAAGGCACTGAAAAAGAAGGGAAGTTTCTAGATTCTGTTCATAAAGCATGCACAGTATTATCACTAATAGCAGTTCCCAACTGCGAGAACATGCTAACTCCACCCCCCCTCTCTGTGTGTGTATGTGTGTGTGTGTGTGTGTGTGTGTGTGTCTCACACACACAGGGAATGAGGGGGGTGTCAGATAGCAATCCAACTTATGAATTTCATCAGAACGAATCTAAATGAAATAGTAACAGAACCCTGCAGCATAGAAGAAAATACATCATGACACAGAAATGCTCTGCAGGGCTGAGGACATAGCCCAGTGGCTAGAGGGCTTGTTCTATCATTCACGGGGTGGGGGTGGGGGTGGGGCTGGGTTCATTTCCCAACGCCACATAAACTGGGTGTTGTGCCGAATGCCTGTAATTCTAGCACTTGGGAAGCAGAGGCAGGAGGATAAGAAATTCAAGGTCATCCTTGACTATACATGGAGCTCAAGGCAAGCCGGGGTTCCACAAGACCCTGGCAAGGAAGGAAGGAAGGAAGGAAGGAAAGCAGGGAGGAAGGAGAGTGGAGGAAGGGAGGGAAGAAAGGAAGGCAGAAGGAAGAAAGGAGGGATGGAAGACCAGAAGGTGTCAGAAAAACTGTTAACTTATATTAGAAGATTTAAGCATAATTTATCTGCATACCGTAGCCCATTCTTAACTTTTTAGCCTCTCAATGAAATAAAAACAAATAGCTCCTTCTGATATGATGTATGATGTATGATGATGTATATGTGTACACACACACACACACACACACACACACACACACACACTCCTCAAATCCGGAAATATTAAAAGTGTTTCCATTAAGGTTAGGACGAGCAGAGAGCACCCAGCACGCAGTCTACACTGCAAGCACTGGCTGGTGCAATAAGATAAGAAAAACCATTGGACCCCATACTGAACCACTGCTAATAGTTCAGTTTAGGACTTCTGACTTCCCAGTCCAGCAACGCCATGCGAACCCGGTAGAAACGGCATACAGACTGTACATTTAGAGTTCCTAGACAGGCAATCGTGACAGGAGGTTTTCTTAGAACGCTAGGCAGTGGCTTGAGCTGCAGCTCCCAGTTAGTCACATGATCGCAAGAGTAATAACTCACACTCTACAATGTTTATGCTGCTGCATTATGATATGAGATACACTAGGTGTGCTACGATAAATCATTTTTACTTATCTCTTTTCAAGTTACAGTGAGCTTATCAAAATGTAAGTTAAGAAGCATCTGTATTAAGATGGCTCAGTGAGCTGGGCGGTGGTGGCGCACACCTTTAATCCCAGCACTTGGGAGGCAGAGACAGGCAGATTTCTGAGTTCGAGGCCAGCCTGGTCTACAGAGTGAGTTCTAGAACAGTCAGGGCTACACAGAGAAACCCTGTCTCGAAAAACCAAAAAAAAAAAAAAAAAAAAGATGGCTCAGTGGTGTCAGTCCGCTTTCCAGAATCTGGGCAATCACTAGAGATGACTAACTTATAAGAAGGGATGATTGTGTCTTGGGATTTCAGAGATTTCAGGGTGTGACCACTTGGTCCCTTCTCTTTGTGTGTGTAGCAAACAGGACATCTCGACAGAAGTGTATGACAGAGTAAGATGAGATGCTTATGTTACAGTGCCTAGGAAGAAAACAGGGGAAAGGGATCCCAGCAGGCCCATCAAGGACATACCTCAAGAAACCACTTCCCCCAACCAGGCCCCACATACTGAAGCACCCACCACCTATCCATAGATCACCAACTGAGGACCACGTGTCCAACCACAAGCCCTTGGGGGAAAGTCCACAGGTAAACTAGAAAAGTGAAATTATCATTATCCCCAAAAGACATGAACATATCTACTCCATACCCAAAATTATGAGCTGAAACATGACTACCAAGAAAATGGAAATTTAGTGATGTGACCAGCTTCAAAATTAATATGCAAAAACCAATGGCCACCATATTTTACAATGACAACCAGCTGGAGCATGTAATGGGAAAAACAGATGACATTTACAACTGCAACCAAAAAGATAAAATACCTGAAATGTATGTATATTACATCAAATGCTTCTGAAGGAGTCACAGAACGATTCAAGCAATTGGGAAGACATCTCACACCTTGACTGACGAGAACTGGCATTAGGAAGCTGTTTCTCCCAGTTAACCTACAGTCTTTCTATTTCAGTAAAAGCACAGACAGGAATTTTTAATAACATGAGATGACACTGATGCTCATAGGAAAACATAAGCATGCAAACACAGGTAGGACATGTTTAAAAGAAAGAGACTGGAGCGGAGGCCAGGCCTACCAGGTGTTTAAATATATCTGAAACCTTAATAATTAATAGAAATAGGGTGGTGGCTTGTAGACGCGTAGTAGCAGCATATCAGTAGAACACAATGAGAAACATGGAAAAATCCAAAATCACTCGACAGTGTCCTTGATGACGAAGCTGACATTGGGAACCATCGAGGAGGGACTGGGCAGTGGGACTCACTGGTAGAGAGCTGAGCAAGCTCAGGTCTGGAGTTCAACCCTCAGTATCACACACACACACACACACACACACACACACACTCACTCTTATGTACAAGCCATCATTGAAGAGCCACAGAAAAATGTGCAAATTTCCAAATGGTATATGAGAAAACACTCAGAAAAATACAGTGAGATAGCCCCTCACGACTGCTAGAGGAAATAAATGTTAGGCCGGGCAGTGGTGGTGCACACCTTTAATCCCAGCACTTGGGAGGCAGAGGCAAGTGGATTTCTGAGTTCGAGGTCAGCCTGGTCTACAGAGTGAGTTCCAGGACAGCCAGGGCTACACAGAGAAACCCTGTCTCAAAAAACCAAAAAAAGAAAGAAAAGAAAGAAAGAAGGAAAGAAGGAAGGAAGGAAGGAAGGAAGGAAGGAAGGAAGGAAGGAAGGAAGGAAGGAAAGAAAGAAAGAAAGAAAGAAAGAAAGAAAGAAAGAAAGAAAGAAAGAAAGAAAGAAAGAAAGATGTTGACAAGAACGTGGAGAAGAGGGAGCACTTGTCCACTAGGGGAGCACAGACTGGTATAATCAGAATGGAGGACAATACAGAAGTTTGAAGTGGAAACTTACGGGTTCTTTGGAAAGTCGGTTGGATGGTGTTTTGCTGGGGCAAACACATGAGTGTTTCGTTAAAGTAGACACTGGTGTGAGAGGCTAAGACAGACTCATGAAGGAACATTTTGCTGAAGCAGACACAGGAGAGAGGATGTTCTGCTAAAGCAAGCACGTGAAAGGCCACGTGATGGAGGAGTCTTTGCTAACAACACGCATGTATTGGTTCACCTTACATTGCATAGTTGAGCTGCATTTGTTGAGACTCCGTAGAGACAAACACACCCAAAAACTTCTGGTGGTGTGCTGCAGTTTCTTGCCGCTTGCATGGACTTGGGCTGATTGATGTCAGCTAAGACAGATGCATGTGCTGACACGTGCTGAGGCACACGTGATATTTGGAGGGTATAAATAGGACTCGACAGACAGTGACAGACGCTGAGCTAGGCTTGCTTATAGAGCTAGCTGTGCACTGCTTGTGGGTCTCGTGCCTTTGCTGATCTTCACTTCCATGAGAGAGACACAGTGGAGAACTTCTCCCGGTGTTCCTCCTGGTCCCTCTTGCTGACTTGTGCCAAAGCTGAGGCCTCTGCTAGGTAGCCACTGCTGCTGATTGTGTTCGCTTTCCTGACTCTATTGAACTGGACTGCTGGTGAATCCATGAAGTGTTTGCGAGTGGATCGAGCTCCTGTGAACTGAACTGACTATTTCCAGACAACACAGATGGGAGTTGCTCCGAAGAACCTTTCTAAACAGGTCCACTCCCACCCTCCCCGTATCCTTTCTTTTCCACTACCTCTGGTGGGTGGTGGGTTAAAGCGTTTAAGAACCATCATTAAAAATAAGGTTTGAAAAAAATTAAAGTTATAGAAGTTCTTCAAAAAATTTTAAAAATAACTACCATATGATCTGGCAATTCTGCATCTGACAGAATTGAAACCAAATTCTCAAGGCAATATCTGCACCCTCACATTAATCGAAGTAGCCAGAATGTAGAATCACACAGAGTGTCCATCAGTGGATGAATGGGTAAATAAAATACAGAATGCACACATGATGGAATACCATGCAGCTTTTATATGCATGCGTGTGTGCACACGTGTGTGTAAGTGTGCGTGCATGTGTGTGTGTGTGTCAGTGTGGAAGCCAGAGGGCATCCTTGGATATCACCACTCCTCAGGAGCTGTCCACCATGATTTTTGAGACAGTCTCACACCCAGACCTGAGGCTCCCAATTAGGCCTTCTGACCAGCGAGCCCCAGGAATCTACCTGTGTCTACATCCCCAGCACTGAGATTGCAAGTGCACAGCAGCATGTCTGACTGGTCATGGCACTGGTGATCCTACAGAGCACACGCTTGCATAGCAAGCCCTTGACCGGCTGAGCTGTCTCCCAGTCCACTACTCAGCCTTTAAATAGAGCAGGGTTTCTGGATTTCTTTCCCACGAATAACCTCCTTCCACCTGAGAACGTTTTACAAGACCCGAAGTATATAGGGATATAAACCAGGTATATAAATCAAACATCTACTGAAAATAAATCATAAAGAAGCTTATTTAAAAACAATTCTTTACTGCGTACAGAATTTTACCATTGCATTAAGAAGCAAATGCAAGCACGCATACTACTGAGCTGTATGTGCTAGTTTATTCTTATTAAAGAAGAAATTTGATGGTGAAGGACATAGAGGATCTTTTTTTGTTTTGTTTTGTTTTGTTTTTGTTTATTCGAGACAGGGTTTCTCTGTGTAGCCCTGGCTGTCCTGGAACTCACTCTGTAGACCAGGCTGGCCTCGAACTCAGAAATCCACCTGCCTCTGCCTCCCAAGTGCTGGGATTAAAGGCGTGCGCCACCACTGCCCGGTTGACATAGAGGATCTTGAACATCACCAGAGTTGATTGGTATTATTGATCTATAATTGCCAATGCTAAGAATGCTTTGCATTTTGTGCTTAGCACAAAATGGCGGAAGTATATAAAGGGCCACTTCAGAGAGTGTTGGAGAGTCTGTCCCAGCCTCCAGCCAAAACTCATTTAATGATTTGATTTTTTTTTTTTTTATGAAATTTGAGTCAGCAACTCAAACAGCAATTTTTAAAGTCAAACATTCAAACACAATATAATCCGAAGCTATACCAACTTGATACTTACATGCTGAAGAACGGGGTAGGAAAATATTAAAAGCCTGTTCTCTATAATGAAACCATTCTCTTTGCACAAGAGCCAAGGGCTCTGTGTGCTCAGTAAAGAACACTGCAGCTCATAACACAGAATAGTCTCCACAATGAGCCAAGGCAGCTAAAGCAGTCTCCGTTGGTGTCGTGTGCTATGACGGCCTGCACAGTGCAAAAAGCCCATGTCGGGTGTGCTGAACCACAGCTACGGTGAGGTCACATGACACAACACAAGGGAGCACAGCCTGCATACCCTGGATTCATTGTACATTTGATTTTTGAATCAGTGTTGGTCTCCACTAGTTCAGAAATGTTTTTACTCTCGTCAAATATTTCGCGACCCCACATTTAGTCCACAACACCCTATGGAGAGACCTCCCTTGCTTTAACACCGGGCAATAGGAGTCTGGGAATCCTGTCATTTGCAGTGTGGATCAACCTGAAGGCATAATGCCAAATAAAATAAGCCAGGCATGCAAAGCCTTATGTGGTTTCATTTACACTTAGCATTTAACAGAGTTGAACTCACAGCGGCAGAGCAGAATGCCGGTTGCCAGCACTGAGGGCGCAGGGGGTGCAGGGAAAGGAGGCAACACTTCTGTTAGGCATGATGAGCACTTCCTGTCGTGCAGCCTGGTGACTATTGTCAATAACAATACATGTACTGTGGAACTGTTTCTTCCAGAACGGAACATTCGCTTCTGGAGGTTAGGGAGGAGGTTCATGAGGTTCTTCAGGTCCCATTCCCAAGGCCCCACCAGGAAGTCACATAAGCCTTGACCAATGGTGAGGGTGGAGGGAGGAGCCTCTGGTGGGACCTCTGCAAGCTGTATGGGGAACTGGAAAGGCAGGTAGCCTGAGTGAGCCGCGCCCTCTGTGCTGGGGTGGGGCCGTTCGGTGATGCATCTGCCTGCAGTGTCTTCCATGCTCCAGAAGAAACCCCAATTAACTCATGGCTTTACCAACCTGCATTTGGATGAACTGGTGTCTTTGGTATCTAGAATTCACCAGGTTAGATTATAAATAATCTTGCCACAAAAATGTGTATATCAGTTGCTGCATTCAGTCCTTTGCTGCTGTGCCCAAATGCCTAAGACGGTTTTGAGAAGCAGCTCAAGGGAGAACGGACCTGTTTAGGTCGTAGAGGGGAAGGCATGGCAGTGGAACCTGGCCCTGTCTGTGGAGGCAGGAGCTTACAGAACAGCCCACTTTTGCCTCAGCTTGCTCACATCTTGCTAGAATAGGAAAGCTAATAGCTCAGCCTGAGACACAGACTATAATCCTCAAGGCTGGCCCCTCCGTGGTCCACTGCTAACACTGAGGCTCTGCCTCCTAGAGATTCCACAGCCTTCCAGAAAAAAACAGCACCGCTATCCAGGGACCCAGTGTTCAAACGCATGCACCTGCAGGGCATATTTTATATTTAAATCATAAAGCTGTTTTTCTCATTGCTTTGACAAAATATCTGATAGACACACCCCACTATATCTACACTGTATCTACAGAAGGAAGTATGGATTCTGGCTCAGGGTTTCAGAGAGTTCAGGCCATGCATGCTTGTCCCAACACACTTAAACAGAACATCATGGCGCAGGAGCATGTGGTGGGGGACCACTGCTTACGTCCCAGCAGATGGGGAGCACAGTGAAAGACTAGAAGAAGCAAGTGACTAGACTCACAAAGACATGTCTGGATCACCATAGGCCCCACCTCCTAAACTTTCCAGAACTCCCTAAGACAGAACCACCAACTAGAGACCAAGCACTCAAAGTCTGATCCTGTGAGGGACATTTAATATTTAAACCATAATAATAATTAGGTGATGGATACATGACTTGACTTGATTTAACATCTTATAATGTGTGCATAAATCAAAATATATTCTGCATCCCAAATGTATAATGTTTATTTATCAGTTGTACTTTGATAAAGTTGGGGAGGAAAACAAAATCATTGAGAAGAAGATGAACTACTTATTAATGCCATTAGGACATTCAATTAGCCATTGAGAAAACGTAAAATTAGATCCATGTGTCATACTTTATACCAAAGCAAATTCTAAGTGGGTCAGAGATTGAAACGTTTTTAATGAAATAATTAGCCTGAAAGGAACCACAGATACATCTTAAACAACAGTTTTATGTGTGAGAAGTCCTCAGACAAAGCCCTCAGAAAGGGGTGGGGGGGGCTAATTTGGCTTTATAGAAACAGAACACTTCTTTAAGGCAGAAGTGAGCATCAGCAAAGTTAAAAGTCAAATAATGGAGCTAGAGAGCTGGATCCAATGTTAAGAGAACTGACTGCTCTAGCAGAGGACCTGGGTTCAGGTTCCAGAAGCTACATAGTAGCTCACAACCATCTGTAACTGCAGTTTCAGGGAACCTAGTGCCCTCTTCTGTTCTCAGTTGACACTGCATGCACATGGTATGTAATATAAACCTGCAGGCAAAATAAATATTCATCCAGATAGAATAAAAATAAATAAGTCTAAAAGATAAGTAAAAGACAAAAAATTGGAAGCTATATCTGGTACATGAAAAGCTCTTACAAATCGATAAATTGCCAGACATAGTAGTGTGCACCAATAATCTTAGCATTCAGAAGAATGAGGCAGGAAAATCACCATGAGTTCAAGACCAGCTTGGACTAAATAGTTTGACTCTTTCAAAAAACAAAAGCAAAAGCAAAAACTCAATAGAAATATGGGCAGAGAGCATGTGGAGGGTCCAGGGCACAGGAGACAGGTCTGGAGCATTTGGAAGCACAGTTAACTTCACCCACAAGAAAAACAAACTTGTGAAGTGGTGAACTTGAAAGTTGAAAGAATGGTTAGGATAAAGGAGGCATCCATCAACAGGCAATTCCTTAAGTCATGGCAGAGTGTATACATACAGCAAGACACCAAGAAGCCATTCAAGGACTGAGGAGAGGACCTAGCCAGGTTTCCCTAAACATATACTCAAATTAGCAACATGTTTGCGTTCTTTTACAAAGAAAAATGTTCACACAAAACTTGGACATAAATGTTCACAGAAGCATCATTCATAGTAGTAAAAGCATAGAAACAAAATATCCACTGTTGAATTGATAAACCAAGTGTGGGATACCCAGGCAAAAGAACATTATTTTGCAAGGAAAAGGAATGAAACAAAGTACTTACACATGCTACAGTATGGATAAACTTTAAAGACATTAAAGAAAGCAAACACCCGGCTGGAGAGATGGCTCAGTGGTTAAGAGCACTGACTGGCTCTTCCAAAAGTCCTGAGTTCAATTCCCAGCAACCACATGGTAGCTCACAACCTTCTGGTGTATCTGAAAACAGCTACAGTGTACTTATATACACAAAATAAATAAACAATTCTTTTTAAGAAACAAACAAACAAACACAAGAGATCGCCTGCATGGGACTTCATGTATATGAAGTATCTCAAACAGGCAAATTCACGGAGGCAGAAAACAGGTCAGTGGTTGTGTGGGCTGTAGATCAAGGAGGGGAGACTGGCTGCTAGTGAGTGCAGAGGTCTTTGTGAGTTGGCAGAAGTGTCACGTTAGCCAGTGGCAGTGAACTTTGTAAATATATATTTTAAAAAACTACAAGATCTTAAAAGGGTGAGTTTTATTACATATGAATTGTATTTCCAAGAACAAAAAAGAAGGAGGAGATATCTTCTGTCTAAAACAATGTTCTCACCCTTCCTAACGCTGGGACCTTTAATACAGTTCCTCACATTGTGGTGACCCCCTCCCTCCAACTATAAAATTATTTTGTTGCTACTTCATAACTGTAATCTTGCTACTGTTATGAATCATAATGTAGATATCTGATATTTCCAATGGTCTTAAGTGACCCCTGTGAAAGGGTCATCGACTCCCAAAGGGGTCACAGCCACAGGTTGAGAACCAGTGCTCTAAAAGGCAGTGTCCTGTGAGGAACAAAGCTCAGAACTCTCGGACACAGAACTCAGTGTTTGCAGACCTGCCTCTGCCTTCCCACACTGTCCTGAAGAAGACACAGAACTGGGGCTGTGGCTTTAGTGAGGGCTTTAGGAGTTTTGGGGGTGGAGGTGGAGGGAGACATTGTATTATAGATATCCTTGAACCATGAGAATCTATTACTTATTCAAATATTAAATAAAATTTAAATTGTAAAAATCAAAGTGACCCTTCTGTCAAATATGGGAATTCACTGTAATAAAATTGAGGCTGCTACAAGAAGCCTTAGGAGGAGACAGGCCTGGGGTCTAGCTCCCAAGTCCAGCAGTCCTTGGGTCTGAGTGGTGGGGATGGCCCAAGACCCAGCTGGAGCCACAGGAGGGTGTGATCTAGGGACAGTTGGAGGGACAAGGGGAAGGGAAGAAGACACTCAAGTGATTTGTTCTAGAAAGGAAGGCTTTGGTGTGTGGTCCTGAGAACCATAGCCAGCTTCTAGGAGCTGTGGGGATGCCGAGGACAGGGAACAGGACAAGCCAAGAGAGAGTCTAGCCTGGTGACCTTCTAAACCCACTGAGTGGCTCTTGCCAATGATAAACTGTGTGTGCCTGCCCTGGGTTGGCCGTGGGCTACAGAGACAGGACATGGGCTAGCTACTTTATGTCATGGGAACCACCATACCTGATAGAAATAACCAAAGGAGGAGAAGTTCACTCTGGCTGTCCCAGAGTGTGCAGTCCACTGCGGTGAGGAAGGCTTGGTACAACAGCTCAGTTTATAGCAACAGAAGCGTGTGACAGAGGGTACATCACAACAGGACATGAAGCAGGACTTGGCATCACCCCCTGGTGAGCTGCTTCATCAGGAAGGCACACCTCCCGAAATATCTGCAGAGCCCTCAGAAAGCACCACCAGCTCCAGAGGAAGATTTCAAAACACCAGCCAGTGGCCGGCATTTTACATTCCAACCACAACAACTCTGGCCTTCTAGCTGCTCTGAGGCCAAGGACTGGACAGAGAAGCAGCTAGGAGGTCTCCGCTCTGCTCCATAGCCTCTGTCTTTTGGAAGCAAGCCCTAGGCTTGTACCACGTTCATTACTGTCCTATTGTCCAAAGAAATCTACATGGCCAAAGCCTATAGTCCCAGAAGGAAGGTGCTACAAAATTA
Organism: Uromys caudimaculatus; assembly: GCA_028551405.1. Lineage (NCBI taxonomy): Eukaryota > Metazoa > Chordata > Mammalia > Rodentia > Muridae > Uromys > Uromys caudimaculatus. The sequence goes on from CM052702.1 coordinate 114,136,897, forward strand.
CAGGACACCTTGGGGATATGAGCAGACCATTAACTGTGTCCTCCCAAAGCTATCTTTGACTAGTTGTCTTCAGAGTGACAGCCAGCCCCACCATGGGGACCTGTACCCATGCTGAGCAACAGGTGTCATGTGAAATAGCCCCTTGCCTGTTCCAGCCCCAGTGCAGAGCTGACAATAGGAGTGTGGATTTGGACAGAGAAAGTGTAAGAACTCTGAGACTAGACAGACATAAATGTGATCTCTTATAGAGTCCACAAACCTGAACAAGGCAGTTCTCTTTGTGTTTCCCAGTCCTTTCTGACAATCAAGGATGCTAGAGACATCATTGCTTCAAGACCTCTATGCATTGAGTGCTGGCACTTGCTGGTCACATTGCCACTCTGCCCATTTTACAGATGAGAAGCTGGAGGTCCTGAGAAGAGAGGAGGAGAAAGCAGAGTTGGATCTATCCCACTCCCTAGGTCCCATCCCCCTACCCCCAGTGATGAGACTCACCTTTGGCCCCAATGCTGGGCCAACTTACACAGTTATAAATTAATGGTTTTGGAAACCCAGGCAACAAGCCTGCCTCTCTGCTTCTGCGTGGGCTTTGAAGTTACTGTGGAAGCAGCTTTTCCTATTTCTATTGCTATACAAGTTTCTAGCATTTTTATTCAGTCCTGTTTTCATTTAAAGCTGCAGGGCGGTGACTGGATGAAGAGGCCCAGGCAGAAGTTCTACTACCGGGGAATACAGAAGGGCCCCCTCGGAGGTACAGGCTCCAGACGCTCCTAGTGGCTCTCATAGGTAAGTCTTTGCCCCAGCTTGGAGCCAGGTTCTTGATGCATCTTATTTCCTCTCCTATAAAGCAGTTAGTTCCCCCTGGAAGTCACAGAGTGAGAGGGGCCCATATGGTTAGAACCCTGATCGAGCAGATCCAAAGGGCCCAGAAGCCTCCATGGCCTGCACAGCTTCGGCCTGCACTTTGGAATGGTTTCTGCAGCTCTTAGCAGAGGGAGCAGCCTCAGCACACACAGTTCATGCTTGGGCTGCTCCTCCACCAGCTCTGCTCACCCATGCCCTCTAGATCACTAAGATCAAACAAAGACCAGAGATGGGCAAGGAGCAGGAGGTCTGCAGATACTGGCTCACAGGATGGTTGACTATGGCCTCCACCTCCCTGAGATAAGCTTGCCTATCTGGGAACTCGAGGTTGATTGGCAATGAGAAACTGACTCAGAAACAAGAGAGAGCCAAGAGCATGACAACCCTGGAGGTGGTGACCAGAGAGGAAGTTGGAGAGTGCGGCTGGTGGGAGGCAGGGCATCTGCCACGCCCAAACACTACAGGAGCAAAGGGACACTTTCAGCACAACCTCACAGACAAGTGTTAAGTCTGTAATGATCCCAGCAGAAAGCACTATCACATTCAGATTCAACCAAAATTAGTATAATGTCAACAGAGTCTGGCATAGAGTGTGATTCCAGGATGTCAACAGAGTATAGTATAGCACCCCAGGATGTCAACAAAGGACAGCACAGGACCCCAGAGTGTCAACAGAGGACAGCACAGGACCCCAGGATGTCAACAGAGGACAGCACAGGACCCCAGAGTGTCAACAGAGGACAGCACAGGACCCCAGGAGGTCAACAGAGGACAGCCCAGGACCCCAGGGTGTCAACAGAGGACAGCGCAGGACCCCAGGAGGTCAACAGAGGACAGCACAGGACCCCAGGGTGTCAACAGAGGACAGCACAGGACCCCAGGAGGTCAACAGAGGACAGCACAGAACCCCAGGAGGTCAACAGAGGACAGCACAGGACCCCAGAGTGTCAACAGAGGACAGCACAGGACCCCAGGAGGTCAACAGAGGACAGCACAGGACTTCTGGCTGAGGGAGTAGACAGCTGACATTAACCAAGCCTTAAGCCTGGGGAAGGAACATGTCCTGGACCTTTGCAGAGGGCATAGCCCTAACCTCCTCCCTGCTCATGGCTCACAGCAGGACAAAGGGCCCACTCATGTGTCCCTATTCCACAGCTACATGACATATAAGGCAGGGAGAAGGCAGAGGGGACATGAAGACAGGTGTGTGGAGGTTGGACAACTCGCTGGCACCACCGGAAAGCACTCTGGCTTTCAAAACTAAACAAAAGACCTGCCCAGATACACTGAGGCTGTCTCTGAAATGCAGCCAAGGTGACCTTTGGCCCAGCCATCTCATCCCTCCAGCACTAGGACCCAGTCTCTTCTTCCAGTGACCCCCTTTCAAAGTCAGAAGGCAGAAAGCTGAACAGCCCTCTCTGATCCCACTGTCAATCCCGTATCTGGGCCCAGGACTCATTTTCAAACCAACCAAGCGTCAGAAGTCACACATCAGGCTTATCTCTGCCGCCACTCATCTCCACAAGCCCTTCTCCCCGTCCCTGTCATTCCCAGACAAATAGAACCCCTCCCCCTGCCCCAAATCCTAATGAATGTCTGAACTCAGGGCGCAGTGCCCAGCCTTGCAGAGGTCCCAGCCAGCTTCTGCACAGGTTCCCGCTTCCCGGAGATAGCAGATTCCGCCCAGGTCTCAGTCACAGTCTTCTGACCCAAGAAGTAAAGAGCTGGGAACAGCCCTCCCAGACCCTCCCCCTGTCCCAGTACTAAAAGGGTCACTGTTTCTGTCCTCTAACTGCAGGAGGGACTGGGGTCTATATTTTTGCCTCTCTGATTTAATGCTGTTCGTTCTGTAAGCTTCAGTCCTTCCCTCTCCCCTGTTTTGCCCTTGACAGTGGTGGGCAGTGTCCCCAACAGCTGCAAACAGGTAGCGCTTTTTGGAAACAGACGCCTGGTTGGAGTCCTTGCTCTGTCAGTATTAGCCATGCAGCATTCAGTCACTCATTCATTTGGGCATTTATTCATTCATTCTCATTCATTCAGCAAATGGATTCCTTGCCGGAGACGCTGTGGAAATGGAATGGCAAAGCCTGGGACATCATGGAGCTTACACATTGACTGGAAAGCAGACAATGAACAACTCAAAAAGAAAACACAGCCAGAAAGCAGAGAAGCCTGGGGGTGGGTGGGGATAGAGGGGAGAGGGGGACTGAAAGAAAAGGTGGTCAGGGTAAGACTCTCTCTCTCTCTCTCTCTCTCTCTCTCTCTCTCTCTCTCTCTCTCTCTCTCTCTGTCCTGTGTCTGTGTGTCTGTGTGTGTGTCTGAGTCTCTGTGTCTGTATGTGTGTGTGTGTATGTGTGTGTACCTGTGTGTCTCTATATGTGTGTCTATGTCTGTATGTCTGTCTGTGTGTGTCTGAGTCTCTGTGTCTGTGTGTCTTTGTGTCTGTTTGTGTCTCTCTGTGTGTCTCTATATGTGTGTCTATGTCTGTATGTCTGTGTGTGTCTGAGTCTCTGTGTCTGTGTGTCTTTGTGTCTGTTTGTGTCTCTCTGTGTGTCTATGTGTCTGTGTGTCTAAGCCTGTGTCTCTGTATGTGTGTGCATGCAAGTGCATGTGTGTGAGTGTGTGTGTTGTATGTACTTGCACATACATGTACATGAAGGTCAGAGGTTGACCCCAGTATCTTCTAGTTTCAGTATCCACCTTATCAGGGTCTCTCTCTAAAGCTCACCCAATCCATCAGCCAGGTTGCCTGGCAATGAGCCCCAGGATCTGTCTGTCTCTACACTCTTGGTGCAGGGTTACAAGTACATGGCCATCCCAGCTTTTACAGGAGTCCCGGGGATCTGAACTTGGGTCCTCGTGCTTATGCCAAATGCACTTTCCCTGCTGAGCCATCGCCTCAGCATCAAGGTAGGATTTTCTGTAGAGGTGACTTTGAAATCAGACCTTGAGCAATTATCCAGCCACTCAGAGCTCGTGTGCTCAGGGGGAAAGAAGAGTTAATTTTCCTCAAGTCTGTCTCTTCAAGTTGATAAAGACTTACATAAATTAATATATGTTAAGTGCTGGCCCACAGCCTGGCATAGAATAAGTTTTCAGTTAATTGCAGCTTCGTGTCTAGCTGAAGTGAGAGGAACATGAAGAGCCCCTGCAAATGGTGCCTAACCCAAGAGCTTAACCTCTCGGAGTAGATAGGCTGCCCTCCAGAGTCACCCTAGACCTCTGAAGTGAGAGTGTTCCAGCCCAGGCTGAGGGTACCCAATAGCCTCTGAGACTGAAAGTCTGGAGAGAACCCTAGCCCTGCCACAACCAGAGCCATACCTCCACATACTGTTTCCTGGTACTCCCTGAACTGCTGACTCAGTTTCCCCCATGAACCTCTGTCTTCCTGCTCTGTCAACAGTGAGTTAGATGGATCCAGAATATCAATAATCTGTTTTAGGGGACCTTGTCCACACAGTCCCTGTCACACTGCCCCACCTTCCCCTCCCCGTCCTCCTCCCTCTCCCCTCCCCCTCCCCCTCCCACACACTCCTTCCATCCCAGCTCTGGCTCTTTCTCCCTCCAGGAACTAGAATCTCATTGCTCCCCTACTTTTCTGGGAGCATAGCTGACTGCAGGGACAGAGGGCAGCCTGGGATGGACAGGATAAAACACAATACCCCAAAGGGATGACACAGAGACCCTTCTTCCCTGTTGGGTCTCAATGCTGCCCACTGATGGCAGGAAACTGGTCTCTAACCCAGCTCAGCCAAACGCTCACAGAAGGAGGGAACCATATGAAGGGGGGGGGGGGGGTAGAGAGTGGCTGGTATGGAACAGAGGAGAGGGACCTGCTCTTCAGAGATAAGCCTCTGGCACTCCATCCTGGGGACCTCTCCTTCTGCCCCTTCAGGAACTGTGGTGACAACAGTGACATCAGACAGCCAGATCCCATGCATGTCCCTCTTCATTATCATGACCTATCCCTTCATCTGTCTATCAATTAAAGTCACTCCCATCTGTCAAAGCCTTGATGGCCTCCCCAGCCTTCACAGATTCCTCCTGTTTATGTGACCCCCCCCACACCCCTAACCACTTCCAGTATGCCAAGAATCCGATATACAGTGTTTACCCATCCTCCCCTCTGGAACAATTGTTTCTCCATCTCACAAGTGAGGAAGCAAGGCTCAGAGAGGGGACGAGTCTCACCCAAGAACACACAGCTGGCAAGCAAATGAGAAGACCCAGGTTTGACCCAAGCTCATCTGACCACAGGGCCCAGGGTCCGAGTGCTTCACTCCCTCTCTCACCCTGATCTCTTACCAACCCCTTGAGACTCACACATAACCCTGTAGTGGATTCCCTGACTGTCCATACTCCTGCATCTCTGCCTGCCTCTTTTCTTAGACTGTGAGGTTTTCAGAGATGGGCCAGGGCTTTACCTCACTCTTACTCCGACCCTTCAGAAGCACACAGTAGAAAACATGCTTCCTCCGTAGACAGAACCGCTCTCTGCCAGCACCCGTGGCCAGTGCAGAGAGGGTGCTAAGAGTACACAGCTCCCACCCTCTTGCTTCTGATGTCTTCGATGAAGGAATTTGGCCAGCTGGTGCCCCCACCGGCAGCTGCTTGGCTCAGTGCCAGCTAAACAGCCCCTTCCCAAGACTTCCCTTACAGCATTTCCCAAATCTCCTGAACCTCTGCATTTTAAACAGGCCTGAGATTCTGTCAGACTTCCCCCCAAACCCACTCACCCCAGTCTTTCCAGCGGCTGAACCCTACCCAAGTTTGATGAACTGATCTGCAGTGAGATAAATCGCATCAGCTGTCAGCTTTGCTGAGGCTGGGGAATGACATTTTCCAGATCTGCTCAAGCTTAATGTGAAGGAGCCCTTCCTGCCACAAACCACCAGGGCCAGGTGAGACGAATCGAATTGAGAGTTTTATACAAATGTCCCACTCGGATAATCTGGGCCATTCTGGCTGGCTCCTAGCTCCCTGTGGTTTCAGGGAAGCTGGGAGCCAGCAGACAGCAGGCCTAGGAGGGCATGGGGGATGCAGCCTCCCCTTCTGCCTTGATGGTAATTGGCAGTATTTCCATGCATTTTCATGCAGAATTATGCCATAAATTTACTTGGCTCCAAATGGGGCTGCTCCCAGCAGGGAAGGCACCCGGGGAGGATGGAGATGATGGGAGAGGATCCGGAGGTGGTCCAGACTCTAGGGCTGATATCTCTGGACGCCCCCAGCCCCAGCCCTCCAGTCAGCTCTCTTGCTAGCTTCTCCTGGGAGGGAGGCCTGAGGATTTCAACCCAGAGTTCTGAGGATTAGAGACATCAGACCAGGGGATATAGAATAAAGAAGCCTGGGGCCCAGAGAGGTGGATGGGCAGCCAAGAGCACTTGCTGCTCTTGCAAAGGACCCAAGTTCGGTTCTCAGCACCCATGTCAGACAGCTTACAACCACCCATAATTCCAGCTACAGAAGATCTAATGCCGAGAGATTCCAGGCATCAGAGAACATGGGACATGTAAGAGGGTCCTGACTGCCTCTTCCAGTCCTCAGACTGGACCAGCTCTGACCCAGACACTGGCTTTACTATGCCTTCACCACCAGTGGCCACTGCTGTCTCCCTGGCTGCTCAGCTGCCAGGACCAGTCTGCCATAGTCCACCCTTGCCATCAAGACTGCCAGCTGGGGACCATGGGAAGTGGGTGCTGGGCCCAGAGACCTGAACAAGCCAAAACCCTGGGATTCGGGTACCAAAGTACATCCACCCATACTGGTACAGTCAGCAAGGATGTGCGACTGGGAAGATAGTTCTGTCAGTAAAGTTCTACCAAGGATCTGAGTTCAATTCCAGAGCCCACATTTTAAAAAACCAGGCATGGTGGTGTATGTCTATAATCCCAGGGCTGGGGCGGTAGAGACAGACAGATCCCTGGCACTTGCTGGACAGCCAGCCTGGCTTAACTGGCAGACTCCAGACCAGTGTACAACACCCGAGGTTGTTCTCTGAGCTTCGTACATATGTGCACACACACATGAACTCATACCTTCACATATATACACGCACACATTTACAAACACACACTCACACATACAAACTTAGCAAGGACCATGTTGGATTTGTAATGAATTTGGTTTTTTTTTTAATGAATAATTTTTGCAAAACTAATTAAGAGGGATTGAAGCCCAGAGAAGAGCTAATGAGCTATGCAGATCCCCTGGCATCCACCCTGCTGCTGAGGCTGAGAAAAGAGTCCCCCTCCCATGCCATAGTCACACAGAGACTAGGCTGTGCCTCCTGCTGGCAACTCTCTCAGCTGGGACATAGGGGCAGCTCCAAGAGTATACAAGAGGGTGGAGCTTGAGGGGTACCCCCAAACTTGCTTCAAGGGGTATGTATGGTCCAGAGTCTGAATATGAGTATTTCTGTGAACCCCATGAAAGAGGTCGGGACTGTGGGACCAGAAGCTACACTCTGAGGCCTTCTACATCAGCCACTTCCAGCTGCAGCCTCTGCTTTAAGACCTGTGCTCAAAGCTTCCAGTGAACCAAGAGCTGACAAAGACCCTCCAGACCCAGTCCTTGGCAGTAATGAGCCTGGGGCATCAAAAGGAAGCCTTCCTGGGATTCCAGTAAGTCCCCAAAAGTCAACTTCACTGTCATGCTCTGTCCCCACAGCAGCCAAGGGTCCTACAAAGCTATTAGTTCATATAAACTTACCCAGCCCTGGCAGCCTGCAGTCCCACGGGACCAACGGGAACACCAAAGCTCAGAGTGGTGATGTTTTTTGTGATATGCCTAATGTCACCTCAGGAAGGGCTTGGTTAGGTTTGAGCCCCCATGAACTTGACTGAGCCTGTGGAATTCCTAAACATGCTGCCACCCGTGTCAGCCTCTGACTTCTGAACACAAATTCCCACAGGAGGAACACAGGGCACAATGAGCTTCCCTGGAGCTCTGCCCCTGAGTCTCTCAGGGTCCTGGTGCTCATCTGTGGAAACAGCAGACAGGGAAGGTTCCAGAGACCTCCCTCCTCAGCTGCGCCTCTCCATGGGGCCAGCTGGGAGACCCAGACCTGCTTAATTAATTAATCATCACAAACTGGTCAAAGCAATGAGTGCAGCAAGCCGAGGGTGGGGTGGGAAAGCCTCTGCACTCCTATGGACTTGACTGAGCCCGCAATCATGTCTGCCCTTGGCTGGCCTCTGACTTCTGAACACAAATATACCCAGGAGCAAGAACTTTTGCTCACCGTGTATTGAACCCTTGGTCTTGCAGGCACTGTGCAAGCCCCCTTGCTGATCTCTGCAGTAATCCCACAGCATTCTTTGTTCCATTAAACATAATCTATAGGCTGAGGGCAGAGCGAGCTGTATACTTAGCTCACACAGCTAATGCGTGAGCTAGGGTTTCATTTTTCATCCAAAGTCTATTTCTTCTTGCTTGTCTGGCTTTTCCTTGTGAGTTGTCTTCCTTGAAGACTTCTATTCATGCTCCAAACCCCAGCCTGTCCTGACTCTCTTTCCACTTCTCCTAGGCAGAGTTGGTCATTCTTATTAGAATTCAAAGTATAGTTTTGACTTAGGAGGTGTCATCTGACTGGAACAAATGCCTGCATTTTGCTCTGCTAATTAGCCCTCCTCCTTACACTGCACACCCAAGAAATGATAGCAAAATAGCTGGCTCCACAGCCTGGGATCTTAGTTTTTTAATTGTGTTACAATATCATAACATACAATTTGCCAGTTTTAATTGTGTAATTCAGTGGCATTAAGTGTGTTCCAGTTGTTATGCAACCATCTGCACCATCCTTCTCCAGAGCATTAATGTAGCCCCGGCTGCAACGCCATCCCTAGGACACTGACTCCCTGTGCCCTCCCCCAGCCGCTGGAGGCTGGAGCCGTCCTGTTCCGCTCTCTATGAATCTGGTGACAGTAGAGTGGAAGCATACTGCGTGCTCCCGAGATCACTCTCCACTCTCGCTCTCCCCCTCCCCCTTTCACTCCCCCTTCCCCTCCCCCACTCTCTCCCTCTCTCCCATTTCCTCTCCCTCTCTCCCTCTCCTCCTCCCCCTCTCTCTCCCTCTCTTCCATTCCCCCTCCCTCCCCTTTCTCTCTCCTATTCCCTCTCCCTCTCCCCCCTCCCCTCTCCCCCTTCCCTCCCCTCCCCCTCACTCTCCCTCCTCTTCCCCCTTCCCTTCCTCCTTCCCCTCTCCCCCCTCCCCCCTCCCCTCTCTGTGTTCCTGTTCATGTATTGAATACAGGCACAGATGTGCTTCGGTGTGCATGGGGGGGGGGTCAGAGGTCAACCTTGGGGAAGGCAGGGTAGCACAGTCTCTTGTTCTTTGCTGTGCGCACCAGGCTAGGGTCTCCTCAAGCTTCTAGGAATTCTCCTGCCTCGAACTCCCACCTCAACATTAGAGCACTGTAGTTACAGATGCTTTGTGGGTGCTGAGAATCCAAACACAGGTCCTCATGGTTTGTGTGGCCAAGGGTTTGTATAACAAATCCTGGCCCTGGCTTGGTCCTTTTATGTCTGACTTTTTTTTTTTTTAAGATTTCTTTATGTACATTGATGTTTTTGTCTACATATATGTCTGTGTTAGGGTGTCAAATCCCTGAAACAGGAGTTATAGACAGTTGTGAGCTGTTATGTGGGTACTGGGAATTGAACCCAGGTCCTCTGGAAGAGCAGCCAGTGCTCTCCACAGCTGAGCCATCTCTCCACCCCAGGTATCTGGCTTCTTTTATTCAGCATCCTCAAGTTTCCTCCACATGACAGTAGATATGAGAATGTCCTTCCTTTCTGAAGCTGAGTGACATTATATTGCCCCCAAAGGCCACAGCTTGTCCACTGGTGGCAGAGCTGACTCTGCCTTTTGGCTCCTGTGGACATTGCTGCCATAAGTAGTGTGTGCATGTAGAAGTGTATGCATGCAGAAGTGTGTGCACTTAGAAGTGTGTGTGCCTCCAAGCAATGTCAAGCTTGGTTCACTGCACCTACCCTGCAGGTTACACTTAAGGCAATAAAAGTTGACCCCTCCCAGATCTGTCACCTGAACAGCGCACACACACAAACATATACACACACAAACACACACATGCACATACACACACATGTATGCACACACATGTATGCACACACATACATGCACACACACACATGCATGCACATACACATACACACATGCACACACATACACACAAACACATGCACACACACACACACACACACACACACACACACACACACACACACACACACACAGATCTTGACTCCCCTTTGCTTCAGACCCTGTCTCCCTCCTAACCCCAGACTTTGGTCCATTCCAACCTCTGGGTGTGTGCACATGCCTAAGTGCCCAGCCCAACTTGTGCACAAGAGCATTTTGAATCCTCCCTTCCCCTGGAGCTGGTGCTCCTCTTGCTGCATCCTCCCCATCCCTGGCTCCTGTGGCAAGCTGGAGCTGGCACCAGACCTGGGAGTCTCCCGAATGCCTGTCTCACTTCTAGCACCACCTCTCATCCGTGGCTGTTGGTTCCCACCCCGAGATGCTCCTGCACCCTCTTCCCTTCCTCCTGCCTCACCGCTGCCCTGGGGACCACATCTGCTGCCTGCTTCCTTAACTCACTCTGCAGCCTGACGATAGGCTCTTGGTACAGCCCGCATGCTCACCTCAGAACTTTCCCTGCCCTTCTGTTGCTTGGAGGTAAGGACCAACCAATCCTTTGCCCTGTCCTAGAAGGCCCCAGAGAGCTGGTGCTCCCTTTGACCTCCCACCCTTCCTTTTCTGTGTTTCCTCACAGGAACGTGCTCTATGACACCTCAGAGGCTGTATGTGCTGTTCCCTTTGTCCTTACCCACCACAGTCTCCACCTCCTCTGCCTGCCTGGTCCCCACCGCAGTCTAGTGTGACTTCTTCAGAGAAACCCTCTTTAGTTTTGACCCGTTCAGGCACCTCAGAACACTGGGGTCCCAAACAGCCTTCATAGCACCTCCTGGAACTTACGATGGTATAATTATTAGGATATGATATTAGCTCCTCTCTGTCCTCTCTGTGTGACTATAGCTCCAACAGTGTGGGGTCTTCTCTATCTTGCTCCTTACTGGATGCCCAGAAATGATGTTTGAATGATTAGTATTAAACACCTCCTGCCTGACCTTAGAAATGAATTTCACCTACAGGCAAATTGTATACTACCCTTTCACACTGCAACAGAATCATGGCTCCTTGCCAAAATATGTTGTCCACACAGTCCCTGCGACATGCATGGGCACACATACGTGCACACTCACATACATGTGAGTGTATGTATGAATACATTTGTTCTTCTACCCATGACAATATTCATTGCCATAGTTACACTCACAGGTAATTACTACACATATGGCCACTCCCATAACCTAACTTTTCCCACTGTCTCACACCAATCATCAGAACTACGTGCACGCACGAGTGTACACACACACACACACACACACACACACACACACACAGAGGAAGGTGCATGTCATCCAGACTGGCACCCATGGCCCAGCCAACTAGTGGTACTCGGCATTTGGAGACTGGGCTAAGGTGACCTTTCTCAGCTCTTGGATAGAGACTCAGGGACCTCCCCCCAAGCCTTCTTCCCTTTATCCAGCACAGTCCATGTCTTCCTGGGGCCATCCACCCCTCATTCCCAGCTCTCAGGCTGTAGGCACAAGGCTGGAGCAGATGTGACAGCAGTGGCGAAGGATGCAGAGGACCCACTCGGCAGAAATGTTTACTATGACACAACCACAGTAATTATTGTTTTTTATGCATTTCCGTATGAAATTACTCGTTCTGATTCTTGGGGAGAATTTAAATGAGAAAGACCACAAACAATGATCTCAGCTGCTTGATGAGAAGCCATTGTCTCTTCTCTGGGTGTGAGCTCTTCCCACCCTGGAAACTGGAAGGCGCAGCACACAGCCGCATGGTGCTGCTAGGTCAGAGAAAGACCGAGATCATTTGCGTATGCGGTGGGAGTGGGGGGTCTTACTGGCTGTGTCTCTAAGTGCATGCATTTATGGAGGGTTGGAGAGGTGTGGTGTGTGTGTGTGTGTGTTGTGTGTGAGATGTGGTGGGTGCGGTGTATTATGTGGTGTGGTGTGGAATGTATATGTGTAGGTGGTGTGTGTGGTTGGGGGGGATGCTGGTCCAGGTTTTATTGCTGCATCAACAAGCTATTTCAAAATTAAGTAGCTTGAGGCACAATCACTTTGGTCATAGCTCATGATTTTATGGCTCAATCCAGGCTGTTGGTGCTAGAGAGAAGGTTCAGCAGTTAGCACTCGCTGTTCTTACAGAGGACTGGGGTTGGATTCATAGCACCTACACAGGCTGGCTCACAACAGCCTGTGACCCTCGCTCCAGGGAATCTGACACCTTCTTCTGGCCTCTCTAACACACATCAATAAAGATAAAAGAAAATCTTTTTTAAAAAAACAAAATGAAATCCAGGCTGTCCCCATCTGGGTAATTTTCTTCCAAGCCACTGGGACATTAACAGAAATGGCAGCTTCCATGGGAGAGCAGGGTCATCTGGGTCCAAGATGACTCCTCACATGCCTGGTGCCATGAGCAGCTGGCTCAGTCACGACCTTCAGGAACACCCACGCGTAGCTTCTACGGAGGACAGCCTCAGATCACAGGACTTCTCATACGGTGACTCAGAGTTCCAAGAGAGGCTCCTGCAGGTTAAGAAGCTGCAAGGCTTGCTACAGCCGACCCTGGGAAGTCTCTAAGCCCAGCCCCAGTCCACAGCTAGGAGATTAGATGCCACTTTCCGTGGGGAAAATGGCAGAACATTTCCAGCCATCTCTAACTCATCACCATGTGTGCCACAGTGTAGTGAGAAGTCGCTGAGCTGAAAGGACTTTCAAGGCGGCACTGCCTCAAGACAAGCTTCATAGCACTGAGCAGCCTAAGCAACTTCTCCGAGCCTCAGTTTCCTGCTCTGTCAAATGCTGTTGATATAAAGGAATCATATGTCTACCTCCCCCAGGCTAACACTGCCCAGTGAGTACCTGCTAGCTGTTATGTCCTAGGCAACTCTTTCATCCTCCTGCCTTCCTGCCCTGGAGCCATAGGAGATGCCTGAGCAGAAATGCCTAGAAGAGACAGACACTCCCTTGAGGCCCCGACAGCCTTCCCAGTCACATCCTGGCCCTCCCAACTCACAACAGCCCCCTCTCTCCAGCCCACTGCTGATCCTATCTGTGCTGATGCCAAGGCCCAAGGTGAGCCCTGGAGCCTCCACCATCTGCGCCAGCTGGGCTGGCTGGAGGCAGCTTCAGCCGCTTAGGGGCATCCCTGGCTAGCAATGGCGTTAATTTTTCATTTGTTTGTTTGATTTTCTGCAGTGAATGAGGAATGTTGGAACAACATCTGGAGCTGCCCCAGGCTGAGGTACACACAGTGGCGGCAGTGTTGGCAGCTCAGAAGACAGCATTCTGGTGTATGCACAGCCACACAACCACAGACCTGCAGACATACACATCTTAGTACACACACATACAAATACACCAAGCCTACACAAGTGTGTCCATGTGCATACACGTACATGTGCACACTTAAAGCAGTGCACACATAGGCATGTCTTCAGGCATGGTGCTCACACATGTGTATGTGTGCCCACATGTGTATGTGTGCCCACAAACACAGTCACTGCTGTATCTCCAGGCCTACCTAGGCTAAAGACTTGTGGTCCTGCACAAGAGCTCGGCTAGGCCTTGGCCCCAGTGAGGCCCAGGGAAGCCCTGCTTTCTGTACTCAGACCCCAACCAGGGAAGCCAGGCTTGACCCTCAGAATGGACTCTAGTTTTCTATTGCTCCTCACACACACCTGGCTGGCCCTCCTCAGCGCTGGCCCTTTCCAGGGATCCTGCCATGCCCACCCCACTTCTGAAGGCCAAGTGAACAGCTTCCCTCCCACTCCTGGGAGCCTGCTCAGCACAGATGCTGCTTCAGGGACCAACAATGCAGAACAACCCATTCCCACCCTTGAGTAGTATTTTCTCCAGGTATGGAAGGAAAAGCCGCCCGGAGAGCGGTCCTCAAGACCTAGCTAGTGTGAGCCCTATCCACCATAGCCACCTAAGGGTCCAGGCCATTTCTTCACAGTGCTATGCCTGTGGACATAGATGTGCCTGGTACACATGCACATGGGTGTTGATAATGCATATCTGCTGACCGAGACGGCCTCTGCATGTCCGCAAGTGTCTGAGACCTGTGACCATGCATGTCTGTCTTCTGTACCTGTTAGTGCTTGTGGGTGTCTGTGTATTTCAGGTCACTATGCATCCGTCTGCTCTGGTGTTCTGTACATCGTCTGAATCTTTGAGTTGGTGCCCATCCACACATGTATGGGTGTCTCTGTGTTTTTATGTACATTGTGTGCCCACGCCTGTGTTTCAGTGTGCCTACATGACTACGTTTACAAAAGTATTACTGTGTGTATGTCTGCATATGTGTGTGTTTCCCTGTAACTATATTACACGTCAATGCATACGATAGAGAAGGCACGTCCGTATGTCTGTGTGTCGTGTGTCCGTGTGTTACTGTGTGTGTCTAGGGCTGAAAGGGCAAGAGTCAGATCAAAGGTCAGTGCCTAATCAATCATGGGATTTTCTTGAGCTCCATGCAATCCCCACAGAGAAGACCCCTTGGGTTAGAAGAGGGCTTCCACCCAGCTGTACAGCATGACCATAGATGGGGAAGGCCCAGGGCAGGCTCTGTGTCACATGGTCCTGCTGTCTCCCAGAAGTCTCAGACCTGTGGGCAAAAATAAAAGCCTTATCCTGTCACCATGGACTTACAATCATCTCTGTGGCCTTGTTCTCTCCCCTGGGGCTGCCCCCATCTCCTACATCCTATCTCTGAAGTGACAGAAACCATTGATTGGCCTTATACATAAGATCTAGTCTCATTCAGTCTCACCTTGTCCATTTCTCTCTCTCTCTCTCTCTCTCTCTCTCTCTCTCTCTCTCTCTCTCTCTCACACACACACACACACACACACACACACACACACACACACACAAACGAGACCGTCAGTCTTGGTCTGTCTCATCTTCCTCAACCTCCGATGGCATAGCAGTCATACACATGAGTCTGGGTCTCCATTATTCATCCTTCCTTCCTTCCTTCCCTCCTCATCCTCCCTCATCCCCTCCCCCATAGCCAGGACACACTCGTCTACCTAACAGCTATAGGAATATTTTTCAAGTTGCCGGTCACCTAGTCCAAAGGGCAAAACAGAACCCAATAAAGTGGGCTGTTTTAAGGATAGGAGGATGTTTGGTGCAACCAGGGGCAGAATCAGGGCCCAACTGCCAAAGGCTGGAAAGCCAATGGGAGTCTCCTCCCTCCATCTGCCTGGAACCTCCACTGACCCTTCGGCTTCCCCATGCACCTGACGACCAAAGGGGACTGCTCCCTACCCCCCATGCACAGTGCCACTGCCATTGACAGACTGGCCCTTGCTGGCCAGTAGACAGAAAATCTCTGCAGCCAAGCTCGAGTCCAATCAGCCATGACTTGGGACAGAGTCTCATAGCACTATGGCTGCAGGCACCAGCCCTTAGGAATGACTGGCAGTTCTCAGGCAAATGATACAGAGAAGTTTAGGGCTGGTGGTAAACTAAGTGAGGCTCCTTAGGTCATCCAAGGGTAAGGCTTCCTACTTCCTCATGGATTGCAGGCATGACTGCCTGTGGGTCAGTCCATCTCAGGGTCTCGGGAATGCAAGTGACAAGAACTAAAGAAAGACCCACATGGGACTGGGGACTCATGACAGATGTCAGTCTGCTTCCTCCCTGCAGTCCCCTGCATTTCTAATTGGGCTTACATCTGTCCGCAGCAGCCCTGCCATGCCCCAGCTGCCTCTCTGGCATCATGCACCTATGCCTAACGCTCTGTATGGCCTACCCCTTTGTGCATCTTCCCATGGAAGACCTGCGGTCCACACCTCCTCTGGTTTCATCTAGCTCTTCACCCCCACCTGCCTTGGCTCCTCTACCCCAAGAATCCCTACGTGAGGGGCACAGATGGCTGTTCTGACAGAAATGCCAGGCCCTCCAGGCGAGCAACCTGCTGGTGGGATCGAGAGCACCAACCCACCGTGGGAATGAGAAGAAAAGAGAAAGATCGCCTCCTCTATTTACAGGGCCAGAAACTGAACATCCTTCTCCTTGATAGAACCAAGACAGTGAGACACTCTTCTGCTTGCTCAAGGTCAGAGGCACAAATACCTTAGTCTGGAAACAAGGAAGCAAGCTGACTGGCAATGTACTTTCCTTTTTCTTATGCATGGTTTTGGTTTCATGTTTTTGAGGCAGGGTCTTATTGCATCGCCAAGCCCAGCCTGAAGCTCACTGTATAGATTTGGCTGCCTTCAAACTCACCATCCCCCGAGGGCTGGAATGGCAAACATGAACCCCCACACCCAGCTCCAGGAGCATACTTTTCGAGTACCCTCCAACATACTTACTCCAAAGCACACAGTTTCTCCAGATTACCAGGCTGCCAAGAATCATACTGGCATCTGATCATGGTAATTACTACAGCTGGTGTTTAATGAGCATTTGCTAAGTACCAGGCACTGTGCTAAGCACTCTCCGGGTATTATCTCGTGACTTCCCACAGTTGCTCTGAAAGGCATCTCTTACAATACCTTGCCTTTCACTCTGATTAAGAACAACAAAATGAATGCTCAAAGTTTAGGTAGTTTGCCCAAGGAGCAGAGCCAGGTTTCAAATTTAAAAATCTATTCAGCTTCAAAGGCAAAACTGTGACCCTCTACACCCCATCCTCACCAGGACACATATATGTGGTTGGGATAATGGTCAAAGGACTTCGTTTCCCAGAATACCTTGCCTGGAGAGATAGCTGGCTTGGTGAAGTGCTTGAAAAGATGAGGATCTGAGTTCGGTCCCCAGCATTCAAGTAAAAAGCCAGGCATAGTGGTACATTCTCACAATACCAGCTCTGGAGGGGCATGGAGATTCCTGGAGCTCATTGGCTGGCCAGCCTAGTCAGCTTGAAGAGCCCTGGGCCAATGAGAGACCTGTCTCAAAACACAAGGTTGACAGAGCTTGACCTCTGGCTCATCTGCACACACATGTACACCTGTATACATGTATACACGAACACACGCGTGCGTGCACACACACGCACACACGCACTCACGCATGCACGCACGCACCGACGAACCCCTATAAGAACTAAACCACACCAGGACTGGTTGAGAGCCTTCCTCACCCACTCAGTAAATCTGCATTGTGAGTCTTATGTCCCAGCTGAACTAGAAGTCTCTTTAAGTCTCTAGAGGGCTTGTACCCTTTACCCTTATTTCCCCAGAGCTGCATAAGAAAAAATTAAATTCCAGTGCAAACTGCCTGCGTAGCTCTCTACTCAGCGGGTGATGGATCGTCATTTGCTTAGATGTCAGCTTTGCTTGGATGGGAGACGGCCCTTTCTGGATGCTGTGGACTGACCTGCAAGGCCAGCAGTAGACCCTATTAGGGAAATCTACCAAAAGAATCTCAGCTGGATTCTCTTCGGTTTCTATGAAAGGTCTCCCAGGAAGCAACATAGAACCTTTAACCATTTGTCCTTTCCCCTCATACCTCCCCTCCCCAGCGAAGCCAGACCCCCCCCCCCAAGAGGACATTCCTGACATGCACCCTGTGGGACGCAGTCTCTGCTGGGGTTAAAGGGCACTGGGAAGCCCCGTGGAAATATCTCTGAGAAGCCCACAGGTAGCTGCTCTCCCTGGCTGACTGTGTGGCCCTGGGTGGGTTCCTGGAGGCCAGGCCGCTGTAAATGCGAAGGACAGGAAGCCAGCACTCCCCAGCGGCTTGCCTCGTGCTGGCCAGGAAAAAGGTCATGTGCTCCGATATGAGTAATTAATTTTCCCCGAGCCGCGCTGAAAAGGTTAACCTGATTTATGGGATGCAATTGAGTGTAGAATGGGTTGTGTATCTTGTAAAAGGCCCATTCCGACGTCCGAGTCTATAGACTCACCCACAGAGGGGCATCGCTGAGCCGGCCCTGCCTTTTACACCGTTTCTGTGGATTTCACACACAAAAAACTAAAAACAGCCCTCCCCCCGCACCCCTTACCTTGGCCAGGAAGTGGCTTCTGGGGCCCGCAAGTCATATCGAGGGGTAGCTGAAGCAGCATAGGGCAGGGGTTTTTCCTGTCGTAGATCATCAACAGCCTAAGCTTTCATCTGGATTTATCCCATGCTCCAGGGAGAAAACCCTTCCCCTGGGCTCGAACTCCAGGTTCAAGGCCAGGCTCCTCCAGACCCTCTGGCTTTGTGCTGGGTTACTCAGTCTCTAAAATGGGATGAAGAATGATTACCCTTCGTCACTTACATGCTGTAGGAGCTTGGGCAAACTACCTCAACTCTGTTCCTACACTTGCTACTCTGTTCCTACTTAAGGGGGCAGGAGGCATCACTCAGTGGCTTGTTTCTCTTTCAAAGGATCCAAACTTGGTTCCCAGTAGCCATGTCAGCTGGCTCACAGCAGCCTATAGGTCCAGCTTCAGGGGATCCAGTGCCTTCTTCTGGCCTCTGCAGGTACACACACACACACACACACACACACACACACACACAAATACACACAAATGAATGAATGAATAACAATAAAGATTTTTAAAGTCCTACCTCGTAAGGTTGTTACTGGGACCACGTGAGCTGACATTTATGAAGCACTTTGAACAGTCCCTTGGGTGCAGTGAATGGTGCATAAGGGTTTTTAAAAACAAATTAATAAAGGCTGAGCAGGTGTCTTTGGCAGGGGGTTGTCAGGCAAGACTAGGACTGGCCAGCGCTCTCAGCTGCAGACTAAGGACAGCAGCAATGGCCTCAGGAGCTGGGACTCCAAGAACATATTGGACTATGTTGAAATAAAAGGGCAGATGGAAGATGGGGCTATGCTGGCCAGCAGTGTTTGCTTTTCTCCTCACCCAAGATGCAAGCTCTGCCCTGCCCCCATATACACACCCAATGGAAGTGGGAGTGGCCTGCCCATCAAACCCAAGGTGCCAATTTATCGCCACCTAGTGGAAAAACTGAAATCTACATGTGAGTGATGTGTGGTCTGTCGTG
>CM052702.1:114156001-114188179 GCA_028551405.1 Uromys caudimaculatus
CCAATTCGTTGGGTTAGTAGGCCTGAAGAACGCAGAGCAGTGGCCAGCTCATACAAAGCAGCCAGCATGTTGCCACTGTTACGATGTGTGAACATGTGTAGGCACCCATGTCTGTGTTCATGTGAATAGGAAGGTTTGCATAGATTTTACATGCCTCCATCCATGTTAAGATTATATATATGTACATGTACATATTTACTTATGTTTATATATATATCCATGTGTGTGAATATTGTACAGTGTGTGTAAATGTGCGCCTATAATGAGCGTGTAAGTGGATACATGAATGTCTGTCTGCTTGTGTGATGTCCGCATACACATGAGTGCGTTCATCTGTAGTCGTGTGCCTTGGTCACACGGGATGCTGAGGGATGCGTTCTGCTGCTGTATTGCTAAGTTCCACAGAACAACACTTTAGAATACCAAATATCATGTTATGGTATCCATGGGCCAGGAGACCCAACACAGTCTCACACAATGGAGACGTTGATCAAGCTGAGCTAAGCTCCTCTTCTAAGTTCACTTGGAACGCTGTTTGTTTGTATATGGAGAGCTCATGGCAGAAGAGCCCCCCTTCCACCTGCACACCTTCACCTGATTCAGCCAGGGCCACCCAGGCAGATCCTTTGTCATTAACCCAAGGCCATTGGATTACAAGCCACAATTTCTAAGACACACCCACCCACTGTCTTAGGCTTCCCATCTCGGCCAATTGAAAGGGTGAGGCAGGAGGATCCCAACTTCAAGTCCCAGCTTTGGCTACATCCAGAGAGAGGTCAAGGTTAGCCTAGAAAGTTTAGCAAGACCCTGTCTCAAAATAAAACGTAAGAGAAACATGGAGAATGAAGCTCAGTGGCAGACCACTTGCCTAACGTGGCACGGCTTTGGTCAATCCCCAGGACTAGAAAAAAAATTCAGTTAACTCTGAAAGAAATCTCTTCACATTTACAGAGAGAGAGAGAGAGAGAGAGAGAGAGAGAGAGAGAGAGAGAGAGAGAACAGAGAGAGACAGAGGCAGAGAGGGAGAGACAGAGAGATGCTGCTCTATTCCTAGCTCCTTCCCTCATGTGAGAAGGGGAGGTCACTGAAGACATGAATGGGCATCTGGGGCTCTGTCTGTGAGGTGCATGGGGGAGCTGGGACTGTGTGGTGTGCGTGGGAGGCTTGAGCTCTGTCTGTGATGATAACAGACGATGCACCTGTGGCTACATGCCGAGTGCCTATGCATATGTGTGCGCATGCCCCTGAGTGAGCCTCTCCATGAGCTGTGTTTGCTCCCAGTGGGACTGTAGGATCATAAAGTAAAAAATGGGGAATCCCTGGCATCCTCAATTTCTCCTTGGATAAGGCCAAGACTTTTTCCAAGTGAGTCTGTCGGTGATCCTGCCTGGGTGAGGGGCTTCCAGGGTGAGCCCTGTACTCTGCCCAATGGGAAATAGGGAGGCTGCCACTCAGAGGTGCTCAGTGACCACTGCCCCAGTACCACATTTACCTCCCCTCTCCCTTTCTCTCTCTCTGAGTCACCCCTCTTTTCAAAAGTTCAAAAGGCTGCAGCACTTCTGCCTGCCTTCCAAACTAGAGTCCCAAGGGCCTTCCACTCCGGCTTACAGACCTTATCCCAACTTTATCCCAAGGACACAGGCTAAAGCCAGGAGACGCCATACCAAGAACAAAAGTGATAGAGGCCAAATAAATATGCAAAGTTCAGTCTGCTCCAGCCCCATCTTGGAGCTTACAGATGAATGTAGCAAAGGCTCTCAGTAGGTCTGCAAGAAGACAGGATAGGGACAGTGTCCAGCAAGACTCAGACAGGAAACAAGTGCTGTCTGTCACCAGCTCCAGGCCTGTAGTGGTGTCAGAATTAGACTCTAGATTCTTCCAACCCAGAGTCTATGCCAAACAGTGAAGCTAGAGTGGTCAGCCGTGAGTCTGGAGGACAGGCAACTGACAGGGTCCTTAAACAGGAATCTGCAGGACTCAGTGGTCAAAGGGCCTTCAGAGCTGCCCAGGGCTGATATGGTATGTGTGGCGTATAAAGCTGAAGAGGATCTGCAGACAGAGTGCAGATGGGTGACGAGCAGACATGGCTGCGAGTCCCATCCTCTTGCATTTCATATTTACTTCTGTTGATAAGATCTCGTCATGCTCGATTACAATTCATAGACTCATGTTTCCAGATTTTATGCACCAAAATGCTTTGACTTACAGTGTCACTCCACGCCTGACACTGGCCCCCTAAGCTGCTACCACAAAGCATGAGCACTGGGCTTGTCCGGGGGGTCTCTAAGGGGCCTTCTTTCTGGGCCCAGTGCCCTCTGGAGGTCATGCTTATGAAAGCGTTCCAGGAAGAGAAAAAAAATAGCTGTGTCCCTGCCATGCATGGGTCAGAGGAGCAATGGGTTGGGAGAGCATCCTCTGGCGGCCCTAGACAGGCCTCCTTGACCTGTGCTGTGTTTCTCTCCATCCTCCCTTCCTCCGACAGAGCCTTCCCCAGCAAATCCCACCTGCAGCACCAGGACACTGGCAGACATCAGAGGCCCAGAAATAAGGCAGGTTTCCAAGACCCCACTGATCTCCAAGAAATCCCCCCAGCCTGATGGGCAACTGCTTGGTAGACAGGGAAGCTCTAGTCAGTCAGCCCCATGCCCAGAATAGTTCTCTGCCACTCTGTCTTGGTTTTATGCTTATCCATCAAATAAAGAGGGCAGATAAACACCGGCATCTCCCTCTGTGAGGATGTGTGCCCACTTGCATTGTGATGCCTACTGCATCAACCCAGGTCTGGACTCATGTGTCCATGTGTCTCCCTGTCTGCCTGAGCCTGAGTGTGTGTGTGTGTGTGTGTGTGTGTGTGTGTGCGCCTGCCTCTGTGCTGTGCATGTGGGGATGTGTGTGCCTGCCTCTGCGCTGTGTGTGTGCCTGCCTCTATACTCTGTGTGTGTGTGTGTGTGTGTGTGTGTGTGTGTGTGTGTGTGTGTGTGTGTGTGTATGTTACTGCTTCTGTGCTGTGTGTGTGCTTGCCCTCTCTGAGTGTCTTTTGATCTGTTCCTTTCCCCTCTTTCCACTTATTTCTCTAAAACATTTTTATTACATTTATTTATTTGGGGGGGGGGGATGCACATGTCAGAGCATGGCTGCAAAGGTCACAGGATAACTTGTGTTAGTTCTCTCCTTTCTACTGTGTAGGTCCTGAGGATTGAACTCAGGTCATCGGTCTTGGCAGCAAGCACCTTTACTCATTGAGCCATCTTGTCTACCCCCTCTCTGTTTTTCTAGCTCTCTGTGCCACTGTACCTCCTGCCCATGGTGCACAGTGGCAGCCGTCAGTCTGCTACGTCTGCTCCCCCTTCCTGTGCCCTCTGTCCTGAGCCACCCCTGTACTTAAGAGCATCCCTGTCCCCCACTGTATCTGGCCATCCTTAACCACTTGTCTCTACCCCTTGGCTCTTCCAACCCCTTGGGAAACTGGGCTTCCCTACAGCACATGTGGCCACTGAGAAGGTGGCCCACTGCACAGCTTTAGCGACTGGGCATTTTTAAGACGACTACAGCTCACCCACCTGGCCAAATCAGGTCTAGCTCTGCCCTCCACCAAATGTCTCAGCTCTGACTCCAACCTCCTCCTCCATTCCTGAAACTTGTGCCCCTTGGTGCCACACAGCCTCGAGTCCACACCCTACCTCTGATTTCTTCCCCAAAGTCCTCGTCCTTTGCTCTGCTCCCCACCAAGTCATCATCCTCACCAAGACCTGAGCCCTCCAATTACCCAGCCACCATTACCATCAAGTACCTCCCCACCCCCAACTATCTCCACTGCCTCAGCCACACCACCACCACCTCAGTCTCCCCTCCCACACTTCCTCAAATCAGCTCTGAAGACAGCCCGATCCCCCAGGTCCACATTCCCTTCCACAGCGTTATCACCACAACTCAACCCGTAGCTGCTGCCACCATTGCCAATACACCAGCATCTCTGCCACTTACCAGAACACATGGCATTTGGTCCATGGGCCCTCTGGGAACTGAGGTAAGTGAGCAGGTAGAGGTGTAGGTCTCACACCCTCCATGGCTATTGACGAGTCATCACAGACCCAAGGCTGCTTTTCTGGCTTTTCATGCGGTGGACTTTGTGTCTACCCCTAACTTCCTGGTTGTCCCCGGGCCAGCAAGTGACATGTTCCTTCTGCTGTCACGGTCACTCTGCCCCTGGAAGGCTATGGCCAGAAGGTCCTCCTGCTTCCCTCCCAGTCTCTCCCCATCTGAACTGGAGGCCTGAGCCCCAGATAGGTGAGGCTGCTTCTGAGCTGGGCCCCTCGGATCCTGCTGTCACGTTCTCTTCCAGGCTTTGCTGGAGCCCAGGGGAGGCTGTGCCTCCATCACCCCCACCCTGGGCAGCTGAGCGTCTAGCATTGATTACCAGCTCTACAATTTCTCTGCAGGACGGGCAAGGATTTCAAGGCTGATTGACTTCAAATGAGAAATCCATGGGGCTTCAAGGAGAGCAGGGACCCTCTGCTGGGGTAGGGGTCAGGGACAAAAGGAGGAGTTGCCCTCACCTTCATGGGCTGTGACAAGGAAACATGCACCTGCTCTCTGCCCTACCTTGAGGCTCCAGGAAGAGATCTCACTACCTGCCTCATTCCCAGCCTTCGTAGGGACCAATAGGGAATGCCCAGTGACCAGGCCTGCAGATTGAGCCAAGCCAGGCTTCCTGAATACTAGCACAGCATTCCTTAGAGAAGCTGGGAAGGCTTCAGATAACCAGAGGGATGATGGAGAAACCTTTTGAGTAACCAATGGGAGGCCGGTCCTCCTTATGGGTACAGAAGGGGGGTGGAGTTTGAGGAGTGAGTAGCAAGGTGGTAAAACCACTAGAGGTAGCAAAGAGAGTAGCTGTTCTGGGACCAGGAGAATGCAGAGGTGATGGCCCACTGGCTGACACCCTCTGAAATGAGTACCATGCACATATGTCGGTGTCCTGGTCACTTACAAGCCTGTGAGTTATCCTATATACCTACACACACATTTACAGCCATGCCCACCTCTCTCATGCCCAAGCTCCCAGGTTTAGAGGCAAAGACAAACATAGAAAGGTAGTCATTACACACATGTCCTGTCTCGCGTGCACGCACTCATGCACACACACACACACACACACACACACACACACACACACTTCATCACCAAAATGTATGCACACTACTGCACCCCACCAGCACTCACATCTTCACCCACACACGTACTCACACTGCCACATACTCAAAGCTAACTGCCCAAAGGAAAATGCAAGAACCCCACCTCCACCCACTTGTGCTTGAGAAATTGTGACAAGAAGCGAGCCACTTGTTCCTTTCTTCCTCTCCCCCGGCTCCCCCCAGGGCAGAGGGTTTTCATTTAAAAGTAGCCCGGGCTCTAGCTTTCAGATTACAGTCTACACTATATAGGTTTCCTAAAGATAAGGCTGAGAAATTGATTTCAATTACCAACGTGGAGAGGCTGCACTTCTCAGCGCCTGATCGGGAGCGTTAACCCTGGAGGCCCAGGGGCTGGAGATGAAGAGCTAGCTGCGAGCAGGCATGTGGTGCCCAGGGACTCACACGTGTGGCACAGGCACAGTCATGCACAGCATCCCTCTCCTACCCACGCCTCACATATGAGGAGGCTGAGGTTCCAGTCTCGGCTCGGCCATTATCTGGCATGTGTGATGCTCCTCACGGACCTCTCCTTGTCTGCAGGGCTTTTCTCAGCCCACTTTCCTGCCTCCGGAGGGAGGCTCTGGAGATGGTGGCCCCACCCAAGTTGAGCACCTGCAGTGATTTGAATATGGTTTGTTCCCCAAGAGTTTGTGTTTTGAAGGTCTCATCCTCTGGCTGGCAGTGTGGAGGTGGAAGGACCTTTAAGAAGCAGGGCCTTGGGCTAGGGAAGTGCTTGCCACACAAGCATGAGGGTCTGAGTTTTGGAGCCCCATTACTCACACAAGGAAACCAGACATGGTAGTACACATCTGTAATCCCAGCACTGGGGAGGCAAAGACAAGGGGGGCCCTGAGGTTCACTGCCCAGTCGACCAAGCTTAGTAGGCAAGCAGCAGGTTGGGAAGAGATCCTGTCCCAAAAGAATAGGTGTTACTCCCAGGGAATGACACCCGAGGTTGTCCTCTGGCCTCCACACACATGTGTGCACACCCACACATGCCTACATATACATACACACAAAAGAAGTAGGTCCTAGTGGAGGGTTATGCCATTGATGGGGGAGGAGTCGCACCTTGGAAGAAGTTAAGGTAGATCTCGGGGAACCCCAGTCAGTTCCTAAGTGTGATATTCTAGAGCAATAAGTCTGGCCCTTCCTAACTACCTGGCTCCCTATTTTTCCACATGGTCACTTCTCTGACACATGTTTCCGCCATATTATGATTCAGTCAAGGTGTCCCTCACCAGAGCCAGTATAATGCTGCTTGGAATTTCCATATCTAAAACATCTTATCTTGATAAAATATGCAGCCTTGAGCATTATGTTATAGCAACGAACTGATGCTACACCCATCCCTATTAAGACTGTCAACTTTCCTAGGGTCCTAAATTGGTCCTCACATGCTTTCCAACCTTCCTTCTTTTTGCCTCCAGGCCACAGAGAGGCTGGTAGAGAATAGATCTTGTTTTAGTCAGTGTGTACATCATTGACTGCTAACACAGGCAGGCTCTGAAATCTCAGTGGTTTGAAGATTTTTTTTTTCTTGTGCTCATAAAGTCCTCCATGAGAACAAGGGTAACCTACTGCTGTCATAACAAATGATCACAGACTTAACACCTTTTAAAATAATACCTATTTGTTATCTCAGGTAAGAAGTCCAGGCTGAGGCTTGGCCGGCTCTTCTACTTAGAGCAAAGCTGAAATCGAAATGAGAAGGGTCACTTCCACAGTCATTCAGGCTGTCGCCAAATTATAGTGCTGAAGCCCTCATCGCCTTGCCACTTGTTGGCCAGGACCATCTTTGTCTTCTGAAAGCCAGCCCTACTCCCTGGTCCATGGTATCTTCCATGTTCAAAAGTCAGCCATGGAGCATCACTGAGACACTCGCTGTCTTCAAACCTCTCTGGCTTCCTCTTCTGCCAGCACTTGCTCCTGAATAGTGTAGTCTCCCTAAGATCATCTGCTTAATAAATCATTGTCTCTGCTAAACCTTCTGGCCCACGATCCAGTTAACTAGAAATCTTTTCCAGCTGTCACCAGACCTGCTCAGGTAATTACAATCCTCGCAACTAACCCATCAACTGAAAACGGGAAACTGAGTCACGGATCGCACGTCAGTGAGTGCATTTGAGCAGCTCTGAATTAGAAGCTGGAAATGAAGACACACAATACATGTTCAGGAAAGAACTGCCAAGATGACTTGAGAATAAACGGCCCGGCTGGGTGCTAAGGTTCCTGGGCAGCTGTGACTGGGAAGAGAGAAATGCAGTGCATAGGCGGTGACACAGGTGGTGGCTACACTTGCAAATGGAAACTAAATCAGTCCGAGAGGGAAGCAGTGAGTATCAGGCCACAGACTTACAGGGGATACTCGGACTGCAAATATGTTTCTTTTATTCCCTACATCAACTGATGATTTTTAAATCCTTCCCACATCCATTGAAGGTGCTCAAAAGCAAATCAGGGTTGTTGCTGGGGGGGTGGGGGAGAGACTCTGTACAGTGACACCTAGACACAGGACTAGAAAAACCGAAAGAACGAAAGCACAGAAAGAGTTCACTCTGGGCAGGGGAAGCAGACATAGCCTGTTCTTTCAGGGAGAGTCCAAGATTGCGCTGGGACCATAGCTTGCAAAGAGACAGCCTAGGGAGAGTGTGTGTCCACAGAAATAAGAGTCATGGTTAAAGCAAATAAACTGGAGAAGACAGAAATCCAATACAAGGATGTATCCACCGGCTAGCCATCACTGTGAGAACAGAGGCTTGGCCATGTCACAAAGAAGGAAAACGTCACATGGAGCGTGCCTCTGATTTGTCAACTGGGGACTAGAAAGAAAGACAGTTTACCCAGCAGCACCTGAGCTCTTTATAAAGGATCACCCACAGGATGAGTGTCACCTGGCTCATACCCAGCAGTGCCTGCATCCCTCAGTAAAGGATGCCCACAGGGTGAGTGTTGCTCACTTCAGCGGTGTGCTGGAAAACAGATGAGACCACAAATGGTCATCTGTAGCACTTGCCAATGGCCCTAGTGTAAATATTCTTACCCAAGTTGATTTCAAGCCATCGGGCTGAGGATGTGGCTCAGTGCAGAGCCCTTACCTAGCATGCTTAAAGGAAGAGACCCTGTTCAGTCCCTCTCCTCCTGTCCCTTGTAGGTGGTGAACAAGCAGGGTGATGCTGAGTGCACCATTGCACAAGATGCCTTCCAACCTCCACACCTGCTGTGCTGGAATTGCTTGGGAGGATGGGATACAGCAGCCAGAGCCAGGGAAGCGGAACGAGATTTCTAGGGATCCTCTATTGTCTGGGTCAGGGTTTCTATTCCTGCACAAACATCATGACCAAGAAGCAAGTTGGGGAGGAAAGGGTTTATTGAGCTTACACTTCCATGCTGCTGTCCATCACAAAAGGAAGTCAGGACTGGAACTCAAGCAGGGCAGGGATCAGGAGCTGATGCAGAGGCCATAGAGGAATGCTGCTTACTGGCTTGCTTCTCCTGGCTTGCTCAGCCTGCTTTCATTAAAGACCCCAAGACTACCAACCCACAGATGGTACCACTCACAAGGGGCCCTCCCCCCTTGAGCACTAATTGAGAAAATGCCTTACCGCTGGATCTCATGGAGGCATTTTCTCAACTGAAACTCCTTTCTCTGTGATAACTTCAGTTTGTGTCAAGTTGACACACAAAACTAGCCAGTACATCTATTTATTATCTGCCCTCCGAGTGCAGGCAGGGCTGTGGTAGTCACAGAACTAAGAAGGTGCCACCTGCTGTCCCGGATGGATGTGAAAGGCTAGAGTTAAGCAGAAGCCCCAGTAATAGGGATTCTCCTAGGTCAGAGGCAGGGGGCCTTCTGAAGGCAGATAATTTGGCATAGGACAATAGATGCAGCAGCCAAGAGATGGTACATGTCACCAGCCCAGCTCACAGAGGACAGAGGCTCACATGACAGAGGGAGAACCTCAGAGGGAGAATTCACACAGGCCAGAGGGTTCTGGCAACTGAGTCTTCCAACTTTGCAAAGTTCCAGGAGGAGCTAAGGTTTTTCTTTCTTTTTTTTTGTTTTTGTTTTGTTTTGGTTTGGTTTTGGTTTTGTTTTTTGGTTTTGTTTTTTGGTTTTTCGAGACAGGGTTTCTCTGTGTAGCCCTGGCTGTCCTGGAACTCACTCTGTAGACCAGGTTGGCCTCGAACTCAGAAATCCACCTGCCTCTGCCTCCCGAGTGCTGGGATTAAAGGCGTGCACCACCACTGCCCGGCTCGGAGCTAAGGTTTTTCATCACCGTTCCCGGCAAGACCCTACCTTTAAAATGGTTCCGAGCCTCGAAGAACAGCGCCACCAGCTGGTGATCATGTGCTCAAGCACGGGTCAATGGAAAGCATTCTAGGGCCAAGACTTAGAGCGCGAATGTGGATGGCTGAGCACACCCAGCCCCTTCCCCTCTGAAGTGCGAAGAAGCATTCCTTTCACAAAGGAAAACGGGACCAAGAAAGCTTTTCTTACCTGAAAGAGCACGAAATCCATGCCCCGGATGGCAGAGTTCCCTCAGCTCGAGGTCCCAGCTCACTGCCCACAGCCAGGGCCAGGCCCGATCGGTGGTGGGGTGTGCTAGGCAGGGAAAAGTCGGGTAGGTTCAGTGGGGACAAGCTGTGGATGGGCTCTGAGCCTCTGATGTTCACCTTCTCATCCTGAGTTCCCCACACAGGGCTACGGCCTGAGTAGGCCCCCTAAGCAGCAGTCTCCCTGGACTCTGCCGCTGCATGCTGTCTTCAGAAGGGGGGATACTGGGACCCAGAGATTCCCTTTCCGGTCTTCTGCACCTTAATTAAGTGCTTTCATTTCCCTCCTTCCCAGCACACAGGCCCAGCTGAGATAAGGCATTGATCCCCTCCCAAAGGAGGAGGGAGGCCTGCTGAGCTCTTTGTGGGACAAAGACTGATGGCTTATTAGCAAGGACTTAATTGTGTGGCCTGAAACTTAAGGAAGTTAGAAGATACCTCTGAGCTAGGGGCTGCCGCTGAAGTAAACCATTTCTTCCCTGCAGCCCACCGTGCACCCCCACCTCAGTCCAGCCTAGTGGAGAGCAATCCACCCTAGCCCCAACCTCGGGAGAGCAAAGGCTCATAGTGTTGGTTGCAAAGGATGGGGAAGATGTATCACAGCCAAATGATGCTCCAGTTTGCCAGATGCAGCCAAGGACAAAGGTCCAGAGACCCAAATGTAGACACCAGCTCTGCGACTAGCTTGCTGAGAGACTTTAATCAAACCTAGCCTCAGTTTCCCTTTCTGTACGATGAGAAAGTTCACCTCTAGCCACAGTATACAAATATGTGTTGAAACTGTGTGCCAGGGAGGGATAAAAGGTACAGTCAGCATTCCACCTGATTCCTCAAAGCCCGTTTCCTTCTTCCTTGTGTGTTGGAATTCACAGAAACTACACAGCAACAGGAGCATCAGGGATCAACCGCTCAATCATTTCAGCTGCCAAGTGATTAGAGTCACGGGGCTATCAGGAGTTAAGACAGTCCCCTACAGCAGGAAGTCCCCAGCGCTAGTAATCACTCCTCATTCTTCTTTGGAAGATAACTTCTTGCAGATAGATAGATAGATAGATAGATAGATAGATAGATAGATAGATAGATAGATCATAGATACCAGTAGCTGCTATACTCACTCTGGGGAGAAAGCACTGCAGCCAACACAGCATCCCATCCGTGTGAACGGAGAACCTGAGCATCCCATGCAGCCCTGCCCTTCGCACCCAGCAGCCCTCCCAGCCAGTGCGTATCCTTGGCAACCAGCCAGGGTCCAGGATTTCACATCGACATTTGTTGAATAAAAAATGAACGTAGGAAGTTAAGGAGCAGTGCATACGGAACACGGGAGCCAGGAGCCTCATCCATTACCTGCAAGCCTTCCACCTCACTGGGCCTTCCAGCACAATGGGTCACAATGCTGTTGTCTCTGTCCTAGGGCTGAGAACACTCTGTTTTCAATAAACATCTTGGAGTAATAGGTTGTCCTCTCAGAGGACACAGACAGCTAGAGGTTGAGAACCCTGGGCCTTTTCCTCATGGTGCAGAAGGTAAGGGTAGCCCTCATAGGTTGGCTCTCGCTACAGCCCAGGGCAAACATGAAGCAGACTCAACTGGAGCAAAGCATACCCAAAAGCAGAGTTCTCCAGCTCAGAGTCTGGTCTCTGCCTAACTGCTTCTCCTGAAAGTAAAGGGTGGGTTCCCCAGCCCTTCTTACTTGATGCTCACAGTACAAAGATGGCCAACAATCAGGACCCCAAATATCTAGCAGATTTAGAAACATCTAGGTTCCAGATTTGTGACTTTTCCTTCCAAGACACAGATAAGAGAAATCAAAATAACAAGAATTTTCTGTAGGGATTGTCAAGCCACGTGACATAGAGACCCAGGACTCCTTAAAGGCATTTCAAGTGTCCACAAGACTGTGAGACCCCTGGACTGAGCTCCTGACTCTATCATTCTTGCTGGCCTTACTTGGTCTTAAGCACCTCTGTTTTGTCTGCTGTGTGTTTTAAGATTTCACTTCCTAAAAGATTGTATAGCTTTGTAGTAGCATAGTGTTTTAGTTACGGTTTTCATTGCTGTGAAGAGACACCATGACCATGGCAATTTTTATAAAGGAAAACATTTAATTGAGGCTGACTTACAGTTCAGAGGTTTAGTCCATTAGCAGCTTGGCAGGAAACACGGCAGACACGGTGCTGAAGAGGAGCTGAGAGTTCTACATCTGGATCCACAGGCAGCAGGAAGAGAGCAACACTGGGCCTGGCTTGAACTTCTGAAACCTCAAAGCCCACCTTCCAACACCTACTCCATCAAGACTACATCTCCAATAATGCTACTCCCTAGGAGTTTATGGGGCTCATTTTCATTCAAACCACATGGGAAAGTGTGGAAGAATAAGCCAGGAAGCCTGGTCTCAGTCTATCTTTACCTTATAACCTGGGCACATTCTTTGCTCAGCCTGAGTCTCCCTCTGACAGAAGATGGGCACAGCAGCCTATGGGTAGAGAGGAGCGGATGATGACCGGAGGGTCCCTATCCTCGCTTTCCACTGGGCTGAGGAACACGGAAAAAAGGAAAGACTGGAAAGGAAGAAAGCCCCCTGCCCAGCCGTCTTCCGGCAGCCTCAATCACTGTTCAAGCCCGGGGCCATTTTCTTCATTGCTTCACTCTGGAAATATTGATACTGGCTTGCCAAACAGAGAAACAATCCTTCTCTCCTTGTGGCAGGAGGAGGACAAGGAAAATGAGCTTGCTCATTAGTGAGGCGGCCCAGCAACGTCCTCGCTGCTGCCCTGTTTTTTCCAGGACAGCTGAGGGACTCGAGAAAAACACAGATGAGCAAGATCCATCTGTTTGCATTTAATTTGATACTGAAGTTCCCAGCTCTGACAATGGAGAGCTAACTGTGTTCCAGCACGCCAGACCAGGATGGGGTTGGTGGGGGAGAAATTACAGCCTGAAAGGAACAGTAATTATAAATCAAGGGCTTCCTGGGAATATCTAGGTCCCGCCACTCTTTCTTGGGTGATTAAAGTGGAACAGATAAGCCAGGGAGGGGTGGCTGATTTAAAACAGTATTGTGAGAACACTGATGCCTCTTAGCCCACTAGGAGAGGTCTGGCTCCCATCGGTGATAGAAGACAGTGCTATCTTTTATCAATTGCCTTCCATAAACTAAACCACGAGCTCCAAGCATCACAGGTTATCTCAATAAATCCACCCGGTAACCCCAAGACACAAAGCATTCCTGAAAGGCCCACTTGGTAAGGTGGAAACTGAGGCTCACAAGAGGTTAGCCATCTGCTCAGGGTCACCAACTGTGAGCTAGAACCTAACCCCTTACTCTTGCCCTGTCCCCAATTCCCTGAGTGACCTCTCCCTACTGCCTCTCACACCCCGAAGGGCCAGAGTCTATGGGTAAGGAGAACAATGGCCCACTGTCACTCGGTGCTCACATGGACTGGGCACGTGCTTTGGTTACATCATTCATTCTTCTCAGCCACCTATAGGGTAGTACTAGCATCTCCGTTTTACTGCTGACAGAACTGGTTAAGTCAGCTATCAAGGTCATGTCGGTCGCTCATTTAGGATGGAGCTGGGACTCAATATCCTAGTTAGCTCTGATTGTCCTTTTCCTAAGGAAAACTCTGTTTTATTATATAATTGCCTGGACAAGAACAGAGCTTCTGAGTCGGACTTGACCAGCACTAGACACCCATTGGCAGCCCCCTGGGTGGCAGACCAGAAAAATAATTTTCCACTGCATATATTAACAAGGAGTTGAGGCACAAAGATACGATAACTGCTGCCTGCTAAGGCCAAGCATCCACCCTGGTCTGATTTCTACCTGGGAAACCTGACTATCCTGGAGCAGGAGGAGCTCTGCCTTGGGATTGACTATACACCCAGAGTATATGTGGACAGAGACTGAGTATATTGCAGAGCCAAGGAGAGAAAGCAACTGGCTGCAACTTTAAGTACTGAGCAAAGGCCGGGCAGTGGTGGCGCACGCCTTTAATCCCAGCATTGGAGGCAGAGGCAGGTGGATTTCTGAGTTCGAGGCCAGCCTGGTCTACAGAGTGAGTTCCAGGACAGCCAGGGCTACACAGAGAAACCCTGTCTTGAAAAACCAAAAAAAAAAAAAAGGGCAGAGGGAGACGCGGGGTGTTGTCCTTTGTTTCCATCCTGTAATTTGTAACTTGCAGTTTTTCATTGTTTAGGTTACCTCCATCAAAGCCACGACTGTGGGATGAGGTCCCAGAAGCACAGGGAAAGGGATCCTGACTCCCTGTCCAGGTGTGAGAGAGGACAGGATCCCTCCCTGTTGAGACAACCAACAAATCAGCCAGGGCCCAGGCCAAGAGCCAGAGCATACCCATAGAAGTGGGTGTGTAACAGCCTTGAATTACCCGTAACAGCCATCCAGGAGTTAAGGGGCCACACATTCTGCCTCTGAGACCCTGGAACTTTGGCACAGTCCCAGGAGGCTGAGATAGAAGAACTTTGGAGATTCTCTACAGTCTAAGTGGATGTTATGGACCACCAATCGATGTCTAAGACAGGAAGCGTCCAGGCACTTCAGTTCCCCGAGACCCCCAGAGACAGAGGGTTGTGTTCCTTGGACTCTAGGGTAATGGCTTTTGACTGTCTCTGAGCCACATCCATATCGCTGCCCTCTGTCTCCAGGTTAGGAACTTCAGAAATATCCCACAGCCCAATCTGAGGTCAGATCTGAGTCTTTGTAGGCTCAAGGACAGGAGACAGGGCTTCCAGGACCTGGAGTGTGTGTAACTCATGATATTGCTTCCATTGCTGCTACCAGGCCCCCTAACCCTCCCTCAGCCCAGAGCAGATCCATCCCAGCCCTGGACTTTCCTTCCCAAAATATCCCATAAGCAGTCTCTGCCTATATGTCGAGTCGGGAAGAAAGGCTGGTGTGCAGGTCAATGTGTAACAATAGAACACCCCTCAGAGTCTGCAACCTTTAGACTCCAGGAATGGGGGAGGGATACCAGAGATCTGAGCCCCACCTCTCCCCTGAAGCCACTGGACACCACAGTCGGGAATTATTCCAAGGCAATATAAGCTCTGACTGGTACACACCTCCAGGCCAGGTCTCCACTCCATCCTCTAGTTGGACCCATTCACTTGTAACCCCAAGTCCCATTCCCAGATTCACCATGTACTCAGTGGACAGCACTGCTTCTCTGAGAGCCAGGCTGTCTGAGTTCCAATTTCAGTGCTTCCCACAAATGCGACCTCATGCCTTTCCCTCTGTTGTGTCTGTCTCACCATGTGTCTGTCACAGGAGCGTGCTAACATGCCCACCTGACTGGTGGAGTTGAGGCCGGGTGAGGGATCATGCCTTGGCCTACACATGGCTCTCCCTCTGTATCCCCTATCCTCATTCTAGGCTAACTCAAGCCTGGCCTGTGTCCTAGCTTCTAGACTCAGACAGCTGATGCAGTGAGCTCGCCTCCCTCCCTTCTCCAGGGTGAATGGGTTTGAATGCAATCTGTAATCCCCTGAAAGGCCCCTGAGGGACCCATCGGCTCCTTCTAAGGAGCATTAACTCAAACTGTAACCAGCTTTCTGCACACAGTGGGAAGGCCAGGTCCCCTGGGAATCCTCCCAACCATGGTGAGGAACTGCCAGCTCCTTTCCCAAGCCAGGGGTGGGAATCGCATGGCAGTTGCCTTGAGCCCAGGCCAGGCCAGTCCCTGCAGGTCCAGGAGCCACTACCTCCAATTCAATGGCCAGCCCAGACTGTGTCCCAGGGCAGGTCCTCTCCCACAATGACAGCAGCCAGCTGCTTCCCAACAAGGAGAGAAGCCCTCACTCCTGACAAGCCCATGCTCTGTAGGTTTGACCAGAGATTCTCCATTCTACCCTCCTTTCCTCTCTGGATGTGGAAGTGAGGATCCACTATTGCTGTACCAGAAAACCAAGCTAGACTGGGGTTGTAGTTAGTGAGAGATTGCTTGCAGAGTGGGCTCCACTGTGAATCAGGAGGTAACGGGATTGGGGGAGGGGGAGAAAGATTGTACGTGAACTCTGCTAAGTTAGATCCTGTTTCATTTCGTTTCCCCTGTATTTCCAGCTGCAGCCCATACTGAGCATGGAGTAAGCACTCCAAACAGTTCCACTGGGAAGGAAGGAAGGAAGGAAGGAAGGAAGGAAGGAAGGAAGGAAGGAAGGAAGGAAGGAAGGAAGGAAGGAGCAGATGAATTATTGTTTCTGGGGTCAGCGATTGACCCCACTGCAATCATCAGCGTTGACAGATGGTCTGTCAGCAACCTCGTGCCCCAGGAGATCCAAGGGCCCAGCCTATGGCCCCAAAGGTCTAGAAAACAAGGGTGATTAAGCGTTCTGGGGCCTCCATGGGATCTGATGTGCCAGCCGAAATGAAAGAAATGCAAAAAAATCAAGACCCTGGAAGCCAGAAGCACTGGGAAGCATTGGTGGGTGGGCAGCTGAGCCCATCTTGTCAAAGACAAGATCAGGGAAAGGCCTTGGCCCACCACCAGCTAAGCCTGCTGCACTGCCCGAGGGTCTGTCCACTATGCCCTGGACAGGGCCTACCAGCTCCTTGCCTAGCTTCCACATTCAGCCTCCACCACTCCCCCAGTACCCTGCCTCTTACCCCAGGCTGAGCAACGGCCAGGCTGAGAAGGAACTAAGCCCCAGGAAGGAGAACAGATAGAGAAAAGTAACGGAATCTCTGCCCCGCCCCCTCCGATACGCACAGATGCAGGTTGCCACTCAAAAAGCAATCTCTCCAAACGTTTAAAAAACCGCCTGCAATTTATATCTTGTGCTTGACAGAGCATCTCCAAGTCATTTCCTGGCACACAGAGGCATCATCGGCTCAGGAGCACAGCTGCGGCTCCGCCCCCAGCTTAGGTTACCCCCCCCATGTGGGTGGGGCCAGGTAGGGATATCCTGCTTTGGTCTCTCCCAGGCTTTTCAGGGCTCTGAGGGATAACCCAGAGGCCTGAGTTTGCAAGCTTATCCAGGACTCGCATTCTCCCCGAGTCCCAGGTCCAGACAAAAGTTCCATCCAGAGCCATGGTTCTGTGATCCATCAATGACATTTAGGAGTAAGGCCCCACTTCCAGGAAATGTTTTCTCTAAAGCAGTGTGATGCTTTCTAGAAGAGGCAGCTTGGGGATAGAGGGATTCAAAGAAAGAGGCGACCCTTCCCTGAGGTGTCCCTGGTCTTACCAGGCCTAACAGGATATATAGGAGTTGGCCACATGGAACCAAGATTGGGATTCCAAAATGAAGGCTGCAGAAGCAAGGATCCAGCAGTGGAAAAAGCCTGACTGGATCGCAAAGGCGAAGATGCTGCAGAGATGAGACTGTCGAGGGGAAGGTCTGTGAGGGGCTTTGATTCAAGGAGCTGGCTGCGCATCCGCAGGGCCCTCAAGCAGGAAGGATACTGACACAGGGAACAAAGACAGACCAAGAGGCCACAGAGAAGAGAGAGGCCATTCGGAGAAGGGTGGGGATCTGCTGCGGCCGCTGGGGTCTGGGCCTGGATTCATGCTTGCTCGCCCCCTTCAGTTCCTCCCTACACCTGCCTGGGACATGCTCACCTCTGACCTGTTTTTACAGAACCTCTGCTGTTCCCCCTGACCTGGCAAAGCCCTCCCCACCAGCCCCCTGATGGCTGGCTCCCTCTCCCAGTGCAGCCACCCTCAGATGTGAAGTCTGCTATCTCACCGCCTTCAGAGCCCTTCCCTAGGAATCAGCTGCCTTGTGCTGTGGCTCATCATTACTGTTGTGGTTTTGTTGTGGTCTGTTTTGTTTCTGTAGCTCAGACTAGCCAGAACTTCCACCTCAGCCTCTCCAATGCCAAGGTTAACAGCGTATGCCACCAGACCCGGCTTGCTTAGATCATTATTCTTGGTCCCCCCCTCAAGGCTATAAACTCTAGGGGAGCAGATGCCTTGTCTGGATTGTTCCTAGCTACAGTTCTAAGCACCTAAAAGGGGTGCTGGCACATAGTAGGTACCCAATAAGCACCTGGCTATAGGCAAGCCCTTCCTACCACCATAGTACTGATTTTGCTCAGTGCAGAGCCTTGGCCTGCAAACTTCAGCTGTTGCCCATGTAGTTCCTGGCAATTAATCATGTTCTGTCAGGTGGTACCCTTTGTGTTGTCATTGGAGGCTGCATCTCATTCGTCTCTGTCTGGCCCCAGGGCCTGGTGCATAGTAGGTGCTCAGTCGGGGGTTCCCTGCTGTTAACCCTCTTCACCTCCCCTGATTGAGTGATGGGCTAGCAGCAGACATTGCCAAAGGCAGAGTAGACACAGACACAGATACACACATAGACACACAGAGAGAAAAACACAGAGATGCACAGCAGACAGACACACAGAAACACAGAGAGACAGACAGATACACACAGAGAGATACAAGAGACAGACACAGACAGACACCGAAATACAGACACAGATACATACAGAAAGCCACATAGAAAGACACAGATGCATAGACACAGAGAGAAACACAGACACACAGATACATAGACACACAGAGAAACACGGAGAGACACAGAAAAATAAACAGAAAGACAAACACCCACGTGGAAATGCAAAGACACAGATACACAGATTGACAGACACACCCAGGCTGCCAGGGAGACAAGGGAGGGGCAGAGAGGCTGGACTTCCAAAGTCACCACAGGATCTAAGAAAAAACTCCATCCATGAAGAAAACTGGCACAGCCAGAAAGACAGGGACCTTGATCTCAGAAAGACCAGATGCCTGTTCGGAAACCAGCCTCTCCACTCTGGAGCTGGGTGACCTTAAGCAAAGCTATTCACCTTTGGGGGGGGGGGGGGCAGTGTTGTCGGGACAATCAAAGACCATTCAGGATGCTGAGTGCCTAACAGCCCTCGCTTAGGGGAGCGTCTAGGATGTCAGCAAGAAAAATAGTAGTAACAGTGTAACTGGTGTCAAATGCTCTGGAGGTTAAAGTTCACTAGGGGTTAATCTCTTGGCCCTCTGTTTTCTCAATGTTGTTTTCAATCTTCACAACAGCCTGGCTGCAAACACTGTTACTAACACTGTCTCCCGGCTTAAGACAGGAAGATTCAGAGAGGTTAAATGACTTGCCCAAGCCACACAGCTGACAAGAGAAAGAATCAAGACTGAAACCCAGGAAGTCTGACTTTAGAGTCTACCTTCTTAAATTTACTCATCACAAGAGTGGTGCAAAACTAAAACGGAACCTCGCTGCCTCAGTTTCCCTGCCCATCAAATGGGTCTAATTATTACCACCAGTCCACGGTGAGATCTAACACAAAATGGGCTCTCAGAGAGTGTCAGGGGCCTCTCATTTCTGCCCGGGGGACAGCAGGCCACTAAAACGCTCTGAGCAGAAGGCCACAGGGAACTAAGCCAGCTGGTGGCTGGTATCAGGCTGCTCATTTGGTAAATGGGATTTGGTTAGAGAGATGAGCGCTGCCACTTCTGGCTAATGTGTCATGTAAATTCTAATGATAATACAGCCTGCGCACAGCACCCGCCCTGCGCCTGCCGATGCTCAATTATCTCCCCGAGGCTCTGGCAAGATCCACGCTTCGCTGGGACCCGCATCCCGGCCTGCCTTCCCCAGCCGCAAATAATGAAAGCCCGCCTCGGCTGTGAGATTGCTCACTTACATTTTCTATTAATTTTTCCCTTTCAGAGGAAAAATGAGAGGAGCTGGGGAAGGGGGAGGGAATGGGTGCGAGGCCAGACCGCAGCTTTCCAGGGTTGCAGCCTCTGTCTGAGGCACACAGCAGCAGCCTAGACCAGGGCAATGGGCATGGGAAAGGCTCCGGGTCATAGCTTCAGACATCACATGCCTGAGTCAGAGGAAAGTCACCAGTCTGGCATGCCCAGAGGTCGGAACCTGGACCCTTTGGTGAAGGAGGAGCATCTAACTAGAGGCCACAGATTCTCAAGGCCGACTCACTCACTGTGTGGCTTGGTGCAGGTCAGCTGGTGCCCAGGGGCCATCCTGAGCTAACTGGCTGAGATTCCCCATCTCAGGAACAGACCAGCAGAGAGGCAAGACTCTGAGAGTTGTTATGAATTTCCAATCAAATAAGGTGTTCAAGCCAGGACAAGGACTTTAGAGACCCACCGTTCTAGCTAGCAAGGTTCTGAGTCCACCCTGGACACTGAGCCAGGTTTGTTGGGTAGGTGTGTGCTGTCGAGTTTTATATCAACATGACAAAATCTAAAGTCATCTGATAGGCGGAAAGCTCAATTGAGAAAATGCCTCTGTACACTCAGGTTGTAGACAAGCCCGTAAAGCAGTGGTTCTCAACCTGTGGGTCTCGCCCCTTTGGCAAACCTCTATCTCCAAAAAATATTTACATTACAATTCATAACGCTAGCAAAACTACCATTGTGGCCGGGCAGTGGTGGCGCACGCCTTTAATCCCAGCACTCGGGAGGCAGAGGCAGGTGGATTTCTGAGTTCGAGGCCAGCCTGGTCTACAGAGTGAGTTCCAGGATAGCCAGGGCTACACAGAGAAACCCTGTCTTGAAAAACAAAAAAACAAACAAACAAAAAAACTACCATTGTGAATTAGCAAGAAAAATAATTTTCTGGTTGGGAGTCACCACAACATGAGGAACTGTATTAAAGGGTCACAGGTTAGCAGGGTGAGAAACATTGCCCTAGAGCACTTTATTAATTAGTGATTGATGGGGGAGGGCCCAGTGTGCTGTAGGTGGGGCTACCCCTGGGCTGGTGGTCCTGGGTTCTGTAAGAAAGCAGGCTGAGCAAGCCAGTAAGCAGCACCCCTCCATGGCCCCTGCATCAGTCCTGCCTCCAAGATCCTGCCCAGTCTGAGTTCCTGCCTTGGCTTCTCTCAATGAACTGTGACTCAGGATATGCGAACTAAATAAACCCTATCCTCCCCGAGCTGCTTTTGGCAATAATAACCCTATCTAGGACAATGCAGCAGGGTGGAGATTGTGGGAAGGCAAGGAGAACTGTAGCCTTCTGGAGAAAGGAAATGAGAGACGTAGGGGAGAAGAGCCCCTCCCTCTAAGCCCCACACTGACTCTTGAGTGCATGAAGCCAGTGGAAGTCTTTTTTTTTTTTTTTTTTAAGTTAGCTCCTTCCCAGGCCTAGAAAGGATAGATACAGACTTACACCTTACACCTGATGACATGCCTTGCTCTTGGGGATGCATTTACATTCCGGTGAAGAAGGGATGGCAGGGGAAGAGTGCCAGAGGCTCAACAGCAAGAGAAAGCCACTGGAGGAATGTTTAACCCCCAGCTCTAAGATCTGAAGGGCAGCCTGGTGATTCTGGGATGTGAGAGACAGCCTCTGGCATACCATCAGCACTCAATAAGTGACAGCAGCAACTACCCATTGGCCAAGCTAAAGCTCTCAGACAGGGGACCACAAAAGAGCCCTGTGGCCTGAACATGGGAGCAGATGTGAATCAAATCTTGGGGGGGGGGGGTCTGCAGTTAAGAGCACTGGATGCTCTTGCAGGGGAGCAGGGTTTGATTCCCAGCAAGAATCAGCTATATATTGGCTCAAAAGAATCTGTAACTCCAGATGCAGGGCCTCAGACACCCTCTTCTGGCCTCTACGGGCAGCAGGCATGGACGGGGTGCACAGACTGACATACATACAGGCAAAACCCTCATACGCATAAAATAAAGATTCTTATGAAAAGAAAAATGAGTGGACTCATAGTGAGCAGGCAGATGCGGGGGTCTGGAACATCCAGAAATAAAGACAGCCCCAATTTGATAAAGAAATATTGCAAAGCCCTGTCATTGTACGCATGTCTGTAGGGAAAGGTACACAGCACATGGGCTGGGTGCAAACTTGGGACTTCTGACTCCAACTCTTCTCAAACTGTGGGTCACAGTTCCACGTGGGCTCATGTTACTGCATAGGGAGGTTGAAAAGAATCTGGCAACACTGAAAGCTTTCTGAACACACGGTGGTCAAGAGTTAATTCAAAACCAAAAGCACTCCAAGGTGCTGCTTGCCATCAGTGCTCCACCACGTGGCACCCCATGACCTCACCACAGCCTCAGTTCCAACACACATCATGGGCATTTCAGGCTGTGTGCCATGTCACCACACACCAGGGAACATTGCCTGAAAAACCTCACCTAGAATTAAGACCACTGTACGTGATGGGCACTGTGCTGGTCGGTTTTGTGTCAACTTGACACAAGCTAGAGTCATCACAGAAAAGAACCTCAGTTGAGGAAATGCCTCCATGAGATCAAACTGTAAGGCATTTTCTCAATTAGTGATGGATGAGAGGTGGGGCCATCCCTTGGCTGGTGGTTCTGGGTTCTATAAGAAAGCAGGCTGAGTAAACCAGGGAAGCAAGCCAGTAAACAGAACCCTTCCATGGCCTCTGCATCAGCTGCTGCCTCTGGGTTCCTGCCCTGTTTGAGTTCTTGTCCTGACTTTCTTTGGTGATGAACAGTGGAAGTGTAAGTCGAATAAACCCTTCCCTCCCCAACTTGCTTTTTGGTCATGATGTTTCATCACAGAAATAGAACCCCTATCTAAGACAATGCAGAGTTTTTATTCCACAGTTTCCTGCTGCGATTGAAATGGAATCCTTTAATTACAGAAAACAGTGTCTTTCCCTATGTCCCCACCTCTATCCTTCAGTGTGTAAGTATCAAATCCGTGTATCTTTGAATTGTATTGTGCCAGAATGTTTGATTTTTAAAAATTACTGTTTGAGTCGCTAACTTGAGTTTCATAAAAACTAATTAAATGAGTTCTGGCTTGGGATTAGGACAGAATTTCCAACAGTTTCTGAAATAGTCCTAAACACACTCTGGCTGCTTTGTTCTGTGTGTTTATGCAAAGTGGTGTTCTCAGAATTGATGATTACAAAACCAAAATATCGATCAACTCTGAAAAACACAGAAGATGAACCACACGCCACAGTATCAAGTATTCCCCTGAGACTCCATTTTTAGTTCTTTCTTTGTTTCTCATGGGGTCTCAAGTAGCACAGACTGACCTTGAACTCCCTATGTACCTGACACAGGCCTTGAACTCCTGATTCTCCTGCCTCCATCTCCCAAGTATTGGGATTATAGAAGCCACCACACCCAGCTAAACACAAAATTTACAAACATTAAAGAGCTGGGGGCCTAGCTTAGTTGGCTGAGTGTTTGCTTTGTGTACGGGAAGCCCTGGGTTCAATTCCACGTGTGGCATTACGACTTGTTTTTATTATGATCTATGAACTTGGGAAGAGGCCAGAGGGTCAGAAGTTCAAGGTCACCTCCAACTACATAGCAAGATGTGTGAGCTTTGTAGACAAATTGAAAGTTAAATACAGGCCAGAGAAGACCTGCTAAGCTTCCTCTTCTCACACAGGAACTATTTCTACCCGATGTCCTTCTAGACATCAAACCTAAATCCTTCAAGCTGCCTATGGCCATGCCAACCTGAACACACCCAAATTCATCTAAACTCAAGTTATAAAGCTCCCTATTTGGGCAGTCTCCAGATGAGAAGCAAGAAACTGGCAAAGCCTGCCGCACTGGCTAGCATGCCCTCTTGTGTCTCAGGAGCTGCCCCCATCCCATAGAAGTGAGGAGGAGGGAGACTGGGCTGCCCCAGCTCTGTTTTGGGGGAGAGCACCCTCCTCCAATAAGGCATTTTCCTGGCAGTGTTACCAAGGCCCCTTCAGCTCCAAGGACGCGTGGGATGCCTTCAGGCCCAACATATGTGGGATCTTCTAAAACAGGGACGGGAAAGGAGGGAAACTGAAATCTGTTCCCCCCGGTCTGTTGTCTCAACAAGCAGCGGCCTCCAGAAACTCTTCTGTAAGAGGCGGTGGGGGCCAAGACTGAAGACAAAAATCCCCGTACACAGATGGGGAAAGTGAACCCAGCTAACAAGGGAAGGCTGACCTGGATCACCTTGCATAGTGAGTTAGGGTTAAAGCCAGAACTAAACTAAAAAATCCCCAGACTGGAACATGAGGACGGGGAGGAGGGCAGGAGGGGATTCCTAACGGGAGCAGAGCCACAGAGATGGGGCAGGTGAGGAGATGAAGGTCCAAGGGCAGGTTCAGGTTGACAGACACAGCGGTGGGTGGGGTCTCTGGGTGGAGCGAAGGTGATGGGAAAGTGGACCTAATTGGCTATGCTCCCTATCTCTAATCTCCATCCTTCCTATAGCTATGGAGCCATGTGACCAATTCTAGCCAATGACTGCACATTCCACGCCAGCACACAGAACTGCCAAGACTACTTCGTCGGCTTTCTTCTCTCCCAGCAAATGGTAAATCTAAGATGGCAGCTGTACCATCAGCCAGGTCTGGAGTGACTGAGGTGAGCTCTCTGTGTTGTCTTCAACCAATGAGACTGGAGGGTATTTGTTATAATAAGTACAACCTGATCGCTCTAACAAAGAAAACGGGCATGCTAGGACCACACCGTCTATGATCCAATCCCAACTCACTGACTGCCAGAGTGGCCTGGGCAAGTCCCCCCCCCCCCCAAGCCTCTGTCTCTTTCATGATCCAGAGCTAGAAAAATGGCAGAATACATACTGCTCTTGTGAAAGAAAAAAAAGTCTTGAGTTTGGTCCCTGGCCCTTACATCAGGTGGTGCACGGCCACCTATTACTTCAGCCCCCAGGAGATCTGATGCCCTCTTCTGTCTTCTGAGAGCACTGCAGTCGTGTGCACCACCCCAACACACACACACACACACACACACACACACACACACACACACACACATAATCTTAAAATAAAAAATAAAATCTCCTTTTTAGAGAAAGAGAAAGGTGTTGCCTGTGAGTGATTTCCTCTCCAGAGTTCCAGAGCTCTACTCTTGTATTAGAACTTTCCCATCACCAAGATGGCACAGCGTCTTGAGAAAATGGGGACACAACACATTCTGGGGTTCCCAGAGAAAAGTCTCTTTAGATGGCAGTAGAATGCTTTCCTTCAGGATGTCTACTCATCAGAGTCACCTGAGGCATGACTCCCAGATCCAGGTGTCAGTGAAGAGACCAGTATCAGCTCAGGACACTCTAAGACCAAGTTCTCAACACAAAGGAGATTTATTTGCCCCAGAAGAACTGAGGTCAGGGAATAAGAGACAAAGACAAGAGACAGAGGATGAGGGAGAAGGGGAAGGGAACAAGGAAGAGGGGGTGGGATATTTGTGTGTGTGGTAGTGGTGGGGAACATGGGATAGGAGATGACATGACAGAGGACTGCCTCTGGATAGAGAAGAGACAGATGCGGCCCATAGGTCAATGGCAGTTCATAAAGGTACAAGGGGAAACCCTGTGTTAGGATGAGATGTTTCATTTTAATTGGCATATTAATTAGGTGAGTCAAAGGGGGCTTTTGATTGCTAGACTTCAGTCCTTTGATAGCTGGACCTTGGTGGTCAGCCTTAGTCAGAGGAAGTGGCCAAATAAGGGAATAGACCTCGGAGGCTGGCTTAGGAATGTAGTCTAACGGGTTTTAGCAAGGCAGAGGGGATGGGAAGTACAGCGAGGTCTACCAGAGCCATGTTTGCCATGCTCTGGCTGGCTAGAGTCCCTTCAGCCAGGAATCTGTTGCTAGGCCTGGAAGTCTCCACCAAGAGAGCCTAATTGAGGTCTCCTAGAAGCAGCAAGGGAGAGGCTGGGCGGAGTCCACCATGCTTTTTTTCAGAGGATGCTGAGTCTGGGATGCAGCTCTTGGGGTGACCTCCCTCCCAGGCAAGTCTGGCTGCCTTGGAGATAAAAGACGAACAGGATTCTCCATAATGCAGTTCACACCCAGCCCTGCTGCAGCTCCACAGGCTTCCGGCCTGGTGCCTGGGGAAGAATCCAGAGGAGGCTTGACTTCTCCAGCCAGCTCCCCCTGCCTCTACCCACTCCCAACCCCTGTCCTC
Organism: Uromys caudimaculatus; assembly: GCA_028551405.1. NCBI lineage: Eukaryota > Metazoa > Chordata > Mammalia > Rodentia > Muridae > Uromys > Uromys caudimaculatus. The sequence goes on from CM052702.1 coordinate 114,181,653, forward strand.
CCAACTCTGCCACAGAGCCAAGGGGAGAAAAACATCAAGTGGTGAATTTCTGATTTAAAAACAGCTCCTGCTTACTATTTTGGCTGTTCTTACAGGGGAAAGGGTCTGGTCTGTGAATGTGTGTATGTGTGGGCATATGCAGGCTTCTTACCGGCAGTGTGACCTCTGAGTACATATATGTGAACTTAGGGGTGTGATAGTGTGTGTTTACATGTACATGTACAGAGGTGGGCATGAGTGTGCATATATGGGTGTACTCAATGAAGCTCTTTGGCTCTCTGTGTGTATATGTGTATACACACACATACAAGTTCTTTAGAATAGAAACACCTTCTGGTTAAACTACCATGGTTAGTTTGGGTTAATTTTTTTAAAAAAAATTTCCCTAGTGGTTGGGGAGATGACTCCTTCATAAAGTGTTAGTCACACAAGCATGAGGACCTGAGTTTAGATCCCCATCACCCACATAAAAAGCCAGGCTTTGCAGTCTATCATCCCAGGGCTGGAGAGGTGCTGATCAGAAGATCCAGGAGCTTGCTGCTCAGCCACGCTAGTGAAATCAGCAAGCTCCGGGCTCAATGAGAGGCCCCGTCTCAAAAGTAAGACGGACAGCCATTGAAAAAGATACCAGCTATGAACTCCTTCCCTCCACTGTCACATATGTGCACAGACATCTGTACACATGTGTGCACAGACACACAAGTATATGCCTTACACACAAGCCAGATGTGGTGGTGCAACCTGCCATCCCAGCACTTATAAGCAAGAGCAAGGAGGATCAGGAGTCCAAGGCCAGCCTCAGCTACTTGGCAAGTTCCAAGCCAATCTGGGCTACGTGAGACCCTGTCTCAAACAAAATGGAATACAGAGGTTCTGGGAAGACTCAAAAAAAGCTGCCTCTCTCCGGCCGGCAGTTTATTTCCACTCAGGGCTTAGAAGCTGTTTGCCTTTTTCATGTTCTTTCATGCAGCTAGAGCCTTACCATCGCTTATATGGCTCCCGACTGCAGCCAGTTCATCTTTCTTGGGTAAACGAACTCCACAACACATCATCCACAATTCTCAATTTCAATTTCTCAGAAGTGGAACACGAACTTAAAAGACTCTTGAAACGCGCTATGAGAGCAGTGTCTTCTAGATTTTTTACAATTTTGTCGTCCCCCCCCATCTCATCTCACAGTTGCTTATCCACCCCTAATTTGACAGCAATTTCTGTTTTAAGCAAGTCACCTTCATAGAGTCATCCTAAAGATTTCAATTTCATTTTACAGAAACAGCAACTCTGTGCATGCGCTCACAGTATCTTGGTTTACTTATTTAATTGAATTATACAACATTGGCATAAACAAGACTGGAAACAAATGCAGCTGGCTAGCAGCAGCTCAGCCAGAGGGAGCTGAAGCCCAGGGACTAATATGCTCACAGAGAGTAAGCTTCCAGAATGGCAAGATGGGGTGGCTGCAGGCTGTGGTTTGGTTTGGATGAAGAGCCCGAGAACCTTGGTCAGGCCACCATTGGAGGAGATGCATCAGAAACAACTCCTCTCCTGTTGGGATAGAGTGGACATGTGTACTGAGGAGGAGGCTGTACTTACGTGAGTTTCATGTCACTTAACTCCAACACATAAGCCTCAGCCCAGACCCCTGGGAACAATGAATCGTCTTCCCAAGTTTCCGTCGATGGTAGGTAAAGGTGACGCTGGTTGTGTGTCCTGTGTCCCTAGCAACAAGATGACATTGTGGCAGAGGTAGCACACCCTGGGTGCCCCCTCTATGCACTTGCACAATGGTCTGTGAGAGGCCGACTTGTCTCCTCCACTGCCATGTACAGGAATGTAGTCTCTGAGAAGTGAAGGGCTTCTCAGCTAGAAAGGGTGATGCCACGCTGTGTGTGCAACCTCTAGGGCACCAGAGTGAAGTCACCTCAAATTCCCTGTGACATAGTCCCCCCCCCCCCCCCAACTCTCAGCAGCCTGCTTCCGTGTTTTATTCTGGGACTGATACTGGCTGGCTGGAGATCGAGGAGAGAGTATGGGAAATGCTGGCTTCCGGTTGCACACGCTACCAAGCAATCCAGAGCTCATCTTGCCACACTCTCTGGATACTTTCAAGTCATCTTCATCTAAGCATGTCCCATTGTCCCTTAAAGAGGGAAGTAGCTGTCCTGCGTCATAGTGAGTGGCAGAGCTTGGCCTCACAAATATATGTCTCTCCTGCCCTCCCTTCACCCCACCCCTCTGGCTCAGTACTTAGTAAGTGCTGGACAAAATGCTTTGTCCTCTCCAGGACTTCTGGGTAAATAACAAATCTACCTTTTATGTACTTGAGCACGGGTTCTAAACAGTGTGGGGGACATATTAAGTTTTCACTTGTCATTTGATTCTCAAATTTAACTAGATATCCTAGACTGTTCTTGGTTAAACTGAAAACCTACAAAGGCTGACTTCTCCCATGCCTCCCCAGGAGTCATGGGGATAGGAGTGTCACAAACCCTGCCATGAAGCATTGACTTCAGACGGTCCTGAATCTGAGTCCTTGTTATTTAGTGTGTGACCTTGACCAAGTCACTCACTCCCCTCCCAGTCCCTATGTCTTCACTGAGGAAAGTCATTGGTATGATATAAGACAGTCTGATTAAAATGGCATATCCAGTAGACAGGGGCCATTATTATATATTATTATTATTGCTATTGTTTGCCATGTGAGAGACAGTGGTCTGCTGCAGGCCACAGTGAACCAGTGGCACACTCAGGCTGCCTTGTCCTTGACCTGGGTGTTGTCACTGCCTAGGGGCTTTGCTGGAGGCTGGCTGGCCCTCGGGCTTTGTGGCATGCCAACTTCACTTCAGGTTGCTCCAGTACAGTTGCCTGGAAAGCTGAGGTTTCTCCCAGCCACTAACTGAGGTTGCAGAGGGACCAATAGGAGCCGCTACTGCGCACTCCAAAGGGCATAAGCCCTATAGAGAATTGGCCAAGAACGCTATCCTCAAATATCTTCCTGACCCCAGCTCCCTATCTCTATCTGTGAACCCCTAGGAAGAGGCTGAGCCATCTGCTGCCACCTGGATTCCTGGGGAAAGGAAAGTACAGATTCTAAGAGACAAGGCAGAGAACTCCATTCCAAGGCTGGCTCATGCTGAGGGCTGCCTGGATACCCCTTGTCCTGATGCTGGGAGCCCTTCTCACCCCATCCCAGAAAGGGACTGGGAGGGTACAGCAGCAGAGGAGTCCAGACTGTGGTGCTGCCAAGGGGGTACAGGTGTTTTGATGAGGTTGCAGCCCTGTGCCCTGCCCAGGAAGACTGTCTCTGAAGAGAAAGGCCTGGACTCCCTCCCAATCCAGAAGTCCCAGAGTGGCTCTTACCTGCACCCAGTCCACCTCTGCCCTCAGGAGTAGAGAGGAGTGTGACATAAGAGACCCAGGGTTGGTATCTACCTTCAGGCAGCTCCAGCCCAGCCCCCTCCTAGCCACGTTCACCTGCTCTGGCTCGCCAATGCTGCCATCTAGAGGTGTCTTCAGACACTGCAGGCACTGGCACTAGGTTCTGAAGCCCACAAGGGTGCCCCATTCCCAGTATGAAGGTCTAAAGATGGAAATACACAGACACCCTGCCCTGCCCTAGAGGCACAGAGAGACTGTATCTCATCCATCCTTCTACTTCTGGGCAGCTGTAGCCATGAATGATTTCCTGGCTCCTTGCTCAATAGCTAACCCCCTTCTGACAGCTCAGAGCTTACAAGAAGGGCACGTGTAAACTTGGTACCTTGTCATGGACTTACAGCAGCTGCTGTGTCGATTCTATCCCCCTGTTATGTTTTACTTTATTTTCTTTGTTTTATTTTCTTTTACTTTATTTTTGAGACAGGGTTATACGTAACCCAAACTGGCCTCAAACTTAGCACATAGCCAAAGATGACCTTGAACTCCTGATGTTCTCGGTTCCACCTTCCTAGTGCTGGGATGGTAAACCTGGACCACCACACCCACTCTGCGTGGTACTGGGAATCAAACACAGAGACTCCCTCTGCTAGCTTTACCAACAGAGCTCCAACTCTACTCCCTATTGTCCCTATTTTAAAGATGAGGAAGGGTCCCTTGCGTTGAGGGGTACACTCTTTTTGAGCAATTGTCACCTAGTTCCATGCAGGCAGATTCCCTGGCCTCATTACTGGAGGGTGTCCACATTAGTGGAAAAGGACCTACTGGGTGCCCCAGTCTGTGCAGACCGGACCTGAATTGAGCATACTCAACAAGAATGGAGTCTGTGGGTATGACCCCATGCCTGGTCCACTTCCTCCAGAGACCATATCAGGAAGCTCCCTGAGAGACAAACCATGAGGTCCTTGTATGAAGTGACCAGCTATGACAGCAATACTGACAAGTATCTAGAACCAGGAACAATGGCCCCTGAGAGCCTGTGCTTCTTTGGGGAGTTCTTCCCTGGTCTCTGTTTTAGGAGCTGTCAGTAGGGGACACAAAGCACCATTCTCCAGTCCCCACAGCTAAACAGCCCTGTCCTCCAGCCCCCCAGCAATAAACACCCCAACCCAACCAAGCTAGAGATTCCACGGGGCCTGACACATAGTAGGTATACAGCCTGAGCTTGGAGGATGCATGAGCAGGCAAGGTGAGGAGCTGATCACATGGTGGGTTGGATGAGATCTTCTACTTCATTTTGCCTCCCCTAAATGGCCAGGGACTCCCCAAGAGTACAGGAAATCCTCAACCTGCAGTCTAGCCCCTAACTGGCTCCCAGACTGCTGTGGTTCCTGGCAAGTCTCCATGCTCTGGGCCTCAGTTCCCCACATGTATAGGGGAAAATAAACCACTGAGGCAGTCTACAGAAACAAAGAACTCTGGAACTAATCCTTCCCAGCCTCTCCAACACTGGCCCTTACATACCTGTTCTCCAAGGGTCAGAGGTGAGGCTGTATGCTCACCTACATTCGTGTGTGCCTTGACATACATAAAGTATACGTGTGTACATACAAGCATGCACACGTGTAGGAAGCCACACAGGCACACATATGCAAACACGAGCCTCCATACACGTACCTGGTCTGCATGCCACACACCTGGGACCTTTGCTCAATGCTGCAGAGCCTCGGGAGGAAATTTAGGGACACAGAGAAGTTATGAAATTGATTTCTATGAGAGAAGTTGGAATTAGTTTTAATTATCTTTATCTTTCTTCCAATTGTGCTCTCGGCCTTCCTCTTGCAGTGTAATCCATTGCTATCGACTTTCTCTGCCAGTGCTGGAGGCAGGGGCTGTGTGCTCGCTCTCAGAAAAAATAAACAACAGCAATGACCAGCCCCACCCTCTCTTTCTCTGCAACAGAGAAACCCACATCTCTCGGGCAATGGGAGAGACTCCCCAAGGCTTGTACACACATACATGTGCATGCACACACACACACATGCATGCATGCACAGATGCATCAATGCATACATACGTATACAGTGGCCAAACGCCATCCCCAGGAAATCCTCCAGGCCAGGACCAGAAGGGGCTGTGGTGGGTTCAGATCCCAGCATTCCCCACGTTTGATTCTGGAAAGGCTGATCTCTCACATGGCTCCACCCTTCTGAAAAGCCCTTCCAGTCCCGCAGAGGGTGCTCATGGCTTAGAGCACTTCCTGCTCTTTCAGAGGACCTGGGTTGGATCCCGAGGACCCACGTCAGACAGCTCCAACAATCTCTCTGACCACCATGAACACCCACATGTAGCTGGTATACATTCACACAAACACATGACAAATAAAACTAAATATTCGTTTAAGATTTATTTATTTTTATGTGTGAGTGCTCTCTCTCTATCTGCATATACACCTGCAGGCCAGAAGAGGGCATCAAATCCCATTACAGATGGTTGTAAGCCACCATGTGGTTGCTGGGAATTGAACTCAGAACCTCTGGAAGAACAGTCGGTGTACTTAGCCGCTGAGCCATTTCCCCAGCCCCAAAATAAGTATTTTTTATTTCTCAAAAGATTTATTTATTTACTTTATGTATATGAGTACACTGTAGCTGTTTTCAGATACACCAGAAGAGGGAATCAGATTCCATTACAGATGGTTGTGAGCCACCATGTGGTTGCTGGGAATTGAACTCAGGACCTCTGGAAGAGCAGTCAGTTCTCTTAACCGCTGAGCCATCTCTCCAGCTCCCAATAAGTATTTTTTAAAAGAAATAAAAGCCTTTCTTCCATCCTGTATTAGTCAGGGTTTCTATTCCTGCACAAACATCATGACCAAGAAGCAAGTTGGGGAGGAAAGGGTTTATTCGGCTTACACTTCCACACTGCTGTTCATCACTAAAGGAAGTCAGGACTGGAACTCAAGCAGGTCAGAAAGCAGGAGCTGATGCAGAGGCCATGGAGGGGTGTTACTTACTGGCTTGTTTCCCCTGGCTTGCTCAGCTTGCTTTCTTATAGAGCCCAAGACTACCAGCCCACAGATGGTACCACTCCCAAGGGGCCCTCCCCCCTTGATCACTAATTGAGAAAATGCCTTACCACTGGATCTCATG
>CM052702.1:114188679-114258227 GCA_028551405.1 Uromys caudimaculatus
TTTCACAAGCCAGGCTTCCATCTTCTGCACTGTTCTCAACATTATCTTCCAAGCTCCTACATAACATCCCACAGAGCTCTTAACACTGAATGGATCTTCTAGCCCAAAGTTCCAAAGTCCTTCCACAGTCCTCCCCAAAACATGGTCAGGTTGTCACAGGAATACCCCACTACGCTGGTACCAATTTGTCTTGGCCAGGGTTTCTATTCCTGCACAAACATCATGACCAAGAAGCAAGTTGGGGAGGAAAGGGTTTATTCGGCTTACACTTCCAATTGCTGTTCATCACCAGAGGAAGTCAGAACTGGAACTCAAGCAGGTCAGGAAGCAGGAACTGATGCAGAGGCCATGGAGGGATGTTTCTTACTGGCTTGCTCAACCTGCTTTCTTATAGAGCCCAAGATTACCAGCCCACAGATAGTACCACTCACAAGGGGCCTTCCCCCCTTGATCACTAATTGAGAAAATGCCTTACTGCTGGATCTCATGGAGGCATTTCCTCAACTGAAACTCCTTTCTCTGTGGTAACTCCAGCTTGTGTCAAGTTGACACACAAAACCAGCCAGCACACATCCCATCACCTAGCTCCTCTCCCTGAGCTGCCCTCACGCTCCTTCCTGGTCTCTACATATGTATCCTCTGCACCACCTCACCACAGCAAGAGTAGGACTTACCCTGTTTCCCCTCTGAGACAAAATACATAGTGGGTACTCATGAATGAATGATGTAGATCACCTCTTTGAAACCCACAGGAGAGTCTAGCACAGTGGCTAAGCTTCCTAACACTACAACCCTTAAATCCTCGTGTTATGGTGACCCCCATCTATAAAAACACTCTGTTGCTATTTCATAGATATAATTTTGCACTGTTACGAATCATAATATAAATATCTGATGTGCAGGATATCTGGTATGTGACCCCTATGAGAGTGGTGACCCATAGGTAGAGAACCGTCGGTCTGCCACGTGCACACATGCACTCCTTCAACCCACAGTGAGTTCCAGGCACCATGAGAGGCAGGGAAGGTACTGAGCAAACCTGGTGGGTCAGATCCTCTTGGAGCACCTCACCTAAGACAGTCCAAAAGTGGATAGTTGTCCCCATTCTGAGCTGGGTCTAAGGATGCCTTCCTCCGATGGAAAAACACAAAGCTCTTACTACTCACATTCCCCGTGAAGGCTCCACAATCTCTGGACAGCCTCATTTTCTCATTCCTGTCCTGACTGGAGCACTCAAGTGACTAACAGGTGGGGCATCCTCCAGGGACTCCTACAACTGTGCCTACGTCTGAGCCAATTCCACAGCAGTGCCTGGGAGGTGTACCAGGTGTGTGTGCGGGGAGGGGGGGAATACAGGCCCTCCTTGTCAGGGAGCACCCCCGGGAGCTGAGAGGGGGCTGCCATCCCTCAGCAGTGAGGTGCCAGCACTAAGTGCCCTGCGGTGCTAATATTTTATGATTAAAAACCATTAAGGTTTAGACCGTGAAAATCCGAGGGACACAAAATCAATGGCCCAATATTGCTTCCCCTGGTAAGTTGTGTAAATATTGTGTCTTTTATTGTTTGGCCGTTGGCAAGAGCAGGAACACAGGTGCAGATTATACTAGGGAATCCCCTCCTGGCCTGGCCTAGCTCTGTATTAGCATCCTGGCCTGGAGAGACCTGGTGAGCTGGTTGTAGGGAGGGTTGGCTGGTGGTGGAAAGTCATCCTTCTTCCTCTCTTCAGCACATACTCCCCACCCAGGAAGCCCAGCCCATTGGCTAGAGGCCACCCCGGTGCCCCAGGCCCCGCCCCTCCCCCATACAGAATCCCCACACTCATCGAACAGGCCTGCACCCATCACAGAGTGACATGCTCCACTGACAGCCTGTCCTTCATCAGGTTCCTCCATCTGCTTGAATTTTCATATTTAATTAGGCTCTGTCTTTAATCCTCTGGGGGCCCAGATTGGGGCAGAGAAGATGATTTCAGTATTGCATCTGACTGGGGATGGGTAGGAACCGAGGGGGAAAGTATCTCCTGCCTGCAGTGGAGACTGAGGCATTCCCAGGGTGCCTCCGGCTTCTTGGGGCTGGGGTGTGGCAAGATCTGTCCCTGGCTCTGGGAGGGGCTAGCGTGATGCTGGAGGAACCTCCAGTGTTAGGGGGATGGGAATGCCTGAATTCTCCCTCTTCTTCCAGTCTTGGATACTCCCCACCATCTGGGTGACTCTGGGATTAGGCACTCCAAGCCACACCCCTGCTCCCTTGAAAAGGAAACTGGAGCAGAGTACCCTTTCAATGCCCTGGAAAGGCTATGCCTAAGACAGGAAGAGCGCCAGCCAATGGGAACAGCTGGGCTGACTGAGGAGGCTGGAAGAGCATCCAACAGATGCAGACGGGCAGCTGTGTAAGAGGTGGGACGAGTTGAAGCATTGGAGGGGTCAATGCTGATGCTGAGGAAGAACAACTTGAGAGCTGACATGTGACCTGAGGTGAGGGAGCCTCCAGGGTTAATAAGGAAGAACAGTTGGCCTACAGGGAACACCTACTGTGATAGCTGGGTTGAGGGGGAGACAATAGGGCTGGGGGGGAAACAACTGCACTGAGGAGGGGACAGCTGGGCTGAGGAGGGGACAGTTGGGTTGAGGAGAGGACAGCTGGGTTGAGGAGGGGACAGTTGGGTTGAGGAGAGGACAGCTGAGCTGAGGAGGTGACAGCTGGGCTGAGGAGGGGACAGCTGAGCCGAGGGAGGGAACAGCTGGATTGAGGAGGGGACAGTTGGGTTGAGGGGAGGACAGCTGAGCTGAGGAGGGGACAGCTGGGCTGAGGATCCAGACAAAGATCAAGTAGGACTCCCAAGACCTCATTAAAAAGAGTGGGAAAGGGACGAAGGGCATGGAAGCCCTGCCCCACTGTGCCCACCACTTCATGTGCTCAGCATCGATGGGTCTTCCCCCTCCCCCAGCAGGTTGTTCAGGTAATTCCAGTGAGCCATACTGATGCTGTAGTAATGTGTCTGTGTGTGCATAAAGGTCCAGGTATGACAGAGGAGGGCATAGGATTACAAAGAGACTGGGCATGCAGACCCTGAACCTCAATGTTCTGGGTTCAATTCCCAGCTCTACAAATTCAGAGATGTATATAAGCTTGGGTAAGACACTTGTCTTCTGTGTCCAGATCCCTCAACTACAAATAGGACTTATAATAGTCTCTAACCCCAAATGTTGTTGTGAAGAGTTTTTAAATGGTTTTTCTTTTCTTTTTTTCTTTTTTTCCAAGACATGGTTTCTTTGTGTAGGCATAGCTGTCCTAGAACTTGCTTTGTAGACCAGACTGGCCTTGAACTCACAGAAATCCACCTGCCTCTGCCTCCCCAATGCTGGGGTTAAAGGCGTGCGCCACCACCACCACCACCACCACTGCCCATCCTTTACTTTGTGTGTCTTGGTATTTTGCCTGTATATATGTCTGTGCACCATAAGCATGCCCGGTGCCTATGGAGACCAGAAGACAGCATCAAAGATGGCATCCTATTCCTTAGGACTGGAACTACAGATGCTTGTGAGCTGCCACGTGGGTGCTGGGAATCAAACCCATGTCCTCTGGAAGAGTAACCAGTACTCTTAAACTGCTGAGCCATCTCTCCAGCCCCCTGTGAAGATTTTTTTAGGTATATATATGACAAGTGCTGGACCACTGAGTGGTGGGTGTGTTAGCTGTGAGCCCACATGCCCACTAGATGAAAAGCTGCCCAAAAGGAGGGCCTGAGCCTCACTCCCTTCCATATTGCACTGGTTAGTTTATTTTGGCTGATTGGTTGGTTGGTTAGTTGGTTAGTTGGTTTTGTTTTGTTTGTTTTTGGTTTTTGTTTTGTTTTGTTTTGTTTTCTTGTCAACTTGACACAACCTAAGGACATCTGGGAAGAGGGAATTTCTCAATTGAGAAAATGCTTCCATGAAGTGGGCCTGTAGATAAGCCGATGGGGTGTTTACTTGATGAATGATTGATGTGGGAGAGTCCAGCCCACTGTGGGTGGTGCCTTATGCAGGTGGTCTTATGTATAAGACAGCAGGCTGAGGAAGCTCAGGGCAACAAGCCAGTAAGCAGCATTCCTTAGTAGCTTAGCTTCTGCTTCAGCTCTTGCTTCCAGGTTCCTGACTGGAGTTCCCACCCTGACTTCCCTTTAGGATGAACTCCAACTGCAAGCTGAAATAATCCCTTTCTTCCCCCAATTGCCTTCAGTTGTGGTGTTTATCACAGCAATAGAAACCTAACTAGGATCCCTGTGCAGACCCAGCATCACCCTGAACAGAGCAGAAAGCCAGCCTCTGTAACTTTGCGAAAACCAAGGAGCCACCCGGTGCCTGTATGTGTGCATGCCTACACATCATTAGGTTTTGTGTCAGTAATAGATGTCAAATGGCAGTTCCAGTGCTGGGTTTTGCCTGCTGGTAGCATAGCACATGTGTGTCATTTGTAGATAGGCACCAGCGGGTGCTAGATGTGCTGAAATATGTGGACCACTGATATGCATGGTGTGTGTGTGTGTGTGTGTGTGTGTGTGTGTGTGTGTGTGTGTGTGTGAATTGTGTTATTATGTTGGGAGATGTGCAAGTGGGTGTTGGCACGGCTGGTATATACTTGGCTCCATGATAGAGTATTAGCTCCTTTGCATCGCTATGACAAAAACACGAATTTCCTTTAGCTCCTGGTTTTAGAAGCTTCACTCCCTCATGGTGGGAAGGGCATGGAGAACAGAGAAGTTCACACCGTGGCAGGCAGGAATCTTGGAAAGAAAAATGCTGACTGTCTACTCCCCCAAATCAAACCTCTCTGGAAATACTCACAGACACACCCAGAGGTGTGCTTCAGTTTCCCAGGAGAGTCTAAGTACAGTCTTGTTGATGAAGATTAACCATCGAATTGGGTATGTCTGTCTGTCTGTCCATGTTGTATGCATGTATGCATGATATTGTGTAGGTGTTTTGTCAGTATAGACGGTTGGTATTGTCTGTGTACAAGCTGCATGTCTTGGGGTCGGTCCATGTGTGTGTCAGTGTTGACTGTATGCAGCTGTGTGTCATTGGTGAGTTTGTGTGCCAGTGTTGATTGTGTGTTGATGGATAATTCACACATTTATCAGTGGTAGATTTGTGTTACAGTGTGTCATGTTGGTGTTACTTACTTATATCAGAATTGTGTTGTTTCATGCTTCAGTGTGTATGTGTGTGTGTGTGTGTGAGTGTGTGTGTGTGTGTGTGTGTGGTATATGTGAGAGAGAAAGAGAGAGAGAGTTGGGGATAGTGCTGTGTGTATGTATCTATGTCAGTAATGTGTATGTGTCAGTGTGTGAGTCTGCGTTGTGAATGTGTGTTTCTGTCTGTCAGTACCAGATATATGTATAAGTATGTATCAGCTTGGGTACACAGATGTGTCAGCAATGATGGACCTGTGTCAATCTATAACACACAAAGGTGTGTACGGTGTTGAATGTGTGCCAACCTGGTATGTACACATGTCAGCACTAGTTGCATGTGTATAGGTATGGGGACTTAGTGTGTGTCGTTATTGGAAGTGTTATGTGTGGTGTCCATGTGTTGGTATTTAGCATGTGTGTTGGCATTGCATTGGAGGGCTGTTGGTATGGAGGAGGGTGTTGGTCTCAGTGTGTTGGCAGTGGAGAGTTTGGTTTTGGAAGTGTATGTTGGTACTGGGATATTGTTGGTATTGGTATGTTGGAATTGAGGTGTATGTGTCAGAACCAAGAATGCATGCACACACGGTGCTGGTATCGGGAGTGTGCATGCAGTGTGTTGACATCAGGAGAGTACATATGTGTTAAGGTTAGAAGTGTGTGCGCCTGTGTTGGTATTGGGAGTGCCTGGGATGATGTTGTGTAGATGTGTGTCAGCAGTCAGCAATGGACTCACAAGCATGCTGACCTGGAGAGAGGCAGTGAAGCAGGCTGCCCCACCCTGGCTAGTTCCCATGGCTCCACCTCTCAGCCGGTATCCACCCCCCTTCTCACCTGCACCCACGCTCTACCCCTCAGCAAGCTCCTGCCCCTGACTGGCACCTGAGTTAATAAATGTTGCTTTTCTCCTATTCTACTCAGGTCTGTGATGGAAAATCCTAGGGCTGGAAGTGAGCCCCAAATCGATAGTCCATTCCATTTAACAGGGAGGCTGTCACCATAACGAGATAAAAGTGGATTAGCTTCTGCGCTGCCACCAATCCGCAGGGGCCAGCTGTTCCCTGCCCAGCCTACCCAGCCAGGCCAGCTTGGGGTAGCCACCAGCCTTCAAGACGAGCCACAAGCTCCAGCCAAAGACAGGACCATGCCAGGGGTGCGGAGGACTCAGCTCTAGCCCCACGTGCAGCTGGCGACTCACCCGGGTATCTGAAGGCAGAGATGGGCAGAGAAGAGACCAGAGCCAGGCCATATGTCTGAGATGATCACCCTGGGAGACCTTTTCTTGGACCATAGATGTCACTGAACCATGCATCCACACCCAGTCCTTGATGCCCTGGGAGCCACACACTGTTTGTGAAGTCACTTCAAGGAAAGAGGTCCTCCCAGTCTCTTGGGAACTGAACAATAGAAGAAACTATTCTCACAGCAAGAGGACTGCAAGGTAGACAGCAAAAAGAACTTCAGAATGGTGAGTGTTTCACCAATACATGACCAAATCTTTGTCTTTTCAGGATCTGTCAGTGCTTTGGCTGTTAAGTATACAGTCCTGGATATCATGAGGCAGCTGAAACAGGTTGAGCCACTGGACCCCACACCAGTTCTTTCTGCCTCTTTGGTAGTAGATCCTGACAAGATAGTTTTCGAGCTGGCCTGTTTATTTTTAATTTATTCATTTATTTTGTGGTGTTGGAGGGGCAGGGCACACACATGCCACAGCACACCTGTAGGAGGCCAGAGGACAGCTTGTGGGGTCGAACCCAGGTCGTTGGGCTTGGCAGCAGGGTCCTTTACTGATTGAGCCATTTTACAAGTCCTAACACACGTGAGCATGCATGGGCATGCGTGTGCGAGTATGTGTGTGTGTGTGTGTGTGTGCGCGCACATACATGTGAATGCACGGGAATGAAAGTGCCCTCAAAGACAGAAGAAGGTGTCAGAATCCTTGCAGCTGGAGTTGTGAACTGTCGAGTCACCCTCTAGGTGCTGGGAACCAAACTCAAGACCAAACTCAAGAGTAGTAAGTCCTCCTAACCACAGACTTTTAACAGTAGGATTCTTTGCATTTGGTTGGTTCAAGGCCCTCCTCACCCTTTGCTGCTTGTAGCTCTTGTGAGGTTTTCTTTGCTGTGAATGTTGTGACATGTAGATGACCTGCCACCTACACAATCCAGGTGTCTTTATGTTGCCCAAGCAGTTAATTAATAGCCCACAGTGTTTCAGGACAAATCGACCCTCTTTACACGATTAGTGTATAATTTGAAATGTCACTTCTTATCATTTACTGGGAACTGGCCTGTGAATCTGTTCACTTTTGTGCTAGCCTACCCAAGCTTTGTCTGCCTGGCTTACAATATAGTCTGATGTCTAGGAAGGCCTTTCTCCTCAACATTAACATCCTGTACCTGTTACTTGATAACTGTGCAAACACCAAACTTTATCTTTAAAACACCAGGAAAGCATTCCCTTCGAGGTCTGAGATAACTTTTGACCTATGGGCAACTGTTCCCAGACCCTGCAGAGACTCAAGTCGTCCAGAGCTGGGTCATGATGGCCGTACTACTGAAGCAGAGCCATGACACTGAACTTGAAACTCCAAGGTCCACAGCCATCCTAACAAAGTTGTGGAAGAATAAAACATGGGCCTGAGGCACAGCCCAACTGCAGGAAGGACGTGGGAGCATCTCCTTGTGAGTTCCTGAAAGCACTTTTAGGGAAGAATCAGAGCGGGACAGGAAAAGAGTCACGGCATGGGAGGGAGGGAGGGAGGGAGGGAGGGAGGGAGGGGGGAGGGACCTCAGCAATCCATGCACAGTGAATAAAGCTCCTAGAGTGTAGACACTGAGCTCTTTGTCCTACCCATAGTGAAGGATCGGGGTCTTACACTGCTGCTACCATTGACAATGGCAGAGAGAGACCCTGAACTCAGAGGAGTAGCACTCATTCCCTGATGTCCCCTGACCTCCTGGGGTCGCCCAGAAGGGCCAGGCCAATGGAAGGGAGCAGGCATGGGGAGGAAGGCCAGGGTACTGTCACCGAGCACATATTCAAGGCAGCTCAGTAAGGAGAGTGAGATAAGGAAAAGTGGGGGGAGGGAGAGGTGAGAACTAGGAAGCTAGGAAGCGTTGTGAGGAGGGGTATGATATCAGGAAACTGTGGGAAAATTGAGGGTGGGGTAGAAAAGTCTGCCTGGGCTCATTCTGGGAGAGGAACCCTAGGGTGTCCTGGATACAGAGGGCCTGTGGTCTTGCCCAGCAGGCAGAGCTAGAAGGCAGGAGAGAGCTGGAGTCTCCCCAGGCACCAAAGCAGAGGGTGTAATGTTGCCGCACACTGAAGGAGGTTAAGCCTAGACACAGGGCCCAGGGACCACAGGAACAGTCCACAGATGTGCAGGAGGGAGCATAAGGGGACCTCTGGAAGACTCAAGTGGCCAGTGCAATTATTGCGTCCCTTTAATCCCAAAGCTAAGAATGCTGAGGCAGGGGGATTACAAGGTCAAAGCCAGCCTGAGTTGCATAGCAATATATGACTCAAATGTACAAATTTTTAAAAATGTTTGGTCTCCTTTATGTTCCACAGTGACGGAAAGGTTCCTCCCCCCTCCTAGGACGGGAGGGGGTGGGGGGGACAGGATGACGGGATTCTAAAGGAGCTGACAGCTGTCAAATAGTATAAAACCTCGTATGTTAATAATTCTTACAATTTTGCCAAAGACTTAATGGCTGGCCTGTCAAGAGCAGTGACAGAAGCTATTATGGAAACAAGACAGGAAGATTTGGGAGGTGGTGTGGACAGCGGTGCCCAGTGCCAGGCCTCTGAGTACCAGAAGGAGGTCAGCCAGGCCTCCTGACTACCACCTCCTCAAGGCCAAGGCTGAGCACTCAGCCCAAGAAGCCAGGTCATTGTGGATTCAAGTCATTGACTGTGGATTGATCACCTGTGAAGACATTTTAATTAACCGTCAGGTCCCAGAATGGTTCCATTCTTCCTTCCCCATCCTTTCCACTCTGCAGTCTCTACCATTCTCAACAGGAGCAAACGAGCAGCACTGGTCACAACACAGCAGGACAGGTGCCCCTGGGTGACAGGCAGGTGAGGGGTCTCTAAGGAGTCCCTCACTAGCCAAAGACTGAGGTCTGATGACTAGACCCAGTTCAGGAGCCAATCAGCTCCAGGAGTTTATTACAGCTCCTGTTTGGAACGCCTCCATGTCTCACCTATAAAGTGGGAACAGCAGGCCAACAGGGTGGTTTAGTGGGTAAAAGCGATCAGCACACAAGCCTGATCACCTGAGTTCAATTCCCAGGATCCATGCAAAAACCCAGATGCAGTGGTGCACATCTGACATCCCAGAAGTCCTAGCATGAGATGGGAGAATCAGCCAGCCTGGAATACACAGTGCAGAGGAACCAAGAAGACAGGCCCTGCCTCAACACAGTGGAGGGCAAGAATCAACTTCAAAGTTGACCTCTGACCTCTGCATGCGTACCACGATGCGACTAATAATTCTAAAAGCTTAAAATGAGAATAGAAGAAAGTGTCAGTAAAACATGAGCTAAAATCCTTTCAAAAATATCAGCTGGGCATCAGCACATGTCTGTGATCCCAGCACTCAGGAGGTAGAGGCAGGAGGATGGACATGAGGAGCTTAAGGTCATCCTTGGCTACATAGCCAGTTCAAAACCAGCCTGGACTCTATGTATGACCCTATCTCAATATGCATGGACGAGAGGGGGGGAGGGGGGAGAGAGAGAGATGCAGTGAGAATTGAAAATTTTGGTTTCTTTAAAAAAAAACCCAGTTGTGTTATGTAAATCCGTTTTTGTTTTAACCCCAGGTGTAGGGTATGGGGCTGCTGCAGTTTGTCCACAGCCACTATGATTGTCTCGTGCTCTAGGAGGGGCGTGATTTTCGTCAGTGCAGAGAGTTTACGTTTGGAATTCTGGGGACTCTTGAGAGGGTATAAATCCAAGAGCCCAGGAGGACCTGTGGCCGCTGCTGCTGCTCCTCCGCTTGCTGCTGCTTTGCTGTTGCTGGATTGACAGCCCCAGTAAACTTGATGCCCTAATCAGCAGGAAGCAGTCTAAAGAGGTCTATGCCCCCTTTCCCCTCTAACCTTCTTTCTCTCCTACCTAGTATGAGGGGTTGGAAGAGATCAGGGTGGAAATAAGGATTGAAGGATGGTAAATGTAAGAATCCAATAAAGTAGCCCAAAAAGTACACCTATAATTCATGTGTGTGTGTGTGTATGTGTGTGTGCGTGCATGTGTGCGTGTGTGTGCGCGTGCATGTGTGTGTGCGTGTGTGTGTGTGCGTGTGTGTGTGTGCGCGTGTGTGTGTGTGTGTGTGTGTGTGTGCGCGCGTGTGTGTGTGATAGTTGGTTTCCCTGACTTCAAGAAGCACCTTCTGATTCATCAACCTTCCATCGTCTCCAAAAACTGGGTCCATTTTCTTTATGATCCCAAAGAGGGACAGGAAGTGGGAGGGCAGAAGTAGGCATACCAGCCCAAATCAGAGCTTTGCCAACTTGACTGTGCATCAGACACCCCTGGGCGCTTTGCTGAAATAGAGACTTGGACCCAGCCGGTGTGGGCTGAGATCCTGGTGCCCTACAGTCCAAAGCCGTCCCCAGAATGTCCGGAGCTAATGTTTTAGCTGCCACGGCATGCAAGGAGACAGGCTCTACTGTCATCATCCTTGTCTGACAGCAGAAACCAAGGCTTATGGAGATGGAATAATGTTACCAAAGCACTGGCTAAGTGAAAAAATCACTATGTGAAGCCAGGGGGTCTGGCTTGATGATCTGCCCTCCCCCCGTGCTGTAGCATTCACTGAGAAGCCAGAGACCTACAGGGGTTGTGGTGGAGAGCACAGCAGCAATGTGCTCACTGCTGACGCTTGGAGAATAGGCACTGTTGTATCCAGAAATTTCTCCTACTTTAGTGGAAAAGCTCCAAGCAGATTTTCTGTGTAAGAGAAATAGTTAACAGTACTATCTGGCTAGAAAGCCAAGATGATGGGAGGGGGAGGGAGGGGGAGCCTGCCCTCAGACCAGGAGCTGGGAGGACTTGCTCGAGACTCAGGATTGAGGGATGACCTCACTGGTGCCATCAAAGAAAAAACGATAACCGTAGGAACGTTTGGCCAGATGTGGCGGTGCCCACCTGTAGTCCCAGCTCTCAGGAGGTCAAGACAGGGGAGTTGCTCTGAATTCCAGGCCCACCTGAACTACATAGAGAGACCTGTTCATAAAATGAAACAGTGGTGGTTTGAATAGGTTTGGCCCAGGGAGTGGCGCTATTAGGAGGTTTGGCCTTGTTGGATAGGTGTGGCCTTGTTTGAGGAAGCGTGTCACTGTGGGATGGGCTTTGAGACCCTCCTCTAGCTTCCTGTGAGACAGTCTTCTCCTATTTGCCTTTGGAACAAGATGTCGAACTCTCACCTCCTTTTCCAGCACCATGCCTGCCTGGATGCTGCCATGTTCCTGCCATGATGATAATGGACTGAACCTCTGAACCTGTAAGCCAGCTCCAATTAAATGTTATCCTTAAAAGAGTTGCCTTGGTCATGGTGTCTGCTCACAGCAATGGAAACCCTAACTAAGACAAAAAATAATAATAATAATTATAATTATAAATGTGGGAACAGATGTAGTAGTGCTTGCCTGTATTCTCAGCACTCTAGGGGTTGAAGCAGAAAGATTAGGAATTCGATGGCATCATTAGCTATATAAGCAAGTTCAAGGATCGCTCATACTATATAAGACCCTATCTCTCTCTCTCTTTCACACACACACACACACACACACACACACACACACACACACACACAAATAAATAAATGCAATAATGCTCACACCTATTCCTCAGCTCTCTTGGTCCCTCGCGGTCCCAGGAGCTTACAGGCCAAAAAGAAAAGGGACAGCCACCTACACATGGGGCATCAGGTCCTACCAAGCAGGCAGCAGGGGAGACTCTAGTCCTGCTCTGATGAGGCATAGAAGCCACCGTAATGTTCCATTCAAATCTGCCATGTCTCCAAAGAAGGAACGGCAACAGACAAGGGCTAAGCAGGCCCAGTGGCTTCCCATCACCAAAGGAGGGGAGCTCTCCTGGTGCTGGAGTGGAGCACTTGCCACAGATGAGACCCCAGGGACCCCTCTGCCTCCAAGAACAAAACCACAAAACTCCAAAATGTCTTCAGGGGCCTCTTGCATTCACCTGATCCCTGTGTACCCAAGCCCTCTGCTAAGGCGGCTGTTCCCAGGCCACTGGGCTGCACGCCCAGCTGCCTGCAGCCGCCCGCCCAGGGGCATTAATTGAAAATTAATCCGCTCACTACGTGCTGACGTGCAAATCAAAGCTAAGTGTCTCAATTAGGAAGAGAAATGTGGTCGGGACTCTTCCTGGGCATCAGCTTATTTATGGGGATAATATCGTTTTTAATGAGGGAAGCTACTAAAAGGCACAACAAATGCAACATTTAATAGAAAAATATTACAGCATTCCATCAGCAGAAGGAAGCCAGGAGGGTGAGTTCCAGGGACACACAGTTTCCTGACGGCGTAGGCAACAGTGAAGGAACACGTGGGGGCACATAGGTCTGTGAAGCATGCATGGGTTTGTGTGTACATGTGTGTGCACGTGTCATCCTTGCCTGGAAATGGGAGCTGTGGGTGTATCTGGAGGGAAATCAAGTTTTCTTGAGTTTGGGTTGTAAAAGAAGAATTTGCCAGGCCTGGGGAGGTGGCCCAGTCAGTAAGGAGCTTGCTATGCAAGCATGTGGTCCTGAGTTTGGGTCCCCAGAGCCATGTAATAAAAGCCAGCTGTGGCCATGTAAGTCTGTAATCCCAGATCAGGGTAGGTAGAGACAGGTGGCTTCCTGTGCTCACTAGCTAGCCGGTCTAGCCAATTTGTGACCCTGTCTTTAAAAATAAACTGAAAAACAGCTGAGAAAGACACCTGTGGTCAACCCCTGGCCCACGCATGCAGTCACACATGAATGAACGCGTATAGACACCACACAACACACACATATACAAAAGATGGGCTTCCCCTCTGCCACTCGCAGAGGCCCAAGTGAGCCACATAAGACCTCAGGTACTTTCCAGTTCCAAGAGGGACCTGATTTGTTTGGTCCCTAGGGAACTGCAGATCTCCTAATCCACTTCCATGGAGAGCCATCAAGGGAACATAGACCCCTCTGGACCCTCTTTGGCAAACAAAACCAGAGTGTTCCAGCCACTTATCACTGACACCTGAAGGCTTGCAAGATCTCTGGGCCCACTGCCCTGAGCTGGTACTGGTCTCATCTTAGTCTCAGGCTTAAGGACCAGGGTTTATATTTGCAAGGCAAGTCCATGTTCTCCCACCCACTGCCTCCTCCATCCTGATGGCCTATGCTCTTGTCTCTATGCTATGGAAACATGACTGTGATAGAGCTCACAGTGCAGGCCAGCCTCGTCTTGGCACAACAGAAGATGCTACAGTACTCTATTAGACACCCACACAACACCCTCCTTCAGATGTCTGCTGGTGCGGGACCCTCCTGGGTGGCGGGTCCTCACTCATTCTCCCTTGCTACTCCCCAGGGAAGGTTTTGGCCACCCCATCCTCCTCTGCTCTTGCCAAGGCCCATGGGACTAACAGAGAATAATGTTCAAAATGAGAGCAGGTGAAATGTGGGTGCTCAGTGTCCCCGCAACCAGCAGGGCACAGCCAGAGAGGCTCAGTCAGGAGGGTAGAGACATCTGCCTCTGCTGTCTGCTGCCTGCTTCCACCCTGTAGACCCTGGCATGAAGGTTTTCATCAACGGTTCCTCAAAAGAGGAAACTGATGCTCAGAGATTTCGACCCTTGCCCAAGGCTCTCCAGCAGAGGAACATAAAGATGTGCTAAACTACCAGAGGTCAGAAGGCCTCGGGTCTCCTAGGACCAAGGCCTGGGTATTCCCATTTCTGAGAAGCTTGGAAGCTCTAAGCCATGTGTAAGCCAGCACTGCCTCCCGTGACCTGGGTGACACTGAATTTGTTATATAACCTCTATGTGAGTCATCTCTTCATCGATAAAATGGGGAAGAAACCGGCACCTACTCTAGGGGTTCCTCAGGGTCAACTGGCTGATACCCCTCAAGCACCTAGAACTGAGCCAGGGTATGATAAATGTTCAAAATGCACTGAGATGTTAGTATTACTGGGCCATCCTACCCACAAGCGATCATCTCCCGGTAAGGCTTCCAGAACCATCCATCAGCCTGCGAGGAGCCCCAAGGCAAAGCCTTCCCTACCTCAAATGCCTAGCACAGGGGACTATTGTGTTCCCTAACAGCACGGTGGTATTCCTACAGACTGTTGTCAGCCACTGAGCCGAATGTGTCTCTCTCAGGCTCCTTTCTAAGTGTTCATTCTACTTAAATTCTGAACTAATAAAGTAATAGTAACAACTGAGGAGAGGAGGGTGACCAGCAGAGGATGGCATTGTCCCCGTTAGATTCCTGTCTGCCTCCTTCATGTGACCTACACAGATCAGGGACAAGGATGGAGCTTGATATCTCTCCTGTGATACACCTCAGAACCTAGTAAAATGTCTGAGCCTGCTAAGTGATTTATTATTGCTGAGGGGGGGGGAGAAAGGGAGAGAGTGAGGGGTGCCCCGAGGCTGAGCAGGAAGTGGGGAGGGCAAACCAGCAGGCTGCACGATGCAATCCTACCTATACTATTAGGCTGCCAAGGGGTCAGCTGCTCCTGCCCGGACACCTGAGCTCCCCGGAGTAGCAACTCTGCCCCCCCCCCCCCCCGATCCAGAACGACCAGCCACCTGCTCCCTCTCAGACCTCAGGTCCCTCCAGACTGAAGACATTTGAAAGTTAACTTCCCACAAAAGTCACTCTCTCCAAGATTAATATTTATTTCTTATGAAATTTAAATTTTTCAGTGTAATTAAATTTTTATTCGTCCTGAGTTATAGATAAAAAATATTTATAACTTTCCCTTTCACACCACTGAAGATGAGGGTTGGATGAAACCAATTACTGGGACCTCCTCCCGGTGGCTGCTCTGAGGTCAGGGCTGGAGGAGTCAGAGAAGCCTTGGGGAAGTAAACCCTGGCATCTGTCACCTCAGACCCCAGAGCCACGGCACTTCCTGCATCGAAGCATGGGGATAAAAGAGGGCTTCAGACCCACACCCCATTTAAACGAGATGGCCTATAACAGGACACGTTTACTTCCGGTGGCATCCAAGGTCAAGGTAATGATGGATTCCAGTGTCTGCTGAGGTTCACAGGAGAGCCTCACGACAATCCAAAGTCCTGCCCTGTAGATCCACAAAGAGGGGGCTTGGTATCCTCCCAGGGCTGGAAAATCCACCCTGTTCATTAAGCTTGGCCCCTTCCTTACTGACGGGGCTTCCCAAACCCGTTCTGCTCACATGTTCTAACAGACACTGGGAGATCAGCACCCACAGCCAAACTCCACCACACACAACACAACATGGCCTCAGATCATCCTACAGCATGCTGCCACCTGGAAGACCATTTGGGGTCCCGGTGTCCCTTGGTCACACAGCAGATATCCCTAAACAGTGGGGTGCATGGGAGTTTCAACAGGGTAACACCAATTAAAGAATCAGACTCTAGTCATACCCTTCTCAACTCTCCTCTCATGGACCAGAGTCTTGGGGCCCGGGCTAGACCAGGGCTGGAACTCCGCTCTCTGGTGCCCCCAGAATAAGGACAGCCTCTCCTTCCTCCTAACAGTGCCAGGGAGCTGCAGATCCTGCTCTCTAATTAGACCTGTCGCAGCCAGAATCACTCCCAGGCTGGGCTGGGGAGGTCATTAGCTGGAGATGGATAAGTGCTAAGCCAGCCCCACTCTGGAGATTTACAAGGCTCAGGCTAGGGAGGATTTATAAGGTTTGTTAAATTTCTAATTGAGTTTAGAGTGCTATGCCATGGTCCCGGTGACCAAGCTGCACAGATGAGAATTAAAACAAGTGCCCCTATCCCTCACACTGCAAGAGGACTGTGGCCTCTGCCTCACCTGGCTGCACAGACAGGGACTGCCCAAAGACAGTGTGGTCCAGTGGGCAACCCCAAACCTGCCCCTCCGCAGCTTCTGTCAGTTCCTAGGCCTGACTACAGTCTGCATGGTCTGCCTGGGCAGACTGGATTGATTTCTTAGATTTGTTGTTTGTTCACTGGGCATAGGTGGGAGCATGTCCATGCTGGTGCAGTAACATAGGGTTCCATGTGGCTGTAAATGTATACCTCTGGTCGCCTTAGGAATCATCCACCCTGTGGGGGTTTTTGTTGTCGTTTTTTATAGAGGGAGAAATTTGTTCTAGTTTTGTGTGTGTGTGTGTGTGTGTGTGTGTGTGTGTGTGTGTGTGTGTCTGTGTGTGTGTGTGTCTGTGTGTGTGTGTCTGTGTGTGTGTGTCTGTGTGTCTGTGTGTCTGTGTATGTGTGTGTGTCTGTGTGTGTGTGTGTGTCTGTGTGTGTGTTGAGATGGCACTCTCTCTTTGGGTGACCTGGGTGGGACTGGCTAGTTAAGCTAAGCAGACTGGCCAGTGGACCCCAGGGATCCCCCTGTCTTCACCTCCTTGGTGCTGAGATTAAAAAGCTCGACACAGCATCCGGCTTTTTTCTTGGATTCTCGGGCTCAAGCTCTGGTCCTCATGGTTGTATACAATTTACCCACTGAGGCATCTCCCCAGCCTCTCATTCATCTTTTTAAATAGTCAACATAGGTGTCTCATTCAAAATTCACACAAAAGCATACCCAGAGAAAACCTCTCTTTCCCCTCTCACTCTTAGATACTGCTCTGTGCACTTCACTGGCAAAACAAAAAACAAAGAAAACAAACAAACAAACTGAGGTTTACCAGGAGGAACGGTAGTTCCACTTAGGTGTCTGAGGATCTGTAGGGTGACAAGCAACCCACCACCCCCATTACTCCCTCACTCAGAAGCACTCACACGGCTTCCCCCACTGCCAAGTGCAATACAGAGCCTTTCTGGAAACAAGCTGGCCATGGGCCTTCCTTCCAATAACTGACAGCATTATTTATCAGAAACCAGGAACTAGACTGACTTCAGAGGGTTAAAGGTGCTCTAGAGCAGTGATTCTCAACCTTCCTAACACTGTGACCCCTTAATAGTTCCTCGTGTTGAGGTGACCCCCAACCATAACATTAGTTTCATTGACTACTTCGTAACTTTAATTCTGCTGCTGTTGTGAATCACATTGTAAATATCTGCGAAAGGGTCTGGGGGGTCGCGACCCTCAGGTTGAGAATCACTTCTCTAGACAAAGCAAAACAAGCGGATGGGCAGATGGGGTGGCGTATTGCCACACAAGACTTTTCTAGGAGGGAACATCTGACCTGCTGCCTGAATTGCCAACTGTATGAAGGACGGCGGGGACAGTGTTGTTGGAGGGAACAGCAAATGCAAAGGCTCTAGGGCTGCATTTGGGTAAAAGATCGTAACTGGAAAGAGAACAGTTCTGAGGCTGTGGGCACACGCAGAACAGAAGAAGGTGCAGCGGGACCAAACACACTTGCAACTGAGATGTGACCTCAAACTGCTCTTCCTCATCTCAGAAGCACAGTTTCCTCATCCGTGTGTAAGTCAATAGCAAAACCACTCCAACACGTGGAGGGATGAAATGAGCTTGCGCACAGGAGTTCCCACTTGGAAGGCGTCTCCCCGCTCCAGCGGGAGCTTTCTTTCTGAGATCTTATGAAGGGTAATCTTGAGTGAAGGGTCTCCCTTGGCCAGAAGGGCCCAAAGGGGGCAGGACACTGGGCTGGGTACCTGAGATAAGAGGAGACAGCTCCAGAATACCAAGAAAGTCCTTATCTTGTCCAAGGGCGTGGTAAGGTTTGGGGTCTAGGACACAGAGGAAGTCATGGAACATTTGGAACAGTGCCCACCCTAATGGGCCCACTCTTTCCTTTACGTGGGAAAACACCGGTGGGAAATTCCCCCAGGGCTGTCTCTAAGTGGCTCCTGAGAAAAGGAGCAACAGGAACTGAGACCTGTACCACCTGCATCCAAGGCCTCTGTACCACGGAAGCTTCAGAAAGTCCCTGATCCATAGTGTGGGTATCGGGCGCCCTCTGGTGGCGACCGTGCCAATACAAAGTCTGGAGCTGTCAAGCTATGGAGGGGCCCATGGTGCTGGCCACAAAGGAGGGCCTTGTTAACCATCAGTGGGAGGAGAGGCCCTTGGGTCTGAGAGTATTAGATGCCCCAGTATAGGGGAATGCCAGGGAGGGAAGACGGGTGTGGATGGGTGGGTGGGGGAATACCCCCATAGAGGCAGGGGGAGGAGGGATGGGATAGGGGGTTTCCAAAGGGGATACCTGGAAAGGGGAAAACATTTGAAATGTAAATAAAGTATTAAATAAAAATAAAGTAAAAAGGTTGTTTAATTGGTCAAAAAAAAAAAAAAAAAAAAAAGGAGGATTGACAGCCCGGTGCTCCCAGAGACTGGACAACCAACCAAAGAATGTCAATCATCCTTGTATCCAGACCAGGCCCTCTCCAGCATTATAAATGGGCAGATGCCACCTGAGGTGTCACGTGTCTGGTTCAGGATCACACAAGAAGTGGATTTACCTAATGTCCAAAAATATTTATTCATTTGTTTACTCTGTTTCATTGAGCACCTACTGTATACCAACTTGTACTAGAAACAAGCAACCCAACCAAGGAAGTCACCCTCTACCACTGGCAGAGCTTAGACAGTTGTTAGTTGCTTCAGTACCCCCACAGGCTCATATTTAGACCATTTGGTCCCCAGGTAGGGTGCTATTCTGGAGGATTCTGGATACTTGGAAACTGGACCAAGCTGAAGTAGGTCATAGGAAGCATGTCTTTGAAGATATCTTGTCCTTGGTCCCTCCCTGTGTGCCTCCTACTCTAACTGTAAACATACAGAGGGCCCTGTCAGGCGTCCTTCAGAGACCTGGGCAGCATGCGTGTTCAGTAAAATAGCCAAGTAATAACCACTCCAAAGAAAGGGAACAGTATGCGCCATCTTTACTGTCCCAGAACTACATCCCTCTTACTGGGACTAGAAAACCTAATTCACCACTTGGGAGGCAGAGGCAGGTAGATTTCTGAGTTCGAGGCCAGCCTGGTCTACAGAGTGAGTTCCAGGACAGCCAGGGCCACACAGAGAAACCCTGTCTTGAAAAACCAAAAGAAGAAGAAGAAGAAGAAGAAGAAGAAGAAGAAGAAGAAGAGGAAGAGGAAGAGGAAGAGGAAGAGGAAGAGGAAGAGGAAGAGGAAGAGGAAGAGGAAGAGGAAGAAGAAGAAGAAGAAGAAGAAGAAGAAGAAGAAGAAGAAGAAGAAGAAGAAGAAGAAGGAAAAAAAAAGAAAGAAAGAAAGAAAGAAAGAAAGAAAGAAAGAAAGAAAGAAAGAAAGAAAGAAAGAAAAGAAACAAATGGTCCAAAATTAAATGCTCATCTCTGGCCTCACCTAAAAAATCTTAGAAGTAAAATCTAAAAGAACAACAAACAGATGAGACAACTATTAAGTAAATAACCAGGGAATCAATATTTATATTAAATGTAAATGACCCAAACACCCACAGTTATAAAGGCAGAGACAGATGGATTTTAAAAATAAAAATTATCAAAAAACAAGACTTGAGATAAGGTTCACCAGTTTTTTCTGCTCTTGCAGAGGACCAAGGCTTGGTTTTCAGTACCCACATGGCTGCTTACGACCAGGTATAACTCCAGTTCCAGGGGATCCAACACCCTCATTGGACCTCAGAGGGCTCCTGTACACACAGGATGCATATAAACTCTGGCCGGCATACATACAAATATTCAAAAGAAAAGTAAACAAGTCTTTTTTTTTTTAAAGCAAGTTTCAACTACATGTTGTTTCAAAAGAAATATTAACTAGGTATGGTGGTGCTTACCTTTAATCCCAGCACTCAAGAGACAGAGGCAGGAGGATCTCTGTGAGTTTGAGGCCAAACTGGTCTATATAGCTAGTTCCAAGACAGCCAGGACTAAATAGAGAGAACCTATCTCAAAAAATAAGGATATTAAATATAAAGATAACATAGGTTAGGAATGGAAGAATGTAAAGGGTGTGGTAGCTCACACCTTTAATCCCAGCACTTCAGAGGCAGAGGCAAGTTGAGTTCAAGACCAGCCTGATCTACATAGAAAATACAGACTAGCCAGATCTACAAGGTATGATCCTGAGCTCAAAAAGAAAATTAAGAATAAAAGAATGTAAAAAGGCATATCTTCCTAACACTAAAGAAGCAAAAACTGAACCAGGTATGAGAGCCTGTAATCAAAGAACTTGAGTAGTGGAAGCAGGAGAATCTGAATTCGAGGTCACCCTCAATTAAATGCCAAGTTTAAGGTCAGCCTGAGATACATGAGACCCTATCTCAAAAAAAAAGGTTTTTAAGAAAAGAGAAGCTGGAATAACTACACTGACATCAGACAAAATATATTTCAGATCATAGCAATATTGCTGATCATAATGACCAGGGGCCAATTAATCAGGAAAACAGCAATTCAAACTGCTTGTGCATCTCATCATGAGCTTCAAAATGCATGATGCAAAAATAGAATAGCAAGAAACAGACGGATCCACAATTATAGCTGGCAACCTCAGTATCCATCTCTCAATAACTGATAAAACAGGCAGGCAGAAAAATACTAAAGATTCGGAAGATTTAAGCAACACTATAAACAGCATGCTCTAATTGATGTTTTCAGAACACACCATTCAACATCAGAATACATATTCTTTTCAAGTATGCATGGAAAATTTTAAAGTGGATCATGGGCTAGGAAGATCGTTTAGTCTGCAAAGTGCTTGCTGCATAAACATGAGGATCTGGGTTCAAATCCCTGGCACCTGCATCAAAAGCTGGGCTGGGCGCTTCACACCTATAATTTCAGTGCTTGGTGAATGGAAACAGGGGGATCCCTGGGGCTTAGTGGCCAGCCAATGTAGTCAAATCAGTGAGCTTTAGGTTCAGTGCAAGACCCTGTAAGGAGGAGAAATGGCCTGGTAGGTAAAGTTCCTGCCATACAAGCCCGATGATCTGAGTTCCCAGAACCCAAGTAAAAACCAGACACAGTGGTATATGCACGTACAGTTCTGCACACCCTATGAGGAGATAAGGGCAGAGACAGGAGAGTCTGTGGAAGCCCCAGGACCAGCTAGCCTGACATAGGCAGCAGGCAACAAGTGAGGTCATGTCCCCAAGTAGAAGGCAAGGATCAACAGACAAGGTTGTCCTTGACATGGGTATGTGCTGTATGACATGTGTGTGCCTTCACACACAGACACACACAGAGGGAGAGGGAGAGGGAGAGGGAAAGAGACAGAGACAGAAACAGAGACACAGAGAGACAGAGACAGAGAATACCTTTAATAACCTATAAGTCAGTAACTGAAAGGAGAAATCACAAAGTATTTCGAGGCAAATGAAAACTCAAAATCAGTGGCTTGCCACTGTGGGCACACTAAGCGGACATCCACCAGTGGGAAAGGACCAACATCAGTGACCTTCGGCTTTACTCAACTAGGAAACGAGGCTGGAGCGATGCCTTAGCCACAAGATGCTTCTTGATCCTGCAGAGGACCTGAGTTTGGATCCCAGCCACTTATCATAGCTCACAACTGCCTGTAACTCCAGCTCCATGGGACCTGTGATAGCTAAGCTTGGCTGTCTGCTACATCTGGAATCAACTAAAACCCAAACTGCTGGGCACTCCAGACTTAGATTTTCTTAATCAGATTATTTGCAGAAGGAAGATCCACCCTAAGTCTGAGTCACATCTTCTGGTGGTAGCCTTCATGAAAGGATGTGGGAGAAGGAAGCTTCACTTCCTGTCCGTTGCCCCGACTCTCACTGCTAAGTTTGCGTATCCTGTTGCTGCGGCTGGCGTGAAATCTAATTTCTTCAGGATTTTAGTGCACACTGAAGACCAGAAGCTCTCCGGGAATCCTCTGTCTCCAGCACCAGAAGGACTACTAGGATATCCAGCCTCACAGACAGAGTGAATACAGATTCTCCGTCTTTCTCAGTGAGACAACCATTGTTGGACAACCTAGACTACATCCTTAAGTCAGTCTAATAACCCCCCCCTTAATATTTATGTTCATTCTATCAGTTCTGTTTCTTAAGTTTGGTTCCTAGCCTCCAAGACCACGCCCACTCCAATACTCCAACAAGGTCAGACCTTCTAATCCTTCCCAGCCTACAAACTGATGGCTAAGCACTCAAATCTATGAGCCTATGATGGCCAGTTTCATTCCAACCACCACCCATGCGTATGTGCGAGGGCAGAACCTTGAATGATAGCGTCTGAGACCCTCTTCTGGCCTTCATAGGCACTGCCACACACAGGCACATACACACAGCAACACACACACATATACTTAACTTGAAAAACAAACCTTTTGTTTTGTTTTATTTTATGCATACGAGTGCTTTGCTGCCATATGGATGCTAGGAATTGAACCCAGGTCCTCTGGAAGAACAGTAGCAGATGCTCTTAACCATTGAGCCATCTCTCCCCAGCCCCCTTGGGTTTGTTTGTTTGTTTGTTTGTTTGGATTTGTTGTTGTTGTTCATTGTAGCCCTGGCTGTCCTGGAACTTGCTCTGTAGACTAGGCTGGCCTCAAACTCACAGAGATCTAACTGATTCTGCCTCCAGAGTGCTGGGATTAAAGATGTGCACTACCACACTAGGCTCGGAAAAATAAATCTTAAAAAAAGAAAGAAACTAAGAAAAAGGTTAAACCTAAAGTAAATCTGAAGTGAACGGGAAAAAAAGGACTAAAACTGAAAGCCATGGATTAGAAATGATAGGGGAAATCACTAAAGACAGAAGATGTTTGTTTGAAGAAATCTATAAAACCAATAAGCTTCTAGGTGGACCAATCAGGGAAGGAGCAAGGAGACGGCTATTTACCAGCACCAGGAATGAAAGAGATTCCATCACTACAGAGTCTGTAGAAAGTCTTCTGGTTTTGGGTCACATGCTGTCTTAGTCACTGTTCTATTGCTGTGTGTGAAAAGACACCATGACCAAGGCAACCTAAAGAAGAAAGCATTTAATTGGGGGCTGGCTTAACAGTTTCAGGTTATTCTATCATCATCATGGTGGGGAACATGGCTGCACAGACAGGCATGGCGCTGGAAAAGCAGCTGAGCATTACATCCTGTTCTACAGGCAGAGGGTGGCAGAGATGTGGGGGGCAGACAGACAGACACATAGACAGATGGACGGACCAACAGACAGATGGACAGATGGACAGACGGACTGGGTTGGCCAGGGCTTTTGAAACTTCAAAGCCCATTCTCAGTAATATACCTCCTCCAAGACCACACCTACTCCAACACTCCAACAAGACCACACCTCCTAATCCTTTCCAGTCTACCAACTGATGGCTAAGCACTCAACTCTATGAGCCTATGGTGGCCAGTCTCATTCCAACCGCCACACACGCGCATGTGCAGGTCAGAGGACAACTTTGAGGAGTCAGTTCTCTCTTTCTGTCTTGGATGGCAGAATCTCTCATTTCTGCCCCTCCCACTCCAGGCTAGCTGGCCCACGGGCTTCCAGGCCATTTTCCTGTTCTCACCTCCCACCTTACATTCTGCTCTTGAAGAGGAACTCAGGTTCAGTTCCCGGCACCCACATCAGGCAGCTCACGACTGCTTAGAACTTCAGTTCCAGGGAATCTGCTGCCTCCTGGATCCCACAGGGCCCAGCACTCACATGCACAGACCCATACACAAACACACACATACAGACATAATTAAAAAATAATTGAAAACAAAGAGTACTGGGATTACAGATGCATACTGCTACATCCAGCTTTTTATGTGGGCTCTAGGGATTCAAACCCAGGTCAGTAGGCCTAAACAGCAAGCACTTTTACCCACTGAGCCATTTCCCCTGCCCAAGATTCCACAGACATTAAAAAAAAGAGTATCTATTTAGCCAGCTGAATTTGAGGTAACAACCTTCCCGCAAAGATAACTTCAGAATCAGATGGCTTCCCTGGGGACTTTTAGCAAACACTTAAGGAGAGTGTGAGATTGTGAAATCTATATTAGATTAGGCCTTGGATCCCATTTTTCTGCCCACAGTTCCTAAAGAACTTTGAATATCTGGAATAACAAGTCTTTTGTGTACTATCTTAGTTCATTTGGATGGCTATAACAAAATACCTTAGACTGGCCAATTTATAAATGAAGGAATTATATTTTGTGAAGTTCTGGAGGCTGGGAATCCTAAAACCAAGGTACAGGCAGATTGGATGACTGGTAGGGCTCCATAGATGGTGGCTCGTGGCTATGCATCTTCATGTGACTGGAGGAGCAGAAGGGACCAGGCAGCACCATCTGCTTCCTGTACACGGCTACTAACCTCAGGGGTGAGGGCAGAGCCCTCAGTTTATCACTGCCCCGAATGCCCTGAATATCTTTTAATACCATGTCTGGAGCTGTAGATCTCAACTGATGAACTGGGGTGGGGGTGGGGATCCCAGCATCTGGGCTATAGCATATGCAGAGAGGGCTGGCAGCTGGTGGCCCTACATATCTTCAGGAAGGGGAGGGGGTGGCCTCCCTCCCTCACAGAAAAACTAAGGTATGGCTTTCAGCCTTGTCTCCCCAGGAAAAATAAAGGGACTGTAGATAAGTCAGTACAGAACAGCCAGTGATTTCCAGTCACACGAGGGTAAGGAAGACTCCATTAAAAACTGAAGGATCCTGAGAGTTCTGGGTTGCCGAACTCACAGCAGTGCCTGAGGGGGACCCTCCTAGAGAAGAAAGTTCCATGCTCCATCTCCACAGTCATACCTGTCCTTACCTATCTGACTGTCTGCCTGTATTCTGTGTAACATACCTGAACAACTCAGTAGCCACGAATCACATTTCCCTGAGTTCTGTGATTCACATGAGCAAATTAATCCAACTGGAGGAAGGGATTTTGGTACACACACCCAGGGAAGTTGGACACAGAGGCCATAACCTAGGGTGCCACCCAAAGGCTGGGCTGTCCTTCCATCTCTGTTCCTATTCCCAGGGACTCCTCCTACCGGCCCTGGCAGCTGCAGAGTCAATGACTACGAGCCTGTGCACGAGACCAGAAGCCAGTCTCCCAGCTCCCGGGGATCTTTATTAGTCCTATGAGGATAAACTGGGGGTAAGGATGCCCCAAAGGAATGTTAGTGGAGTGGTTAGAAGTCTACCTGAGGACACTACTCTGAACCTAGGCTTCCTGCTTGACAAGATGTAAGATGCTAAGTAAGTCACTTCGCCTAAGACTTTTTTAAAAACAGGATTTCACATCGTAGCTAAGGATGGCTTTGAACATCTGTTCTCATCTCTATCTCCCAAGTGCTTAGATTACAGTTCTGCACCATCATCCCAGGTTTCCATGGTGCTAGGGATCAAACCCAGGGCTTCGGACTCTGTGCTTGTAGGCACTCTTCCAACTGAGCGGTATCCTTAGCCCCACTTTACACCCCGCCCCCTGCCCCTGAGCCTCAGTTTCTTGTTCTGTGCAACAGTGTTTACTTCAGAGAATTTCCTTGGAATTGAATGGCATAAATGCATGAAGATGCTTCACCCAGCACCTGGTCACAGGGAGTACAGTCCATAGGGGCCCCACCCTATCTATGAACTGACCCAAGAGGAACCCAGGCATCCTGTGAGCCAGGACTGGACTCTTGAGAACAGGGCAGAACAGTCATCTCTCCATCCTCTGCTCAGCTAAGGGTTCCTCATAAAAGCTCTCCACTGTCTGTTAGCACCTTGCTGATGTTTTGATTGCTCTGAGATCTCCAGACCAGCTGTTGAGCCTCTCTTCCAGCTGGGGCTTAGCTCAGTTCCTCTAAGCTAAGAAACAAGCAAGGACCCCAGGGTGGAGTGGAACCTGCCTTTATCTTCCTCCAGAAATGTATATAATTCAGCAGCTAAGAATGCTGACAGCCCGGCTCAGCCTCTTCCCTGCTTCAGGTGGGTCACATGGCCTCCTTCTAGTGACTTAAGGTAGGCCACCTGGCTCTATGCCTCGGTTTGAGGGTTTACAAAACCAGGCCAGGAATGGTCATTTCTGCTAATTAGTTAATGAACATAAAGTGGGTGTGGTTCTCTGGTACTATAAGACATCAAAAGAATTTGCTATTTTTATTTTCATTGTTTCCATTTCTCCAGTACATGGCCAAGTACACAGAAGATCTCAGAACATATTTATTGAATGAGCAAATATATGGATGAATTCATTAATGAACACGCCAGCCTTTAAATGCTCCTAGTTCACTTGTCACTGGCTTTGGGTTTGGTGCACTATGACACATGATCTAACTGAACCTTAGCGGTTCACTTGTCCAAGATGACGGCTATTTCTTTCCCTCCCGTTTCATTTTTAATTATACACATGATACAAAAATCACTGAAGAAAAAAATTAATAGGAGGAGGCAAAATAAAAAACAATCGATGTAAAAATCACCTACAATTCCAAACTCTGAAATTACCATTGTTAAGCATTTGCCGACAGTCAGCCAGACTGTCTTCATGCAAATTTTTTTAACAAAGATGGGCTCGCATTATGCATACATTGCACCGCAATGGAGTGTGACTCTCTCCATGTCAATAAATATGTATCACAGGCAGCGGCGACTATTCCATTGTAGAGCAGAATCACAATTTATTTAACCAATTTGCTGTTGGGGGATATTTAGGCTGATCCAATTCCTCACCATTTTCTGTGATGAATATCCTCCTTATCCAGACAACTTCTTGAACTTGTCCAATTATTTCCCTAGGATAAATCTCTAGAAGTGGAATTTCTGAGTCAAAGACAATACACTTATTTAGGGCTTTTCATCTATGCATATGGCCTCATCGTCTCCTGGGATGGCTGTACCAATTTATACTCCCACTCTTGGCACAGGAGACGTGGACCACAAATATGGAAGGTATGGGAAATACATCAGGAAGATGGCACGCGTCGGGAAAGGCTAGGCCACGCCACAGTAACAAATTAACCCCCAAATCTCAGTGGCATAACACAGAGAAAATTTATGTCTGGTCCAAGTGGCAGATTCAGTCTGGCTCAGAGAGTCCCTGCCTCGAAGAGCGAACTGAAGGACACAAGCTCCGGAGAGACCTGCCCATGTACAGCTGTACTTTACAGAGCCTGGGACCTCCAAGGCTCCCCTAGAAGGACTTAAAGGGTTAGCACCCTGGGTGTGTGTGTGTGTGTGTGTGTGTGTGTGTGTGTAAGCCAGAGATGTCTTCCTCGATCATTGTATGCTTTATTTATTTATTTATTTATTTATGCCTGAGGTCTTACTATGCAGCCCTGGCTGGCCTAGAACTTGCTATGTAGACCAAGCTAGCCTTGAATTCAACAGGGATTGGCCTGCCTCTGCCTATAGATTAAAAGTGTGTGCCACTATGACCAGTCACTTTATTTTTTGAGATAAGATTGTTCTTGGGACCTGGAGCTTCTTGGGTCAGCTAGACTATATGTTTAGCAAGCTCCAGGGATCCTCCTGCCTCTGTCTCCACAGTGCAGGGATTCCAAGCACACACCTCCTCACCCAGCATTTTACATGGGTTCTGGGGATCTGAACGCTCAGGTCTTGGAGTTTATGTGGCAAGCTTTTTACTGATTAAGCCATCTCTCTGGACCACTGGCAGGTTCACGTTCCATGGCTTGGTAGAGAAGTCAGAGTTCATCGGCTGGAATGACCATGTAACCTTTCTATCTGCACAGGGGGTGGGTGTGTGACCTTTCATATGTCCAGGAAGGAGAGAAGCATCTGATATGAGTAGACAGTAGTGACATCTGCTACAGACAGAAAGCATTAGAAAGCACAGTGTTGTCTTTGGGCAGGAGAGATGGGAACTGAACCCTGTTGAACATATGCTGGTTTCTATGTCACCCACTCTAATGTAAGGGCTATTTTGCCTCCATACACTGAAGATAATCAGGGAGGCCAGACTATGAGTGGGGAGGTAGATTGGAACCAGCTCTTCCCTTACATACAAGGAAGCTCATCTCCATCACTTACCCTGAGCCACAGGTCCAGAGCCATGTGGCTCCCCAACAGGAAGGGTGCCTAGTCACCTTGAAAAGTTCTGAGTGGCCCAGAGATGGGGGTCCATGAGAAATCCTGACTCCTGCTGCCCTCTCTGATGCCTTTGCTTTGTCAACAGTCATGAAGTCAGCCCACCCCACGAGTCAGGGACATATAGGAAGCCATGGCCAGGCAGATGACAATGGTATTAAGGAGATGGTTCAGTTATTAAAGTGCCTGCTGAGCAACTGTGCAGACCTGAGTTCAGATCTTCAGCACTCACATACAAAGCCAGCTGGGGTGGTACCTGTCTATAACCCCAGTGTTGGGGGGGGGGGGGTGGAGGCAAGTGAACCATAGGGCTCGCTGGCCAGTCAGCCCAGATGAACCAATGAGTTCCAAGTTCAGTAAGAGATTCTGCCTCAAGATAGAAGATGAAGAGTAACCAAGAAAGGCACTTGATGTCAACCTCTGGCCTGCATACACACACATGCATGGGCACACCTGCACACACACATAAACAAGTAAATGTGTGCACACACATACAAAAGGGAATCTTCAGGTCTGACCCCATTCTACGTGCCTTCACACATATCACAAGAACCAGTGGCCCCGCCCTCAACTTCTGTCCCCACCTCCTGTTCTCACCCTCTGCAGTCACCTGACTCCTGCCCATCCACCTTAGTCTTTAAGATAAAGCTCAGATTCACCTCTCTGATGAGAACCATCCATAAACAGTATAGTCAGAAGTCACTTTCAAGGGCTAGAATATCTTGCAACAGTAGAACATTGGCCCAGTGTGATGGATAATGCAAATTGTCAAATTTACAAAACCTAGAACCCCATTTCTCTGGGAATCAGACCTCTCAGCATGCCTGTGAACATAAGCAAGGAACTACCTTGAATATGTTGAGGTGGGAAAGCCTGCTCGCTATGAGTGGAACCGTTCTCTAGGTAAGTGATCCTGGACTATGGAAGAGAAGAGAAAGTGGTTCTCTCTGCTCTCCATACCTTCATCCACTGCTCTCTGCTCCTTTACTGCTGATATGACATAATTAGCTATCTTGAGTCATTATGACTTCCCCAGCCATGACGGACTGCAACCTAGAACTCTGAGCTGACATAAAGCCTTTCCCCCTTAAGTTGCCTTTGTCAGCACATTTTATGATAACAACGGGAAAAGAAACTAAGACACTGAGTATACTTGAGGCTCACACTTCCATCCCTAATGCCATAAAGGAAAAAACCAGCCACCTCTGCCTCTGTGGTCCTCCTGCCCTGAGCACATCACTAGTTGCAGGTCTAAGGACAATGACTCCAGCCTAGAGCAGGCAGTGACATCCAGAGATGAGCAGCCACTGCAGCTGCAACAGTCTCACAGAGATGTGGCTTCTAGAAACCACAGGCAAGAGGCTTACTGTCCTTGGCTCCATCATCCTGGAAGCCAAGGAGATGCTCACTCCACCTTGCCAGATGCAGAACATGCTAGGGATAGAAGAGACCAAGGGTCATCCACAGGGTCACAGAGGCGGTTCTAGTGGCCCATGTAGGTCATCTCTTAAGACAAACCAAATTCCAACATGACTACAACTTATGCTGTAGTCCCTGCCCAGTGGAAATGAGACATTCATTTTTCATAGCAGTGGGCTGGACCAGTGAGGGGGAGGGGCCTCCACTCCTGGGCAGGGACTAGAAGAAAATGTCTAGGAACCCCAACTGAAGGAGACAGGCATGCCTTCATTCCTTCTGCTCAGAATCAGCACTGGGACTGGATTGGTGGGAGGTCTGAAAATAAGGTACCAGATAATCCCACAGAGCCCTTCGGTGCCCAGAGGAGACCACTAAGAATCCAAAGCTCTGGCAGACCCCAAAAAAGAATAAGAAGTACATTCTGTGAGAACCAGATTGTAAGACCTCTAAGAAGTGACCCCTAGCTCGTGTTGTGACTCATGTTTGCAATTTTCGAGTGAATCGGCCCCAGCAGGGCTAGCTCTAAGTACACAGATAGCAGGGAGCTTCTAACACTAAGCCCATAAACTGTGGCATAAAGGAGACTGCAAAGAAGAGCTTTGACCACTATCTGGTGAAGTGTCCTGTGTAGCGTAGGCTTGTGGGGGTCAGCATAGGTGGCCACAGCTTGCCTATGGCCTGAAAAAAAAATACCCTAGTTTTATCCCCAGGGGAAGGGAAAATAAAATCCAAACAATGCAGGCTGCTCCAGGAATCACCATTGACTTCAGTCACTGGCCTGGTGGAGACCATCAGCAAGGGCCTGGAGCAGGAGTCTCAGAGAGCCATGGTCCTTCTGCCCCAAGGAGCGTCTGCCCAGGTTATTCACTGACTGCATTCAGTGGTTTTGACACCCTTGTGGGTTTTTCAAGAGATCATGGAGGGAAATGGCCTATAAGGGGGCCCTAGGGAGGGTTAGGGGGATTGCTACTGGTTTGTTTGTTTGTTTGTTTGTTTGTTTTTTCCTGTTGTGATAACACCATAACCAAAAGTAACTCAAGGAGAAAAGGGTTTATCTGACTTGCACTTTCTGATCACAGCCCATCATGAAGAAAAGTCAAGGCAGGAACCTGGAGGCAAAGACTGAAGTAGAGTCAGTGGAGGGACACCGCTCACTGGCTTGTTCCCTATGGCTTGCTTATTAATCAAGAAAATGCCCCGAACTCTTGCCTGCAGGCAATCTAAAGGAGCCATTTCTCAATTAAGGTTCTTTTTCTCCCAGAGGACTCCAGTTTGTATCAAGTTAACAAAAACCTAACCAGCACAAAAGGAAACCTAATCCACCATGATTTGGGAAGGAAAAGGGGTCACCTTGCCCCATGAATACACCACTCCCTGACAGTGCTCTAACTGTGATGCCGGTCTGAGACACACTCTCTCCAAGGCAGCTCAGACCCTACAGGCTGGGAGCCTATCCCACAGAGCTGCCCCCCACTTCAGACCCCCATTGCAGTCTCCTGGTTGTAGCCTCTGCCTCTGATCAGCCAGCTATAAATCAGGGTTCCCACGACCCCTTCCTAAGGTTTGATTAATTTACTAGACCAGCTCCCGGAACTCGGGGAAATACTTGATTTAGGTTTACCCATTTATCACAAAGGAAACTATGAAAGTTCAGAGGAACAGCCAGATGGACGACATCCATGAAGTGGAGGATGGGGTGTAGAGCATCCAATCTCTCCCAGGTGATCCCACGCAGTACATGGGGGGGGGGGGGGGGCAAAGCTCCCATTCTCTGGGCTTTGGGGCACTATGGAGAATTAACTGTATGGACATTATTGATTAATTCATTGGCCTGGGTGATTAGCTCACCCTTTGGCCTTCTCTTCTCCCTGAAGGCCTAGGCACGGCACCAACCCTCCAGGTACATAGTTGGTTGCCCTGGTAACCACTCTGGAGCTGTCCAGGAGGGACACAGAGCACCAGGCATGTCATTACCACACAAATAGGCATTTATCACTTAAGAGATACCAAGGAATCTAAGAACTCTGTGGCAGGAAATGAGGGAAAGACCAAATCTATACTTCAGAGGGGCACAACAAAGAAAACTATCTGCCATCCCCGGTGTGGGTGGGCCACATCCAGTCAGGAGAAGACCTAAGGGAAACGAAAGATGGCTCAGCAGGTAAAGGTGCTTTCCTGCCACCCTGATGATGTGAGTTCGATTCCCAGGACCAGCATGGTAGAAGGAAAAAGAAGTCTCCTATACTCTGTCCTCTGTCCACACTTGTGCCATAGCATGTAAACACCTACACACGTATGTGAACACACAAAAATAAAGAAGCAAATATGTTTCTAATCTCAGAAGGGAAGAGACCTGCTTTCTCCCATGTCCTCGTTAGGTCTTTATTGCTGTGAGGAGATTCTATGGCCACGACAACTCTTATTAAAGGAGAACCTGAATTGGGGCCGGCTTACGGTTTGGAGGGTTTAGTCCATTATCATCATGGCAGGAAGCATGGTGGCATGTGGACAAACATGGCGCCAGAGACAGATCTGAGAGTTCCACATCTAGATCCGCAGAGGCAGGAAGTAAACTGGTTTGAGCTTCTGAGACCTCAAAGCCCACCCCTAGTGATGCACTTCCTCCAGCAAAGCCACACCCACTCCAAGGCCACACCTCCTAATAGTGCCACTCCTTATGAACTTATGGAGGCTATTTTTATTCCACTCATCCCATAAGAACAAGAGTGTCCCCCCTGCCTTGGTCTGGGATACTGATCTTTGCAGCTTAAACCTACCAGATTAGGGATTAGCTGTGATGGAGTTTCTCAGTCTCTAGACCCATGAGAGCCAAGTATTTATACTACATCACTAGGCATAGACACTCTCTCCTGATACAAACACAACAGCTACAGATTAAAAAAAAAAAAATCAGAGAGGACATGGGGAAGAGGAAATAATATGACCAAAATATATTGTGTGAAAATTTTTAAAAGAAAGAAAATTAACAAAGAATGTAAAGTTTTAAAAAATTCAGGGATCTAGTTGTGGTAGCACATATCTTTAATCCTAGCTCTTAGGAGGCAGAGACAGTGAAACTGAAGCAAGGATGGGCAGGCAGGCCTGGAATGTAATAGGGTGACTAGGAGTTCTCCTCAGTCTATAGGGCTGGAAAAAAACTAAGAATAGGGATATCCTTAACCCGGAAGCCTGCAGGAACTGGGTCCTGGGCTATATACCCCTTCTTGCCCCTCTGATGGATCCATTCCTTAGGTGTCAGGATGGAGGACCCAATTTCACTCCCTGTCTGGCCTTCCCCTCGCCATTCCCACCCACCCTGCCTTAATGAAGTTCCCAGCTGACACCTTCTAATTCCCCAGTGATTAACTTCTAGTGGATTAAGAATGGGACATCTATTTAATTAGCACACATGTCTGAAATTACCCAGGACTCATTACAGTTCTATGATTGACTTGTTAATGTGCAAGAATTCAATTACGTGCATGGTAGTGAACTCCTAGCCAGGGTATGCCAGAGCAGCCTGGGAGACCAGCACTCAACCCTGGAGCGCTCTGGCTCAGCCTGGTGGCTCCAGTTTGAAGAAGGACACAGCCTAGGATGAAGGGGGTGGGGTCTAGTCTGAAGGAGGAGACAATGCTGTCCCTGAATATCCCTGCAGGAGACATGGCTTGACCCCAGGGGAACCCTAGTCAGAGGAGAAGAGGCCCAGGGCTGGATCTTGGGGCCCAGGGAGACACTGTTCTGGGGAAGGACAGGCTAGCTCTCTCACATGCCCTCTTGCTCACTCACTTTCTTCTCTCTCTCTCTCTCTCTCTCTCTCTCTCTCTCTCTCTCTCTCTGTGTGTGTGTCTTGCTCTGTGCCTCTCTATGTCTGTCTCTGTCTCTGTTTCTGTCTTTCTGTCACTGTCTCTGTCTCTCTCTCTGTGTGTTTCTGTCTTTGTCTCTGTCTCTGTCACTTTCTTTCTCTGTGTCTCTCACTCTCTCTGTCTCTGTCTGTCTGTCTCTGTCTGTCTGTCTCTGTCTCTGTCTGTCTCTGTCTGTCTCTCTCTCTGTCTCTGTCTCTGTCTCTGTCTCTCTCTCTCTCTCTCTCTCTCTCTGGAGATCCCCTCATTCTGAAAGGAATGCATAGCTGTATGGAGACATCTCAGTCAGAGAAGTAGCCCTTCCCCCCTGGGAAGCTTCTGTCTGGGACAGAGACCCAGATCACCAGTAGAACTCACCAGTCTTAAAGGGGGACTGTCACCAGACTCCGGTAATCTGGCCTGCAGGATCTTACCAGCAGATTCTCTGGACCAGATGGGGCAAAAGGCCAGAACTGTCAGGTGGGGAGGGGGCTCTGTCAGTGGAGTGCTTGAAGGGCAAGCATAGCCTAGGTTCAGATCTCCAGCGCCTGCATAAAACATGGTGGGAGGGATGTAGCCCCAGAGCTGGGGAGAGGAGGCCACAGAGTCAGGAGATCCTTGGAGCTCACTGGTCAATCAGTCTGACTGAAGGAACCAGTGAGCTCCAGGCTCAGTAAGAGACCTTGTTTCAAAATAGGACAGGGGACAGCAATAAAGGAAGACACCAAAGGCAAACACTGGCTGGGGTGGGGTGGGGGGCGTGGGGAGACTGACTCTCTTACGGAGAACTAGAAAGATGGATCCATAGCAGGGCAGGGGCATGTCTGGGGACTGTCTCACTCAGAAAATGGGGACAAACAGGGGAGAGAACAGGGTCCTACCATCTCCCTCCTTTAGGCCTCACCCCCTCACCTGCTGTTTCCTGGGCCCCTGACTATATATACTTAACTACGATGGAGTCCCTGAGGCAGGCCTAGGATTTGTAGCGACCCATGACCCCACCTAGCCTGGGACTGGCACACACTGTACACAGAGAGGAAGAGACTGGGGAAGTGGTGGGGAAAGATGGCCGGGGGGTGGGGGAGGAGATGCTTCCATCTTCTGAGTTTCTGGTTGGCTCCTGCAATCAAGGAAGTACCCCTCCAATGTTCAGAGTCTCTCTACATCATCTCACAGATACTTTTTAGAGAAACTGACCAGAGGTCCAGAGAGGCTAGGAAGCTAGTCCAAGAACACACAGCGGTAAGGGATAGAATGTGGTTGGTCTGGCCTCAGAAC
Organism: Uromys caudimaculatus; assembly: GCA_028551405.1. Lineage (NCBI taxonomy): Eukaryota > Metazoa > Chordata > Mammalia > Rodentia > Muridae > Uromys > Uromys caudimaculatus. The sequence goes on from CM052702.1 coordinate 114,223,536, forward strand.
CTGGACCCTTCAATATGACCCTTTACCACAATGTCCCTCATTGCCAACCCCATCCCCACCTCCACGCCTTGGCCCTAAAAGGCAGGTACCACCCCAGGCCAAGGAACTTAGTCAGGGTTTCTATTCCTGCACAAACTTCATGACCGAGAAGCAAGTTGGGGAGGAAAGGGTTTATTCAGTTTACACTTCCATGCTGCTGTTCATCACCAAAGGAAGTCAGGACTGGAACTCAAGCAGGTCAGGAAGCAGGAGCTGATGCAGAGGCCATGGAGGGATGTTTCTTACTGGCTTGCTTGCTTGCTTCTCCTGGCTTCCTCAGCCTGCTTTCTTATAGAACCCAAGACTACCAGCCCACAGATGGTACCACCCACAAGGGGCCCTTCCCCCCCCCCCCATCACTAAGAAAATGCCTTACAGCTGGATCGCACAGAGGCATTTTCTCAATTGAAGCTCCTTTCTCTGTGATAACTCCAGCTTGTGTCAAGTTGACACACAAAACTAGCCAGTATAGAACTATTGGCATTACAGGTTTCTGGGGAGGAAGAGTCAACCTTCTTCAATGGTGTAGCTACCAACAAGTTGCCCATGCTGCAGTAAATAAACCCACATCCCTGCCATATTTAAATTTTTTTCTGAAAAATCAAGAATGTAGGAGAGGGTCACTTTAGGAGAAGAAGGGCTCCAGAGGGAGTGGGTTGTGAGAAAGGAGGACAGATGGCAAGTGTGATGAAAATATACCGTATGCATGCATGAGACTGTCAGTGAAGAGTCTTTAAAAACTTTCCTCAAAGTGAGCAAGGGAAATTCTCAAAGGAGAGGTGTGACAGCCTATGGGACGATGGCCATAGAGCCCGGCGAGGAGAACACTCCACCATGAGTCAGGGAGCTCTGTGCCAACCAGGCTCAGCAGAAGGAGGAGTGGCCATGCAGGGGCAGGAGCTTGTGCCAACCAGGCTCAGCAGAAGGAAGAGTGGCCATGCAGGGGCGGAAGCTTGGGGCCTGAGCTGGCAGAACTCTGCAGGACGGGTGTCATAAAACCAGCTGCAGCTGGGGAAACTCTGAGGCTGGCCCCTGGGCCAGGCTCAGCCTCCTATAGCCGTGTGGCCTCAGGCATGTTACTTCACCTTCCTGAAACCATTTCCTCTGTGTAACTGAGCCTGGCAACAGTCCGTTCCTTAGGAGGTTCCTGGATAGAGTAAACCCTGTCACAGGGTCCATCCAGCGCCTGGCAGGTAGAGCACTGTTTCATGATTGTTAGCATGGGCAGGAAAAGGAACCCTACCAGAGGAGCCAGGGGTACATGCCTGAAATATTAGCACTCCAGAAGCAGAGGCAGAAGGATAAATAGCCATGAGTGTGAGGCTAACTGGTCTACATAGTGAATTAGAGTAGTCTGGGTAACAGTGACTCTATGTCATATACATACACACACACACACACACGTGCATACATGTGTATATACATATATTCACACATACATACTACATACATACATACACACACACACATATATATACACACATACACGCATACACAAAACATTTCATCCACTACGTCCATGTCTTAGGGTTTTACTGCTGTGAATAGACACCATGACCAAGGCAACGCTCATAAGGACAACTTTTAATTGGGGCTGACTTACAGGTTCAGAGCTTCAGTCTATTATCATCAAGATGGGATCGTGGCAGCATCCAGGCAGGCAAGAACCCTGCCTCACAGAGCCGCCCAGGCGCTTTCATTTCTGTGGACTGTGGGTGGGCGGGGCTATCATAGCCGGTGGAAGCTGTTGGTTAAATGGTTCGCGGGCCTTGAAGCTGTGGCAAACAGGTGTGACAACGTATTTGATGATGACAGGATGTCGTAACGCTCAATGGCCCCACAGAAGAGTGTCTGGTGACACCCAAAACCTCAGACAGCATGCTTAGACCAAGACGTCCAAGTGTAAAAGGGGTAGGTAAGTGGCTGTACTTGCAAACTGCAGGAAAAGGATTCTACGCCGGCAGCTGAGCAAATACCTAGAGAGAAGGGGGGGGGAGGAGACAGAGAGAGAGAGAGAGAGAGAGAGACAGAGAGACAGAGAGAGAGACAGAGACAGAGACAAAAGAGCCCTGGTTTATCTATTTTAATAATTATTTTGAATTAGTTTGTGTGTGTGTGTGTGTGTGTGTGTGTGTGTGTGTGTGTGTGTGCATGTGTGTGCTCCCGTGCTCCTGTGCATGCATAAGTGCAGGAATATGAAGAGGCCAGAAGAGGGGGTCAGATCCCTGAAGCTGGAGGGACGGGTAATTGTGAGCCACCTGAGTTACTGAGAACTAAACTCCACAAGAGTAGTCAGCACGTGCTCTCCACTCCTGAGCCATCTCTCCAGCCCCCAATCTAGCAATATCTTAAAATAACTTTATAAAACACAAAATATCTGCAGATAAACACATAGGGAATTAATGACTTTTTTTTCCTCTGCGGGGAGGGAAACTAGAAGACTGAGATGCAGGAAGGAAATTTCTCACTGAATAATACCTCTTTATGATTTTTTAATTTTGAATCCAGTGAATGTATTGCCTATTCAAAGATTAAATTAACGAACGCTAGCGCTGGTTGGCTCTGCTTGCAGAGCGATGGCTTTACTTCATTCCCGTTTTCCTGTGTTGCCTGAAGTTTTTAATGGGCATGTATTCCATTTTCAAATCAAGAAAAATAATAACACTATTAACATTTTTCTTTCAGTGTCTGCCTTGTTTGTATAACGCTGAAGAACTGGCCCAGCCCCAACCTGTCACTGAGTAGAAAAGTCTCAGTGTCTTTGTAGTCCAAGAGAAACCATTTAGAGATGACAGCCAGCAAGTTTGTTGCAGGGCTGCAGAGGGAGGATGGAGGGATGGAGGGCAGAAGGATGCATACCCTCAGCTCAGGACAGCAGCCAGGGAGTGCTTCCTGCTCCGCAAGGGATGAGCTTCCCATCAGGAGAGGTATGCAAACGGATTCTGGCGAATGCTGGCAGGAGAGTCCACACTCCACAAGCACTTGAGGAGTTCCGGCACTGTGACCAAGCTCACCATCCCTGGCACTGACTGTCAGCTTTCCAGTCCCATCAGTGTTAAACTGCCTGGGGTTAAAAACTCACCCAGTCCCTGGCTGCCTGATCACTCCTCACTACAGGGAGAGCATAAGGGACTCATCTTAAGAGACTCTTGCTAATATAAAATAATAGATGTCTTAGTCAGGGTTTCTATTCCTGCACAAACATCATGACCAAGAAGCAAGTTGGGGAGGAAAGGGTTTATTCAGCTTACACTTCCACATTGCTGTTCATCACCAGAGGAAGTCAGGACTGGAACTCAAGCAGGTCAGGGATCAGGAGCTGATGCAGAGGCCATGAAGGGGTGTTCCTTACTGGCTTGCTTCTCCTGGCTTGCTCAGCTGGCTTTCTTATAGAGCCCAAGACTACCAGCCCAGAGATGGTACCACCCACAAGGGGCCCTCCCCCTTGATCACTAATTGAGAAAATGCCTTACAGCTGGATCTCATGGAGGCATTTTCTCAACTGAAGCTCCTTTCTCTGTGATAACTCCAGTTTGTGTCAAGTTGACACACAAAACCAGCCAATATACTAGATGATCATCTCAACGGTTTATTGAGCCCTTAGTATATGCTAAGCTCTGGCTTGAGCACGTCCCATAGATTAATGGACTTAATTTGATGGCCAGTCTATAAGGCAGGAACAGTTTTTTTTTCTTCCCGTTTTATACATATGGAAACTGAGGCAGGGCAGAGGCATGGTGTTTCATCCATGTTCAGCCTTGCATCCTTCAGAACTTCAAGGAAACAAGCCTGGGTAGTTGAAGTTGCACCTCTGAGGCAGCCGTAGGAAACACAAATGGCCACCGAGCTTCGGTACCTTTTAGCCTCGATCAACTGTGAAGGGTGTAAGGGGATAGAACAGGGCTTGTGCCAGAATGCTTGAGCACATGCATGCACATGGTCACACACGGGCACTGTCTTAGTTAGGGTTTTCCTGCTGTGAACAGACACCATAACCAAGGCAACTCTTATAAGGACAACATTTAATTGGGGCTGCTTACAGGTTCAGAGGTTCAGTCCATTACCACCAAGCAGGCATGGTGCTGGAGGAGCTGAGAGTTCTACATCTTGTTCCAAAGGCAAACAGGAGAAGACTGGCTTCCAGGCAGCGAGGACAAGGGTCTCAAAGCCCAGACCCAGAGCAACACATCCTACTCCATCAAGGCCACACCTCCAAATAGTGCCACTCCCTGGGCCAAGCAATATTCAAACCACCACAGGCATTTCACACCCACTTGGGGACATGTTGGAAAGCAGGAACTGGCTTGAGTGTCATGTGTGAGAACAGACTTGGCTATGTGTGGGTGCATTTACACACTCAGGTGGGTGGGGCTGTCAGTATACAGGAATGTGTCCCTTCATCCCAGCTGTGAAACAGAAAGGAACTGTGCACACAGATACATCCTCAGTGGCCTCTCCTGTGTGGCCAGGACAGCTCAGTGTGAAAAGCATGAAGGTACCTCTGTGAGTCTAACATAAACCCCATAGGTGCCCAGGGTAAGAGCTCCTTTGTTAGCCTGGCACATAGTAGGACCACTCATTAAATATCTCAATTCCACAAATGAGAAAGTAGGCAAAAGGGGTCTGTTCTGTGTCACATATACAACAATAGAATCCAAGCTCAGAGGACCTGGCCAGGGCCAGCTCTCTGCCCTCTATAATTGTCAAGTAAAGTTTATAGGAAGTTTCCAATTTGGGCTGTGCTAAGCCAAACAGACCAAATCAAAATGGAGTTCCCTGTGCTAATGTTTCAGCCACCAGGAGAGTGGGAGACACCAGCCAATCCTCCAAACAGGCCAAGAAGTATGTTAGCTACAGCGCCCCTGCTTTAGTCTTTGAAGTAAGCAGTCTGGTGTCTGAGTTCTGTTCCTGCCTTTGTTGGGCCCTGTCTATGTAGAATGCCCACTCAGCCCTGCCAAACAATGGCTGCCTGGTTCTGAATGGGAAAGAGAAACCAGCAAGTCATTGCAGCAAGAGTAATGTCCAGTGTTTTCAGACTTGCAATCTCATACAGTAGAGTAGCCGATGCAGGAAACACAAGTTCAAGGTCAGCCTGGGCAAGTTATGGAGAGTCTGTCTCAAAACACATTTTTAAGGGTTAAAAAAAAAAAAAAAAGCCTGGAGATATAGCTCAGAGACAGAGTGCTTGCCTAGGCACAGGGCCTGGGTTCAATTCCCATATCACGAAAGAAAGAAAGAAAGAAAGAAAGAAAGAAAGAAAGAAAGAAAGAAAGAAAGAGAGAGAGAGAGAGAGAGAGAGGGAGGGAGGGAGGGAGGGAGGGAGGGAGGGAGGGAAGGAGAAAGGAAGGAAGGAATGAATTAAGGTTGTTGTGACTTTTGTCATTTGACAATATATAAATAACTTGATACACATAGAGTCCTTCATATACAACCACAACTGTCTACCATATAAATTTTATGACATATAAATATTACACACACAGAGAGAGAGGCATCCATAACACGTGTCCATTATACATAGGCAGTCATCACATATACACATACAGATATTGAGGTGTCCATCACATTATGTCAATTACACATTGGCATCCACTGCGTGTACACATACGTGTGTGATATGCACTCACATATGCACATATCCATAACACACACGTCCAGATTCCCGTCGTGTATATCACAGACACCTGAACGTGACAATATGCCAAATAATTTTTAGGAAACAATGAGTTTAGCCTCTTACACGCACAGTGGGACTTCCTACTTACGAAAACCCTGCAAAGCGGGTGCCCTTCTTACCCTAGAGTCATGGAAACTGAGGTGCAGAGGGGTGAAGTTCTCCTCTCTGTCAGAACAGAAGCTTGTGCTCTGAGCCCCGAGCACCCCGCCTCCCACAGGCCCCTTCATTCCGGCTATCATGTGTGCTACTGAGGTGTGTAATTATTCACCATACATTGTCTGATACGAAAATGAAATTACCAGTGACCTGGGCGTGGGCAGCTGCTTTCCTGCCGGAATGGTTTTGAACAATTCAATGATCAGATGTCTGAGCACTGTCTTTCCTTTGTTCTGATTAAATTGGCCTGAATATGCGCTTATGTTATGCTGGAGCCTCTAGCCAGGAGCTAATTTTTATGCCTCATCTGTAAACAGGAATATGTCTGTGAAAGGTAAAATAACCAGGCCTCTAGGATCCATCAAGAGGTGGGAGATTTTCAAACTGGCCTCAGGACTCCCAGGAGTCAACTGGTGGCCCTCTTGGAAGATTCGAGGACAAGCTAAAAGCCTTCAGAAAGGAGACCCAAAAGCATAAGGACATTTGTTTCCCTGCAAGCCAGAACAGCATGCTGAGTTGCAGGTCTGGTAGAGGTTGTCTGCACATAACACAGCAGACCTCATGCGCCCACCTCCACCCCAGGGCTTAGGAAGAAGGGAAAACCTCTCCAGTGGGGTCATCCAGGTCTTGCTGACCTGTATCCCTGTCCACAGCCTTCCAGAACAATCTGCCAGCTGAGAGCCTCTGCGCTTGCCTCTGCTGTGACCCACAGGATGCTGGAAGCCCTGGCTATGAACCGATAGATCCTGGGACTGTAGCATGTTTACAGAACAGATTCCAAGCGCTTGGTTGCTGGGTGTCGCTGAGAACCACTCACCAGGTTCATGGTCTTGCAGGCTCTGCAGAGGCTTTTCTTGGCTGGTGGCTATAAGGCTGGGCTTGGTCCTGACTCAGAGACACACACCAGCACTGGAAGCCCTCAGAAGTGTACCAGAGGATTGAGGAAACCCAGACTGAGGGAAAGGAAGAAAAGAGAGGCTCCGCCCCATCACCTCCCCTCCCAGCCATCCTCGGTGGTCTTTGAAGACCACCCCCACCTCTAGATAGAAAGAGAGAGAGAGAGAGAGAGAGAGAGAGAGAGAGAGAGAGAGAGAGAGAGAGAGAGAGAGAGAGATGAAACAAACCAAAGCTTTCAAAATCTGAATCCACCCCATGGCCTCACCTCGGATCAGGCCTTATTAGTCTGTCTGGTCTCTCTGTCCCAGGCACACACTCTGCCTTGGCCAAGGCAGCCTGATCTACTGGGGACTAACTTGATACAGAAGTCTTCCTCAGGCTAATGGGTTAGCAGAGGCTCCCAGCAAAGCATCTTTATGAGGTTAAATAAACAGGCATTCCCTTCCGGCTCAGGCATCATGTGGCCAGAGCCACTACAGCATTCTGGCTTCATGGAAGCTATCATCTATGCCTGAGGTCACCATTAGACAGGAACCAAGTCCCTAAGGCCTCAGCTCGTGTTCTTCACTGTATAGTCTCCAAACTCGACACACTCATCAATATCCATACAACCACAGAAAAATTCATGTGTGGACACGCACAGCCACATGCTGGGTTGCGGGAATGGAAGGGACTCAGGTTTGCCGGGGATCCAGGGGACATTTGACAGCGCTCTGTGGGAATTCCATCTATGCATATAGGGAACCCATTCAGAGAGAGGGGTACAGCCGAGTCCTTAGGAACTGCAGTTAAAGAAAGACATGGCCGTCTCCTTAGGAAGCCTGGTCTCAGGGAATCAGGTCCTGACCTTTAGAGGCCCAGGCTGAATGTGTGAAGAGAAGCTAGGGACTCACCATTCAGAAGACAGTAAATAAGACCACCCTGCAGGGAGGGGGGATTGAGTGGTCCTCTCTGCCATTCACCCCTCAAATGAGCAAGCTACCAGTGGGCCTCCCGAGTCTCCCGGAATGAGCATCATCAGCCCCAGGGCACCGCTAGGGAGTGCCAGCGGAGCTGTCACTCAACACACGGCTGCTCCCCGGGGAACATTTTACAACTTCACCTATTCTGTGTCGCCTGCTTGATGGAGCATCCGAGGCAATTCCAAGACTATATTTCATTGTCACATTTATTTGCAAGGGGTGTCAGTCAGGCCCCGGAAGTCAGCCGCCCTGCTGCTCCGCGCCTTTTGTCTCGCAAACACACACACACACACACACACATTCAGGTACCTCAGGGCACTTGGAGGACACCCAGAAACACATAACCATGCACATGTCACGGCACACAAACCTGTGGTCCATATTTGGGGGTCATCACATTGCTAATTCAAGAAGCACTGCCCACTTTCTGTTACATACTTGCCATTTGTAAGCAAAAGCCAATGTCCCCCATTCACACGGGTACCCACATGTGTACACTCAACAGCAAGGCCATATTATACATACTTACAGAGCCAGAGTCCTCAAGCCAGGATGATGAAGACCCACCCTCCCGGCCTCTTGGTGCCCCTACAGATCAGGAACAGGTATGTTGAGACCCATGGGGTCCTCTCAAAAGCCTCACCACACACAGGCACACACACACACACACACACACACACACACACACACACCCCAGCAGGAGCTTCTTCAGCTGCCTAGCTGAAGCTAAACCATTAGCACTAATCACCACACTTGTTGGGAAAGGGGTTTAATTAACTCTCTGCAAGGGCTCGATGGGGAGCCAGGGCCCTGGGCCTCTTCTTCCTTCCTTCATGTAGCTTTTTGGGTGTGGGAGAAGGGCCTCTGGTGACTCAGGTCTGGAAGTGAAGCTCTATACTGACACACGTCATACACATTCAGATATGCACAGCATGTTTACAGACATGCTTGGAAACAGCCCCACATACATGTGACTCCATGCTTTCAAACAGATGAGAAATCACAGACAGAGAGAGACAGTGAGGCGAATAGATGATGGATGGACGGACAGATAGAAAGAGACGGTGATAAATAGATGACGGATGGGTGGGAGTAAGAGGGTAGATGTGGCTGACGGGTGAATGAGCAAACAGTCACAACGGTTCGTGGGACACGTCCACTGTGCGTTTCTGCCAGCCCCACAGCGGCATGTTAGGACCATCCAAATCTCCCCCCACCCCGTATGCATAATCTCTCTCCTCTCCCTCCTTGGCCCCTTTCTCTCTTGAAGATGAAGGAGGCCCCTTGAAGTGCATAGAAAGCCTGACATGGTAAAGCCCCCACAGCCTTTGGCTGTTACCATATGTGGTGGTCTGAATATGCTTGGCCCAGGAGTGGCACTATTAGGAGGCGTGGCCTTGTTGGAGTTGGTGTGGCCTTGTTGGAGGAAGTGTGTCTCTGTGGGCCTGGGCTTTGAGGCCCTCCCCTGAGATGCCTGAAAGACAATCTTCTCCTGGCTGCCTTTGGATCAAGGTGTAGCACTCTTGGCTTCATCTCCAGCACCATGTCTGCCTGGAGGCTGCCATGCTTCCCACCATAATGATAATGGACTGAACCTCTGAACTGTAAGCCAGCCCCAATTAACTGTTGTCCCTTATAAGAGTTGTCTTGATATTGGTGTCTCTTCACAGCAATGAAAACCCTAACTAAGACACCATACCACCAAGGTGGGCACTGCTTCTTCTCGGGGACAATCTGGAGGTCCTGGAAATAGGAGGGAAAGCTGTCCCCCAGAAAGAGGTAGAGCTCCCTCCCCTCCCAAACACCGCCCTGTCTTTTGTGGACACACATCCTAACTCAACTCCACTTTCCCATAACCAAGTTGCTTACCTTAAAAAAAAAAAAAAAAAAAAATTAAGAAGCAGAGCCCCAAGGCTGAGAGGGAAGTCCCCTGTGGGTATGTGGGGGTCACGATCTAGCAGACAGCCAGCTGTGGACCAAGAAGGGCTGGCCCGGCACCAAGCTGGAGTTAAAACAAGGAGAGCCACTTTCCTGGGACCCTGGGCCCCCAGCCTCAAACAATGATATATATTTTCAATTTTCTCAAAGATTATATATGTTTTTCCTCCAGACGCTCATCCTGTGCTTTTTGACCAGTATAAACTGAAAAATAATAGAATCCAGATGGGAGAGAGATACTCATTTGTCCTGAACAGACGGCGGTGCCAGTGGGAGCTCCAGCTCCAGGGTAGGTAGCTGCAGAATGGGGGCTGAGTTAAAGCAGGATAGGGGACGGGTGCACATGACCCGAAGCCCACTGCGGCTTCCTCATAATGGTATGGGGGGAGCCTGATCAAAGCCAAGGCACAGGGTCTTATCGCCCAAGGTGACCTTAACAGACACACTCCCCTCTTGGAAAGCTCACCTGGAAATTGGGGAGATTCACTGCAAGAGTGGATGGGGGTTAACCCAGAATAGAGCTGCAGGCTGGAGGGCCTGTAGGTCAAGACTCCACACAAGAGAGGCAACCCCTCTAGTTTATCCCAAAGGCCTGGCTCCTCGCCTAACCTCAACCCTGGGCCGAGTCTTGTGACTGCTTTGGTAGAGTTAATCTCATCGAGCCTCCTGGATCCCACAATCACACCCAGCACACTCAGATTTCAGCACCAGAACCCCCTCTGACTTAGGAAGACTTCCAGGATAGTATTTTGATTTCAAAAGACCCTTAAGGAAGATAAACACAGGTTCTCAATCCCTTCTTTTAGAACCTGCTCCTTTGGGAAGTGCTTTCAAATGTCTAACTCCATTCTACTTTCCTGTAATGCAGTTGCTTACTTAAAAAAAAAAAAATGTTAATTGTGCTCATGCTTGAGTATCTGAGTGTGGGTCTGTGACCGAGAGTTTTGGATTCTCCTGGAGCCAGAGTTAAAGAAGCAGTTGAGAGCCACCTGACATGAGTGCTGGGAACCGAACTCAGGTCCTATGTACAAGCAGTATGTGCTCTGAACCACTGAGCACGTCTCTGCCTTGTAGTTGCTTTCTGTCATTGGTGCTCTAGAATTAAAGCCTGGTAGAGGAACTGGGGTGACAGCGCTGTCAATTTAGTGCTCGCCCCTGAAGCATGATTCCCAGAACCCATCTGAAACAGCCAACCAGGCACAGTGGCTCACGTTTGGACCCCCACTGCCAAGGGAAGCAGTGGGATAGGCAAATGAGACTGGTGGGCTTTCAAGGGTGAAGGCTGCCGTCGCCAAACCTGATAACCTGAGTTCCATCTCCTGGATCTGCCTGGTGGAGGAAGAGCATCAACTACAGCAAGCTTTCTTCTTACCTCCAGAGACCCTCAAAACACAGGGTGAGGGAGGAGGGGAGAGACTGGGGGGAAGACAGGGGGCAGTGATTGGGATGTAAAGTGAATTAAAAAGCAAAAACAAGGTGGGCAGACACCTAAGATGCGACACCTAAGATCCACCCCTGCCTTCCACACCCACGGCAACACAAACGTTCAAACACACAAGCACATACATACACAATACCTTGTAGACCATAACCATCATTTTCCAGAGATCAAAAATCTCCTATCCCAATGTTCCTTGCGTAGAGAGAAAGGTGCCCAATAAATAAAAGAATACTGGAGTCTGGGGTTCAAGAACCAATTCGTGTCCATTCCTGACTATGTGACCTTGGCCTAACTTCTCAAAGCCCCATCTCTCCAGAGCTCAGAACGCAGCACTGACTGCCTCTGGAGTAGCTGTGTGGAAACAGAAGCCCTAGTTAAACGAGATAATCCCCACAGATGCCAGGAGTGCCCGGATCTTCAGGACCACACAACAGCTCTGAGAATCCCCCACACCCGCAGCTCCAGCATCCCTGCCAAAGGTTAGACTTTATCTGCCAGGAGCAGGAGAAGGATGATCTGGAGGGAGAGCAGAGTAATTGGTGGTAATCCCGCAGCCGCTCGCAGCCCCACTCCCGCTGCGGGGACGCTGTGGCCTCATCATCCGTCATTAGCCAGAGCTCTTCTGGCCGCTCAATTGCAGAACATGATTTTAATAACCCTGGCAGGAGGGGACCAATTCTTCTTTTGTCACTTAACTCTGATTCTGTTGGAGAGAGACAAGGACGTGAAAGAGAGCAAGACAGGCTGACAGAGTGGCAGAGACAGGCGTAGTAAAAGGGGCGTAGATAGGGGCAGAGTTGAGAAGGCCTGGCACAGAGAAAGAAGAGGGCAGCAGGAAGAGGATGGTGGAGCTTGGGAAAGGCAGGGCCAGGAAGAGGCAGGATGGGAATCAGAGGCCAAGACAGGCTCCAACCTCAGGGTAGGGTGGGCACGGGTCCCACTTTACTCCTTCATCCTGACCTTGCTTTGTACAAATTCCCATCCGGTCAGCCCCAGCTGCCATCCAGGTCTGTCATTTTTGACATAGGTGGACAATGTACCCCAACACTAAAGATAGTTGGTAAGTGGGGAAGAGAGTCTCAGCCTTAAGATCATTGGTCCCAGAGAAGCAATGTGTCTCGTATGTGGCTCAGGCAGAGGCTAAGAACAAAGCAGGTGTGCAGTTTTCCCGACCCTGGTAGTCACCCCACAAGATTTTACCCTGGCTTTGGCATACCACCTCCTGCCATGGGTCCCTATTTTGTATGGTTGTTTGGTAGACAGAGGATCTGACTTCTGTATCCACCAACAGGCAAAATATATAGAAATAGCTAGAGACTAAAGTGCCGGGAACACAAAAAACAGCCCAAGCAGCTAGCTAGGTGGTTTCTCAGGATAGCAAGCAACTGAGACAAAAGGCATACTGTGAACTTGGCCCTCAGAAATGTCTCTACCCACTAGATAACAGGAAAAAGGTCCTCAACTGCAACAGTTGACCCACCTCAGACAGAAGACCAGCCCCCAAGGAAGAGCAGCGCTAAGCCCTGCAAAACTGGGACTGCAGCGCCACCTGCTGGTCACCAGAGGAGAGCACCAAGAAACCGGTTTGGTTAAGGAAGATGGGTCAACCCTCCAAAAGACCAGTTCAGAGGTCTCTCAGAGAAAGCATCATATTGGGATCCAGGATGCTCTTTCTGCTTCAGGGACCAACAAAATTTCCTTCAAGTGACAAGGCACAACAACACAAAAATGATCTCCCTAATTCAATTCAAGTCTCAGATGTTTTATGTAGACTTAGGTAAGGAATGGACTGCCCAGTTCTTGACATAAGGGAGACCCTATCTGGCCAGACTCAGCGGTTAGAAGCAGGGTGGAAAATTGAGAGTGGTGTGAAATGTGCCGCTGGGATCAAGCAAACACAGATCTGCAAATGAGGGAGCCTGGGTGCTGATGGCCGTGCAGTCTCATCATGACTGTCATGAACATAAGACTCAGCTCTCCCAAGGGCCAAGCCCATGGCTGGAGTTATACGACTATAAATGTCATCATTTCTCTGTTTTCCCCATCTGTACAATGAGTATGATAGGTTGAAGCCTGTGCCTTGAGCTCGAGACTTGAAGCCTACAGTGCTGCTCCTAGTTTTTGCATGTTCACAGTCAGGAGGAAGCTAAGCTGCTCTGAGAACTGCTATAATTCCTCTTTCCCAGAAATGGCAAGCCAGCCCAGCAGTGAGCACAGAACCTGGGCTGAGAATGGGGGAGGCATGGGAAGTGTGTGGCATCCATCAGAGCCAAGGCTTGAACAGGGATGGGAACATCTGACCTGCCTGCCAATCACCAGCCTCGGCTTGATGGGGCTGAGAGAAGGGTTGTCTGAGAGCGGCGGAAACATGACTCAAAGTCAAATCTTGGAACTAAGCTGGCGGCCTGTGCTGTGCTGAGATGGCTTTCCAGACTCTGTGTGTCTGTCTGTCTGTCCATCCTGTGTTCTGCTCTGCTCTAAACAGCTTTTTCTTGTTATTCTAAAAAACTCTGGTTGAGACAGCTAGCTTTCTGTTCTAGACAGCTCTCTCTGCTAGTAAAAATTCTAAAAGTCCTCTAGATGGCTCATGGGTTTTTTGACCACAGTCAGAAAAGCTGCTATAAAAAATTCTTGATCAGCTGGGCAGTGGTGGCACACGCCTTTAATCCCAGCACTTGGGAGGCAGAGGCAGGTGGATTTCTGAGTTCGAGGCCAGCCTGGTCTACAGAGTGAGTTCCAGGACAGCCAGGGCTACACAGAGAAACGCTGTCTCAAAAAACCAAAAAAAAAAAAAAGAAGAAAAGAAAAATTCTAAAAGTAACTTGGGTTTTCCAATCAAAATCAGAAAGCCAAAAAAAAGTCTAAAAGAGCTGTGTTTGCTCTTCAGCCAGCCGTCTCTGGAGAGCTACTAGAAAACATTCTGTGCCAACTCTCTAAGTAATTCCTGGGGTTTCTGACCAAGAAATCCTGTTAGAAAAAAATCCTAAAAGATCTGTCTTTGCTCTGCATGGATTTTCTGACTAACATCAGAAATCCTATTAGAAAAAGTCTTGAAGAGCTGGGTGAGATCTCTAGCGATCTCCAGACAGCTCAGCTTTCACTAGAAAAAAATTCTAAAAAACAACTGCTAGCTCAACTCATGCAGACCAAAAGGCCAGATTTTATTTACATATCAATTCAGTTATTTATTCCAGGTTCCCTCTTGACCAACCCCAAGAATCAGCATTCCATGATCTTTACTTCTGGACTCTTAAAAAGAGACAGCAAGCATAAACACTTAAGAGAGCTGGGTGGGACTCCACCTTGGGGTTCCGACCTAGCCCTCCATAGACTGCTCTGTCCAGGCTGACCTTACTCAGGAATCTACCTGTATTAGCATCTGCCTGTCTTTGTATCTTTCTGACAAGCTGGCTCATAGTGCAGCTGCTTCTGTTCCTTTCGATCTGTGAAGCCCTGGCTGTCCTGGAACTCACTCTGTAGACGAGGCTGGCCTCAAACTCAGAAATCCGCCTGCCTCTGCCTCTCAAGTGCTGGGACTAAAGGCGTGCGCCACCACTGCCCCCGGCTACTGAAATGTTAATATGTAAGAATTTGTGGGCTGGAGAGATGGCTCAGAGGTTGAGAGCACTGGCTGCTCTTCCAGAGCTCCTGAGTTCAATTCCCAGCAACCACATGGTGGCTCACAACCATCTGTAATGGGATCTGATGCCCTCTTCTGGTGTGTCTGAAGACAGGACCAATGTACTCACATATATAAAATAATTTTTTTAAAAAAAAATTTGCAAAGACTGTGGGACTTTTAAAGTTATTTAGATCATGGGGATGAATAAGGAAGTAAGGGTCGAGGCTTATTGGTGATGTGTTTGTGTGTCAAGTTGACAAGGAGTCAATTGTACTGGCTAGTTTTGTGTGTCAACTTGACACAAGCTGGAGTTATCACAGAGAAAGGAGTTTCAGTTGAGAAAATGCCTCCATGAGATCCAGCAGTAAGGCATTTTCTCAATTAGTGATCAAGGGGGTGGAGGGCCCCTTGTGGGTGGTACCATCTGTGGGCTGGCTCTATAAGAGAGCCAGCTGAGCAAGCCAGAAGCAAGCAAGCCAGTAAGAAACATCCCTCCATGGCCTCTGCATCAGCTCCTGCTTCCTGACCTGCTTGAGTTCCAGTCCTGACTTCCTTGGGTGATGAACAGCAGTGTGGAAGTGTAAGCCGAATAAACCCTTTCCTCCCCAACTTGCTTCTTAGTCATGATGTTTGTGCAGGAATAGAAACCCTGACTAAGACAACCACCAAGGGCAGCAGGGGTTATATGGTGTAGAGCCAGCCCAAGCCTAGGAGACAAACGATACAGCACCAGGGGAAAAGCATTTAGAGGGTCCGAGGAGATCATGAGTGGATCCCAGACATTAGATACTGAGTCATTTACACAGCAGGAGCTTGGTTTGGCTTTTATTTCACTGTGACTGTGCCCTGGCTCTTCCCTCTTTAAGTAAGAAAGTAATTTTTTTCTTTTTCTTTCTTTTTTTTTAATCTAACATAAGCCCACAGTAGAGAGACCTTGAATTTTAAAATATTTTGGATTTTTTTTTTGTTTTTTTGTTTGTTTGTTTGTTTTTTGTTTTGTGTAGCCTTGACTGTCCTGGAACTCACTCTTTAGACCAGGCTGGCCTCAAACTCAGAAATTCACCAGTCTCTGCCTCCCAAGTGCTGGGATTAAAGGTGTGTGCCACCACTGCCCAGCAAGATTTTTGGATTTTTTTGTTTGTTTGTTTTTTGTTTTTTGTTTTTTTGAGACAGGGTTTCTCTGTGCAGCCCTGGTTGTCCTGGAACTCACTCTGTAGACCAGGCTGGCCTCGAACTCAGAAATCCATCTGCCTCTGCCTCCCAAGTGCTGGGATTAAAGGCGTGTGCCACCACTGCCCGGCAGATTTTTGGATTTTTAAAGAGGCTGGCTATTTTAAAAGAACTGAACTTTTAATGTGTTTGAATTTGTAAAGACCGAGGGAGTTTTTAAGTTATTTATGTTTTTAATGTGAGATCTTGGGAATGGATAAGAAAGGAAAGGTTGTGGCTTGTTGGTGATGAGTTTGTGTGTCAGGTTGACAAAGGGTCAGTTGTGCTGTCTTAGTTTTATGTGCAAGCCATGGGAAGCAAGCTAGCACTGCTCCCTGGCCTCTGCATCCGCTCCTGCCTCCAGGTTCCTGCCCTGTTTGCGTTCCTGTCCTGACTTCCTTCAATGACGGACTTTAAGGTGGTAGTACAAGTCAAATAAACCCATGCCTCCCCAACTTGCTTTTGGTCAGGGTATTTGTCACAGTAAAAGAAACCCTAATTAAGATAGAATTGTTACCAGCATAGTTGCATGTTAATGTGACAGACCTGACCATGGTTTTATTTTGGGGGAGGGGGTTTGTGGAAGAACTTTGGAAATTTGGACTAGAAAAGCCATTGAGTGTTGAAAACTCAGTATGATGTTCTGTAGGAGCCTGGAAGACAACAATGTGGAGAGCAGTGCAGACAATGGAGATTTGGCTTATGATGTTTCAGAGAGCAGCAAAAACTTTACTCGGCCATCTGAGTTAAGAATCCATGGTTCTGGCTAACTTGGGCTGAAGAATTAGCTTTAATTAGAAGAAACAAGCATCACTGAGGTGAAATATTCTGGGAAGTCTTTTCTCAGGGTCAGCACACGGGTCATGGTCCAGCAAACCCAACAATGGCTGTCTATAAACGGAAGGTCTAAGAATTCAGTAGTTGTGCAGTTCAGGAGACTGGATGGCTAGGCTGGTCTTCAGAATATGCCAGAATTAAGAAAAAAATCCTTCACAGGTGTCCCTAGTCACCTGGGTTTTAGTTAATTCCAAAAGTAGTCAAGCTGACAACCAAGAATGAATAGTCATCACAGCTGGAAAGAGGGCTCATCTGTTGAGAGCATAAGAATCTGAGTTCAACTCCAAGCACCCATGTTAGACAGTTTACAACCTGTAACTCCAGTTTGAAGGATCTTTGATGCCTCTGGCCTCCATAAGCACCTGTTTTCTCCCTCCCCCCCTTCTCTCTTTCCCCCCTCTTCCCCCCTCCCCCTCCCTCCCTCTCCCTCTCTCCCTTCCCTCCCCCCTCCTTCTCCCTCCCCCCCCTACACACACACTTTAGAGATAACACTAAATTTAAAATAACAACCCGGTCCAGTGGTGTGAACTTGTAATCCCAGTGCTGAAGTAGAGACCAGCTGATCCCTGGGTTCACTAGCCTAACTTGCCAGCCAATCAGTGAACTCTAGGCAAAAATAAAATAATAAAAAGAAGTCTCAAAAATACAAGGTAGACAGCTCCTAAGGAATGAGATCTGAGAGTCTCCTTTGGCCTCCACATACACGTAAACCTTCACATACATAAATACACACACACACACACACACACACACACAAGAACCTCCATGGGGTGTGGCTACTAGTCTTACCCTTCAGTACCTGGGATCATGCTATTTCTTCCTCCCATGAGGCAGAATCTGTGTCTCCATGTTGCATCCAGTTGATTTTTCCAGGTCTTTTAAATTCTCTCTTTTAACTCAAATTCCTGTGTATCTAGGTATATATACCTCTCTATATCACATTTTTTGAGACAAGGTCTCATGTAGCCCAGGCTGGCCTTACACTCACTAGGTAGTCAAGGGTGACCTTGAACTGCTGATTCTTCTTTCCACCTTCTAAGTGTGGGTACTATAGGCCTACTGCTGTTTCTCTCATCCTTGTGAGCCTGGCTGCCCTTCCAACAGATACGCCCCCACTCCAGCACCACGGACAGCTCCAAGTCATCGTGTGGTCGTTCTGCGCACTACCGGAACCCAGCAGTTCTGCTACGTTTTAAGTTCCCCTAGAGGGCCACACAGTTTTGGTGTGTAAGGACTTTACTAAGTGGGGTGATCATCCCCTGCCAGAAAACAGAAAAAATCCCAACAAGGCACTTAGAACCCGAGACTGGGTGTTTTTCTGACCTCAGGCACGTGGTAGGAACATCCCACTGGAAAATCACTCCAGTTCAGAATCCCAGCCTCAGGACCTGACCCGGCCTCCTTCTCCGTACCGGCTTCTCCTCCAGTTTCTCTCTATGCAGATCTAACCCCCATTCCTTGTAGATCCCTCCTAGACTCTGAGGCCAGAGGCTGATCCCTAGGGCTACAGGTACCAAGCTCCTGACCTTATAAGAAGCAATGGTGGCCCAGCACTTGGGAGGCAGAGGCAGGTGGATTTCTGAGTTTGGGGCCAGCCTGGTCTACAGAGTGGGTTCCAGGACAGCCAGGGCTACACAGAGAAACCCTGTCTCAAAAAACAAAACAGAAGAAGAAGAAGAAGAAGAAGAAGAAGAAGAAGAAGAAGAAGAAGAAGAAGAAGCAGAAGCAGCAGCAGCAGCAGCAGCAATGGTGGGAGATTGGAAGATGGGAGGAAAAGTAAGCCATTAACATACTTGGCCTCACTCCTACCCCGATAGCACCTTTGATGGCCATTGTATCCAGTTCTCACTGTCAACCCTTGCTCATCAGAACCCCAATGGGGCTGACACAGTCACAAGGTCCTGGACCCCTCCTCCCTTGTCTTTCTAGCCTACAGGTACTGATTCCTGTACTGCCGGTTGCTAAACTACTGGTTCCTGGCTTTGTGTTTGTCTCCTTGCTCCCTTTTGGCTTCTCAGCCCATGCCAAGGACCAGCCTCGGCTTAGAGAGGTCTCTGAGGAAAGGGTGCCTGGGAGTGGCAAAAACGAATGACTCAAGTCAAATCCTGGGTCCAAGCAGACGGCTATGCTCTGCTCCAGACAGCTTTCCAGCCTGCTTTCTCTCTGTTCTGCTTTCCTTTTCTATGATATGTTTTCTCTAGAGACCTTCAGACAGCTCGCTCTCTCTCTCTCTCTCTCTCTCTCTCTCTCTCTCTCTCTCTCTCTATGTATGGCTCTAGACAGTTCTCCTGATGATTCTCTCTTGCTATTCTAACAATTGTCTGGATAGCTCACTTCTGCAGCTCATGAGCCCCACCCCTTCCTCTCCATCTTTTATTTTACATATCAATCCAGTCTTTTACTCGGGTTTCCTTTGGATTCCAGTGAATCAGCCTCTCGTGACCCCAGCCCCTTGATTCCCTGTAACAGAAAACCCACTTTTTCTTTTAACATTGGAAAAGAATTCAGAGATCTGCCCACCTGCGTTAGGCACAGGTGATAAGGTAACTGGGTGAGACCGGATCCTGACGTTACCATTTCTACCACACCTGGATCTAAATTTGCTCTGTCCCAGGCAGACCTTGAACTCAGGAATCTGCCTGTATTTGCATCTGCCTGGCTTTGTATCTTTCAGACCAGCG
Organism: Uromys caudimaculatus; assembly: GCA_028551405.1. Classification (NCBI taxonomy): domain Eukaryota; kingdom Metazoa; phylum Chordata; class Mammalia; order Rodentia; family Muridae; genus Uromys; species Uromys caudimaculatus. The sequence goes on from CM052702.1 coordinate 114,242,995, forward strand.
GGCTCTTAGTGCAGCTGTCTCTGTTCCTTTCAATCTGTGAAGCTCCTTATACAATTCATATTGCATCCTTATATTTTGCATAGTTGAGAAATTATATATTTTCAAACTTATGTTTTTAGAGTTCTTTCCCACAGCCTTAAGGGCTGTCCTGAAGGTCCCAGAGTTTTACTATTTTGCTAACACATTAGCCACACCTTGGCCTCCCCAACTCTGTTGTCTCTGATTATCATGGAGTCACTAGCGTTAATAGGGAGGACATTCCTTAAAGGAGGAACATAAAAATATGTACATTATTATACAAACAAGCATAATCCCCACAGCAGCCATCGACACTTGTAGAGGCCCATGCCTGCTGATCCTGTCCCAGGGGCAGGAACCAGGTCATTTTGTCCCATACCAAGGCCATACCAGACCCAGCAAGCCAGAGAAGCCAATACCCCACATCAAATTCCTTCTGTTAATGTATTCTGGTTTGCATTTCCCTTCTGGCCCTTCCTTCTACCAGGCTGATCTACACAGATCCCTGACTATGTGTCTCACAAAAGTGCTTAGGGGATAACCGAAAAGTTCGTCAGGAAAGCCCACCCATCCCTTCATCATGCAGACATATTTACTTGCACATGCTCTCACATGTTCCTTGATACCAAGAATCCCAGACTTAGAAACAAACAGGGTGTTAGCCCCTCTGAAATCTGCCTGCCTCTGCCTCCCAAGTGCTGGATTAAAGGCGTGCGCCACCACTGCCCAGTTTTTGCTGGTCTTTTCTTACTCTAGGGTGTGCCACTGACCTTGAATATCACCAGAAGTGAGGGCTATCTCTTCCGAGCTCCCTCTGTGGGAAATTCTACCCAGAGGTCTGATGATGTGGCACAAGAGATCCTAAGCTGCAAAAGAGTGGCGCTATCAAGTGGACCACAGCCAGCAGGCACGTATGCACCCTGTAACTTCTCTCTGCTCTGAGCTGTGATATGCTGTGACTAGCTCTTTAGAACTCTTGCGGGGTAGCACACTGGATCATGGAATTCCAGGCTAAAATAAACCCTTTCTCCCAGAAGATGCTTTTTGTCAAGTAGTTTAATCACAGCAACAGAAATGAAAATGAAACAAGACAGCTGCTACTCCCCCTTCTTGCTGTTAGGTGAGGACCAGGTGACCCACGGCTGCCTTGCCACCTCTAAAGAGGCCCGCTCACCTTGGAGACCATTGCAGGGTCCTTAGGCAAGCCCAGCAGAACAGTGGCCACAGCCCCCGGAACTTACGAAAGTCCCACACTTTGTCCCAAGAGGCTCCCCCCATCATCGTTCTCATGGTGGCTGTCTCTTCCCTCCACCCTCTCTTTCTCACTTCTTCTTAGAGGAATTTGTATTTTTATTTGTATGTATGCGTTTGCCTGTGTGAGTGAATGCCACATGTGTGCGGGGTCCCCTCCATTAACAGACATTGTGAAGCTCTTTTCCAAGTTTTAATGGAAAGCCTCTCCTTCCCTTTGAGACCCCACTGTGAGCCTCGCCCACTGTACCATTTTCTGTCTGATGCTCTTCCTCTATGAACAGGTTCAATCGATGCCTCGAGGCCCTTTCTACAATAAGCCTTTCCTGAAATGAACAGTGTGGCAGCTTCCTTCTCCCTCCCTGGCCACTACTGCTTTATCATCCTTTCTGTTGACAGGGAGGGGCTAGATGCCAGTTAGCCTGACCCCACCCAGGAGCATGCTAGCCTTGCCACAACTCACCTCTGCATCCCCCTCCCCACTGCCACCCCCAACCCTCAGGCAGAACCAGCCCCACCCACAGCTGTCCCAAGTGTTTGCCTCAGTCAGGTTTGCCTCTGGGCACAGAAGGCTGGGGGCACAACAAATGCTGTCCTAGCCACAAGTTAGGCTTGGGCTAGGAGAGGGTGGGGACATTCCACTGTCTTCACTAACAAAGTTGGTAGCTGGTAGTGCAGTACCAAAGTGACTCATGGGACTTTATGAGAAGTGCATCGGGCTGTTGGCTCCATAACACCCCACCCCCAGGACTCTGTCTCATGGGATGCCAGGAAAACAAATGACAAACTGACCCCCATCAATCCAGCCCCTATAAAATGTCACTTATAAAGTTCTGCTGTTCTTTCAGAGGGGTTGGTAGACACACATCAGAGACCTCACTCCTCCAACTTCCTGTCATCCAGACCCAATAAGCTTAGCTTCCCAGATCAGACAAGATCATTAAAGTCAGGGTGGATTGATACAGACCCTCCCTTATACTCCCCGTCCCCACCTCCCCTCCTGAGGCCCAGAACCTGTGATTGGGTTTCAGAGGCTCTTCTCTACTTGTCCCTTCCAATGTTTGTTCAATGCTTGTCCCTTGACTTCCTCTCTGGTGTCCTTCATCGTGAAGGAGATTTTTTTGTTGTTTTTTGTTTTTGTTTTTGTTTTTGTTTTTAAGACAGGGTTTCTCTGTGTAGCCCTGGCTGTCCTGAAACTCACTCTGTAGACCAGGCTGGCCTTGAACTCAGAAATCCACCTGCCTCTGCCTCCCAAGTGCTGGGATTAAAGGCGTGTGCCACCACTGGCCGGCAAGTCTACTCTTACATATAACTCTTCTTTTGTCTGTCCCATGTCCTTTCTGGGAACCCACAGCCTCACCCAGCACCCAGCGAGGACTTCCGTTATTTTGTTTCCCACACATCACCTGTTGGAAAATGTCTGCTTCCTCAGTACCAGGGCCTCACCCACAGGGACTCCCAGGGGCCTGCTTCACTTCTCCAAGCAGGCCTTGCCTGAGTCCACTAGCCTGAGCAGGAGTCAACTGGTCTCCGGCCCTCATCTGTCATTAGGTTCTTGGGAACTGGCAACAGTGCAGAGCCATCACAAAGCACTGGGAACGGTGCTCAACCTCTGATCACTCCGACCCCCATCCTGTGAGCCCCAGCCAGGAGGAAAGACATGGGTAATGGGGGGGGCATCTCCTTCAGAGTTCCCACTCTCCCTCCCCTCTGTACGACCTGTGCCAAGAGCTGTGGACTCCTCTCTCCTTCCTGTCCCACATTTCTGATTGACTCCCTGCCTCTCTGACCCAACGCAGTACTTTTAGGTCACCTGCTCTCCTCACAGAAGCCTTCTCTGTCTCGGCCCTCCTTCAAGTTCCTGTGAACTTAATTTACATGTGTATTAAGAGGGGCTCACAGCTGGGACCAGAGTCCTAGCCCATCAGCTCTCTGGCAGGGACATCACTATACCCTCACTCATGAGCCCTGAGGCAGTGACAGCAAAGTTGGCTTTGGGCTGAGGATGCTCCCGAAGCACCCCTTGTGGCTTCCATGGACCACAAGGTTGTTACAGATTTAGAACCTGCAACCATTTAACTACACACACACACACACAGAGGCCATAAGATGGCTTGACAACAAGACAGATTAATCCTGTCAACAGATTCAAGATGCTGCAGAGAGAGAACGGCACTGCTAAGGATTCCCTGTAAATGCTGCAATAGATCCAGAAATTCAGCTTTGAGCTTCCCGGAAGGCAGGGTAAAAAGGAAAACCCTGAGTTCCGAGATTCTTTCCACCAGAAAGGGGAAGCTAATCAGTTTCTTCACAGAGACAGATACTTCCAGGAACTCATTTACATGGATGGCTTAATAAAATCTTCTAAAGAACTAAATAGCAAGATGGGGCATAGTCAAGAAGCAGCAAAGACAGGAGGTTCTGGAGGGAGTGTGTGTCTTGCCTGTGGCTCAGGAAACCTGAAATTTCAAATGTCTCAGCTCAGCTGGATCTTGTCTTTTTTTTCCTCCCTTTTGAAAGGTCTTAAATTTGTGGCTCAAGGGGGACATCAAGGCAGATTGTCCTTTGGAGAAGAGATTAAGACCCCATGGTGGAGGTTCTGAGGAGAGCTCAGGTCATGTGGCAGAGTCAGGATAGATTCCAGGCCTTGTGGTTGATGAGTAGCACATTGTATATGTTTACAGTAAGTCTGTGTCTGATTCCCAGGTGGCAGGAGGAGGGGAGAGAAGGGGGTGGAGAGAAGTGGGGGAGAGAAGACATGGGGAGGACTTCATGCATTTCCAGGAACAAGGGTGGGACCTTGAGTGTGGGGGAAGCAAGGGGCCCCTGTTTAGTCAATATTCATTCCAGAAAGCAGCTGACAGCATAGATTTTGGTACCCAGCAGCCTTTGCGGAGACTCAGCTGTGAGGAAGCCATGAGACACAAGTGTGATTTGAACACAGCTGTTTGTTTGGGGTTGGTTTGTTTGTTGTATGTGTGCTTTGGTTTGGATTTTTAGAAACTGGATCTCAAGGGAATCCTCCTGCCTCAGTTTCCCTAATGCTGGTATTATAGGCTACCCAACGTAGTCAAACTTCTAGTTCAATGAGAGACCCTGCCTCAAGGCAATGAGGCAGAGACAGAGGACACACCCAAAGTCCTACTCTGGGCTCTTTAAACTCATTTGGGGCCTCATATCTACACACAGGTACACACACACACACACACACACACACACACACACACAAATGACGTGCTGAGAACAAAGAAATAGGTCAAGTGGTACATTTGAAACAATGCAAAAGGAATGATAGGATGATAGGATGTGGTTATAGCTCAGTGGACTAATACTTGCCTAGCATGAATGTGAGGCTCTGTGTTAAATCCCCAGTACCAAAAAAATAAAAATATAAAAAATTTTAAAAAATAAAATAAAATAAAATAAAATAAAAAAGGTTGATACAATGAAAGTCCCAGAAAAGAGACTAGAGAAAGAAAGGGGAGGAGTAATTTGAAGACACGACAGCTGAGAACTTTCCAGAACTAATACAAAGATGGCTAGGAGTAACCAGCATCAACAAGGTCGACAAAGGAAACACACACGGTCACAGTGCTGAGGCTACACACGGTCACAGTGCTGAGACTGCACACGCGGACATCTGCAGTTCTGCAGTAGGGTGTCAACCTCCAGCCACAGGCCTCCAGAAGAGCAGCAGAGGCAGCCAGAGACAGCATCGTCAAAGCCAGAGAGAAGTTAGTCAATGGGGAAACTGCAAAGTTGGCAAAACTCACCATGCAAGGATGAGGGCGAAGTAGAAACACCAGGATTTCTGCCCCATAAAATAAACTAAACAACAGCCCGGCGGCAGTGGCGGCACATGGAGGCAGAGGCAGGCAGAGTTCCAGGCCAGCCTGGTCTACAGAGCCAACCTGCTCTACACAGTGAGTTCTAGGACAGCCACAGTTGCACAGAGAAACCCTGGGGTGGGGAGGGGAAAAGAGAGAAAAGAAAAAGTGTAAAAGTAAAAAAAAAAAAAGTATAAAAGTATCTTTTATTCATCTGATGTAATTGTCATCCTGGAGGCTTACTGCCTATGTCAGCTAATCTAGGCCTAGTCATACAAGCTTCCAGCCTCCATACAATCTTATCTAGGCCTAGAACGTTTTCAACCTCTGAGACTTACTGATGAATAAGCTCACCCTTTCCAGCTCTTTCTGAACTCTGGTTGGCTGGTCAGCTCAGTTGTTCTGGCTCAAAACTACTCTCAATGCTGACTGATTCAAATTGGCTTCTTAGCCAGGCAGTGGTGGCACACGCCTTTAATCCCAGCACTTGGGAGGCAGAGGCAGGTGGATTTCTGAGTTCGAGGCCACCCTGGTCTACAGAGTGAGTTCCAGGACAGCCAGGGCTACACAGAGAAACCCTGTCTCGGAAAAAAAAAAAAAACAAAAAACAAAAAAAAAAAACCAAAAAACCAGACACATATCAAATTGGCTTCTTTCAGCTTCTGACTGAATTGTTCTGCTTAGGGTCTCTTACTAACTTTAGTAATATGTTCTAATCTTCTGACTCCTTCTCATTGTCTGGCTCATTCTGTCTTTACCTGTGTCTAACTTGTTCTCTCTTTGCACCCTGTCTTTGTACAACTGTCCTGGTAAAACTGCCCCCTTTCTCTCTCCTCTCACTCCTATCTCTGCCCTCACCCCCTCCTCTCTCTCTCTCTCTCTTTTTTTTTTTTTTTTTTGTTTTTCGAGACAGGGTTTCTCTGTGTAGCCCTGGCTGTCCTGGAACCCACTCTGTAGACCAGGTTGGCCTTGAACTCAGAAATCCACCTGCCTCTGCCTCCCAAGTGCTGGGATTAAAGGAGTGCGCCACCACTGCCCAGGTCTGCTACTCTCTCTTAAGTAGCCTCTCTTTCCTCTTTCTTCCCATGAGGTTAGGCATAGCCTATTCTGTCAAATCTTTCTCTGATTCATCACTTTGTCTGCCCCTCAATTAGACATCACTTTCAAACATGGCTGCTTCCTTCTACAAACTAACTTTACCTTCATTGTTTGAGATTAAAGGTGTGTACCAAGGGAGTGTCTGTATTCTAGCCAGAGTAGCCATGTTGCTGGATTAAAATCCCTCTACAAAGAAAAGAAAAAAGAAAGAAAACCAAGGGGTTGGAGAGATGGCTCAGCAGTTAAGAGTGCTGGCTGCTCTTCGGAAGGTCATGAGTTCAATTCCCAGCAACTACATGATGGCTCACAACCATCTGTAATGAGATCTGATGCCCTCTTCTGGGGTGTCTGAAGACAGCTACAGTGTACTCACATGAAAGAAAGAGAGAGAGAAAGAAAGAAAGAAAGAAAGAAAGAAAGAAAGAAAGAAAGAAAGAAAGAAAGAAAGAAAGAGAGAGAGAGAAAACAGAGTGGAAAACCATCCCAGAAGGGTGTGGCAGAAAGAGCTGTGAGCAAAGAAACTAAGATGTATCTAAATCTGTACAAGCATAAGGTAAGAGTAATTGTGGGGACAGAGAGAACTAGAATATTGAAAGAAATACAATCATGCCAAGCTGCAACAGAGTCAGGTGTGACTTCTAATCACCTAAGACTTCTATGCAGATAGAGCCATGTCGCCCAGGCCAATCACTGGGGCTGGCAAGGTGGCTTGGCAGAAAAACATTTGCCCCGCCAGCCTGACAACCTGAGTTCTGCCTTCATGGTGGAACCTAGAGTGGCAAGAGCCGGCTCCCCAAGTGTTCCCTTAACACACATGCTATGATGTGCGCACACACACCTCATACACACATAATAAAGTAAAAATCATTTTAAACACACTCGCCAGAAGTACAGACTTCAGCATGTGCATTCCTAACCAGCAAAGGGAGTGGGAGAGAGCAGCCGGAGAAAATTAACACATGCAATAAATCCAGCCAGAGGAAAACAAGAAGGGGAGACAGCATGCACAGGGGGAGGAAAATGAGGTAGTAAAACCACGTCAGAGTACATCAATAACCACACTCCACATAAAAATTCAAAACGTGCCCTTTAAGAGATGTGTTGCCGGAGAGGATTTTAAAGTTCAGCTCTTCTCTGTGTTCTTCTAACACATACAGAGACAGGTTGAAGGCCATCAGAATACCAAGCAAAAGAGTTCTGGGACCAGGCCTGACTGCACGGGCCTGTCAGCCCAGCACTTGGGAAGCAGAGGCAGGCGAGTTCAAGACCAGCCTGGTCTACATAGTGAGTTTTAGGCCAGCCAGGACTATATAGTAGTCCTGTCTCAATAAATCTTAAAACCAAAACCAAAACAAGGCAATGATGGATTCCTGGGATGGGTTTTCATGCTTACCTCTCCATGACTTTCCATGGCCAAGCAGCCAGCATATTAGTCAGGGGTATCCAACCACATATCTCTCACAGCTCGAGGGAAGTTTAGAGAAGGTCATCGCAGACAAACGTTCAGCAAGCATCCTGCCACACCCCCATCCCACTCCACCTCCTACCCGCATTAGAGATGGAATCCGGGAGGGTTTGAATGCTAGGCAAACTCTCTACTGCTGAGCAACACACAACAGCCCTGAGCTCTTTTTAAATTAGTCAGTCACTTACTAGATAACTATCATGCAAGTCTCACTCCACGGGCCTGGTTCCCTCCGTGAAGGGCTTCTTAGATTAGACCTCTCCAAGAGGAAGATTGCTGGGAATCCACACACCTGTGGCATTAAAGCTCTCCTCCACGTAATTCATAAATCAACGAAGAAATCATAATGGAAATCTTTAGGTAAAAAATGATAACAAGCCGGGCAGTGGTGGCGCACGCCTTTAATCCCAGCCCTCAGGAGGCAGAGGCAGGCAGATTTCTGAGTTCGAGGCCAGCCTGGTCTACAGAGTGAGTTCCAGGACAGCCAGGGCTACACAGAGAAACCCTGTCTCGGAAAAAAAAAAAAAAAGTCAACAAGGGGTCAGCAAGATGGCCCAGTAGGTAAAGGCATTTATCACCAGTTCTAAAGAGCTGAGCTTAATACCCCCAGACCCACCTGGTAGAAGAAGAGAACCAACTCCCTGAGTCATCCCCTGACCTCTGCATGTGCACACACATGCACAAATACATGCAAACACACACACACACACACACACACATCTAAATAAATTTATTACTTTAAACTTTTTGTTTCCTTTTTAAATTAAAAAAAAATTTAATGACGGCCGGGCAGTGGTGGCGCACGCCTTTAATCCCAGCACTTGGGAGGCAGAGGCAGGCAGATTTCTGAGTTCAAGGCCAGCCTGCTCTACAGAGTGAGTTCCAGGACAGCCAGGGCTACACAGAGAAACCCTGTCTCGAAAAAACCAAAAAAAAAAAAAAAAAAATTTAATGACAATGAAAAAATTATCTGTCAAGACAGCCCTGGTGGCATACACCTTTAATCCCAGCACTCAGAAGGCAGAGACTGGCAGATCTCTATGAGTTCAAGGCCAGCCTAGTATATATATCCAGTTCAAGGGCAGCCAAGATTACACAATAGAAAAATAACCTGTCTCAAAACAACAAGAAGAAAAATGAAAAAACAAAAACTGCCCATAGGCAGAAATTTCAAAAGTTGGTCAGAGTTGGGGTAGTGTGTGGCTATAGCACTGCTCGGGTACAGTGTTTGCCGGGCATGCCTTGCATAAATCAGGTTTCATAGCACACATCAGTAATCCCAACACTCAAGAGGTGGAGGCACAGAGTTGCAGGATTCCAAATGCAGGGTCATCCTGGGCTACATGAGACCCAGTGTCCAGCAACAACAAATTCATCTTGTATAGCAGAGAGCCTGACAGTGGCCAGGCCCAGGCGTGGTGACAGTGGCCAGGCGTGGTGACAGACATCTGTAATCCCAATCCCGGTCCTCAGGAGGATGGAGAGTTTGAGGCCAGCCTGGATTACATTGTGAGACCAGGTTGGGGGGTAAGAGGAGCACTGGTTATTAGCAGAGTCTGAAGCAGGTAGGAAGGAGGAGAGTAGAGAAAAGCTTGGTGGTGAGACAGGAACAGAACAGAGAGGACAGGATTAAGCTCTTGGGCTCTGACATAGTAGGGTGACTGTAATTAACAATGATCTATAGTCTATTTTAAAATAGCTGGAAGGGAGGACTTTGAACTGCTCCCAACACAAAGAAACAATAAGCTCTGAGGAGATGGATATGCTAATTAGCCTGATTTGGTCATTATACATTCCATACATGTATCAAAATATCACTCTCTACCCATAAATATGTAAAATTGTAGCCAATTAAAATTAAATTAAAAACAGAGAAAGCACCAAAGTAGTACATTTAACAAAATACAGAGCCTTGAAAGTTCAACCAAAAAATTAATAAGCTAAGTCCCCAACTTAAAGAGTTTACGTTTCTTAAAAATAGAATAAGCCCAAAGGAAGTAATAAGCAGGCTAAGAAGAGAAAATCATTAAATCAAGGCAAAAAAAAAAAAAAAAAGGCAATATGGAAAATAAAATCCACAATGTCAAAAATTGGTCCCTCACAAAAACTAATAAAAACAAACCTCTGGCAAAACTGATGAAAAACAAATGAGAGACCCAAGGACTCTTATTAAAAATAAAGAAGGAACTTAGATCCAGAAGAGATTATAAAGATGGAAAGCCAGAACATGACCAGCCCAGCGGAGCTCGCACAGGCTCATCCAGGCCCAGCCCAGACCCCTAAGATGGCATAGCTCTGACTCCAAGTAGGAAGGTTCAGACCACAAGACAGGACAATCTCCGGGCAGTGGTGGCACACGCCTTTAATCCCAGCACTTGGGAGGCAGAGGCAGGCAGATTTCTGAGTTCGAGGCCAGCCTGGTCTACAGAGTGAGTTCCAGGACAGCCAGGGCTACACAGAGAAACCCTGTCTCAAAAAAAACCAAAAAAAAAAAAAAAAAAAAAAAGACAGGACAATCACAGCCAAGACACAAGGGCCCAAACTGAAGAGCAGTTTGAAGCCAGCGCCCACAGGATGATTGCCCTAGATCTCTGTTGAGATGTCTTCTCCCCCACCCCCACTCCCCCAGATGCTGGGGGTTGGATCCAAGGTCTGCAGAATGTTAGACAATGTTATACTCAGCCCTGCTTGTCACGTTTTGAGACAGGGTCTCTCTAAGTTGCTCATGCTGGCCTTGAACTCACAATCCTGCAGCCTCAGTCTCCTGAACAGTGAGGACTAAAGCCTGGCTTCCTTACCAGAGTGTTTTAATATTTTGAATCCCTAAGTGAACTTGTCTCACTCATGGACTCAATGAGAAAGACTACATTATCCTTCTCTTTTCTGTTTTTTTATATTTTTATATTTTTTTTCCTTATAACAAATTGACAATTTATAATCATAAGCGTTTATGGAGTGCAAAGCGGTGTTATGTTTTAGGAACGCAGTCAAGCTAATTGGCATATTTGTCACTTCAAATTGTGGTGAGAGCATTTGAAATTTGCTCTCTTAGCTATTTTGAAATGTGCAATATACTATTATTAAGTATCCTTTCAATAAATATAGAAATATTTGATATGATTTAACATTTGTGGGTTTTTTTTTTTAAATCATGAATGGAAAATCAAGAGGAGAAACTTAACAATGAAGTACTATATCTACTCAAAACCTCTGGAAGATTTGGATTTTTTTAAATTACATTTATTTTTAATCTGTGTGTATGTGTCTGTCTGTCTGTCCATCTGTCTGTCTGCATGTGTCTATGTCTGTGTATCTGGGTACAAATGTATCACAGCAAGCATGTTGGGGTAAAGGACAGCTCGTGGGAGTTGCTTCCCTCCTTCCATCACATGGCTTTTGAATATAGAACTTAGGTTGGGCCAGGCAGTGGTGGCGCAGGTCTTTAATCCCAGCACTTGGGAGGTAGAGGCAGGTAGATTTCTGAGTTCAAGGCCAGCCTGGTCTACAGAGTGAGTTCCAGGACAGCCAGGGCTACACAGAGAAACCCTGTCTTGAAAAAAACAAAAACAAAAAAAAAGAACTTAGGTTATCCGGCTTGGCAGCAAGTTCCTTCCCCTGCTGAGCCATTTCTCCAACCTTAGCTTTCTGTTTTTCCAGATTGTTTTACCTGTCAGATGGGTAAAGTAGCAACATTGTGTCAAGGTGTAAGGGGGGGTGCATGTCCCACAGTGCTGTGAACATCAAGCCTGGGATCTTGTTTTAAGACTTAGGCTTATTGTTTTTAATTATGTGTACATATGTGCATATATGTGCACACAAGCCCAGGTGCCCTCAGGAGCCAGAGCCTGTCAGGTCTGAAGTTGGAGTTGAAGACTATGAGCAGGCAAACATGGGTGCTGGGCACCAAACTCTAGTCCACTGAGAGCAGCGAGCGCTCTTAACCACTGACCCATCTCTCCTACCCAAAGCCTTTTGTTCTTAGTGAGATCTCAGTATTCTCTTTATAGTGATGAAAAGACAAAGATCTCCTCCACCATCGCTCCTCTCCAAAGCCAGATCCACAATCCTAGCCAGCAAAGTAAACAAGAGAGAGAAGGAAACATAAAATCAGGAAGATGACAATACTTACGGATTTTATGTTTGCATAGAAAGCCTGAGAACTACCTGTAAAATAGGAGAACAAGACATTTACTGAAGTTGCTACATTTTTAGGAAATATTTAATTCTGGTATGGTGGCTGTCTGCAATCCCAGAACTCAGAATGCTAAGATGGAATTGCCAAGAGGTGTTTTTATGGGTTTTTTTATTTTTTTATTTTTTTTGGTTTTTTGGTTTGTTGTTGATGTTGTTTTTATTTTTGTCATTTTGTGCGCATGTGTATTTTCCTTACATGTATGCCTGTGTACCACATTCATGAAATGCTTCCAGAGGCTAGAAGAGAATGTCAGATCCATGGGACTGGAGTTACAGATGGTTGGAAGGCATCATGTGGGTGCTGGGGATGGAACTCAGATCCTCTGTGAGAGCAGTGAGTACTTCCAACCTCTGATCCATTGCTTCAGTCATGATTGCCAGGAGTTTAAGTCCAACTAGCGATGAATAGTGAGTTCTAGGGAAGCTTCAAGGTCAGAGTAAGATACTGCTTTGGGGGTGGGGATGGGGGGGCTCTAAGGGTTTCTATTGCTAGGACAAAGAAACGTGACCAAAGCAGCTCAGGGAGGAAGTTCCACATCATAGCCCATCACTGAAGAAAGTCAGGACAGGAACTCTCAAAAAATAAGGCGGGGCTGGGGAAACAGCTCAGCACTTGCAGTTACAAGGACTTGCTGTTCTTCCAGAGGACTCAGGTTCAATTCCCAGCACCCACATGGAAGTTCACATGCAGACAAAATACTCATACGTGTAAAATAAAATAAAATGACTAAGAAACAAAAATCAATATAAAAAATGTAGGTGAGCTGGGCAGTGGTGGCACACACCTTTAATCCCAGCACTTGGGAGGCAGAGGCAGGTGGATTTCTGAGTTCGAGGCCAGCCTGGTCTACAGAGTGAGTTCCAAGACAGCCAGGGCTATACAGAGAAACCCTGTCTCAAAAAACCAAAAAAAAAAAAAAAAAATGTAGATGGCTCCTGAGGAATGACGCCATGACGCCCCAGCTTGTCCTTCAGCCCTTATATGCACACACATGTACAACACATACACACACACACAAACACACACACAAATCCTTCAATGAAATAGTAGACTTGAGGGACTAGAGAGATGGCTTAGCGGTTAAGAGCACTGACTGCTCTTCCAGAAGTCCTGAGTTCAATTCCCAGCAAGCACATGGTGGCTCACAACCATCTGTAATGGGAACTGATATTCTCTTCTGGTGTGCCTGAAGAGAGCAACAGTGTGCTCATATACATAAGATAAATAAAGAAATCTTTTTTAAAAAGAAAAGGTAGAGTTGATAATTAAATATGTTGAGTTTCTCTAAACTGATAAAGTCAATGGGACTCTAATCAAAATTACAGCAGAATTTCTATGGGTCTTAGCAAGCAAACTCTAAAATACCTTGGAAGAGCAAAGACACATAAGTAGACACCACTGGAAAAGGGAGGAAAATGGAGGAAATTTTCCCTACCAGATATCCCGGCAGAGAAAAGTGAAGGCACTGGGGTGGGTGATGTACATATGAGATGATCTCATGGACCCCTGGAGCAGAATGGGGGTCTCAGAGCAACATGAGGACTTCTGGCCTCTGCAAGCATGCATGTGGTATGCAGACATACATGCTGGCAAAACATCCATGCTCATAAAATAAAATGGAGAGAGGGTGTGTGTGTGTGTGTGTGTGTGTGTGTGTTTTCAAGACCAAGCCGACAGACCTCCTGGACTGGACTGATAGCAAGACCCTTGTCCCATCTGCTTCTAAGAAAAACAAAAAACTTCTCAAAGGACAATAACAAAAGAAAATGAGCAAAACTAATAGATAGACATTGGACTGTACAGAGGAGGGAAATGAGTAGGCTTTGTCGAGATGTTATAGATGTAATCATAACTTATAAATCAGGGCAGCCTCCAGTCTGCAAATGGAACTAGAGCTCTCACTGAGCACACTGACAGAGAACAGGGGAGCAATCAGTCTGTCAGTGTTGTGTTTTTTCAGCCTACTTTATAAAGGTTAAAGAGATGTCCTTTTACATGTCTTTTTTTTCCATAAAACAGTTTTGTCGCAATATAGTTCACGTATTGTACAATTTACCCATCTAAAGCATACCGTGGGGGTTCACAGAGCTATAAACATTTCAGTGCATTCTCACTCCCCCAAGAGAGATTCCGGGGGCAACAAGGTGACTCAGGAGCAAAAACACTTACTGCACAAGCATGTCAACCTAAGATTGTCCCAGAAAGAGAGAGAGAGAGAGAGAGATCCCATGACCATTGATAATTGCTCCCATTTCTTCTCTGCCATTCTCAGCCCCCACCCCCTGGCCCTACCCAATCATTTATCTTCTTGCTTATTCTAGTGTTCTCCCCCCCACCCCGTGTGTGTGTGTGCGTGTGTGTGTGTGTGTGTGTGTGTGTGTGTGTGTGTGGTGTGTGTGTGTGTGTGTGTGTGTGTGCTTGCTAAGGATTGACCTCTTGTATACTGGGCAAGCACTCACTGAATTAAACTACATCTCTAGCTATATTCTGTATATTTTTTTAAAGATTTATTTATTTATTTATTTCATATATGTGAGTACACCATTGCTCTCTTCAGACACACCAGAAGAGGGCATCATATCTCATTATCGATGGTTGTGAGCCACCATGTGGTTGCTGGGAATTGAACTCAGGACCTCTGGAAGAGCAGTCAGTGCTCTTAACCACTGAGCCATCTCTCCAGCCCCATATTCTATATATTTTTAATGTTTTTCTTCTATCCACCAGTGGTGAGATCAGGCTCAGTAGACAGTGACAAAGGAGTATACTCAACACCTGGGTCTGGCCTCCCCATGTGTGTATGTAAACGCACAAATATACACCCATGTTTACAGAAAACCTGGGTTCAGTTCCCAGCACCCACATCAGGTGGCTGACAACCACCTGTAACTCCAGTTCCAGAGAATCCCACACCACATCCAACACAAGGCTAAGAATCAGGAGGAACACCCACCCTATTTCTGGTTCCTGTCGTACCTTGAGCTTGGGAGATGGTTTGTGAGTGTGGCAGGGCAATGGTGGCGTGTCCTTGGGGATGGGAGATACTTGGAGGTCTTAGGAAGAGGCTGATAGTTTAACATGCTTGCAGATGAGTAAAAGTTTGCTTGCCATGAAGTATAAAAGCCTGAAGTCTGAGTCACATATTAGTCTCAAACTCAGGAGCTGATGATAGTGTGGAAAATGCTGTATGGAAGAGCGCACAGAGGATGAATGGATACAAGGGGGATGAATGGATGGATGATGGATGGATGGATGGATGGATGGGTGGGTGGATGGATGGATGGGTGGATGGATGGATGATGGATGGATGGATGGGTGGGTGGGTGGGTGGATGGATGGATGGATGGATGGGTGGGTGGGTGGGTGGGTGGATGGATGG
>CM052702.1:114258727-114274510 GCA_028551405.1 Uromys caudimaculatus
GGGTGGGTGGGTGGATGGATGGATGGATGGATGGATGGATGGATGGATGGATGGGTGGGTGGATGGGTGGATGGATGGGTGGGTAGATGGGTGGATGGATGGGTGGGTAGATGGGTGGGTGGATAGATAGATAAATGAGTGAGTAGATGGGTGGATGGATGGATGCGTGGGTGGATGGGTGAGTGGATGGGTGGGTGGATGGATGGATGGGTGGGTGGGTGGATGGATGGATGGATGGATGGATGGATGGATGGATGGATGGATGGATGGATGGGTGGATGGGTGGGTGGGTGGGTGGATGGATGGATAGATAGATAAATGAGTGAGTAGATGGGTGGATGGATGGATGCGTGGGTGGATGGGTGGGTGGATGGATGCATGGATGAGGGGGTTGAGTGCATGAATGGGTTAGCAGATAGATGGATGAAGGGTGGATAGATGTGATGGATAGATAGGTGGTGGATAGAAAAATAGATGGCTAAGACATGAATGGGAACAGGAAAGATAAGCCATGCGTGTCATGAGGAAGTTAATGAATGAATTAAATAAACTGGGCATTCCAGAAAGCATGGGAGGACTGGAGAGATGGCTCAGTAGTTAAGAGCACTGGCTGCTCTTCCAGAGGTCCGGAGTTCAAATCCCAGCAACCACATGATGGCTCACAACCATTTGTAATGGGATCTGATGCCCTCTTCTGGTGTGTCTGAAGACAACTATAGTGTACTAATATACATAAAATAAATAAGTAAACCTTTAGAAAGAAAGAACAAAAGAAAGAAAGAAAGAAAGAAAGAAAGAAAGAAAGAAAGAAAGAAAGAAAGAAAGAAAGAAAGGGAAAACAGCACAGGAGGTCAGACAGCTACTAAAGATCACAAACCCAGCCTTGGCCTAGCAGTCTAAGCTACTCAGAAGAAGAAGACTACAACCACAAGATTACAAGTCACAGACAGCCCTTCTGCCCTGTGCCTCGCAGCCTGTCTGTAGGCAAGAGACTGACCCTACACTCCCTGGGTCCAGACTACAGGGGCAAAGGACAGAGAGGCAATGGACAGCCCCCCTCTTCCTTCAGGATTCAGTTCAGACAAGGAGGCAGGGAGTCTGCAGACCGAGACAATGATCCAGAAACTCCATTCTGCTCCCCCCCCCCCCCACACTCTTCAGCCAGTTGTTTTGCTCCTGGCCCCTTTTCCTGGTAGATTTTTAGGAGACATACGGACACACCCATCTTCTCGCTGTTATCTGAGCAGCTCAGAGCAGTAGAGCCTAAGGCAGTTAGAAGGAGTTGGCAGTCTCTGGAGGAAGGGATCTAGATCCCTCCTCCAAGGGTGTTCAAGACCGGCAGATGCAGCCTGGCCTGGGGGAATATACACTCACCCAAGGGATAGGATTCCTGCAAGGCAGATACAAATCTAAACAAGTATGTGTCTTAGCCTTGAGTTCCACACTAGTAGCCACCAGGACAGCCTTCCCCAACAGAAGTACAGCAGCCAGGTCCTAAGATGCAGAGCTGAGTCCCCCATGGGCAGCAGACCACAGTCAGGAGACATGAGAGAAGAGAGAAAGTTAGAATTCTACTTCCTTCCCCAAGGGAGCCCTGGGCAGCTGGTAGAGTGTCTTCTCAGCCTGCGGTCCTGTAATCGCCTCAACAGCTTTAGAGGCAAAGTCCTGGTTCACTCATTGCTTGCCTTGGAGTGGCCATCAAAGGCACAGAGGGAATCCTGTCTATCTGAGCACTAGGGAAACAGGAGAATATGGTGCTGGCTACTGCAGAGGGAACAAGACTACTCTCCACCTCTGTAACTGGATGGCCATTGGTATATCAGCCTCTGGTAGACACCTGCTCCATGCCAGGCTCCAGAGGGTGCTGGAGTCACAGGTCTATCCCTGCCTTCACAGGGACCTTGAGCGCCCAATGGACCAGCATCCAACCAAGCCAGGATAGCTGATGCTGATGCTGAGTTTGCAGGCAAGAGGGAGATCTCAGTAGATGTAGAAATTAGAGGAAAGGCACTCCAGGCAGAAAGAAGGTACAGAAATGACCTGGAGCTATAGAAAGGCCATATGAGACTCTAATGGGATGGTGAATGGCTCAAGTGTTGGGCAAACTGACAGGAAGAACCCAGAGAAGAAGCTCCAGAGCTGAGAGGCAGGGTCCCAAAGGCCACTTGGAACGTTACCTGTGGGCAGTAACCCAGAGACAAGCAAGGGACCAGCCAGAAGCCATTACAGTCATCCAGATACCTGATGGACAGTGTCTGGTTTCCCTTCCTGGTGCTGTGATAAAGAACTCCAAACAAAGCAACTTGGGGGAAGTGGGGTCTATTTTAGATACACTTCTGCAACCCAATCCATCATTGAGGAAAGTTGAGGCAGAAATCACGGAAGAAAAAGCTGTTGCTGACTCTTTCCCTGACTTGCCCACCTCCTCTCAGTTAGCTTTCTTTTTTCTTTTTTTTTCTTTTTGGTTTTTCGAGGCAGGGTTTCTCTGTATAGCCCTGGCTGTCCTGGAACTCACTCTGTAGACCAGGCTGGCCTCGAACTCAGAAATCCGCCTGCCTCTGCCTCCCAAGTGCTGGGATTAAAGGCGTGCGCCACCACTGCCTGGCCCAGTTAGCTTTCTTAAACAGCCCAGGACCACCAGTCCAGGCAATAGTGCCAATCATTAATGACTCTCCTATGTCAATTAAGACAACTCCCCCCCCCCCAGCCATGCTCTAAGACCAACCTGATAGATTATTCAACTGAGACTCTTTTAGAGGGAGGGAGTGCTTTTTGTCTGTATCAAGTTGACAGTTAAAGTTAACTGGAACAGACTGAGCTCCTAAGGGGCCTTGAGGCTGCAGAGAAGGAACCCATCAGAAGGCATGCCTGACCAGATGTGCGGAGGAGCGGCTTCAGACGAGCCACTCAACAGGACAGGAAGTAGAGTTTTCAAAAGAGAATACAAAGGAATTCAGTTTGGGGTGGGGGGATTGAAGTGTCTGATGAGCTAAGAGGCATGACTGGGAACCCAGGAAGCAGGACCGCAAGTTCTGGTTAAGGTTATACAGGTTGTACCTAATCCAGGATGCAGGGCTTCATACACGCGCACGCGCGCATGCGCATGTTCCACGCACAGGCCTTTGATCTCGCGGTCCTTCCACCCAGCACACCTTTCTCTCCTTTCAAATCCCACCTGCCCCTCAGTTCCAAGCTGGAATCCAATTCCACTCCATAACCAGAATCAAGTTCCAGAGTCAGGAGTGGGGTAGGTGGCCTAATTAGAGCCCCAGCTTCTAGCTGTGTGATGTAAACAGGTCATTTTATCCCCTCTGGGCCTCAGTTTCCTCCCTTCTCAGGGGCAAATCAGGAAAGATTGTTGAACTTGGGAAATCTGCCATCTTGAAACAGCCTTAAGAGAGCTTCAGAGATGGCTCAAAACATTAAGATCGGCCGGGCAGTGGTGGCGTACGCCTTTAATCCCAGCACTTGGGAGACAGAGACTGGTGGATTTCTGAGTTCGAGGCCAGCCTGGTCTACAGAGTGAGTTCCAGGACAGCCAGAGCTACACAGAGAAACCCTGTCTCGAAAAACCAAAAATAAAATTAAATAAATAAATAAATAAATAAATAAATAAATCTTAAAAAAAAAAAAAGAAGAAGATCACTTGCTGCTCTTACAGAGGACGAAATTCCATCCCTTGTCAGTGGCTCACAACTTCCTGAACTCCAGCTCTATAGGTCCTGAAGACATTGTCTGGCCTATAGAAGGACATGCATATGCAAGCTTTTCAAAAATCCAAAAAAGATATAGATACAGATAGTTTTTAAGAGCAATCCTGTGGATGCCTTAAGTATGCAAACGAGAGAAAGTTTATGATGAAATGCTGGAGGGAGTTGCCTCTGAGTCTGGAAATAAGAAAGGGTAAAAACTATCGAGTTCTGCATAGCAAGATACTGTTTGTTGGCAGGGGTGGTGGTGGTAGTGGTGGTGGTGGTGGTGGTGTTAGTAACGGTGGTGGCGGTCTTCTGAGACAGTCTCCCTACACAGCCCACGATGGCCTGGAACTCTGGTGCACTGGGAAGATAAACATATCCAACGCACCCAGCATAGATGCTGGTTCTGAGCTGACAATGCTGGCACTTTTTGTAAACATGCTGCCCCAAGCTGGGTAGTCTCCAGTAAACACCTGTTTGCACAATCATGGTCACACACGGGGATATGCTTGCACAATGACCTGTTTGCACAATCTTAGCCGACTGCTATGTTCTACCCAGAGTAAGCCCTGGTAGATAGAGATGTGGAGCCTTCACTTCTGCATACTCAAGCTGCCTGGCTGACCTGCAATGCCTGCCCAAGCCCCTCTGGACCCAGCAGCTCCCTGATCCATGCAGCAGCCCCCCATGGTCCAGGTCTTGATATTCCTGGCTTTTGAGAACGGCATTGCTGAGAAGGGGTGGAGGAGGTCCCAACCCACAGAGGTTTCCTTTGATGGAGGAAGAACAGGAACAAGAGAAGGAAGTACCTTACAGCAAATGCCTGCTGCAGGTGAAGGGGAGCGAAGTCTCATTGCCTTGAGCGCTTCCGTTCCTCATAGTTAAATACTCCTTAAGAGTTTGCCAGGTACCTCATTCTGTTCCATGGGCCTGACTTCTAACTAATTTCACTCAAGGGTCTTGTGAGGCAGATACTGTGATTCCTATCTTTCAGCTGTCAAAACAGCCTGGGGATGTGGCTAAGTTGCCTACCATACACAAAGTCCTGGGTTGGAGGCCAACACATCATAAACTGGGCATGGTAGCACATGCTTGTTTGTTACCTCAACATCGAGAAGTGGAGGCAGGAGGATCAGAAGTTCAATACACTGATAAAATAGTTACTATATAAGATAGTTAAATGTCAGCACAGACCACAGGAGACCCTGCCTCAAAAAAACAAAAAGAGCAGAAGCTGGAGAGAGGTCTCAGCAGTTAAAGGCCACTCTTCCTGAGGACAGATTTGGTTCCCAGCACCATACAATGGCTCAAAACTATCTGTAGCTCAGTTCCAGGGGATCTGACACACTTTTCTGGCCTCCAAGAGTACCAGGCATGCACCTGTTATACACACATATATTCAGGCAAACACTAGCATATGTAAAACAAAACCAAAAGATTCTTTAAAATGGTGGAAGAGATAAGAGAGACAATGTAGCAGTTAAGAGCGAGTTGCTTCTCCTGCAGAGGACCCAGATCCAATCCAAGCACCCCACATCAGATAGATCACAACTACCTGTAACCCCAGTTCCAGGAGATCTCTATGCTACCCGCCGGCCTCAACAGGCAGCTGCGTGCACGGGCTTACACATGCACGCACTCTGGCCCACACAGAGATTTAAAAAATAAAAATCTTAAAAACAAAACAAAATATGACAAAACCGGGGCTCAGAAACCTTAAATAACTTGCCTAGATCACACGAGAAGTGACAAAGCATGTGACTCCTTAGCCCACACTCTCAGCCTCTCTACTCTCTTAATCCTCGCCCAGAAAAGTACTTCCACAAACCCAACTTTCATTTCCTCACGGCTAATTTTCATTTCAGCCCCAACAGTTCCATTTCCTAGTCTAACCAATGAGATCAGAGAAATGGTCCTCTGAAATGGGCAAGGGAAGGCAGAGGGAGAAAGCAGTGTTCTTGAATGCCTACTATGTGCTGGCAACCCTGCTGAGCAGTGGTAGAATTTCTTTTTATTGTTGTTCTGTTTCCTTTGGTTGGCTTGTGTTGTTCCGGGCGTGGGTGGGTGTGTTGGTGTTGATGTTTTTGTTTTGTTTTTGTTTTTTGTTTTTTCGAGACAGGGTTTCTCTGTGTAGCCCTGGCTGTCCTGGAACTCACTCTGTAGACCAGGCTGGCCTGGAATTTACTCTGTAGACCAGGCTGGCCTGGAACTCAGAAATCCACCTGCCTCTGCCTCCCAAGTGCTGGGATTAAAGGCGTGCGCCACCACTGCCTGGCTGGTGTTGTTTTTGTGTTTGTTGACTTTTGAGACAAGGTCTGGATTGGTAGCCCAGGCTGACCTGGAACTTGAGGTCCAATAAGGTCTCCTGAGTGCCAGGATTGCCGTCCTGCACCACCATGGCAAGCTCTGACACTGCATTTCTGAGAGTTCTTATAATCTTCCCTTGGAAAGAGCTACTATTCCCGTGGCAGGTGGGAAAGCAAAGACTGGAGAGTTAGTCATGTCCCAGGATTCTGCAGCCCAACGGGAAAGAGTGCTCTCTGAAACTTGGCACTGTGCTGAGCTGGGATTGGAGGCCAGGGTGTAGTTTCAGCCCCCATAAACTTCAAAGTTTAGGGAAGGAAACAGACAGCACCCATCCACTACTGTTACAAGACAGAGGAGTAGAAGGAACCTGATGCAGCTGGAAGTCTAGGTCAGGAAGGGGACTCACTTGGCAGAGAGATGACAGGGACTTGCCTGTCTGGCAAGAACAAAAGCATAAAAATGTCACAGAGCCTAGGTAGGCTGGAAAACACAAACCATTCAGCTTGGCCAGAGCAGGAGGCAAGTGGACATGGAAGCTTACGCAATGGCCAGGGAGGTGGGCAGCTTGCTAGCACCATTAAGGTGGTGGTTCTCAACCTGTGGGTCAAGAACTCTTGGGCAAACCTCTATCTCCAAAAATACTTACATTATGATTCATTATAGTTGGAAAATGAGAGCTATGAAGCAACAATGAAATAATTTTATGGCCGGGCAGTGGTGGCGCACGCCTTTAATCCCAGCACTTGGGAGGCAGAGGCAGGTGGATTTCTGAGTTCGAGGCCAGCCTGGTCTACAGGGAGTTCCAGGACAGCCAGGGCTACACAGAGAAACCCTGTCTCTCAAAAAAACAAAAAAAAAAAAGAAAGAAAGAAAGGAAGAATTTTATGTTTGAGGGTCACCACAACGTGAGGAACTGTATCAAAGGGTCACAGCATCGGGAAGGTTGAGAACCACTACTTTAAGGAGTTAGGAGACCAGACTTCTGAGGTTTGGCAAAAGGGGGAACAAGCTGCAGAATTGGAGCAGGGAGGAGACAGAGTTTAGAATTCTGTCAAGGCCAGAGGTGGAATCATCTCCCATCCCCAGCCCCAAGAAGGAGAGGCAGGCATGGAGGGCACAAGGTTCTTGCTCTCAGATAAGTTCTGGGAAACCAGGAATGTTAAACATGTAGGGTTGTATAACCTGTTTTCTACCCAGAAGGCTGGGAATGGAGGTGGTTTATGGGCTGGTGACCTTTGCATTATCTGTATGATTGAGATCACACCAGACCCTCCCCCCCAGTCCCTGAAGACATCACATGGAGTCAGATCTATAGAACCCATCTTTATGGACCAATGTCACGGGTGTTCTTTACAAAGAATTTCAATGTAGTCACGCCTTAAGCTTTATTGGTGCATACAGACTAGAGATAATTATGACCAGGAAACTTTTTCCAAATGGCGCTGTACTTAAAGATGCCTAAAATAATTTTAGACTCTTTTGTTTGTTTGTTTGTTTTTTGTTTTTCAAGACAGGGTTTCTCTGTGTAGCCCTGGCTGTCCTGGAACTCACTCTGTAGACCAGGCTGGCCTCGAACTCAGAAATCCACCTGCCTCTGCCTCCCAAGTGCTGGGATTAAAGGCGTGCGCCACCACTGCCCGGCAATTTTAGACTCTTGAAGTTTGAACAAAAACTAGCTACTGAGTCTCAGTAATGTTGAGCCTGACTTTCTCCTGGCCTCACATGGAGGATCAACACTATGCTGGTTGTGGTGTTTTGCAGAGACCCCACCCAGAGAGGGAGGGTTGTGATAAAATTCCAAGACAAGTCCATGGGAACTGGGACAGTTTTGACAAAGGAAGAACATTCAGTCTTTCAAGAACTCAGTAAGCATGGGCTGTAGACTCACACCTGCAAGTTGCAGCAGATACTGGGACCACAGTGGTGTGCTGACTTGGTTTTGGTTTATATTTGCTTTGTATGTTTTTCTTTATGGCTTTTATTTAGAATCATTTCTCTTATGTGTCTATTTCACCTGTATGTATGTATGCACACCTCACATGTGCTTGGTGCCCAAGGAGGCTAGAAAAGGATATCAGATCCCCTGGAACTGGAGTTACAGACAGTTGTGAGCTGCCATGTGGGAACTGAACCTGGGTCCTCTGAAAGAGAACTGAATGCTCTTAACAGAGCCATCTCTCGGGCCCTCTATGTTTGTTTTGAGACATGGTTCCCATCTGTAATCCTGACTAAACTAAAACTCACTATGAAGCTCAGGCTGGCCTCAATCTCTGGTGATCCTCCTGTTTCAGCCTCCCAAGTGCTAGGATTACAAGGAGGGGCCAACACAATCATCTGCTGTCTTGAACACAACAGGCAAACATTTTCCACTGTAGAGGTTCAATTCTAGCAGGGGCAGGGAAAATAAATATTGGAGGGAAGAAGAAGGTGGACGAAAGAGGGAATGAGGGACAGGGTACCCAGAAGACTTCAATAGGAGGGTGATATCTGAGCAAAGACCTGAAGAGAGAAGGGAGTGACCCCACGTTTCTCCCTCATTTGCGAGGACAGTCGGGGCCAAAGAAGCAGCAAACACAAAAGCCCTGGGGTAGTAGAGGGCCTAGCAAGCTCATTAAACAAGGAAAACAGAGAAGCTAGAAGCCAGTACAAGGTAGTAAGGGTGGGAGAAGAGGCTCTCAGAAGGCCAAGGAAGCCAAGCAGATCACTGAGCAGTCTTTCACTTGGGCTCCAAGTGAGATGGGAGCCATCAGGGAGTCTGGGGCAGAGGGCATCAGGACAGTAACTGCTCCAACATGTGATCATGACAATACTCAGACACAGAGGAGCCACGTTGAATTTTCCTGTGAACACCCATGTGCCCAGGGTGCTGGGTATATTGTGAAGGAAGAGTCATGGGCTTAACATGTTGCAGGCATCAGTATGCTGGTACCTAACCTTCATCAGGTGATGAACTGTGTATATATCTTTGAGTAGGTGAATCCTCAAAAAAGCATCTGTAGGTAATTGCAAGAGAGACATGAACATGAACAACAAAAAACCTCCAACTGTTGGAAACATTCCATGATCCTGAACCATTGTAAGTCCTACTGTCTCAAAACACAAAATAAAGGGGCACCAGTCTTTAAGCCCAGCACTTGGGAGGCAGAGACAGGTGGATTTCCTGTGACTTTGAGGCCAACCTAGTCTACAGAGTGAGTTCCAGGCTACATAGACCCTGTCTCAAAAAACCAAACATGCACACACACACACCCCACACACACACCACACACGCACTCAGACTCACTCATACACACACACAAGAAAGATACTCAGGGAAAGAATGAGACACACCTAAGAGTATGGGTGGGAACTTCTCAAAAACAGTCACACTTAGCTGTCTCTAGCTGTACTAGTTATGTTAGCTAGTGTTTAACTGTCCATCTAACACAACCTACAGTAAGGTAAGAAGAGGGAGCCTCAATTAAGGGATTATCCAGATCAGATCCTCTTTGTTGTTTTTTTTGTTTTGTTTTGTTTTGTTTTGTTTTTTTGGTGGCTGGAGAGACAGCCGTGGGTGCTGGGAACCGAACTCTTATATTTTTGGTTGTGAGCCTAGCCTTTAACGGCTGAGCCATCTCTCCAGCCCTGATCAGATTGTCTTGATTGATGTAGAAGTTGCCAGCAAAATGTAGACAGTCCAATCTTTGGGGAAGGTCCTGTATTATAAAAGAAAGCTAGCTGAGCATGAGCCAGTGAGCAACCCAGTAAACCTTCCCCCATGGTTCCTGCCTCTGCTCCTGCCTTGAGTTCCTGCCCTAACTTCTCTCAAAGCTGGACCGGGACCTGGAAGTGTAAGCTGAAATAAACTCTTTCCCCTCTCAAAATCCTCTGGTCATGTCTTTTACTACAGCAACAGAAAGCTAACTATAACAGATAATTATGTACTTAGTGCCATGATATGTTGAAAGTATGTAATTTGCTTTTGATATTCATAGAAGTTTATAGTTAAGAGATTTGAAGTTGTTGTTGTTGTTTGTTGTTTTGAGATAAGGTTTCTCTGTGTAGCCCTGGCTATTCTGGAACCTACTTTGTAGACCAGGCTGGCCTGGAACTCTTGAGATTTACGTGCTTCTGCCTCCCAAATGCTGGGACTAAAGACCTGTGCCACCACACCTGGCTGAGTTGTGAGCCTTTCAAAGTATTGAAATTTTTAAGAATTCGAGAACTTATAAGTTTTACACTGTGATATACCCATGAGACTTGGGGGCCTAAAGAAGTGGAAGGTAATTTTGTTGTTGTTGTTGTTGTTGTTGTTATTGTTGTTTGTTTTTGTTTTTCGAGACAGGGTTTCTCTGTGTAGCCCTGGCTTTCCTGGAACTCACTCTGTAGATCAGACTGGCCTGGAACTCAGAAATCCACCTGCCTCTGCACTGCCCGGCGGTCATGTTTTTTTTAAAGTGACCTGTTTGTGTATCATTGACAAAGGATTGATCATGATGCTTGATTTGTTTTGTTTTTGTTTTTCAAGACAGGGTTTCTCTGTATAGTCCTGGCTGTCCTGGAGATGCTTGATTTTAAATGTCAACTTGCCACGATTTAGAATCTCCCAGGCAGCAACCCTCAGTTGAGGAATTATCTTGACTCCCTTAATTGATGTGGGAAAACCCATCCCAGATATGGGCGGCACCTGCTTGCAGCCCAGATCAAAAGCAGGACATAGAAGAAGGAAGACTGCTCAGCCTTTGCTTTCCTGACTGCTAGTAGTCTACCTGTTGCTGCCAGCCCATTTGATTCCTTCACTTAAGTCAAAATCAGTGTTTCCAGGCTTTCTTTTCTTTTTTTTTCTTTTTTTTTTTTTTTTTGAGACAGGGTTTCTCTGTGTAGCTCCGGCTGTCCTGGAACTCACTCTGTAGACCAGGCTGGCCTCGAACTCAGAAATCCGCCTGCCTCTGCCTCCCAAGTGCTGGGATTAAAGGCATGCGCCACCACTGCCCGGCTCCAGGCTTTCAGCATTGACTGAAGACGACACCCTCCAGGTCTTCAGTACCACCTTGGGAGTGCCAAGGCACCTAAGGATTTCCCAGGTGGGTTCTCAGTAGCTGTGCTCCTACTTCCTCTGTACTGCATAAGCTAATTTGATAAATTCACATGTGTGTGTGCTCATTCATTCACTATGTTGGTTCTGTTTCTCTAGAGCAGTGGTTCTCAACAGGGGTCACCTAAGACCATTGGAAAATACAGATAGATATTATGATTCATACCAGTAACAAAATTACAGCTATGAATTAGCAAGGAAAATAATTTTATTGTCGGAGTCACCACAACATGAGGGTCGCAGCATTAGGAAGGTTGAGAACCACTGCTCTAGAGAACCCTGACTAATATATCAATATATACTATTTTGGTGATTTTCAAGCTAAGAATCATTTTTCTCCTGTCTTTCTTGATAGTTATAGGATGAGTCCTGGGGCATTTTGAAGATAAAACCAGGAGCCACTAGGATTGCACAAGGGTGAAGGCATGGACCATGGACTGGGGGGAGGGGGGAGTCTAGTGAGAGTCCTAGTAAACCGCAGGTTTTCAGCCAACAAGGGAAGAAAACCTTAAGTAAACATTACCCGTTCTGGAATCTTGATTCTTCATGGGCAGAGGCTCAGAGGGGAGACTCAGAGGGGAGGGACTCCTCCTTCACCTCCTTCACCCCACCCCACACCTCATGAATTTTCCACGCCTTTTTGTCCTGCTATGTTTTGAGATAAACATTTGAAGACCCCAGCCCTCCCTTGGCCCTGTCTTGTCTCTGCCCAGCCTCAAAGTGTGGAGCTCAGGAAATCCGGAGAGAAGGGAGGGCGGGCCTCCGGCCAGGTTGCTACAATGCCCAGCCCTCTAAGACCCCTGAGGGAGGAAGGTGGCTAGCTCACCAGTTTCCCTCAACCTCCTTCCTGAGAGGAAGGGGCTGTCTATGTCCCCCAAGAGTGAAGGCCCAGCGAAGTGCAGCAGGGAAGCCAGGAAGGTGTCGCAATCCTGGGTCCCCCGCCTGTCATTAACGGGGCTAGAAAGAGAAGTTTCGGGAACTTGCCCTAAGAGGAGAGGAGACAAGAGAAGAGAGCGCAAGCGTGGGGGCTGGGCACAGCGCCCTAGCCCCGATGTAAGTAGGGGGAGGGAGGAACCCTGGAGGCCTCGGCCCATTCCCCAGCCCTGCCAGGGCCACATCAGGGGGCCCAAGACAGGGGATCCTTGGGAAATGGGAGTCTCTCTGAGTGTATAGCATCAGGGAAGTCAGACAGCTCGATCTCTTTGGGAACGGGAGCTGAGCTCAGGTATGAAGACATCCCTCCCGGAGTCCCTATCCCTCAGATTGGCTTACTCCCTGTTTTCAGCCACTTGGCCTGCTTCTTCTCAGCAAGAATGGCTGTCTCAGAGTCTCTGGGCCTCTGTTTCCTCTCCTGGTTCCCTTTAGCTCTTAACTTTAAACAGTTGATGCAAGACTTGGCCTGCCAGTCCTCTGCCTCTCTAGACCCACTGAGCTAGCGTTCCCGATCTGCCTCCACTTCTCTCTGCATCTCTCCAGCCTGGTCGTTGTTGTTGTTGTTGTTGTTGTTGTTGTTTTTAAGGTACGTAGCTCTCACGCAGATAGGCTTATCACCATGTAGGCAGATAAGAACCTAGAACTTCTGGTCCTGCATTACAAACTAGTCTGCTGGCCTTACATGCCTGATTCTTAATGTGTTCCTGGGATCAAGCCTAGGCCTTTGTGTGTGCTAGACAAGTACTCTACCAACTGAGCTCTATCCCCAGCCCTGGTTACTGTATATTTTTTGAGATAGGTTTCACCAAGTTGCCCAAAACAGATGTGAATTTCTTCTATAGTACAGGCTGGCCTTGAACTTGTAATATACACTTGCCTCCATTTCCAGGGTAACTGCTCTCAGACCCATGTCGTGGGCTAGGCTCTGCCTCAGTCTATCTCTGTGTATCTCTTTCCCGAAGCCCATCTATTCACCCATCTATTGGTCCATCGATCCTTTATTTCTGCCACGCCTGGGGAGCCCTCTCCCTTAGTTTATTCCCAATGCCTCCTTCCTCCTTGTCTTCCCACAGACAGAATTCCAAAAGAGCAGGACAGGAGATGGGAGCCCAGGGGGAGGGTGGCAACACTGAGCAGAGGGAAAAGGCAGAGAGGAGGCTGTAGCAGCCAAGAGTCACGGCATCAGCTGTGACCGTGGGCACGGTGCTCACAGTGGGCACAGCAAGCAGCTGCAGAGCCTAACACATGGCCCCCGTGGTGGGAACAACCTGAGAGCCTTAGAACTAGAAGTAGACCTGAGCAATGTAGCACCGACAAAGACAAGGTGGCTGTCCCAGGAGGCTGCCTGGGACACCAAGTCCTGTTGGTTCCGTTGGCTGATTTCCTGCTTTTAGGTCTCATAGAGATAGCCCACTGCTTCTGAGAGCTTGTTCCTCACTCAAGCACTGTGCCAACGGCTTTCATCTTAACTGTCTCACTTCATCGTCACAGCACTGCTGAGACATGAGTGGGATTGTTAAGCCCCTTTTCCCAAATGGAGAAATTGAGACTCAGAACGGTGAAGTAACTCATCCAAGTTCACCAGGCAGGTAAGTATTGGAGCCAGAATCAGAACTGGGCTCCCAGCCTCTTTGCACACTTCTTCCCCAGACAATAGGCATAGGCTCCAGCAGGCCCAAGCTTCTACTCAACTGTGGCCACCCCCAGGGCTTCCATAGGGGACTGTTCTGATGTTAAACATGCCATCCCTAGGCAACTTACAAAGGATGTCTGGTCTCTGTTCTGTTTTCTGCTCTTGACATAAGCCTGTGGGAAGGATACAGTGGTACCAGTTATGAGCTAGGCCTACTAGAACCATAGATGAGCAGAGAGGGGAACCAGCATCCTGAATCCTGGGGGCTAAGTCTTTCCCACTCAGTGTGTGTGTGTGTGTGTGTGTGTGTGTGTGCGCGCGCGCGCACGCATATGGATGCAGGAGATACTCAGACTGGTATGTTGATGTAAGGTTATTGTCTGAGGTTTCCATTGCTGTGATAGAACACCCTGACCAAAAGCAACTTGGGAAGAAAGGGTTAATTTCACTTACACTTCCAGGCCACAGTCCATCACTGAAGGAAGTCAGGGCAGGAATTTGAGACAGGAATTGATGTGGAAGCCATTGATCAGTGCTCCTACTGGCTTGTTCCCCATGATTTGCTCAGCCTGGCTTCTTGTAGCACTGGGAGCGACTGTCCAGGGGTGACACTACCCACAATGATCTGGATTCTCCCACATCCAGCATCAGTGAAGAAAATGTACCTACCCCAGGCTTGCCCACAAGCTAATCTGGTAGAGGTATTTTCTCAACTGAAGTTTCCTCTTCCCAAACGACTAGCTTGTATTAGGTTGACACAAAACTAGCCATCACAGTTACAAACCGGAGATTAGTAAACAGAGATATGGGGGCAAGAGGGAAGAAAAGCTTTTGTCCCTCCTGGCTCTGATCCCTGTTCTTTCTGGGAGCCAGATTTGACCTTGGCAGTGTGTTGCACACAGAGACATTTCCTTGATGCCTAGGTGAGGGGAAAGCCATTGATTTGAACCATTTCATGTCTTCCTCTCAAGGACAGTATAGGCCAATGTTACCTCCATGTTGCAAACACTGAGACTCGGGGGTCAGGTAACCTGCCCAGACTCGGGCAAAGCAAGGTTTTGACTGAGCTCGGACTGCAAAACCTGTTCTTAACCATCTCTCACTGCCTCCAGGTAAGCACCAAGCTGGCAACATGGTGGGGCTGGGAGCCTGCAGCCTGACTGGAGTTACACTGATCGTCTTGCTACTCCCCAGAAGTAAGTCAGGGGCTGGGGAGGAGGATTCAGAGGGAGGCATTGGTCTGCCAAGCTGCTGCGTGCCAGATCCTGGGAGTGTAGCAGTGAACAAAGCAGCCAAGGCCTCTATATCACAGAGCTTAGAGGCAGCAGGGCAGTTATGGCTCTAATTACAAAGGGGTGTCAGAAAGCCAGGATACAATCTGGTTCACCAGGATGCCCATATGCTACACTGGGGAGAGAGGGTGGAAAGAGCACCATGAAGAGGGGGCCGCAGGGTAAAGAGCCACAGATGGGGGAGAGCATATCGTTTCTCCAGGAACAGACCCCGTGTCTTCAAGCAGAAACTGCAGTCAGAGCTGAAACACTGAGTGAGGCCAGGAGCTATGTGAAGGATGTGGGACTCCTTCCTAACCTTGGCTGCCTGTACTGACCTGACAGCTACTGTTCTTCACAATTATGTTAGAACATCTGAGTCTCTTAGCCGGGTGGAGGTGGAGCATGCCTTTAGTCCAAGCACTGGGAAGCAGAGGCAGACGAATCTCTGTGAGTTCTAGGCTAGCATAGTCTACAAAGTGTGTTCTAGGATAGTCAAAGAGTCAAAGAGAAAACCTGTCTCAAAAAATGAAACAAAATAAAAAATAAATAAGGAAAAGGAACCTGATGTTGACTCATCATGGACAAGCACTGAGAGTTATTGTCAGCAGTCAAGGCCTTGATAATGCCAGCCATGGAGCCACGGGAGGCAGGAATATGGCAGAGATGTGACAGCAGCCCACAGAACTGAGGAAGTTCCTTTAGAACAGAGGGTTTTCGCCGGACAGTGGTGGCACACGCCTTTAATCCCAGCACTTGGGAGGCAGAGGCAGGTGGATTTCTGAGTTCGGTACCAGCCTGGTCTACAGAGTGAGTTCCAGGACAGCCAGGGCTACATAGAGAAACCCTGTCTCGGGGGGGGGGGGGGGG
>CM052702.1:114275010-114414067 GCA_028551405.1 Uromys caudimaculatus
ATTTTTTTTTTTTTTTTTTTTTTTTTTGGTTTTGGCTTTTTCCAGACAGGGTTTCTCTGTGTAGCCCTGGCTGTCCTGAAACTCACTCTGTAGACCAGGCTGACCTCGAACTCAGAAATCCACCTGCCTCTGCCTCCCAAGTGTTGGGATTAAAGGCGTGTGCCACCACTGCCTGACTAGGACAAATCTTTTGAAACCTCAAAGCCCACCCCTCAGTGACACACACGGCCTCCAACAAGGCATCCAAAACAGTTCCACTAACTGGCAACTAAGTATTCAGTCATGAGCCTTGGGGGCCATTATCAATGAAACTACCACAGCCCTGAAAGAAGTCTAGGAGAGCCAGGTGGTATCACACACCTTTAACCCCAGCACTCAGGAGGCAGAGGCAGGTGAATCTCTTAGTTTGAGGCCAGCAGCCTGGTCTACAGAGTGAGTTCCAGGATAGCCAGGGCCATAGAGAAACACTATCTGGAAAAACCAAAAAGAAAAAAGAAGAAGGAGACAAAGAAGAAGAAAAGGAAGAAGAGGAGGAGAAGGGGGAAGAGGAGGAGGAGGAAGAGGAAGAAGAAGAAAGGAAGAAACCTAAGAGAGAGAATTTTATTAGCATTACCTCCTCTTTACAGATAAGGAAACTGAGGCAGAGAGCAGTTCAGTCACTTAAGAATGAAATGGCTAATGAATGACTGGCCAAACCATAATAAAACCCAGGCTGTACTGTCACTGACAAAGGGGCCACCAGAGTGCTGAGGGTCTGGGATGCCAGCTCCTGTAGCTGACAGTAACATAGTTGTGTACACACACACACACACACACACATACACACACACACACACACCATGAGGGCTCCAACATTCTTCTCACCCCATCCAGATCCTCCTGCCAGCCCCTCCAACCTATCCTGCCTCATGTACCTCACCACCAACAGCCTGGTCTGCCAGTGGGAGCCAGGCCCTGAGACCCACCTTCCCACCAACTTCATCCTAAAGAGCTTCAGGTATGTAGGATTTCCATGCCAGCCCCTTCCTCCAGGTTCTGGTTTGGGGCACAAGTCCCTGTAGGAGTGAGGAGACACCGTGAGGCGGTGGGCGGGGGGAGGGCAGAGAAAGAGAGAGAAGAGAAAGAGAAGAGCCTTGCCTTCCTCTGCTTGGCACCAAAGCCCAGCCTGTTGGCAGGAGCCGCGCTGACTGTCAGTACCAGGGGGGCACCATCCTGGACTGTGTGCCAAAGAAGAGGCAGAGCAACTGCTCCATCCCCCGCAAACACTTGCTCCTGTATCAGAATATGGTCATCTGGGTGCAAGCAGAGAATATGCTAGGGTCCAGCGAGTCCCCAAAGCTGTGCCTTGACCCCATGGATGTTGGTGAGTGACAATGGGTGTGAGAAAATGGAGAAGTCCCCAAACTGGAAGACCTAGAGGTGCACAAGGAGGAAATACAGACCTAGGCACAGACAGACAGATTTTGGAAGACCTGGAGAGAGGCCGAGAGGAGAGAAATGGGGACCAGAGGCTAGGGACATGTTCATTCGTTTATCTTATTTATTCATTGGTTTTTCAAGATAAGGTTTCTCTGTGTAGCCCTGGCTCTACTGGAACTTGCTCTGTAGACCAGGCTGGCCTCAAAATGTGCCACCACCACCTGGCTCCATCTTATTTACTTATTTATATGGGCAGCGCACACACATATAGCACACTCTGGAGCCAGTCTCTCTCCTACCTTGAAGGCAGGGTCTCTCTTGTCTCTGATGCTGCCCTTGACTCCAGGCAATATGACCTGGAAGCCTCAGAGTGATTTTCCTGTCTCCACCTCCCAGTTTGCTGTAATACTGATGGTATTACAGATAGACACCATTACATTGGGCTTTAAAAAAAAAATGTACATTAGTGTTTTGCCTGAATGTATATCTGAATAAGGGTGTCTGATCCCCTGGAACAGGAGTTACAGACAGCTGTGAGCTCCTATGTGGGTGCTGGGAATTGAACCCGGGTCCTCTGGAAGAGCAGTCAGTGTTCTTAACCACTGAGCCATCTCTCCAATCCTGCATTGGACTTTTTGATATGAGATTTGGGACTGTGTTGTGAGGCTTGCATAGCTAGCTTGCTCTTTTACCCAGTGACCCATCACCCCAGGCGTCAGCTTGTTTCTTGAAGTGCCCCTACCTCATGCTAAGGTCATGTGGAGGTCCTAAAGATAGATAGGTCAGTTGAACAAACTTCAAAAGTCCCACCCTCAGAATATTACAACAATTTAGGTGACAAAATAAATAAAATACGATGTCAGACGATTTTAAGACATTGACCGCTAACCAGGCCCTTGGAGTTGCTGAGAGCAGGCCCCTGGATATCTGGAAAGAAAATGTTGTAAGCAGATGTATCAACCAGTTAGATATAACAACCTAGTAAGAAATACACTCCTACCCAAGCACAGCTAGAGATCATGGCAACAGAGAGAAAGAGACTGAAAGAGACCCAGGAAGGAAAAGGAGCTAAGCCAGAGTCCTCTCCATCAATCAGGCAGGGAAAGTTTGACAACCCCACCTCCTGCAGTGAAATTGGAGCCTCCCATGCTGCAGGCCCTGGACATTGGCCCTGATGTAGTCTCTCGCCAGCCTGGCTGCCTGTGGCTGAGCTGGAAGCCATGGAAGCCCAGTGAATTCATGGAGCAGGAGTGTGAACTCCGCTACCAGCCACAGCTTGAAGGAGCCAACTGGACTCTGGTGAGGCAGAGAACAACCTGGAGATGGAGGTGGGGGATGGACAGAGGGCAAGGTGGATTTAACTTAACCTCCCATACACCAGGTGTCCCACCTGCCTTCCAGCACGGACCAGTTCGAGCTCTGCGGGCTCCATCAGGCCCCAGTCTACACCCTACAGATGCGATGCATCCGCTCATCTCTGCCTGGACTCTGGAGCAGTTGGAGCCCTGGACTGCAGCTGAAGCCCACCATTAAGGGTGAGAAGCCGGGAGAAGCCATCAGAGCTCAGTCCAGGACCCTACCCTCTCCCAACCCCCAAACTCCATCAAAACCCTCTTATCTTGGGGATGGAGAGACAACTCAGCAGTTAAGAGCACTGACTGCTCTTCCAGAGGTCCTGAGTTCAAATCCCAGCAACCACATGGTGGCTCACAACCATCTGTAATGGGATTCGATGCCCTCTTCTGGTGTGTCTGAAGACAGCAACAGTGTATTCATATAAATTAAAAACAAACAAACAAACAAAAAAACAGAACTTAAGAAAGCAAATAGTCATACCTTTTAAAAAAGATTTATTTACTTATTTTGTGTATATGACACACCAGAAGAGGGCATCGGATCCCATTACAGATGGTTATGAGCCACCATGTGGCTGCTAAAAATTGAACTCAAGACCTCTGGAAGAATAGTCGGTGCTCTTAACCATTGAGCCACCTCTCCAGCCCCAAACAAACATACTAAAAAAAAAAGCCCTCTCATCTATCCATCTATATCCTCCCCCATCCATCTACAGCCCCCACCATCAGACTGGACACATGGTGGCAGAAGAAGCAGCTGGATCCTGGGACAGTGAGAGTGCAGCTGTTCTGGAAGGTGACTCTCTGAAATCCCTTCCAACTCTCCTAACAGAGGCCCAAAGTAGGGCTCAAAACTGCAGTGTGCCTGGGAGGCAGTTTGCAAGGCTTTGCACATACCTCAGAAGCTAGGTAGTGGCCTTGGGGAGAGACTGCAATGCAGGGTTCTGGGGTCACCTGTACCCCAAAGGGTCCACTCAGAGAATAAGTTAAGCAAGTGTCACATATGCTGACTCTTCTTCCTTCTTTCTCTTCTAGTTCTTGCCACAGGGAAAGGGGTTGGGGAGGAAGGACTTAGGGCCCAGTTCTTATGGCTGGTCCATGGCCCTCAGGAACTGACTAATTCACAATGAACTAGACAACTCCCTCACCATCTCCTTCCTCACCCGCCACAGCCAACACCCCTGCAGGAAGACAGTGGACAGATCCAGGGCTACCTGCTCTCCTGGAGTTCCTCAGAGCAGCAAGGGCGGGAAATACACCTCTGCAACACCACAGAGCTCAGCTGTATCTTCCACCTGCCCTCAGAGGCCCAGAATGTGACCCTTGTGGCCTACAACACAGCAGGGACCTCTTCGCCTACTCCAGTGGTTTTCCTGGAGAATGAAGGTAAAGGGGGGCTGGTAGCTGAGCAGCAGAGAGCAGCATGAGAATTTGAAGGCTGGACTGCCTATGCGCCTACCTGTCTGGTCAGCCACTTGCTAACAGTGTGGCCTGGACAGGTGATTTCCCTTCCTGGCCTGTTGTCTTCAGAATCTGCAAGTGTATATACTAAACCTCTGGGGGTCAGTAAACTTTAAGCTAACTTTTAAATTATTATTATTAGCCAGAACTAGGTTAGCCTGGGAGAATATACATACCTGCACATACATGTTGTATATATGGATAGATAGATAGAGTCATAGAATATAGAGAAACTATGATTCTGGCTTATAAGTTGTGTATGTGTTTATGAATATAGCAGCTAGCAGACAACCTCAAATGTCATTCTTTGGGTGCTGTGTACTTTTTTTTTGGAGATAGGATCTCCCACTGGCTTGAAATTCACTGATTAGAGTCTCCGTCAGGGATCTACCTGCCTCCACCTTCCCTGTGTTGGGGTTATAAATGCCACATGCCTGTTTCATTTGCTGTTGTTTCCACATGGAAACTGGGGACCAAATTTATGGCTTGCCTTCTAAACACTTTGCCAATTAAATCATCTTCCCATCCCTGAGCTGTGTGCTTTTTTTTTTTTTTTTAATTTGTTCATGTATTTTATGTATATGAGCACCCTGTCTTGTAAGGAGGAATCAGATCCCATTACAGATGGTTGTGAGCCACCACTTGAACTCAGGATCT
The DNA here is from genome assembly GCA_028551405.1 of Uromys caudimaculatus. Classification (NCBI taxonomy): domain Eukaryota; kingdom Metazoa; phylum Chordata; class Mammalia; order Rodentia; family Muridae; genus Uromys; species Uromys caudimaculatus. Next base: position 114,279,903 of record CM052702.1, read on the forward strand.
CTGGAGGAGCAGCCAGTGCTCTCAACTGCTAAACCATCTCTCCAGCTTCCGAGCTGTGTGGTCTTTAATAAGCCTCTCAGCCTCTCTGTATCTCCCATTTTTACTTGTTGATAAAATGGAGACCACTATACCTCCCTGGTGTGACTGTTGAAGAACTCAGTGAATCATGTATATTAAGCTAAATGGTGCCAGGCTCTGTGTGGGCTTGTTCTGTGCACCCTCCTGTAACACACAACAAGCCTCTACAAAGTGGGGATTTTCTTGTCACTTCCACTTTACAGACAAGGAGCTTGATGATCAGGTGTTAACATACCCTGGATCACAGGTCTGTCAGTAGCAAAGGCAGGATTTGGATCCACGTGTCTAGTACTGAGGCCTGCAGACTTTTTGTCTTAGCTCCTATTTCCTGCTTTGTCTCCAGGACCAGCTGTGACCAGACTCCATGCCATGGCCCAAGACCTTGATAGCATCTGGGTAGACTGGGAAGCCCCCAGCCTTCCGCCTCAGGGCTATCTCATTGAGTGGGGCCTGAATTCCCCCAGCTACAATTACAGCTATACGACCTGGAGGATAGAGCCTGATGGGAACACCACTGGAATTCTGTTAGAGGGTGAGACAGGCCTGGGGCGGAGGGGTGGCTTGGGGGATAAGAAGAAGGACCAGAGGGCAGGCTGCTTGTCTAGAGGTAACAAAGGACAGTTGGAACCTCCCTCTAGAGGCAGCCTCCCCAGCCTTTTCTGAACCCCTAAATGGGGAAAATTCTTCCTCCCCTCTGGCCCATACCCCACTCTTGTCCTAGTTCTCTGTTCATTTGATCTAAAAGAGATCTCTGAGCTTAGCCCCATAGTCAAAATCCGGCTATGTAGAAATGAGAGTCTGAGGGCTAGGTAGAGAGATTAGCTCTGACCTTAGTGCTGTCTCATTTTCTCTCCGCAGACAACATACATCCCTTTCAGCTCTACAGAATTGCAGTGGCTCCCCTGTACCCAGGCACTGTGGGACCCCCTGTAAATGTCTACACCTACTCTGGAGAGAAAGGTTTGTCTACCCTCAGTGTTCCCAGAATCCTCTGCTCTCTCCCTATCTGGGCTTTAGCGACTAGGAGCATGAGGATAAATGGGACCCCTTTACTTCTAGCCTCTGAGGCGAGTGCTTTCCACCATGGCTTACACTGGGCTCCCCAAAGCTGGGCAGAAGATTAGGTAGTAGACAGGGAGCCGCAAATCGGGGATGGAGTGAGTTTCACAGAACCAATCCAAGGCCCCAGCAGAAACCCAGGGTCACATCTGAAAGAACTGAACCAAGTACCTGACATGGTTCAGAGGGTGAGTGGCTGAAACTAGATGTGGCAGAAATCAGACAGCAAAGATTCCCAAGCAGATAGAATGAGATTCAAACCCAGGCTGTGCCTCTGGGAGACACAGACTCAACTCACATGAAATCCTGGTGGGGGTGGGGAGCTCTGGAAAAGTGGGGTCTACCTCTGACCCTAGCAACTCTGATGAGGTAGCATTGTGATTTGGGGGACAGTCTGAGCCATGTGAGACCCCACACACACACCTCAAACAAACTGCTCTCTTAGAAGGGATATCTATCTATCTATCTATCTATCTATCTATCTATCTATCTATCACTATCTCTCCCCCCCACGCCCCACGTTTGCTTTTGGTTTGGGGTTTTATGTTTGATTTCTGTTGGTTTTGCTGTTGCTTTAATTCACTTATTATTATGTGTGCATGATGTGTGTGAATGGACACACACATGCTAGAGGGCCTGTGGAGGCCGGAGGACAGCTCTGTATACTTAGTTCTCTTAGTCCGCCTTTGTGTGGTATGCTAGTTTTTATTATCAATTTGACAGAACCTAGAGTCACCTGGTCTAGGGAACCTCAGTTGAGCAATTGTGCACATGATATTGACCTGTAATTACTTCTCTGAGAAATCATCCTATTTGATTGATGGCTGGTGTGGGAGGGCCCAGCCCACTATGGGAAGCACCATCCCTACTTAAGTGGTGGATGTGGGCCTGTGCAAGAAAGCTAGATGAGCGAGTCAGTAAGTAGCATTCCTCCATGGATTCTGCTTCAGTTTCTCCTTGAGTGTACTCTCTGGCTTCCCTCAACAGGAATTAAAACTGGAAGTATAAGTTTGAAAGAAACTCCACACCCAAGTCACTTTTGGTCCTGGTATATATCACAGCAACAGAAAAGCAAAGAGCATGCAGGCTCCAGGGATGGAACTCAGGTTTCTAGCCTTGCAGGGCAAGAACTTTACCAGCTGAGGCATTTTGTTGGCTCCTTTTAGAGGTGTTTTAGAATAGGGTCTTATACCATAGCGCAGGCTGGCCTCAAGTACACAGCAATCCTCCTGCCTCAGTCTCCAGAGTGCTAGGATTAAGGACATGCACAGGCACACTCAGCTCCTTGGGCTTTCTCCTCTCAGTCAACTATAGTATTTCCCAGGTCCTGAGTCCAGAAACCCACCTGAGCCCAGTCAGGCTCACTTGCCCTGATCATATCAGCCCCTTTACCTCCTCTCTTTCTGTCTCTCTCTCTCTCTCCACAGCCCTTCCTCATGCTCCAGAGCTACATCTAAAGCATGTTGGCAAGACCTGGGCACAGCTGGAGTGGGTACCTGAGACCCCTTGGCTGGGGATGATACCCCTCACCCACTACACTGTCTTCTGGGCCGATGCTGGGGACCACTCCTTCTGTGAGTTGATCCATAGCTCCCCACAAGCCCAGGAGGCCTGGAAAGGGTATTCCTCAGCATATACAGAGGTATGTTAGCACCCCAAACCGACCATATGCTCCACCCACAGCCATCACTCTGAACATCTCCTTCCATGGCTTGGTCCTGAACCATCTGAAGCCTGCCAGTTTGTATCATGTCTACCTCATGGCCACCAGCCGGGCAGGGTCCACCAACAGTACAGGCCTTACTCTGATGACCATGGCCCTAGGTAAGGGGGAGGTTTGACAGTGTTGGCTGTTGGGAGGGTGCCCCACTTTGTCTCTCAAGAAATCCTGATTTTGCCAGGTGTGGTAGCACACATCTTTAATCTCAACACTAAGGACACAGGAAGGTGGAGGTCTGTGAGTATACAGTGGTTCTGATCTACATAGTTTCAGGCCAACTAGGTCTACAAAGTGATATCCTCTCAAGAAAATAAGCAAATAAAAAGAAATTCCAATTTTTAAAAAGAGGAGAAGAGATTATTATGTTGGTTTTTTTTTTTTTTTTAATTTAAAAAGTTAAAAATCGGGCTGGAGAGATGGCTCAGTGGTTAAGAGCACTGACTGCTCTTCCAGAGGTCCTGAGTTCAAATCCCAGCAACCACATGGTGGTTCACAACCATCTGTAATGAGATCTGATGCTCTCTTCTAGTGTGTCTGAAGACAACTACTGTATACTTATATATAATAAATAAATAAATCTTTAAAAAAAAAAAAGTTAAAAATCAGGGCTGGAGAGATGGCTCAGCGGTTAAGAGCACTGACTGCTCTTCCAAAGGTCCTGAGTTCAATTCCCAGCAACCACATGGTGGCTCACAACCATCCATAATGAGATCTGATGCCCTCTTCTGGTGTGTCTGAAGACAACTACAGTGTACTCATATAAATAAAATAAGTCTTAAAAAAAAAAAGAAGTTAAAAATCTTGTAGGGCAGCAGTGATGCATGCCTCTGATCCCAGGACTCAGGAGGCAGATGCCCGCAGATCTCTGAGTTCAAGGCCAGCCTGGTCTACAGAGTGAGTTCCAGGACAGCCAGGTATACACAGAGAAACCATGTCTCAAAGGAAACAAAGAAGAAGTCTTCATTTTGAGAACATTAGGAACTTGCCTTTTGATCTGCTACTCTGAGGGGAGACCAGGGCCCATCCAAGAATCTCTTTCTGTGAGAGGAGACCCAGCCTTTCCCACCATCCCTGGCTCACATACACTGCTGCTCAGGACTCTTTAACCTTCCCATTTTTAACCCCTTTCCTTTTTTCTTTGGTTTCCTGGGACAGGGTTTCCTCTGTGTAACAAGCCCTGGCTGTCCCGGACTCGCTTTGTAGACCAGGCCGCCCTTGAAGTCACAGAGATCCACCTGCTTCTGCCTCCCGGGTGCTAGAAATAGAGGCATGGGACACCAAGCCCGGGTTAGCCCCTTTTCACACAAGAAATTTTTACATAATTCTGGGCTTGTACACATGTAAAACATATCCAGATCAAACACTTAACTGATAACAAACCATACATTTATTTTGAAATGTTCTTTGGTAGGCATATAAATTTTCCTTTATTAGAGACTAAAGCAAGCCTGCATATTAATCACATGGGTGTGCTTGCTTCTTTTTACACAGATAATTAAATGTTGGCTAGATGTTGGATACTGCAGTGCAAAGAGCATCTTAGCCACCGTCAGCATTTTTCAGGGTTAATCAATATTTTGATCTTTGCAGTCATCAATGCTGAGGACACATTGCATAAAAATATAGTACTGAATGGCAAACGTATGCTTAGGGCCATTTCAGAACTTGGAAATTTTGGCCTAATCCCAAACCAGAATTCATCCAGCAAGTTTATTCTCTTTTTTGTGAAATTCAAGTCAGCAACTCAAAAAGCAATCAGATCCCATTTTGGGCTGGAGAGATTGCTCGGAGGTTAAGAGCATGGACTGCTCTTCCAGAGGTCCTGAGTTCAATTCCCAGCAACCACATGGTGGCTCACAACCATCTGTCATGGGATCTGATGCCCTCTTCTGGTGTGTCTGAAGATAGCTACAGTATACCCACATACATAGAATAAATAAATCTTTTTTAAAAAACAATCATTTAAACACGATTCAATCCAAAGACACACTAATTCAGTATCCACGTGGCTGAGGATTGATGGCAGGAAAACGTTAAAAGTCTTTGGTTTAGTGGGCCGTGGTGGTGCACGCCTTTAATCCCAGCACTCAGGAGGCAGAGGTAGGTGGATCCAGCCAGCCTGGTCTACAAATCGAGTTTCAGGACAGCTAGAGTTACACGGAGAAACCCTGTCTTGAAAAACAAAACAACAGTCTTTGCTTTGCTTTCCATAATGAAAGCATATGTTTCTGCAATGGCAAACCCCTCTGAATGTACGGTAAACACACTGAGATTCTGGGCTTCGTAGCATACCGTAGTCTTGAATCTGAGCCAAGGTGTTTCAGGCAATACTTGGTGATATTATGTGATGTGATGGTGTATGCACAGTGCAAAGTGTGTGTGTGTGCACACGGAATAGAACCAAGGCAGCAGTGAACTTGTGTGATGTAACACAGGTGAAGTATGTTAGAAGTATGTGAGGTTCATTATGTGTATGTGTTGAGTTTTAAAAAATTATCTAATATTTTCATTTCTTTTTTTTTTTTTGGTTTTTCTAGACAGGGTTTCTCTGTGTAGCCCTGGCTGTCCTGGAACTCACTCTGCAGACCAGGCTGGCCTCGAACTCAGAAATCCGCCTGTCTCTGCCTCCCAAGTGCTGGGATTAAAGGCGTGCGCCACCACCGCCCAGCTCACCCCCATGGTTTTTAAGATGGGGTTTCTCTGTATAACAGTTCTAGCTGCCCTGGAACTCACTCTGTAGACCAGGCTAGCCTCAAACTCACAGAAATCCATCTGCCTCTGCCTCCCAAGTGCTGGGACTAAAGGCGTGTGCCACTACTGCTGGTTCATGCTTGTTTTTGTTAAATTACCTTTTGGATGTTATTCTTTAGAAACCTTTCCCTCCTGCCAATGTCTGACTGTCCCCACATTCAGCTCCACCATGGGTTCATGACCCACTGTGGAAAAGCCACACTCTAAACTCCTCTCCCTTTCATTCTCTCCCCACAGATTCATCTGACCTAAACATTTTCCTGGGCATACTTTGTCTCATCCTTTTGTCCATTATCTGTGCAGCTGCCTGGTTCTGCTGCAAGCACAGGTGAATGACTTCCTCTTACCCATCGGTGTGGAAGTCCCTTCCTGCCTTCCCAGAATTCTGGGCCCCAATCTGGGAGGTCTGCCCTGACACCTCTTCAGCTAGCAGATGGCAAGCTGACCCAAACTTTGCTTGTCTCCTTCTGCAGCAGAAAGACTTTCTTCTGGCCGAATGTGCCAGACCCAGCCCACAGCAGCCTGAGCTCCTGGGTGCCCACCATCATGACAGAGGTAATCATGAGGCAGAGAGAGGTATAAACTGTGACTGGCAGACAAGGCAGAGTCATTAAAGGGATGGCCTTCTGCTTTTCAAAGGAACACACACCTGAGCCTCACTTCCAACCAGACTTCCTTCCCCCCTCCCCCCTCTCCTCTCTCTGCTTTGGAGAGATGTAGGCCTCAGTTTGACTCTCTTTCTCTCTCTCTCTCTCTTTTTTTTTCTTTTTGGTGTTTTCGAGACAGGGTTTCTCTGTGTAGCCCTGGCTGTCCTAGAACTCACTCTGTAGACCAGGCTGGTCTCGAACTCAGAAATCCGCCTGCCTCTGCCTCCCAAATGCTGGGATTAAAGGCATACACCACCACCGCCCGGCTGAGTTTGATTCTCAAAGATTGGTCACTCACTCCACAATGGATGCATGGGTGGCAGAGGGTGGGGTGGGGGTCATGTGTCAGGTACCTGTCAGGAATGGACAGCTGCCAGGCAAGTCTATCCCTTTGTGTTCTGCCACAAAGCAACAAGGGAGAATCCATATCTGCCTCGTCTCAGGAAAGAATGATGTGTGGAGCAGACATTTGAGATAAACCATGCCACATTTTGTATCCCTGTGTTCAGGAAACCTTCCAGCTGCCCAGCTTCTGGGACTCCAGTGTGCCATCAATCACCAAAATCACTGAACTGGAGGAAGACAAGAAACCAACCCATTGGGATTCCAGCGAAGGCTCTGGGACCGGTAGCCTTCCAGCCCTGGTCCAGGCCTATGTGCTCCAAGAAGATCTAAGAGAAATTTCCAACCAGTTCCAGCCGCCTTCTGGCACTAGTGACCAGGTCCTCTATGGTCAGGTGCTTGAGAGCCCCACCAGCCCAGGAGTAGTGCGGTACCTTCGCTGTGACTCCACTCAGCCCCTCTTGGGGGGCCCCACACCCAGCCCTAAATCTTATGAGAACATCTGGTTCCATTCAAGACCCCAGGAGACCTTTGTGCCCCAACCTCCAAGCCAGGAAGATGACCGTGTCTTTGGGCCTCCATTTGATTTCCCCCTCTTTCAGGGGCTCCAGGTCCATGGAGTTGAAGAACAAGGGGGTTTCTAGGACTTCTGGGGTTCTTACATCTTGAAGGCCCTGGCCTCTTCAGAGGAGAAAAGCCCTCCCCTGAAATCTGCTGGACCTGAGAGAAGCAGAAAGTCCCAATCTATCTCCATCGCTGGCCCCCAGCACCTCTCCTTCACTCCACAGGCTACCCCAGGTCACTCTCACACTCTAAGGTCCAGATAGATACTGCTTACATCCTACCAGTCACCTTTTGTCTTTCATATAATTTCGGCCTGTTAAACTAATTGTAGGTTTTGAGCTGGGACTGGCATTTTCAGAAATTCTGGCCGGGCATGGTGGTACATGCCTAGCATCCCAACATCTGGGAGGAAGATGCAGGAAGATTGCAAGTTCTAGGCCAGTCTGGGCTACATAGGGAGATCCTGTGTCAAAAATTAAGCAAAAGCTAAATAAATAATAAAGTTTTTTTTATTACATTTATTTGTTTTGTTGGGAGTGGGGGCTCACAGGCAGAGGTCAGAAGACACCTTGTGGGAATTAACTCTGGCATCCAGCATGTGGATCTTGGGAACTGAACTCAAGGCTTAGTGGCAAGTACCTTCCCCCTGGAGGCATCTCACTGGTCCTAGAAAGAAGTCTCTTGAGCATAACTAAGTGTCTTTTACCCTTGTTTTGTTTGTTTTTCTTTTTTTATTTAAAAAAAATAAAAGATTTATTTTTTTATTTATATGAATACACTGCAGCTGTCTTCAGACACACTGGAAGAGTGCATCAGATCCCATTACAGATGGTTGTGAGCCACCATGTGGTTGCTGGGAATTGAACTCAGGACCTTTGGAAAAACAGTCAGTGCTCTTAACCACTGAGCCATCTCTCCAGCCCTGTTTGTTTGTTTTTCAAGACAGGGTTTCTCTATGTAACAGCCCTGCCTGTCCTGGAACTCACTGTAGACCAGGCTGGCCTCAAACTCAGAGATCCACCTGCCTCTGCTTTTGAATGCTGGGAATAAAGGCGTGCGCCACCACCACCCGGCAGTGGCAAGCAAAACACTCATACATATAAAATAAAATCTTAGTGAGGAAGCATAACTTAAATAATAAACCAGGTCTGAGGATGCAGCTCAGTGGTAGAATATTTGCCTAATATGTATGAATCTCGGTGTTTGATCCTCAGCATAAGTAGAAAAATAAATGACTTGCTGACCCAGAAACCCTTCCCCCAAGGACAAAAGAATGAGAGAACTTTATTAGTTAATAAGCATTAAGCCAGAATGTAAGGTTCATGGCAGACTATCACTAACGAGGTTAATTACAAAGACAAGCTTTACCTTTTATTTTGGAAGGACTTAATATTCTTATTTTATGTGTCTAAGCACCTACCTGTATATATGTCTATACCACATAGAGTCCACAGAGGACAGAAAAGAACATCCGATTCCCAGGAACTGCTGTTTCAAGTGCTTGTGAGTCACCACGTGGATGCTGGGAACTGAAGTCTGGTCTTCTGCAAGCCCTCCTATCCACCGAGTCTCCTACCCAGTCGCATTTTTAGGTTTGGTTTTGTTTTATTTTGTTTTTTGGTGTTTGGCTGATTGGTTTTGGACCTTTTTCCCTTTGGGGAGACTCCCATAGTGATTTCTGTGGTGATTACACACACACCTTCCCAGTAGCATTGTATAAGAACTTTTTCAGCTGTGCACTACTAGTGCACGCCTTTAATCCCAGCACTCGGGAGGCAGAGGGAGGTGGATGTCTGAGTTCGAGCCAGCCTGGTCTACAGAGTGAGTTCCAGGACAGCCAGGGCTATCAAACAAACAAAAAATAAAGATCTTCCTTTTCCCCACATCCTCACCATTTGTTGTCACTCCTGGTCTTGGTGACAGCCATTTCTCCTGGGTGAGATGACATTTCAGTGCATTTTTCATTTGCATTTCCAGTGTGGCCAGGTATGCTGAATATTTTCCCAAGTATTTTTATTCTCATTTCTTATTCTTTTGAGAACTCTTTGACCAATTCATTTGTCCATGTATTGACAGGTGATTTGGTATTGGGAATTTAATTATTGGAGTTCCTTGTATAATATATGTAATTCCATTAAATGATTAACTGATCAAATTTTCTCCCATTCTGATTGCCCCACACACATGTAGAGACCAAAGGTTGAACTCTCCTTTCCATGGTTGTTGATTTGATTTGTTTTGTTTTGGAAATAGGATTTCACTAGTTCTGGCTGGCCTGAAACTTGCTATGTAGACCAAGCTGGCCTCAAACTCACAGAGATCCCCCTGCCTCTGCTTCCTAAAAGCTGGGACTAAAGACATGTGCCACCATGCCTATCCACCTTACTTTTCTTCTTTTTTAAAATATTTGCTTATTTTACATGCGTTTTGACTACATGTATGTATATGCACCTTGTACATGCCTGGCGCCCTCAGAGGTGAGAACAGAGCATCAGGCCCCTGGAAGGAGGGTTACAGAAGGTTGTCAACAGTCGTGTGGCTGCTGGGAACTAAACCCAGGTCCTCCGCAAGAGCAGTGAGCAAGTGTTCATCTCTCCAGCCCTCATCTTGCTTTGTAAGCAGAGTCTCTCAGTGAAGCTGGAGCTCCTGGATTCAGCTATCCTAGGGGGCCAATGAGCTCCAGGGATCACCTCCTCTACTTCCCTGAACCCCTGCACTGGAACTGTACACGCTGTGCCAGCTTTTACACGGCTGCTGGGATCTGAACTTGGATGTCCATTCTTACACAGCAAGCATTTTACCAACTGAACCATCTCCCCTGCCCCACCCCATTTTGACACAGGGTCTTATGTAGCCCAGGCTGGGCTCAAACCTGCTATGCAACCAAGATGACCTTAAACAACTTTTAATCCTCTTGCCTTCAATTCCAAAGTCCTGGGATCACAGATATATGCCACTACACCCAATTTTTATGTACCACTGGGAATCGAAACCAAACTACAGCTCCTATTGCCCAATGTCATTTTTTTTTTTTTTTTTTTTTTTTGGTTTTTCGAGACAGGGTTTCTCTGTGTAGCCCTGGCTGTCCTGGAACTCACTCTGTAGACCAGGCTGGCCTCGAACGCCCAATGTCATTTTAACTTCATGTTACCACATTTGTCAGGATTATTCCTGTGCTATTGGAGACCTCTTCACAAAAGCCTTGCCTATCTCTGGGTCTACTTTCCTCTGGCCCTGGTCTCACACTTGGGGCAGTGTGTTCTTTCCTCGGCCCTTTTCTTTTCTATTTGCCCTTGCATCCCTCATCTCACTTTTATCACAGCTAACCGAGTACTGAATACTGACTATTTAAACGTGTTTTGTATACAGCTGCCTCAGTCTATAGACTGAACAATGCAAAAGACACTACTACCATTCTCATTTGATGTTTTGAGTACACGGTGGCACAGAAAGGTAGACTTTGCCCACAGGGTCTCATAGTAACGGCTCAGCACCCTTCCAAAATCTCCATCCTTAGTCACTGGGATACAAAGCCAACAAAAGAAGGCTGGAACCTGGGGGTTCTTACAGGTCTCCGGACTCTGGAGGAGGGCCAAGAAAGAATATTAGCCTCTGGAGAGGGTATGGCCAGTCCCCCAGAAGCCCTAAAATGACTAGGACCTAAGGCAGTGATTCTCAACCTTCCTAATGCAGAGGCACCTTAATACAGTTCTTCATGTTGTGGAGGCCTCTAATAAAATTATTTTCGTTTTAGTTCATAACTGCAACTTTGCTACTATTATGAATTGTGATGTAAATATCTGATATGCAAGATATCTGATGTGCGATCCCGTGAAAGAGTCGTTCAACAAGCCCCCCCACCCCCACCCCTGCCGCATGTGTCTTGACCAACAGATTGAGAACATCGGACCAGGTCAAGAACAAAAGGGATTTAAGAAGTGATTAAGGCCGGATGTAAGGTCAATAGGTGACATTTTAGAGTTCAAACAGTGCTCCAGGCCTGTAAACACAGAGGCAGGCCTCCCACCAGGCCGAATCCCTGGGCTCTACCCCAGCTCCTCCACACTCTGGAACCAATCCATTCGCTCAGCCCTCGGCTGCTCTTGTCGAGCTCTCACCTCGATTGGTCGAGCCTGAACTGTCATGGTTGCGCCCGTGTAACCTGTAGCCACCGCGGAGCGGACAGTGGCGGCGCGGGCCCGCCGAGTTAGGAGTCACCATGCTGCGGGCCGCGTGGCGCACGCTGAGCTCCGTTCGTGCCCAGGCGGTGACACAGGCCCCAGTCCCTGCGCTGAGGGGCGGAAGCAGCGCCAGTCTGCCCTCCGCACGCGGCGGCCTGCAGCCTCCAAGTGAGCCGCCGAGCTGGGTCGCATGGGACTGGGCGAAGATGAAGGATACCAGGCACCCAGAGACTGGAGAAAGGCAGTGACAGGATGAGAAAGAAAGGGTGATAGCCAGGAAAGGAGTGATGAAGCGGGAGATAGGGAAATAAGGCGCTAGTTAGGTGCACGCAGTCCGTGGCAGAAGGGTCATGCGGGGCTATGTAAGGAAATGAGTCTCAGTTCTTTCTGTTCTGCATAGGTCTCCTGCATGCCGCGCGTGCATACGCCGTCCAGAAACCAGGTACGAGGACTTGTGTTGAGGCTTGAGATAAAAGAGAGACCGCCTGGAAGGCTTGGGGTGGGCAAGGGGACAGAGGTGGTGCGCAAAGGGGCGGACCAAAAGACTCCTGCATTCACGTTATATAGAACGTTTGTTTATGGGGTGCACGAGAAGGTAGGAATAAGAACTTTCTAGTGCCGGTCTGTGGTGGCACACGCCTTTAATCCCAGCACTTGGGAGGCAGAGGCAGGTGGATTTCTGAGTTCGAGGCCAGCCTGGTCTACAGAGTGAGTTCCAGGACAGCCAGGGCTACACAGAAACACCCTGTCTCGAAAAACCAAAAAAAAAAAAAAGAACTTTCTAGTGGAAGCACTCGTCCGTTTGACAACACAGATCACCAAAAGTTCAGCTTTGGTGTGTGCATTCCTACTGTGCCCGTTGTAAGTGAGGTCGAAGCCTGGGGTCCATCCCAGTCCAGCTTGGCTGGCAACACTAGAAAGAGTTACATTCTATGAATGTAACGCTTTTTATCTGCTATTCTGAGATGAAGGATGTAGTATGCCTTAGGGCCCTCTAGCAAACAAATATTATTTGGGGCAAGTTGCTTTTTTGTGAGCCAGAGCTGAAATGAGTATCAGAGGATCAATTGGATCACAGTTATTAGGATTCAATTATGGCAGCATATGAAAAGCACCCTTAACCCTGTGCACAATAAACTGCGATATAATAGTCTTTATCGCTACTAGTGTCATTTTCGTAGTGCCAGAACAGAGTCTGGCTTGAGAGGAGAGATCATCTTGGTTGCGCTGGACTGGGTTGGACTCCAGGCTTCAACCTCACTCCTAAGTGACACAGTAGGAATGTACACACAAAAGCTGAGCTTTTGGTGATCTGTACTGGATACTGACATTCCCTTAAAGCTAGCTGTACTTCCTCTAACCTTTTATTACAATCATGTGGTCAACCAGCAAGCTTTGTTAAGTGCTCATTCTAGGCTAGACTATGGACTAGGCTGGGGAATTGAGTAACTCAAAAGAAGCCAAGTTCACTCCTGTCCACAGGAAAACCTATCCCCTTGAGGAATTTGATGACTGTAGAGCCAAGTGGGTTTGTGTTGCAGGCACAGTGCCTGTCTTGGGAAAGGCCCCTTGTTTGAACATGCAGTATGAAAGCAGGTGCCCCCAGGGTTTGCAGAAGAGAAACTAAGCTTCAATGTGTCCATTGCCTAGTTGAGACCCTTGGTACTTCCCACAGATTTGGGGAGTCTGTGGGAAGAGTGGAGCCTGGGAGAATGGGAGTTAACACTGAGTATTTTCCATCCCTGTATTTGACAGTCCAACCCAAGCGAGACGATGAACCACCCTCTTCCACATTCATCAAAGAATACAAGAACATCATCCCCAACATGGAGAAGTACGTGGAACGTATTTGTGGGTACAGGAGTTCCTGGGAGGATGGACAGGTAGTAGAAAAGGGGTGACTTAAAGACTTGGCCTGTTGTGCTTGAAGCTGGATTATGTGGAGCCCTGGATGTGATGAGCACTAGTGAGGGTCCCAGGTAAAATGGGCTCAGGTGGGCAGCTGGGGCACCTGGTGCTCATAGAGCTCAGCTCCCCTTTTGTTTCTGGTACTCTGAAGATCTCATACCAATGGATGCCAAAGAACTAACATGCTCTGCTGGTCTTGGTAGAAATCTCTTCTTCTCTTGACTTCACAAAAGCTCTGTAAGAGAAGAAATTGTGTCCTGTTTGTATAAAGGTTCTTTGTTATAAAACTAGGAGACAGAGCTAGGACTAGAATCCAGAGCTGACAGACACCAAAGCCAGAGTCCTTCTGCTTAGCCTCTGTACAGTGGGAGCTGGATTGACTCCAACCTTCCTTACTATGCAGTCTGGCTGTGTCTGTCTGAGGTGGAAATCCTTCCTTTGCCTTCCCTGAGACAAGACCAGAACATTCGAGCTAACAGCCCCAGTTGTCTGGCTGTCTTCAGCCCAACAGGCCAGAGGTGAATTTCTTGTAGAAGTAACTATCATTTGTTCTTGCATTTTAAATGTTAACAATTTATTTTTATTTATGTGCATGTGTGTATCAGCATGTGTATATGTACCCGTGTGTGAGTGCCCACAGGGGTCAGAATAAGGCATCGGTATCCTTGGAGTTGGAATCACAGGAGGTGGTAAGCCAACTGCTGTGGGCACTGGGAACCAAACTCTGGCCCTCTGCAAGAGCAAGCGCTCTTAACCACTGAACCGTTTTTTCCAGTCCTTACTTTTTCTTTAATTTGTATTTATTACTGTGTATGTGTGCATGACTTGGGGTAGGGTGCCTACAAAGTCCACATGTGGAAATCAGGGGACAACTGTGTTAACTTCAGTTCTCCTTTACAGCTTTATGACTCCCCTGGTCAGACTTACACAGAAAGCACCTTTATACATCTGACCATCCCTGCTCTTCATTTTCTGACTTTTGTTTCAATATTTTTTAGATTTATTTATGTATATGTTTTGTTCACGTGTATATTTGTACACCACATGAGTGTCCGGTGTTTACAGTCTGAAGAGGTCATTGAGTCCCCTGGAACTGGAGTTATGGATGGTTATAAGCTACTTTGGGGGCTGGAAACTTGGGTCCTCTGCAAGCACAGTGCTCCTGAGCCCTCTCTGCAGCAGCAGCACCACCCCCTTTAAGATAAGGTCTCAGCCTGCCCTTCTTCCCTTTGAAACTACTGTGAAAACAGCATGGGCAAGCTAGATGGCTCAGTAGTTAGTGTTGCTGCTCAATCACTGATAACCCAGAGCTCCAGGGGTCATACACCCTCTGCTGGCCTCCACAGGCACCAATGTGCCCATGAATACAATCTACACACACACAACACATAAACTCTCATTAAAAAAAAAGTTTCTTCCCCTTCCCATACTTGCTCATTGCTCTGGTTTTTTGCAGGGTTGATGATGTTGTGAAAAGAATCTTGTCTTTGGAAATGGCCGACAAGGTGAGTGAGCACCTGCGCCACCCTAAGTCTTCTCTCTGGGAACTCCATCCTTCCATTCCCTCCGTCCCAGGCTTCCCCAGTCAGAACATTTATCTCACAGTCATTCTCTTTTTTTTATTTATTTATTTGTTTGTTTGTTTGTTTGTTTGTTTATTTATTTGGTTTTTCGAGACAGGGTTTCTCTGTGTAGCCCTGGCTGTCCTGGAACTCACTCTGTAGACCAGGCTGGCCTCGAACTCAGAAATCCACCTGCCTCTGCCTCCCAAGTGCTGGGATTAAAGGCGTGCACCACCACTGCCCGGCTCTCACAGTCATTCTTTATCCAAACCAAGCACTATGAAGAGTTTTGTTCCTCCATTGTGCCTCGGACATCTGATAAACAGCTGGTACACAGTAAAGATGTCTTAGTCATTTTTTTAAATTTATTTTTATTTTTTTATTTTTTTGCTGTGAAGAGGCACCATAACTAAGGCAACTCTTACGAAAGAAAACTTTTTTTTTTTTTTTAAAGATTTATTTATTATTATATGTAAGTACACTGTAGCTGTCTTCAGACACACCAGAAGAGGGCATCAGATCTCATTATAGATGGTTGTGAGCCACCATGTGGTTGCTGGGATTTGAACTCAGGACCTCCGGAAAAGCAGTCAATGCTCTTAACCGCTGAGCCATCTCTCCAGCCCCGAAAGAAAACATTTAATTGCAGGCTTACTTCCAATTTCAGAAGTTTGGTCCAGTATCATCATGGTGCAGGCATGGCAGCATGCAGGCAGACACTAGAGCAGTAGCTGACTACATCATGATCCATAGGCAAAGAGAGACACTGGGACTGGCTTGGGCTTTTGAAAGTTCAAAGCCGCTGGGCAGTGGTGGCGCACGCCTTTAATCCCAGCACTCGGGAGGCAGAGACAGGCAGATTTCTGAGTTCGAGGCCAGCCTGGTCTACAGAGTGAGTTCCAGGACAGCCAGGGCTACACAGAGAAACCCTGTCTCGAGAAAACCAAAAAAAAAAAGAGTTCAAAGCCTGCCCTAGTGATACACTTCCTCCAATGAGGCCACGCCTTCTAACCCTCTCAAATAGTGTCACTCCCTGATGATCCAGCATTCGAATATAAGAACCTATAGGGGTAATTCTCATCCAGACTACCTCAGATGTGTACATGAAGGAGCAAGAATGTTTTCAGGACATTGAGCCAACAAACTAGTTTTCTTAACTTAGCTCTAGCCTTGGGCTCATGAGGCTATGGAAAGCCATGTGGTTGGTCAAGGCTGTGGTGAATACAGTTAACTCTGGCCCCAATTTTTCTGGGCCTAGATGCTGTAACTGTAGCCTCCTAGTCATAAAGGTTAGTCTTTAGCGGATTTCCCCATTCAGATTTCCCCCAATTTCTGTCTCCAACAGAAAGAGAAGTTAAAAATCAAGCAAGAACAACTGTTGAACAAGATTGTGGAAAACCCTGAGGATTCCAGAAGCTTGGAGGCTCGAAGTTGGTCCAGGGGCCCTTGGTAGTGGGGGTTCATAGGAACCTGCTAGCAAGTGTGTAGCCTAGGCTCTTGATGTGGCTTGGGAAGGGGAAAAGCATTCTGGGACTCTGAGTCCCATGTCCAGCTAAGTCCCGCCCATTGCTCTGTGTGAAGGCAAACAGGTCATCTGTCTTCTCTGGAGTCTTTGCTTCCATAGCAGAGTCTGAAGATGGAGCTTGCTGGGGACAGGGCTGAAGTTCTATTTCCTACTTTGTGGTGAGACTGAGAAGCTAGAGAGTGTGTACATACTTTGGAAACAAAAATCAGGCTACTATCAGTGAGACTCACATCTGTGGAGTGCTGTCATGCCCATGAGCGTGGAACATTTCCAGGTTCCTGTTTTGGTTTCCAGCCGGAGTTGGCAGTAGCCCTTAGTAGATGTGACAGCCTGCATCTTGCACTGAAACAGGGAGTAGCAGAGGGGGTGACTTGGTGGTGACTGGTTTCTTTCCTGCTGCCACTGGCCTGCATAACAGCTGATACTAGCTCCTGTGTCTTTCAGCCTCAGTGCCTTTTAAAAACTTTGTTAATGTTTATGGGTGTTTTGCCTGCCTGTATGTCTGTGTACTATGCCTACTGCCAGTGGAAGTCAGAAAAGGACTTCAGAACTGGAGTTACAGTCAGTTGTGAGCCACCATCTGCTGGGAATGGAACTTGAGTCCTCCTGAAGAGCATCTTACCCCTGTGCCATCTCTCCAGTCGTATAAGTGAGAAGTTTTAATTTTGAAACCTTAATAATGGAAGCCCAGAAAAAAAAAAAGAGTAACATTTTGACAGTTGGCTTTTATTATTATTCCTATGTATGGAAGGATATGTGTGAGCACATGTACACATGTGCCACACAAGGACAATTTTAGAAGTCCGCCCATCCATCCTTCCTTCCGTCTTTCTGTCCTTCTGCCCTTCCACCATGGATTCCCAGGATTGAACTCAGGTGTCACATTTGTGCCACAGTACCTGTACCCACTGAGCCACCTTCTTCGTCCTCATGATTGGCTGGGACCTCTAGTACAATAGTGAACATCATCCATGACGACGACGTGTTCCCGAATTTAACACGCCTGCAAGTGTGTTCACCCGAGGCCGGCAGGCTGCATGTGCCCAGGGTAGCTACAAATGCAGCCCAGCTCAACACAAAATCATAAGCTTAGTTAAAACATTTGAGGGTTTTTTTTTTTTTTTTTGGTTTTGTTGTTGTTTGTAGGGTGCTTGTTTCTTTTTAGAGCAGTGCTTCTCAACCTTCCTAATGCTGAGACCCTTTATAGTTCCTCATGTTGTAGTGACCCCCCAAACATAAAATTATTTCATTGCTACTTCTTAGGTGTAATTTTACTACTGTTATGAATTATAATGTAAATATGCAACCTCCAAAAAGGTTGCGGCCCACAGGGCTGAGAACCACTGTCTCACTGTGTATCCCCAGCTGGCCTAAACACCTGCAGTGTCAGTGCCACACAAAGATCTGCCTGCCCGTGTCTCCATTATTTTTGTAACTGAAGTGCATGGTTCTTGGGAATGTGCTTTGTAGCTCTTTGGCAGCCAGGCCCAGTGGTGCACACCCGTAATTCTAGGTAAAGGAAGAAAGGCAAGCTGATTATAAGTTTGGGCTACACAGCAAGTTTAAGGTTAAACAGAGCCTCATAACAAGACTGTTTCAACCACCTTCTCCCCACCCCCACCCCCACCCCACACAAACACATTATGCTGTTTGCTGTGATAGATAATGACCTTTTTGGAATGAAGTATTTCCTTCTCTTGAACTTGCTTTTCTAGTAGAAAGATGATCCACAGTTTTTTGAGATATTGCAATTCAGAGTGCTTTGGGATTTAGAGCTATACAAAAGCACGATGATTGTCATTCCTTTGGCTCTTAAAACACGAGGTGGGCCTGGGCCCTCCCTTCCTCTCTGCCCAGCTCTCATCCTCTGTGGTTTGTGGTTTCAGTCATTGCCTTGACTGTCAGGATCCGAAATTATGAAGAACACATGCAGAAACACCGAAAGGTAAACCTCGGGCTTCACTCAAAGCTAAACCACAATGGGGGTGGATAAGGGGCTCTTGGTCCTAAGAATCTGGTGACTGTGACACCAGAGAAGCCACCCTCAACCCTAGTGGGAAAACACTCCCCTCCTGCCTCTAGAGGGACAAAAGGAGCCTTACAGACCCTGTTGGGTATCATCAGTGGTCAAGAAAACAAACTGTAGTATGTGCTCGCTGCCTGACACATAGTGGGTGCTTAGTAAACTGTAGAGCATGGTCACTGCCTGACACATAGTAGGTGCTTAGTAAATCATTTTTTAAATGCATGGATAATAGCTCTGTTACTTCTACTTAAAGTCACGGTGACTTTGGGAAGCCTATTGGTCTGAGCCCATGTTCCCAACATCTGTAGAGTAGGAATACTGCTACAGGACTGCAAGGATTAGAACTGAATTAATGCTAGCAGTCAGAGAGGTACACAGCATATCTCTAGGCTCTTAGTGGTGTCTCATAACCTTTAGAACCATTTCTTTCTAATCTTTCAGAGGAGCAATCTCGCCATGGAGTGAGTGACATTACTCCTCAGGGGACACTGCTAGGGAGTGATGCCTGATGCATGAAATAAGGCAGTCTTGCCAAGGGGCCCATATTCCTACCCACTATGTCATTGCTCAGCTGAGCAGCACAGAGCTGCTAGAAATAGGGAATTGCTGGTGTTTTGGCCCTGGGCTACATAGGCTGAGTTTGAACTCTCCATCCTTTTGCTTCAGCTGCCTGAGAGCTAAATTATAGGGTGTGTGCTATCATACCCAACTACTTGTGGGGTTTTGGTTGTTGTTGTTTTGGGTTTTTTGTAAGTATGCAGTTGTGAACAGAGATTGATCTAGCCTGAGTGCTCCCAGGAGCTGGGTGAACATGCTCTTTGGAAATTAGTTTCCTCATTTGAGATGTAGCATCCCAGCTCCATTGCAGAGCCCCTCACGGAGCAGGACCTAGAACAGAGGATAGGGGTCTCTTTCTTCCTACTCAAGCTGACAGTCTCCTAAGCTGGAGAAGCTGAGTGGATGCATGGTGCAGGGGAGACTGAGATGTAGAGTCAGCAGTCAGTAGACACAGATTCAAGACTCGCCCCTCAGGGTCAACAGTCTAAAGACCTGCGGCAGGCAAATACATTCTCTAAACCTTAATTTCCTGTCTGTAAGCTATGAACATTGACAATACCTCTGTAGAACTGTAGTTTGTATAAGATTATAGGGACATTTCAATGAAATGACCATATATCATTAATGGTAAGCAATCTTAATGATTATAAAATACTAAAATTAAGAGTACGTATGATGGCTTAAGCCTGTCATCCCAGCAAGCAGGAAGCTGAGACAGGAGAATTACCATGTGTTTGCGGCCAGCCTGGGTTACAAAGTGAATCCTTGTCTCAAAACAACAAATATGAGTAATACAGCTTCTTCTACAGGACAAAGCCCACAAACGCCATCTGCTGATGAGCATCGACCAGAGGAAAAAGTTGCTCAAAATCCTCCGTCAGACCAACTATGATGTCTTCGAAAAGACATGCACGGAGCTGGGGGTGGAATATACCTTACCCCCTCTGCATTTCCAAAAGGTTCACCGCCGCTTCCTGGCCAAGAAGGCTCTGTGCATTCGGGTACGAATCATACAGTTGGTTGCTTTGGTCAGCCTCCCTGGACTGAGGTGCAAAGAATAGAAGAGAGAAGTGGTCTGTTTCTGACCAAGGCCTAGAACTGGCTCAGGTCACCAACACATGCAGAAAGAATGGGGTTTCCACTGAGATAGTTCCCAAAGACCTGCTCCAAATCCGAGGTTTTGCATAAAATTACAAAGTCTTTTCCTACCCCCTTTCAACCACCAGGTTTACCAGGAGGTGCAAAAGCTGAAGAAGCAGAGAAGGGCCTTAAAAGCTGCTGCAGCTGCTGCTAAAAAACAAAAAGATGAGGGGGTGCCAGAGAACCCTTCAAATGCCCTACCGGAGAAGACCAAAGAAAACTAATAAAGTCTGTTCCCTTGAACACTGATGGAAGATGGCCTTCTTTTTAACCCTAGGAAGAGGAGTTTATTTTTAATTTTGCTCTGGGATCTCAGAGGCAGAATCCTTGCCACCACCCCAGAGGATGCAGTCATAGAAACAAATACATGGTATGTTTCAGAGTGGTAATGCTGGCAGCTGAAGGAGCTGTCTACTGGACGGCCCTAAAGGATGAGGAGGAGTTCACTGGCTGAGAGAAATGGCATCTAGGTAGAAGGAACTATAAGTTAAAAGGGAAAGAAATCTAAAGGCATACTTTCAGGGACAGTGGGACTCAAATACTGTAACTTTGGAGTTAGGGCTTCAGTCTATGAATGGGACTCGGGTATAAAAATATTCAATTTGCCAGCCAGTGGTAGTGCACACCGTTAATCCCAGCACTCAGGAGGCAGAGGCAGGAAGATCTCTTGAGTTTGAGCCTCACCTAGTAAATTCCAGGACAGCCAAAGTTACAAAAATCAGTTCATCGTACTGAAGAAAGAACTCTGGACCTCGTTCTGAGAAGAGAAACCCACAAAGAGAAAGATGTGTTAAAGTGTTACCGAAGAGCAGTTGAAAGATGAGGGCTGCCGGGCAATGGTGGCGCACGCCTTTAATCACAGCACTCGGGAGGCAGAGGCAGGCGGATTTCTGAGTTCGAGGCCAGCCTGGTCTACAGGGTGAGTTCTAGGACAGCCAGGGCTATACAGAGAAACCCTGTCTCGAAAAACAAAACAAAACAAAAAAAGAATGATGAGGGCTGATGCCTGAACCAGAGCAGTTTGGGAGCTGTTGAGGTAACTGAGGCCCTAGATGTGTATTGCCTATGGATACTGAGCTTTAGTGTTTGAATGACTAGTTCCAGCACTTGGGAGAGCCATTTAAGACATTTAAGGCTATCTTTGGTTGCATGGCTAGTTTGAGGCCAGTTTAGACTACATGAAACCCTTTCTCCAAAAGTTTAATTGCCAAGGAAAGAAATGTGAAAAGAAAAATGGCCATGTCAGGATGGGAAAATAATTTCTGAGGGCACAGGAGCTCCTGAGACAGAGGAGGAGGTGAGTGAGTAGAAAGAATCAAAAATGACGTTGAACTGTTTGGTTATCACCTCCAGGAACACTAGGAAGGCCTTAATGAGGCGGACCTAGAGTGGATTCCTATTTAGAGGCCCTCTGCTACAGGACCAGGCGCCAGCCTTTCAGGGGACTAGGGAGTAAGGAGAAAGCCACAGCAGTGAATCAGGCCTGTAGCAAACGCACTGTTTTAAATGCTGCTTTGGGCACTTTAATATTGCCTGATACTTAAATCCTTTATTCCTCAAGCTGGCTGTCTTTCTCTTTTGGGGGGAGGGAAAGGTAAGGGGGGAAGGGGTTCCAGACAGTGTTTGTGTAGCTCTGGCTGTCCTGGATTTCTGTAGATCAGACTGGCCTTGAATTTAAAAATCCACCTGCCTCTGCCTTCCAAGTGCTGAGATTAAATGCTTTGCCACCACTGCTCAGCCTAATTGTCTTTCTATTGAAAACAGGCTCGGAAAACTTAGACAACTGTGGGGTGGTGGACCATGGGAAGCTTGGTAAGGTCGAGCTATGGCTTTAAGCTCCTGGGACCCTGAAGGGATGGTAGGAGCTTCGCCTGCTCCTGGCACCAGGCCCCTGTCACATAGCCACAGCCCTCCATAGAGAGAATTGTGGCCATCAATCATGTAGAGGCAGCGCCCCCCACACCCCTCCTCATGTAGATGAGGCGTCCCTAACATCTCAGACCAAGCCAATAGGAAGCACCTACTGTCAGACCCCAACCCACCCCAAAACTATAAGACCCTATCCAAAAGGCGTGTGAGAATTACTCCCTCCTCTGAGAGCGTCTGTCACAAGAGCTGTAACACTGCCTAGGAAGAGAACACTCTCCCAAAGCTGTCACCACCAGAAACTCGCCTGCATGCCACTTGTTGACTAGCCAGCCCCCACACCAGCCAAGCTTGGCTCAGGTAACCAGTGCAGTCAGTATCTCTGAGCAACATCAGCTGCTGGGGCAGGGGCAGGGGCCGTGGGGGCGGGGCAGCAGCAGCGGAGGTGGCAGAGGCTCTTCTCCCTACCTGCTAGTGCCCTTTCCCCTTGGTTTGAACCCTCCCACCTTGCCGAGCCAGAGATCTCTGCAGATAGCCTCTGGTACACAGACCAGCAGACAACTTGCCCAAATTAAAAAACTGATTAGGGTTCAAACCTAGCTTTCTCTGGTCTTGGATTTTTGTTGTTTTTTAAGACAGGGTCCCTGTCCTGGCTGTCCTACTTGCTATGTAGACCAGGCTGGACTCTGCTTACAAAGTGCTGGGATCAAAGGCATGTACCACCACACCTTGCTCCTAGCTCTGTCTTGATTCTAAAGTCCATATATACAATCTGATATTACCCAGAGGAAAAAGTCCGAGAGAAAGAGTCTGTTTTACCAAAACTTGAAATACTTTTGGGAGCTAGGCAGGTAACAAAATGCATAAGGCTCACCAAGATAAAGATGTTTACTACAGGTAGGATTGAGGTGTTAAGCTCAAATTGTGCCGGGACCCTAGCACTCCCAGAGGCAGAGGCAGAGGCAGGTGGCTCTGAGTTTGAGGTCAGCCTGGTCTACAGAGCAAGTTCCAGGACAGTCAGGGCTACACAGAAAAACCCGGGGGGAGGGGGGGCTTAAGTTATACTAGACAATTTCAAAAAGCTTGGCTTGTAAGAAGAAGAAAGAAAAACAACTAGGTGTGACATGGGAGATGCCAGAAGCAGGAAGGAAGACACTAAAGGAATGTGCTGTGTTTTGTAAGTGGTGCCTTTTGAAATTTAGTCCACCGGCATCAGAGCAATGATACGGAGGAACAGAGGACTCCAGAAAGGGGAATTGAAGAATGTGAGGATTCTGCAAGGAAAAGAAGCAGGTGGCTGATCATTAATAGGACCCAGCGAGGTGGATGTGGTTCCAGAGCTCAAGTCTCAAGATTGCTTTTGCACGGAGAGATAAATGTTTAGTAGAAACACTGAAATCTACAAGAATTGTCTGAAAAGTTCCAGCTGTAGAACGTGCGGGTCTTAAGCCGCTAGGAGGGCCCGGCCGGGTTGCCTCACTGAGTAGCAAATCCGGCGTGACATCGCTTCCCGAAGGTTTAGAAAGGAGACAAATGATATAACTAATCGAGACGAGGGGCTGATATATAATAACTCAGAGTGCCTTGGTGGCGCTCGCTGTGACCTTACGGATTCCCTGGGAGGTGGCTCACAAATCTGCCCGGGGCAGCACAGCAGGTGACGGTGGACCGGGACTCTAAACAGGGAGAGCCACCCCGAAGACGCTGGGGCTGACTTTCCTAGTTTCCGGTGTGAAAGCTGGACTTGGCTGTGCTGCGACAGATACGTGCAGCTAAACTGGAAAACTCAAAACCAGCGCTCCCCGGAGACCAACCTAGCGCACCTCCGTTCCGACCAATCCCCTGGAGCGGTCTTTGTCACCTAACCCAATAAGCGCAGGTCTTCGGGCCACCTCCTATCAATCCACCATCTGATTGGTTCGCCTTTCTGGTCAGCGGCGTTGCCCCAGCAACCGGGCTATGGACGCGGAGGGGCCTCCAGGCTGCTAAATCCCAAACCCTGGAGCTCTTCTTTCACCTGCCCTTCGGGTTTCCGGCACCATGTCGGTTCGGACTTTGCCGCTGCTCTTTTTGAACTTGGGCGGGGAGATGCTTTACGTCCTAGACCAGCGACTGAGGGCCCAGAACATTCCCGGAGACAAGGCCCGCAAAGGTAAGACGCCCCCGCAGCCTTGATCTCTCCCTTCATCACCGCACTAAATGTCCCCATCCAGAGCCTGCAGCCTAGCACCCACCCCACCCCAACCTCCCTCACACCTACAGGCACCTGGTCCCTTCCCCGCATCCCAAACCAAAGCCTCTGCGCGCTTCTCTTTGACAGCCGGGTATCTTCCCAAAAGACGTAAAGCCCATGCAGTTGAAAGCCCTTGGGAGTCAAATTAATTCTCCAAAAGAGCATTTTCCCACAGCGAAACCTAATACATTGGTCATACTTAAAACACTTGAGCCCTCGATTTCCCGGTCTCTGGAAATGTGTCTATTTCCAAAAGTAGTTCCAGCTAGCAATATACTTTTGGCAGGTATAACCATCCGTTAACCCCCACGAAACAGAGGCGGATTCGCCCGTGTCTCTGTCCTACGTAAGCTGAAGCCTACTCATGCTCATTTCAGAAGTCATTTTTAGAAATGTAAGGTCCTAAAATAATGTAGATAAGAACGAAAACATACTTCTTGATTTTGCAAGTGTTGGAAGGGATTGCAATTGCGAAAATACTATTGGAATGCTTGTAAAAATGCAAACTCATGCCATGCGAAATGCAGAGAGAAACGACCACCCAGGACACGCTGCCAGTTTTCCTTACTTCTCAGCAAACAACTTTGTTCACCAAATTTGCTGGACTTAAGTATGAGCTATTGTATTTCTAGGCAGAGGAGTAAACATTTATATAAAGGACAATTGAACACTAATGAAAACACGATTTCCTCCAACAGCTTATGCACCCTCCGTTGATGTTAAACGTGTCAGATATTGTGTCTGATTCTGTGTAAGTTCATGAATAGACAAGAGGACTCCCTGGACCACTCTCTTCCATTCATTTCGAGCATTGCTACCAGAGGGCTTTACAAAATGCAAATATGTCTAGTGCCATCCTCTCTCTTTCAAACCTGCAGTCAACCTTCCACTCCTGTCTAAATGGAGACCAAGTCCTAGGCAAGATATGTTGGCCCCTCTGATTAGCACACTTTGAGTCCTAATCACACCAAAGTGTATGTAGCTCTTTAACCTGTGTCCTTCATGGCTCCATCCTTTCCCTGATCTCCTGTACCACTGACAGGAGAGTCCTCATCCTTCAGGACCTGCCTTTGTTCTCACAGCATCCTCCCTGTGCTTCTCTCTACCTCACCGCATGGCTGGCGGGTTGACACTCACCTATCTTCATGTATCTCCCCACTTGTTTGACTTACATGTGTTTGTACTTCATCCTCTAATACTCAACACCGAGGTCAGAATAGATCAGTGCTCAGTAAAGGTTTGCTGAATGACTTGCCAGTGTTATATGCCACTGTGTTCCTTCCTCAGGAGGTGTCTTTGTTTCTTGCTACCTGTGTCATATGATTTCACTCAGGCTAATGGCCCTAGTGAAGGGACAGGCTGGATTTCTCGAGGTAGTCTTGCATCTTGGAAGATAGTGTAAATTAGCAATTAAGAGCATGCCCTTTGAAGGCATGCGGGTCTAGATCCCACATTTAGCTAGCTGCAGGACCTTGAAGTGTGATGACCTCTGTAAGCCTGTTTCTTTATAAAATGATGATAATAATACACACCTGAAAGTGAAACTATAATGTGCATTTTGTGTTCACACAATTAGTAGTTGGCATTGCCTTTCAAGAGGATGTCTGTGCAAGACTCTGAGAATACGAGGGGTCAGGCTCTGTCTTTAAGAACTGTAGACCCAGGCTGGAGAAAGCCATCACTGCAGTTAGGAGCACTTACTGCACTTTCAGAGGGTCAGTTTTCCATTCCCAGCATCCTCTAGGAAGCTTACAATCACCTGCAGTCCAATTCCAGGGAATCCAACACCCTCCTCTGGCCTCCCAGAGCATGCCTAGACCCAGACACATACACATAATTAAAAATAAAAATTTAAAAACCAAGAGCTGTAGTCCTTAAACCAGGCACTTGGGGCTGAGGCAAGAGGACTCCTGCAAGGTCTATCTAGTAAGTTCCAGGCCAGCCAATACCACACAATGAGATCCTGTCTCAAAAGTACAACATATACATACTATCTTTTCTTACATGAACGCCCACTATTTTGTTTTTTTCTGAGATGGGGTCTCATGTAGCAAAGGCTGGCTTTGAACTCTGCTCCCCCTGTTCCCACCACCTCAGCTTTGGTATCACAGTTGTGTGCTACTATACCAGAAAATGTTGAGAGCGATAGTCTTTCTGGCTTACCTAGACTCTGTTTTATGGAGTCTCAGCTATCCTTAGTGATTCATTTTCAGCCATTCACTCATTCTGCAGGTTTTGGCCGATGTCACACCATGTGAGATTCTGGGGAGAACCGGATGGAGCCCATCTGTACAGTCCCTAAAAGTGGGGTACTGATGTAATCCATAACTGATTCTAAAACTCAAGACCCATCTCCATAATGACAACAAGGCTCACACTGTAGCTGTTCCAAAACTCACTGAGAAGTGCAGATTAACCTGGAGTCCGCAACAGTCCTCTTGCCTCAGCCTCCCACGTGCTGAGGTTGTAGGCACGAGCCACCACTCATGACTATTCAGTTTTTCAATTGTAGCAATACTTCATTTAAACACCGTGATGGCCGGGCAGTGGCGGCACATGCTTTTAATCGCAGCACTCAAGAGGCAGAGGCAAGTGGATCTCTGTAAGTTTGAAGCCAGCGTGGTCTACAGAGGGAATTCCAGGACAGCCAGGGCTACACAGGGAAACCCTGTCTCAAAAAGAAGGAGGAGGAGGAGGAGGAAGAAGAGGAGGAGGAAGAGGAGGAGGAGAAGAAAGAAGGAAAGGAAGGAAGGAGGGAGGGAGGGAAGGAAGGAAGGAAGGAAGGAAGGAAGGAAGGAAGGAAGGAAGGAAGGAGGAAAAACAAGCGATGATGAAGCCTACGGTTATCCTTCCATGTAGATAACACCCCCACCCAGTTTTACAAGAAAAGCCAAAGCTGCTTTGCCCAGCGTTGCAGAGCTGTTGGGAGGAGTAAGTGACTTCACACTCCAGGCCTTGAGACCACAGAGGCTCCACTCCTCCAGCATGTCCTTAAGTGCTGCTGCACTGGGCTGCCTCATCTGAAGGGCCCGGATGGGGATGTTGTGGGGTTTGGTTGATAGGAGGAAAGGAAAGGCTTTGAAATGTGTATACACACACACACACACACACACACACACACACACACGCTCACGCTCACGCTCACGCTCACGCACGAGCACACACGTACATGCACATGTGTATATCTACCTAGTTTCTAAAAGAAATGAAATAGTTGGCCAGTGGGGCCTTGTAGAAGAGAAAGAAAGCAAGGCAGCATAAAATGTAAAAGTTAAGTGCTTGTCTGTTCTGGTGTTAAAAGTTGGTGAGGCTTGGGGCTGGAGAGATGGCTCAGCGGTTAAGAGCACTGACTGCTCTTCCGAAGGTCATGAGTTCAAATCCCAGCAACCACATGGTGGCTCACGACCATCCGTAATGAGATCTGATGCCCTCTTCTGGGGTGTCTGAAGACAGCTACAGTGTACTTACATATAATAAATTTAAAAAACCTTAAAAAAAAAAAAAAAAAAAAAAGTTGGTGAGGCTTCGAGAGCTGGAGCCAGTGCCGTTGTGACAGAGGCCTGCACACAGGCCTATAAAGGCCCAGAAGGACTTGGTAAATTAGTCCTCGAGGATGCTCTGAAGGAAATTGTATTTCTTGGAGCTGTTTTCATTATCTTACACAGCTAATTGGTCGCCTGGAGGCTGTCCCTGTTCCCAAAAGGCCAGCACAGATAGTTTCTCCACAATGCAGCCAGAGTTTAGTGCTGAACAGAAAGGAAGTGTGCTCTTAATGGGGCAGCTTGTGAGAGTTGCATACTAAACGTTGCCCCACATTTTAAGCAATAGGGTGGGCTATAGAAGCCGCCTCTGCCTCACTTCTATCCTGAGAAAACCCTGTTACATCTTGTTTACCTTCCTCATTACTAGAGAGGAACCTGCGACACACGAGCACATGACTGTGAAGTGACCTTTCAGGTTCTTGTTTTATTTGTTCGATTGGTTTTGTGTTTTATTTTGTTTTCCTGAGATGTGTAGTTCTGAAGGACTAAATAGCAGTGGAGTTCTGTTCTGGTTCAAATTTAACAGCCAGCTTCAGAACCCCCAGGCCTACATCCCATGCAAAATATAACAAGCTGGATTGTCTCAAACAAGTCATCTGGAGAATACCTGGCCTGGCATTTTAAGTAGGAAAGTAGGGGAGGAACCAGCAGCTCTCTAGAGCCCTCTGCTGGCACTGGGTGCCATTGACCTGTGCTTCCTGTTTTATCCACAGCAGACCAAGGAGGGTCAGACACACCTTCAAGAGGATGAAAACTCCCCATCTCTAAATGACTGCAAGCCTGTGATGCTAATACCACAGAGAATCAGCAGATGTTGATACAGGGCCTAAAAACCAAATAACTGCTTTAGGAAGGCCAGACAGGACCTGCTTCTCCATTTACTCCCTCTCCAAAAGCCTATGACTTTACCATGCTCCCCCCCCCAGTACTAGGGACTGGATGGAAAGCCGCATGCACACTGGGCAAGAGCTCTGCCATTGAGCTGCCTCTCCATCCTGCCAGACTTAGAGCTAGCATCTCTCTAGGTTGCCTTGAATTCACTCTGTAGGCCCAGTTTGATCCTGCCTGAGCCTCCTGTGTAGCTAGAATTACAGTCCTGTGCCACAAGGCCCAGCTATCCCTATCCCTGGGGGGGGGGGGGATACTTCCGGGGTGTGGAAGGGCATGCATAATTTCGGTGTACTTCAGAGATCATTTCCAGATAATACAGTGCCAAGCGTTTCCCACAACGCCATTAGTTGAGAGATGCTCTCCACGTGCAGATATGTGTAGAACACTTTATTGAAAGGACTGGGAGAGAGGAAGTGGAGGGAGGGCGGGAGGCTGTACGCTGAACTGTCCCTACCAAAGAAAGGAGAAAGAGAAAAGGTTGATCTTCAGGGCTTAGAGGAGAGATCAGTGGGACAACACTTCCTACAAAAAAGAAGCGCAGCTCTGGAAGGGGGTCAGGGGCCGTGCGGGGGGGGGGGGGTGTCAAACTGTACAAAAGGAAACTCCTTTTTCTCTCCTTGGAATTTTTCTTCACTGGGAAGCTAATGTTAAAAGCCTTCATATATATATATATATATATATAGTTATAGTTATATACACACATACATATACATACATACATATATATATACATATATATACACACACACACACACACACACACACACACACACACACATATAAATTTTTTGAGACAGTGTCTACCTGTGTAGACCAGGCTGGCCTAGAAGTCACAGAGATCTTCCAGTTGAAGGTGGAGCATGCACATAAGCCATTTAATTCCAATATAAAAGAGAAAATTCGATAGGCCAGTTAACTGGATGTGGTATTTGTAAAGCCTCCATGCGACTAATGTTCTTGCTTCATGAACTGGTGTTTTCTCTTTGTATGCTTCATATAGATGAATGGACAGAGGTGGACAGAAAACGAGGTATGCCATTTCTGGGCTGCATGCGTTCAGTCTGCGTTCACAGGTTCACTCGGTTGGTTGTCTGGGTTCTTAAGCAGAACTTCTTTAAGTATTGCTAGGTAAGAAATAGGTGTGAGGTTCTTTAGCTGAGACATCGAGTTTACTTTGGAGTGCTTTACTCCAAAGGAATAAACACATTGTGTAAGATGAAAACCTAGCAGGCTCTGGCAGAGGGGCCACACTGCATCTGAAGGGCTCCCCCCAACTCCCACCCCAGCCCCACCACCATCCTTTTGATGGTGTTGTGTTCCAAGCTTTCAGGCACAGCTGGGGCAGAAGCTCCACTCCTCAGTACCGTGGCAGTCCTGAAACAGTCTTATACTGTGATGTAACGGGAGAGTTTGCTGCGGTCTGAGTGGCCCTCCCAAGCCGTTCCCCTTAGCACAGAGTTACCTGTTGAGCAACTGAGGAGGACGGAAGCATGTGGCTGCATGGCTGCCAGGAGTGTAGGCAGAAGGCATGGGACCACGCATGCACTGTTGCCTTATGTGAAGTCTGATTCCCCCTCACCCACAACCAGCTGCAATCCTGAAAAGGTTGAGGCTTGCTTAGAACAAGACCTCAGCTTCTCTTAGTCACTGTGTCTTAGGTGCCTGGGAACAGTTTACACCCAGAATCGCCAACCTCAGTATTTTAAATTCTCTTATCACACAAGATGTGACAGTTATGTATATTTATTATACATAAAGCATAATGAGGCCAAATATGATCATGGTATATTATGTTATATTATGTACATGTGTGAAAATGTCATAACAAAATTCATTATTGTCAGAATTAATATGTGCTAATAATTTTTTTGTTTTTTGTGCATAAAATGTATGTATATTTAAAATATGAAAGACCCACTGAAAGCATTTCAATATCTCCAATTTTGAATTTAAAGGTTTGTAGGTTTGTTTTCTTTTATTATTGAAAGAAAGTTTTTAGTATAATTACATAAATTTGACATTATTATGGCAGATAATGTTTTTGACTTTATAAATACTTCCTAATTGTGATGACATTTACTTAGAAGGTGATATTATGGAAAACAAAAACAATTATAAAATCAATTTAAAACAAATAATGCCAGGATAAGGAATGAAGAAGCATTTGGAACAGGATAAGCAGAGACAAATTGGTAAAGAATCTATCTAGCAAATTTTGATAAATGGATCTAAGTACTGAATTCAAATGATACACACACACACATACATACACGGGTGTGGTAGCACACACCTTTATCTTACCACGTAGGAGGCAGAGACAGACAAATCTCTGTGTATTTAAAGCCAGCCTGGTCTACATAGTTCCCGGACAATCATGGTTACATAGTAAGATGCTATCTCTGAAGAAAAACAAAGCCACTGATCGGTCAAGTGGGTAAAGGCACTTGCTACCAAACCTAACAACCTGTGTTTGACCTCTGGAACCCACATGGGAGAAGAGAACTGATCCTAGCAAGTTGTCCTCTGAGCTCTGTATAAACACACACACGCACACGCGCACACACACACACACACACACACACACACACAAAATAGTTAGAAATAATTAGACTGGCTGTGGTGGTACACTTTATAGATTTATTTTTATGTGTATGAGTGTTTTTCCTGCATGAATGTGTGTGTACCATAATTATGCTGGTGCCCACAGAGGTCAGAAGAGGGAATTTAGTCTTCAGGAACTAGAGTAACAGATGCTGTGAGCCACCATGTAAGTGCTGAGAACCAAACCCTCTTCCTCTGCAAGAACAGCCTCACCCTCTGAAGCATCTCTCCAGCCCCTGGTGCATACTTTTAACATTAAAACTAGGGAGGCAGAGGCAGGCAGATGTCTGAGGGTTCAAAACCAACCTGGTCTACAAAGTGAGTTCCAGATTAGCCAGGGCTACATATTCTGTCTCAGATAAATAATGCTTTAAAAAAAATAATAATAAAGTGAGACAGAACCCTCTCTAATTTCAGGTCCATCATTAGCAGCTTGGATTTTAAACTCTCTCAGATTAAATCTCCCTCCTTCAGTGGAACGTGGGAATGAGGGTAATTCACAGTTGCCTTGGATCTTGAATGAGGCAATTCGTGTAGAGTTCTAAAGCCCAATGTCATAGAACAGGGTGGAGATTCCAACCATTGTAACCGTGCAGAACCTTCCCTGGCTTCTCTCCTGTAACCTTGGCTCCACCGTGTATAATTCCATAAACAAGTGGTTTTGGAGCAGGGGTAGTTGATAGAAACTGAATTGCTTTCATCAAGATAATTATTTCATCAGCCTAGGCTCAGAGAAGCCCAACCAACACGCCGGGCTGCCTTGATAGTATTTCACAGCCATCTTTTGACACTTCTCTTGAGCCATTTTGGCCCATCCTTTGACTCCGGGCAGAATTTCAGGTGTGAAGTGCGGATCTTGAGGGCTCTTCGTGTGTGTAATTGGTTCGCTGGAGCTTACTTTAACATAAGTGTTCAAAAATAATCAGCAGACGCTGACTTTGTCATCTGTCTGATGATTACCCAGTTACCAGCCCTTCTGATGTCCCCATGAAAGACCCCTCCCCTCCTGTCTTCATCCTCCTCACGATCAAATCTGACTCCCACTCCATTCTGCCTCATGGAAAGAAGGTAAAGCTCATTTGAGAGCCAAAAACGAATGCCAAGGTGGAAGCCTGGTTCTGGCAGGGAGAGATTCTAGCGGAGACACGTGTGTCCCTCCCTTCAGCTGTCAGACTGTTGACACTGACAGTGGACTCCAAAGTACTCAGATTTCCCCAAGTCCCGATCTGTGCAGAGGAGAAAGACAGCCCTGGCATCAGCGGAAGGAGTAACTTGCCTTATAGGAGATTTCATACAGTTCTGGCCATTTACCTCACAGCTAAATTAGCATATGAACATGATGGCCTTTGTTTCTCCTCTTCTATAAAATTGTGATGTTACAGAGGAGACAAAGGAAAGTAGACTTTTTCTCCCTGGTGTAGGCAAACTATAAATAAATCCGTTTTCTGTTACCAAGTCGAATTTCCTCGTTTTTGTATTTTAAAAAGGCTGGGAAATCCAAGTGCCTGTTAACAAAGGCAGCCCAGGTGTCTGCCTAAACCACACAAGTGTGAACGCATGCGATACGCATCTTGGGGCAAAGCCCCTTCCCCTGTATCCATGTGGCGTTCATCTTAGTGTGGGGTATACTGCACGCCTGCCTGGGCCAAGCGCTACACAAAGCTTACTGCGAGGGGAAAGGTGTCTGTCTCCACACTCTTCATGGAGAATGAATGGGGACAAGGTGCAGGGCCCGGCTGTGAAACTTTCATTTCTTCTCTGCTGTGCCTGCTGGGACAGACCTGGCTGCCCTCGGTTCTCAGCGGGTGAACAGCTTAGGTCTGGTGTGGAGCCATGGTGGCGAATAGCCTGTTGCACGTCCCTGGGGAAAAGCTTCATTTTTCTTTTTGCTTTGCTCAAGTCAGTAACAATTGCCTTGGGGTTTTGTCGCTTTTCAGTCCAATTTATTTAAGGCTAAGCTATTCTCCTGGATCCCGAGTGAGCTCAAAGACCCTAGAGAAAAGACTCCGCTCGTTGTAAGCTTTACCCTAACCACAGCACACAAGGAATCCTTCCTCCCTGGCCTACATCAATTCTTCCCCCTTTTCTTTTCTGGGGACTCTGTGGCTTTTCATTCGTATCTGTTCCTTGCAGATTCTGTACTTTATATAAAGGCTGTGGTGAGAAAAAAATAGTTAGAAAACCCAATTTATTGCAGGTCCTTGCTTTATCTGTCTGAAGCAAACCCAGAGGGATCCCTGTATCTGAGCATCCCTGTGAAGGGAGTGTTATCTGGCCGTGCTGAGCGGGAGCTCTCAGATGTGAGGGCACCTGCATTGACTGGGGGTCTAATTCTTCCTGTCTGAGAAGCAGGAGAGAGTTGACCGAGGGCAAAATCCAAAGGTCAAGTGTGAGTTTAGTGATTCT
The DNA here is from genome assembly GCA_028551405.1 of Uromys caudimaculatus. Lineage (NCBI taxonomy): Eukaryota > Metazoa > Chordata > Mammalia > Rodentia > Muridae > Uromys > Uromys caudimaculatus. Next base: position 114,313,503 of record CM052702.1, read on the forward strand.
ATAAGGAATCGGCTGAGTGCATTCATGTCTTAGATTTCCCTTGCTGTGGTAAGGCACCATGACCAAGGCAGCTTACAAAAGAGAAAGTGTTAAATTGGGCTTATGGCTTCAGAGGGTCAGAGGCCATGATGGCCAAGGAAGGAACAGCTGGGGCTACATCCCGATCAAAACCTGCACTGGGTGGCGCAGCTCCTAAGAAAGACCACACCTATTCAGCCTTCCCAAACAGTTCCACCTGGGGACCAAATGTTCAAACATGTGAGCCCTGGAGCCCACACTGGAGCAAACACCACTGTCAGTATGGGAGGAAAACATACCTCCCCCCCGAAGCAATTCTATATCAAGTATCAGCTGACTGTAGTTCTGTTTGCCTCCAATCCCAGCATTCTGAAGGTGGAAGTAAGGAGCATTAGAAGTTCAAGGCCATCCTTGGCTATAAGCCTTACTTCCAGACCAGCCTGGACTACATGGGGATCTGCCTTTAAAAAAATAAAGGCTGGAGAGATGGCTCAGTGGTTAAGAGCACTGACTGCTCTTCCAGAGGTCCTGAGTTCAATTCCCAGCAACCACACGGTGTCTCACAACCATCTGTAATGGGATCCGATACACTTTTCTGGTGTGCCTGAAGACAGTGATGGTGTGCTCACATACATAAGTAAATCTAAAAAAAAAAATTTTGGTTTAAAATAAATAAATAAGATTTAAGTACAGCCCTCAACTTCCCTTTCCTCTATAAAATGCTTTTAAAATACTACTAATAAAATATTCCTGCTCTTTGTTACCTTCGTTCTTTAAAAGTTCACCCAGAGCCAGACACCCAGCACTTCCATTGCATTCAGCAAAAGGAAGTGGAGTTTGCATCTTTCAGAAATAATCACTCATGCCAGACAGTGGTCGCACACGAATTTAATCCCAGCACTTGGGAAGCAGAGGCAGGCAGATCTCTGAGTTCAAGGCCTGCCTGATCTACAAAGCAAGTTCTTGGACAGCCAGGGCTACACAGAGAAACCATGTCCCTAAAAACAACAAAACAAAAGATGAAGAAGAGGAGGAGGAGAAATAAGCACTTATATTAAGAATTCATAGCCGGGCAGTGGTGGCGCACACCTTTAATCCCAGCACTTGGGAGGCAGAGGCAGGCAGATTTCTGAGTTCGAGGCCAGCCTGGTCTACAGAGTAAATTCCAGGATAGCCAGGGCTACACAGAGAAACCCTGTCTTGAAAAACCAAAAACCAAAAAACAGAAAAAACAAAAACAAAAAAACAAACCATCAAGAACAATCTGTGCATGCCTGTACCTGCTGCTGTTCTCATACCAGAACGCCCCCCCCCAGCCTTCACTAGTGTACTTAGCTGAGTCATTCAAATGTCTACGAGAACAGAGCTGAGGCCACGGTGGTCTGCGCAAGTCCTAAATGCTCAACGGGTGGAAGTTTCACTGTCCCATCCTCCCACTGGATGGGATCTATTCCTGTGCTGAGAAATCAATATCTTAGGTCATAGAACAAACGAGCGGCATGGGGTTTTTCTTTGGGGGGGGTTGGTTTTTCGAGATAGGGTTTCTCTGTGTAGCCCTGGCTGTCCTGGAACTCAGTCTGTAGACCAGGCTGGCCTCGAACTCAGAAATCCACCTGCCTCTGTCTCCTGAGCACTGGGATTAAAGGTGTGCGCCACCACTGCCCAGCAAAGCAGTATTTTTTTTTTTTTTTTTAAAGAAAGATTTTCCTTATCAAGGCCGATGAAGTCTGTGAAGTGCTGTGTAACATGTTATGCACAATCTTCCTGGATATTGTCATTGTGGATGGACATTGCCCTGAATGTCATACAGCACTCCTGAGCCCTGCTTCCTACTGGACGCCTGGGCTTCTTTCCAAGGGGCCGATTTCAGCAAGCACTCAGAATCTCAGCTCTGTCTCCGCCTAGCTCCCATTCACAGACAGACAGCACTCGTAAACAAGGCTTCTTCCAGTCCCTTCCTGGCTCATCTGGATTCTCTCCTGTCTCTACAGTTCTGAACGACATCATTTCAACCATGTTCAACAGGAAGTTCATGGAGGAGCTGTTCAAACCCCAGGAGCTGTACTCCAAGAAGGCCTTGCGGACTGTGTATGACCGCCTGGCTCATGCCTCCATCATGCGACTGAACCAGGCCAGCATGGATAAGGTGAGCAGGCCGCCACTTGGTCAGCTCAACTGCTGCTCGACACCTGCTGTGGGTGCCCTAGACCGGATCAAACTGGATTCCATATGCAATGGGTCTTGGGAAAGGAGTAAGAGTAAATAGGAGCTGCAGTCAGTTGTCAGGTGAAGAGGATCTCAGGAGGCCTCTGTACCCAACCTCTCTGTTGTGTTTCACCTGCCCAAAGGGAACCCTGATGTTCACGGCCTATTTATAGGCATGAATATGTGCCACAAGGGTTCAAGTACTCACCCCCCAAACTTTACCTCTGGGAGGATGGTAAGAGAAGGCAGTTAGGAAAACCAGTATGGCCAAAAACACGATGATGTACATATATGCAGATGTCACAGTAAAACCCATTAATATAAGCAATAAATATACCTTAATACTTAGGTTTTAGCTAGGCAGTGGTTGTCCATACCATTGATCTCAGCACTTGGGAGGCAGAAGCAGGTGGATCTCTGGGAGTCTGAGGCCAGCCTGATCTACAGAGTGAGTTCCAGGGCAGTCAAGACTACAGAGAAACCCTGTCTCAAAAAACCCCACACCATTATCATCATCATCATAATGTAATAAAAGGAAAAACTTTAAACTACCTCATTATAATAAAGTTCAGCTCTGCCATGAGAAAACCAGCCATTTTTTAAAAAGATATATTTATTTTATTTATATAAGTACACTGTAGCTGTCTTCAGACACACCAGAAGAGGGCATCGGATCCCATTACAGATGGCTGTGAGCCACCATGTGGTTGCTGGGAATTGAACTCAGGACCTCTGGAAGAGCAACCAGTGCTCTTAACCGCTGAGCCATCTCTCCAGCCCCAACCAGCCATTTTTAAGGCATATTTTTAAATATTCAGCCTTTACTTATATGAATATATCTATGTATTTGGAAAACATTATAAGAGCACTCTTTTTTATTTACTCTTTTGTTTTATGTGTATGAGTGTTTTCCATGTCTGTGTGTCATGTGTGCCAGTGACTGCAGAGGCCAGAAGAGGGCATCACAACCCTTGGACTTAGAGATGGCTGTGAGCCGCCCTGTGGGTACTGGGAACCAAACCTAGGTCCTCTGCAAGAGCAGCAAGTGTTCCTAACCACTGAGGCAGCCCCTTGAGCACTCTGATCTTTAAGAAGAATCATGCCACATAACTGAATAGCAGAGGACATACACAATTGTTCAGAAGAATTATGAATTATTTATGTTGCCTTCCTCCAGGAAGGAGAAGCTGATGGCAGAAGGAGATAACCTCCTGCCAGAGTGTGTCATGGGAACAAAGGAGAAGATGTTAGCTTCACCTGCAGATACTTCTCAGCAGGTGGCCAGGGGTCCCAGGGGATGCTGACATTGTTTCCTGCACGCTGTGAAGAAACTGGCACATCACTGTGGTCTTCCTCCCCAAAGCCCATAGCACCAGTCTAACCACAAGAAAAAGGTCAGACACAGTCGGCATGCTGCAAAATGCAAACCAGAGCACCAGTGTCTGTCTGGAACCATCAAGGTGGGGCTCAGTGGCTCAGTGACTCAGTACACTTGTCACTTTTTCAGAGGACTAGAGCTCTGTTTTCAGCACCCGTGTGGGATGGCTCACAATGGCTATAATTCTAGCTCCTGGATATCAGACACCTTCTTCCAGCTTCCATTTTATCAACACACACACACACACACACATGCATACACACGTACACACATAAATAAAACTAAATGTAAAATCAAATGTCAGTGTGACCAACAAGGAGAGTCTGCTAAACCATCACAGCCGAGAGGAACCCAGAACAGCCTGCAGGCAGACATGCTGTTTGCTCTGGAGGGTGTCCTGCAGGCAGGCATGCTGTTTGCTCTGGAGGGTGTCCTGCAGGCAGGCATGCTGTTTGCTCTGGAGGGTGTCCTGCAGGCAGGCATGCTGTTTGCTCTGGAGGGTGTCCTGCAGGCAGGCATGCTGTTTGCTCTGGAGGGTGTCCTGCAGGCAGACATGCTGTTTGCTCTGGAGGGTGTCCTGCAGGCAGACATGCTGTTTGCTCTGGAGGGTGTCCTGCAGCGCCGTGGAACATTAGGGTTGGAGAAAGGACTCAGTCACAGTGCCTGCCTCACAGACACAAGATCATGAGTTTGCTCTCAGAACCAAATGCTAGGCATGGCACCATGCAGTCACAATCCTGGCACTGGGAGACAGAGGCAGGAAGGTGTCTGGAGCTTGCTAGGCAGCCAGCCTAGCCGAATTGGTGAGCTCCAGGCCAGAGAAAGACCCTGTCTTATAAAAGAGGTAGATGGCAGTCCTAAAGATGGCACTGGGGTAACCTCTTACCTCCACAGGTACACACTTACACATAAAAACCTAGGATATTGGGGAGAACTAAACTAATGAGATTGCTCTTTTAGAAAGGGTCTTATTTACGTGGCCCAGGCCAGTCTCCTACTCACTATGAAGTTTAGGATGATCTTGAACTTCTGATCCTGCTGCCTCCACCTCCCAAATGGTGACCTGCACAACCATGCCTGGTCATGTGCTAGTGCTCCAACTCAGAGCTTCCTGCATGCTAGGAAGTTCTACCAACTGAGCCAATTCCCAGTCCCTACAGACAATTAGCAAGTTAGACTTGAATAATGATAATTATTTTTCTTTTTTAAAGATTTATTTATTTACTATATGTAAGTACACTGTAGCTGTCTTCAGACACACCAGAAGAGAGCATCAGATCCCATTACAGATGGTTGTGAGCCACCATGTGGTTGCTGGGATTTGAACTCAGGACCTTCGGAAGAGCAGTCAGTGCTCTTAACCCCTGAGCCATCTCTCCAGCCTGATAATTATTTTTCAACTTGCTCCACTCGAACTTTTTTTAAAAGTCATGAAGACTAGCACTAGATAATGAGTGCACAGAATCAACATGTATGTGTTGCTAGTATTAAAAACCTGTGTGAGACACAGCAGCTTTAACCGACCTGTACCGCCTGTTGTTTTCCTTTGGAAAAGTTATCTCATTCCTGAGTCCATCTTCCCACTAACAAGTGGGCAGGCTAAGGAAGGGGGATCAGGATTTCAGATCTTCCCAAGTCCAGACTGCACAGCAGCCAGTGTGGTTTCATGTATGTCCCATCAGGAAGACAGGATGACCAGGATCCATGGTTTGCCCAGGGAACTCCTGGCTACGCCTGTTGTCTTAGCTTAGTTACTAGCACCACCCCTCGCATCCTCAGAAATGCTCTGGCTTGGGTGCCAACCCATGTGCTCTCCTGAGCTGCGTGGCAAGCCCATAGCTGCTTTTCCTCAATGACTCTGCTCAGCTTCTGGTCTGCTTTTATGATCCCATCTATGCCGTGTGTGGGTTGGCAGCTCTATGACCTGATGACCATGGCTTTCAAATACCAAGTGCTGCTGTGTCCACGCCCCAAGGATGTGCTGCTGGTCACTTTCAACCATTTAGACTCCATCAAGGGTTTCATCCAAGACTCTCCAACCGTCATACATCAGGTGAACGAGACCTTCCAGCAGCTGACCGAAGTAAGCCCCCCCCAGCCTGCCATCTCCCTGCCCCTGCCCTTGTTCTCAGTCAGCTGTGAGACCCAGCAGATTCTGTGGTTATAACGACAGGGTCGAAGCTTGCCTCTGTCCTAGAACACTCTAAAATCCCACAGCTGCCTCTTTTGTAACTACAATGGCGGTTATCACCTTATGCTCTCTGCTGTAGCCTTTGTAATTGGAAAACAGCAACAAAGAGCTTTCCCCCACGTCTGAAAGGGTGTTGGGAGTGCCTGTCTGCTCACTTGTGGAGAACAGACACTCCAGGCCTGTGGAGAGGGTGGTATGGAAGAGTCTGTTCCACTTGAGAGGGAGGGTGCTGACCCTCTTGCTGCCAAGGTCCCCGCTTATCTGAGTCCCGCTTATCTGAGTCCTGTCCCCACAACTCAGCCCATGGTGGAAAGTGCAATGCTTCCTTCCCTCCGCCTTGCCCCCCTCCCCCCACAGATGTACGGGAGTCTCTCTGCTGGGGAGTTCCAGATGATCCGGCAGACACTGCTTGTCTTCTTCCAAGACCTGCATATCCGAGTAAGTGCTTGGAACCCCCCCCTTCCACCCCGAGGCCGCTGCCCTGACCATAGCCAGTCATCTGCTTGGAGCCCCCCCTGCCACCCCGAGGCCACTGCCCTGACCATAGCCAGTCATCTGAACAGACCAGGAGCAGGATTTTGCCCAGCTGGTGATGCTCATTATGCTTTGAATCCATGACTATAAGAGGTCACATGATAGATTTAAGCCATTTTTTTCCTCCAGATCCATTGAGCCTCTTTGAAATGTGGGCTCATCCTTTACTTCTACAGAAGAACTGTGTTGTCCCATCCTCAGTGTCCCAGCATTGGACACTGTCACATGGCTGCCCTCCTGCTCCATGAGATGCTCCCCTCACTGGCCTTCACCCACTCACCTGCTTGCTGAACTCCATATGATCAGGCCATTGGGCCTAGATATAATTCTATGTCTGCCACTAAACTATTGCCCGAGAGCCAAGTTTCCTGACTCTGGTTTCTGTTGAGGACACTTCCTTTCCACCACTCCCTTGGCTCAGAACCAATGTCACTGTGATTCTCCAGTCTTTTTTTTTTTTTTTTTTTTTTTGGTTTTTTTTTGGTTTTTCGAAGCAGGGTTTCTGTATATAGCCCTGACTCTGGCTGGCCTGGAACTCACTCTGTAGACCAGGCTGGCCTCGAACTCAGAAATCCACCTGCCTCTGCCTCCCAAGTGCTTGGATTAAAGGCGTGCACCACCACTGCCCAGCTGATTCTCCAGTCTTGATTTGTCCAGTTGCTTCTAAAGTGCATAGATTTTGCTCTTCCTGGGTTCTTCTTTTCTCTCTAAGCTGCTGACACATTAGCTTGGGTTCACATACTTTTTTCCAGTTTCTAGGACCCTGACTGAGTCCCTGTGTGTACTAAGAAGTTCCCTAGCCTGAGCTAATCCTTACCCTACATTCAGTTCTTGCTGGCTGCTGTCCCCTAAATGTCCCTCTCATTGTGCCATGCTTACTCCAAACAGTTCTATACCCTAACTTAAAAAAAAACACACTTCTAAATTTGTGTGAGTCTGGGCAACTCTCCCAGACGGGGCTTTATCCCGTCCTAAAGCTGAGTCACCTGAGATGGAAGGATGCTGCGCTACAGCAGACCAGCTCTGGCCCCAGTGCTAGACAGTATCAGCTGCACACCGAGCCTGTGCTCTTGAATCTGAGCTTCTTCACCTGGAAAGTGGAAATGGCGGTATGTAGTTTGGAGTTCACTGGAAGACCCCAGTGAAGGAACATACGTCATGTATGTGTGCTCCTATGAATGGCATACAACACTTCTATAAAGGATATGCAAGAAGTCGGTGCTACTTCTTGGGAGTCAGGATTGTGGAGGAGAAGCAGGACAGAGGGACAGACAGTGCCTTCTGCACCTCAGGACCTCATAGCTATGCACCATGAGAACCGAGTCAAGAAGAGGACTGGTTCATGCCTGAATGTCCTCCCAAGGGCAGGAATGACAAATAGATTTAAGATCTAATGCCAATTTTATTTTTAATGCTAATGAATAATTTCATTATATTTACTATGGATGGAGCAAGAACAATATGAATATAGACACTAAGATCTCTAATGTTCTTGATTGGAAATATAAAATGAAAGTACAAGCAAGATTAAGTCGTGCAGCAGATTTAAAAATCAATTTGAACACACTGAAAATTCCACTCAATGGTGTTACCAGGACTGCATATTTAGGCATATTTTATGGATTATAGCAATATTAGCAGCCATATTGATCTCTCAATTTTGATGAGATGAAATTCATTGTAATGAATAGGCATGCCTAATCATAATTCTGTAATAAAATCATTGAAACATATTATGCCACTAAATATATTGGGCTTTAATTGCCAAATGGGTAGAGAAGAAAACATCAAGATCACACAGTAAATGCCATATCCTTCCACTCCAGAGCTGGATGCAAGAGGGACAGGAGTTCAAGGTCATCCTTGGCTATAGCTCCAGCCCAGGGACGGGAGGGCTGAAGGGCATGGCGATGAATCCCACAGCTTGGCGTTCCTCTGCTAGTGATCCGCACAGCTGGGCTGGCTTCCATGTCTTGTCGTCAGTGCTTCTGTTCAGCTGCAACTTGTGATTGCCTATACAAATTTTCTGTTTTCAAAATAGTGTTGATAGTTTTTAGATTTGTTAGCCAAACCAACTAAATCAAGAAAACACAGCTCTGCACCAAGAACTCTTGCTTTTTTTAACCAAAGCAAATAACAAAACCGCATGTCCAGTGCCAAGCTTTCTATATCACGGAACCACAAGCGGCGTCATGACCTGATCCTGGGGATCATGACCTGCACAGACTGCACTAAAACCAGGAGTTAGTTACAACCATCTTGGCCCCACAATCCTCTTCAGCTACATACCAAACTCAAGCCTGGAAGTCACAGACACCCACCTGCCTCTGCCTCCTAAACGCTGGGATTAAAGGCATGCTCTACCATGGCCAGCCTTCCATCTCATTTTCTGAGACAGGGATTCCCACTGGGATCTGGGGCTTGCCAATTAGACTAAACTGGCCAGCTTGCAAGCCCTGGGGAACTGCCTGTCTTCATCTGGGTTAAAGGCATGTATAAATTTAGGCCATTGGTCAGCATCTGTTTGTCCTGAGTGTCTCCTTGGAGGGACGGCCCTGTGGCAGCAGTTGTAGGTGGGACTCTGAGCACCCTTCCTGTCACAGTGAAACCAGCCACATCAGCTTTTATGTGGGCTCTGGGAGAAGTTAGGTCTTCATGCTTGCACCAGCTGGCAATTCTCCTGAGCTCTCTCTCTCTCTCTCTCTCTCTCTCTCTCTCTCTCTCTCTCTCCCTCCCTCCCTCCTTCCCTCCCTCTGTCTTTCTGCCCTCCACCCCAAGACAGATTTTCATCAGGCCCATGAAAAAAAGGGGGTGGGAACAAAGGACACTGGCTCCGTGGCTGCCAGCTTGGGTGGGGAGGTGGGGAGGTGGGGAGGTGGGGAGGTGGGGAGGCTTCAGCACTTGCAAACACAGGAGTAGAAATGGCCTGCAGCCGGATATGATCTGGTGGGCACCAGGGAGCCAAGGATTTTAAGAAAGGTACATGGTTGCTGAGGAGTCCAGGACCGTGTCTTCATCACTAGGCTGGAGAGTAGGCTCAGAATAGATAAGGAAAGCAGGAGATGGTGGTCAGCAGTGAGGAGAAGCAGGTGGGGTGGAGAGGAAGGCCAGGTACAAAGAACACTGTTATGCCCTGGCACCCCAGGAGGTAAAGAAAGGTGACTGACGACTGACAATGGCTCAGATTGCTAGCTTGGTGGCCTGGGTGTTCACGGGAACTGGAAATTATAAAGGATGAGGGGGGCAGGGAGGGCAAAGGCGGGCATTTTCCTGAGTGGGGGGAGTTAGAGGAGCATTCAGGTGGACCCAGCGTTCTCCTTTCTGGTAAACTCGTTCCTTCTTCATCACAGAATCTGAAAGTGAAGACTTCCTTAAAGGTCACTCACCCACCTCTGACCAAGCCAGTTTACCCATTCCCCTCAGAACATGACTTGTGCTTGTACATCTCCACTGCTGAAGCATCACACACAACACCTGCTTCCCCCACCTCAGCTCCCCAGCCCCCACATTCCCGACCCGTCACTGCTCTCTTCAGTGAGCCACTGTCCTCAAGTTTACTGTGTCAAATGGCTTGCTTTCTAGTGTATCTTAGTGATTTTTCTGTTGCTGTGGTAAAATACCATGACCAAGGCAACTTATAAAAGAAAGCCTTTAATTGGGCTTACTTATGGTTTCAAAGGGCTAGAGTCTACGATGACAGAGTAAAGGAACAGCTGAGAGCTTACATTTTGATCCAGGATCACAAGGCCCAGAGTGAGTGAGTGAACGAACACTGGAAATCACACTAGTCTTTTGAAACCTCAAAGCCTCCCCCAGGGACACAGCTACACCAACACCACACCTCCTCTATCAAGGCCACACCTCCTCTAACAAGACCACACCTCCTTGAACAAGGCCACACCTCCTAATTATTTCCAAACAGTTCCTCCTACTGGAGACCAAGTATTCAAACATAGGTTTGGGGCTGGAGAGATGGCTCAGTGGTTAAGAGTGCCGCCGACTGCTCTTCCAAAGGTCATGAGTTCAAATCCCAGCAACCACATGATGGCTCACAACCATCCATAATGAAATCTGATGCCCTCTTCTGGGGTGTCTGAAGACAGCTACAGTGTACTTACATATAATAAATAAATAAATAATTTAAAAAAAAAATCTTTAAAAAAAACATAGGTGCATTCTCATTCAAACCCCCACCTTGTGCTTGTGTCCTGTGTCCAAATAGCCCCCCCTTTTTTTCTTTCTAGCTCTAGAGTGTAGACTCAGGGCTCAGCCATGCTCAGCAAGTGCTCTAAACTAAGCTGTCGTCCCAGTCCTCCAAGCAATCTAGCAAAGAGAATTAGCAACCATTTATTGAGCACATACTATGTGCAGACTCTGCCTGCTCCCCATCCTTGATGCCAGGGTCTTCCTTACACATGCTAAGTTGTGTTCCAGTGATGACTTCATTCCCAGTTCTCGTTTTTGCAAAATTTGCTCATCTTGAAAATCGGGACACACATTGTTCACTTGGAGAGTTTAGGATGATGTTCGAAAGTGATTCAGTGGTGGCGCACAGTGGCGGGCAGTGGTGGCGCACGCCTTTAATCCCAGCACTTGGGAGGCAGAGGCAGGTGGATTTCTGAGTTCGAGGCCAGCCTGGTCTACAGAGTGAGTTCCAGGACAGCCAGGGCTACACAGAGAAACCCTGTCTCATAAAAAAAAAAAAAAAAAAAAAAAAAAAAGAAAGTGATTCAGTTGTATGGAGCTGGAGAAGTGGCTCAGCAGCCAGGAGCACCTACTTTGGGTAGCTCAGCTCCAGGGCACTCCGTGCCTTCTTCTAGCCTCCACAGGCACCCACATACATATGTGCACATATACACACATATACACAAATGAATATACAGATACACATGCACATATGCTTCTACACTGTCTTAGTCAGGGTTGCTATTCCTGCACAAACATCATGACCAAGAAGCAAGTTGGGGAGGAAAGGGTTTATTCAGCTTACACTTCCATGCTGCTGTTCATCACCAAAGGAAGTTAGGACTGGGACTCAAGCAGGGCAGGAAGCAGGAGCTGATGCAGAGGCCATGGAGGGATGTGACTTACTGGCTTGCTTGCTTCTCCTGGCTTGCTCAGCCTGCTTTCTTATAGAGCCCAAGACTACCAGCCCACAGATGGCACCACTCACAAGGGGCCCTCCCTCCTTGATCACTAATTGAGAAAATGCCTTACAGCTGGATCTCATGGAGGCATTTCCTCACCTGAAGCTCCTTTCTCTGTGATAACTCCAGCTTGTGTCAAGTTGACACACAAAACTAGCCAGTACATACACACACACACACACACACACACACACACACACAAAGTCATCATGTGGATGAGGCCACTCTAACCCTGCGAGTCTCTTGTGGTATGTCCCTCTGTCTGTGGGGTATGCGCATGCTGTGTTCCTGGTACCTGTACCTCACTAGGTAACATTCACAAACCACTGCTTACTGGTTCATCCTCAGAAGATTTGTGTCCATGAAAATGTACCAGAAAAATGACACCAAGTATATATTTTTTCTAGGTATCCACATTTCTAAAGGACAAAGTTCAGAACTCTAATGGTCGCTTTGTGTTGCCAGTGTCGGGGCCTGTTCCCTGGGGAACTGAAGTTCCTGGGGTCATTAGGTAAGTCCTCCATGATAACTGGCCAGCAGTGTTTGCTGCACCAGGAACACAGCATGTGCACACCCACAGAGGTGCCAGGAACACAGAGTCTGCCCACCCCATGGAGGTGCCAGGAACAGAGTGTGCCCACCCCACAGGGGTACCAGAAACACAGAGTGTGTCCACCCCATGACTGCAGCACTTCTGAGCCTCTCGGGCTCTGCTTACCTGTTCCTCCATCTTCAGTAAAGCTCAGCTATATGGAGGTCAAAAATCTAATCACAGCTTTGCCACTTGAAGGGAGGATGCTAGGGACAAGCCATGCAGTTCCCAGATTCATTTCCTCATCAGTTAAGTGGTCACCGTGAGAATACATGGCTGCACTCTGCCGTGCCTACACAGCCCAACAGACAAGATCGTCTTTCTCTTTTTCTGGTTGTGAGCCTAGCCTTTAACAGCTGAGCCATCTGCCCATCCCTGGCTTTATCTGTCATTTGGTTGGTTTCGGGGGCACTGGGATCCTTGGTCTTGCATGTGCTAAGCAAGTGTGCTGAGCTACACCTCTAGCCTAGCACCTTTCTCTCAAAAGAGGGATTGAATTCCTTTCTTTCGGGCTATGAGCAAATGATGAGTTGGCCTGGAGACTGCCCCAGCTAGAGACGTTCCCATGATGTCGTCCTGTGCATTTCAGAGTGTTCAACGACAAAGGCAAAGAGGTGAAGAGGATGGAATTCCAGCATGGCGGAGACTATGTTGCTGCCCACAAGGAAGGTTCTTTTGAGCTTTATGGAGACCGAGTCTTGAAACTGGGAACTAACATGTAAGCAAAACCTCCACGGAATGAACTTGAGTACACAGAGGTCACTTCATTAAAAAAAAGAAGTTCTCTGAGAAGTCCCCACTGACTCTACTGAGGATGTGGCTCGGCTAACAGGGTGTTTGCCTAGCATGCATGAAGCCCTGGGTTCCATCCCCGGCACCACATAAAGTGGTATCGGTGCAAGCCTACACTCCCAGCATCAGGGAGATGGAGTCATCCTGGACTTTAGAGTAAATTTTTGGCCAGCCTAGAGTACATGAGCACCTGTCTGGGGAGAAAACAAAACCCATTGATCACTGGAGTCATTTCCCCCAAATATGATGCACATTGGAGCCTTGACATTCAAGCACCAAGGATCCCTGGCAACACCTCCATAGGCAAAAGATACATAACTTTAAGTAACCGTGGAGGAGAAGTAGCCAGTTTCCCTTTGCTTCAGAGGGTCACACTGGCTCCCTGTGTTCGAAGTACTGTTCCTTCTGGGGCTTTTTCTTGGGGAAGAAGCAAAATGTGAGCATTTCCCAACTCAGTTATATTCTAAACTCAGCACCTCTCTGGATGCCGTTTAAAATCTCAAAATAACAGCCATTGTGCCCACCAGTTAGAAGGCATTCACAAGCCAGGCTGGGTAACAGCACCGTTTTCTGTTGGTACCAGGTACAGTGCAAGTCGTCCTGTGGAAACCCACATGTCTGCAACATCAAAGAACTCAGCCTCGAAGGCCCAGGTGAGCTGCTGCTCTCCCTCTTTCCCCTTGTGTCTTTCCCCACACAGTCTGCGTGGGCGGCAGGGCTCTGACCTTCAGAACTAGTTAACTTTCCCCTCATTGTTTGCCTTCTCCTCAACCTTACATGTACACAGATTTCTAACTGTAGCTTTGCTCGGAGCCTTCCACTGATCTGACTAATTAGGTAATTTGGGGATTGGTTCATCAGCACAATTAAATAGGAGCCAAATTCCAGGACATAGCAAATAACTTTGTACCAGAGCCATGAGGCCTGTGGCTGCTGGGTCCAACATGTGGGTAGATGCAGATATCAGAGCACTGCTTCTCAAGAGTGCTTCCTGCTTGTAAGGACTTTTCACCCTCCTTTAAAATGAGGTTTTCATCCCTCTGAGTTCCGTATCTTCAAACGTTCACCAGCCAGCCACATGCTGGCATTGGGACAAATCCCAGACTGTTCAGTTATTGTTTATGGAGCCATGTCCATGGGTTGGGTACCAGGACAGAAGCTTGGCATTGATGTGGTTCCCTGGCAAAGACAATGGTAGAAACAAACAGCAAGATGGAAGGACATTGACAGTCTATACCAGAAGGCCATGTGCTCTGTCCTTTGGGGGTGGGAGCAGGGGGCAAGGGATCACAATGGCTTTCAGAGGAGGTGGCATGGAAACAGGGCTCCAGAGTAGGCAAGACATCAAAAGCAGGGAGGAGAGATGGGTGCCAGCCATGGTGGCGGGATGAGCACACGCAGAAGGAGGAAAACAGTTTCTTGTTAGGAGGTAGCCAGTCTCCACATAGCTCCCTCAGCACAGCAGAGGCCGGCAGCAGCGGCTTTAATAGACAGGGTGACACGGGGCCTGATTAAAGAAGGTCTTAACTCTATTTGGGGGTTTGTTTTGCTTTGTTGGTTTTTCGAGACAGGGTTTCTCTGAGTAACCCTGGCTGTCCTGGAACTCTGTAGACCAGGCTGGCCTCAAACTCAGAGAGCTGCTTGCCTCTGCCTCCCAAGTGCTGGGATTAAAGGCGTGAGCCACCACCACTGAGCTCCATTTTGTTCTTTATGCAGGAGTTAGAGGGCTTTGTTTCAAGCAAAATAGAAATAAGAGAGGGTCTTTTCAGTGACTGATGGTAGTGAATTAGAGCCCAGAGCCAGGTAGGAAGGTAAAGGGGTGGTGAGAGAGAGGAATGGCCTACTGTGTTCCCAGATGTCACCACTAGAGGGCAGTATGGGAGTTCTTCCAGAATGGTACCCCCCTGAGCTGCAGACCCGACAGAGGGAACTGGACCCAACTGAAGAGGAAGCAGGGCCTTTCTCTCCTCCAAGGAGGAAGATAGTCTGAGAAGTGTGATCCCTGGGGCCTTCCCACTAAGCTTTAAGGTTGAAAGTCTGTGGTTTGCTTCTTTGCTAGAGTCCCTCTGCTGCTGACTGGACTATTCTGGCTAAGCTTTCTTTCTTTCTGTGCATTAGTTGTACCCAGAAATAATTTAAACTGTTATTATTTTTGCTTTGTTGTATAATTCCTCCCTGCGTCTCTGGGGTCTTGGTAGGAAATGTGATCGCCCTATGTGGCTACAAATCACACAGTTGTTTCTACAGGAAAACATTGCTCCAAATCCTCTTGCCAAAGAAGAGCTGAATTTCTTGGCCAGGCTAATGGGAGGGATGGAGATCACGAAGCCGAGTGGTCCTGAGCCAGGATTCCGACTGAATCTGTTTACGACTGATGAGGAAGAAGAGTACGTGTAGACCTGCATTTCTTTCTTTCTTTCTTTTTTTTCAAGATTTTATTTATTTACTTTTTTTTTTTTTTTTTTTTTTTTTATGAGTACAGTGTCACTGTCTTCATACACACCAGTAGAAGATCCCATTACAGATGGTTGTGAGCCACCATGTGGTTGCTGGGAATTGAACTCAGGACCTCTGAAAGAGCAGTCAGTGCTCTAACCCGCTGAGCCATCTCTCCAGCCCCCCTGCATTTCTTTCTTTCTTTTCTCTTCTTTTCTTTCTTTTTTTTTTTTTTTTTTTTTTTTTTGGTTTTTCCGAGACAGGGTTTCTCTGTGTAGCCCTGGCTGTCCTGGAACTCACTCTGTAGACCAGGCTGGCCTCGAACTCAGAAATCCGCCTGCCTCTGCCTCCCAAGTGCTGGGATTAAAGGCGTGCGCCACCACCGCCCGGCTCTTCTTTTCTTTTCTTTTTTTTTTTTTTTTTTTTGACAGTGTCTCCTATAGCCCAGATGGCCTCAAATTCACTATGTAGCCTTAAAGTCCTGATCCTCCAGCCTCTGCTTCTGAAGTATTGGGATTACAGCCTCCACACTCAGTTTATATGAGATCAAATCCAGGGCTTTGTGTATGTTGGATCTAGTGTCCTACAATCCAAGATAGTTCTCCAGCTCTAAACCTGTTCTTTAAAGATATACACATTCTCGTCCCCGTGGCTTAGGTCAAGTGTAAATACACATATAAACCCTTACATGGGATAAGAACACAGACAGGACAACTGCAGACCCACACACATAAGCACAGATGTAAAAACCACCAGTGAATTCCCAGCAACCTGTGCTGTCCTGGGGATTAAGCAGATGGGGCTTCCTGAAGTCAGTCCCTCAAAAGCTCTCAAGTTTTACTAAACAGGAAGCTAAGCAAGAAGTGTTAGGAGATGACCAGACTGAGCTGGCAAGATGGCTCAGGAGCTCAAGGCCCCAAGCCCAGGACCTGCATTCCAGCCCCAGGATGGAGAGAGAACCAACACTCACAAGTCATCCCTGACTCCTGCATGCTTGCTATGGCACATGTGCACACACTCATGAACACACACACTTGTGAACACACACAAATATGGAGTATAGGACCCCGAGCTGTCCTCAAGTCAGTTCAACTGCTGGGTCACAGATGTCTTAGTGAAGGCCGATTTGCACTGTGGATTGGAGGGACTGCCATGTGACTTGGGCCGCAGAACTTGCTGAGAGAGAGAGGGAGGAAAATGTTGGCAGAGAAGCAAACGTATGTGACTTTCTGAAATCTGTGGATGGGTGGGAGGGGTGGGAGGGGAAGTGGCAGAAGGAGAAGCAGAGAAAACAGGTGACCATGTTCTCATGAGGTGGCTCACTGTACAGGAAAAGGGAAAATGAACCTTAGAACCTTAAGCCTGTCTCTTCCTGCCTCATGTAGGCATGCAGCGATGTCCAGGCCAGAGGAATTATCCTATGAAGTCATCAACATACAGGCTACACAGGTATGTGAGGGGCCTCACAGGGTTCAGACCCATCTTCCTCAGCACCTTGTAAAACGTTTGCTCTCCAAGCATGGGGATGGCTCAGTGGTTAAGAGCATTGGCTGCTCTTGTAGGACAATAGTCTAATTCCCAGCACCCATATGGTAGCTCACAACCACTTGAAACTCCAGTTCCAGGGGCTCTGTGGGCACGAGACATGCATATGATGCACATAAATACATGAAGACAAAACACTCATACACAGAAAATAAAAATAAATCTTTGTGAAAATTGGGCAGTGGTGGTACATGTCTTTAATTCTATCACTTGGGAAGCAGAAGCAGGCAGCTCCCTGAGTTCAAGGTCAGCCTGGTCTATAAAGCAAATTCCAGGACAGCCAGGGCTACACAGAGAAACCTGTCTCTAAAACAAACAAAAAACAAAACAAAACAAAAGATCACCAAAGGTGATCCGGATCCGGTTTTCCTGGAGCTGAGCCCTTGATGGCATGATAATGTAAGTACTTCCTGCCCCAGATAAGAGCCCTGCAGACAAGTCCTTTCCTTCTCTCCCCACACTTCCCACAGGACCAGCAACGGAATGAGGAGTTGGCCCGGATCATGGGGGAGTTTGAGATCACAGAGCAGCCTGAGCAGAACACCAACAAGGGGGATGACTTGCTGGCCATGATGGACAGGTTATAGACGATGGCACACCCTAGGCCTCCCTCAAGAGACTGCCTCACGACCACCCTGGGGACGATGGCTGGGGATCCGATGTGCTTCTGCTGAATTTTCCAGCTGAGGCCTGCACCTTCTAGTCCACTTTTAAGTCAGAACAAACTGTGAAGATCTCTCAGAGAGCACCCACTTCTGAAGCCACACACATCTGTGTATTTTCAGTAAAATATATTCTTGCTCGTAACCCAGACCTTTCCATTATTCTTAATTCAGTGATGACCACGAAGCATCCCGCACCATTGTGGGTTTACCACAGCCACTTTCCTGCAGGGACCAGCATCTTATGGGTGCCTGTAAGACAAAAGAGCCACACCTGAAAACCCAGTGGGAGGTTCCGGGCCATTCTGGCTGCATAAGAAAATATATTCTAAAAAAAAAAAAAAAAAAAGCTTGGGGACTCAGGGAGTAAATGCACTAGCCATGCAAACCTGGTGATCAAAATTTCCTAGAACCTACAAGTCAAAAAACCTGCTTTGGGGAAAAATGGCTCAGCAGTTAAGAGCACTGGCTGCTCTATCTGAGGACCTGGGTTCAATTCCTGGCACCCATGAGGTGGCTCACAACCATCCATAATGGCTTCTTTTGTTGTTGTTTTGTTTGTTTTGATTTTCAAGACAGGGTTTCTCTGTGTAGCCCAAGCTAGCCTCAAACTCAGAGATCCACTTGCTTCAGCCTCCCAAGTGCTGGGATTAAGGTGTGCGCCACCACAGCCCGGCTGTAATGAGTTCTGGTGCTCTCCTCCGGCATTGAGGCATACATTAAGACAGTGTATTATAGATATAATGCATAAATAAATAAGGTTTTTGGAAAAGTGATATGGTAGTGTAAGACTCTAGAGAGTCTTAACTTACCCGAGACCCTCCGAGTGAACACATGGAGTCGGGGATTGATGCAAAATGCAAGAGGAATTTATTAATTCAGCATGATGAGGTTGCTCTACATACCAAGATGGGAGAGCGACCATGCAGCACCCGTTCAGGGACCTTATATACGGATTTTAGAGCGGCAGTCATTAGGCACAATGTGCTTGGCAAAACAGTGTGACTTTTAAACTGATTGGTCTTTAGGGAATGAGGTAGCAGGGGCTTAATCAGCCCCTCCCTTCCAGCTTACGTGATCCTGTTTCTTCCGGGAGGGGATCTGTGCCCATGTGCTCGGAGGGGGGGGAGAGGACCCTGGTGAAATATCTCAAAGTTCCCGAGCTGACTTCTCAGTAGCACACATCCATAATCCCAGCACTTCTGCTGAAAGATGGGAAGTGGAGACAGAATTGTCTGGAAACTTGCAGGCCAGATCACCTGAGGTGTGTAGTATAGCCACAGAAGCCAGAGACTCAGGAACCAACTCAAGTCTGAGATCAGCCTAAGCTTTGTGAGACCCTCTCTCTCAAAAACAAAAAAAAGAAAGAAAAAGAAAAGAAATCCCAGGGATGGGGATACAGCTCAGTGGACAATGTCCAGCACAAGATGAAGACCTGAGTTCAGGTCCCAGAACGCACATGAAGCCAGATGCTATGGCACGAGTTTGAAACAGAGATAAGCCGGGCAGTGGTGGCGCATGCCTTTAATCCCAGCACTTGGGAGGCAGAGACAGGCGGATTTCTGAGTTCGAGGCCAGCCTGGTCTACAGAGTGAGTTCCAGGACAGCCAGGGCTACACAGAGAAACCCTGTCTCGAAAAACCAAAAAAAAAAAAAGAGAGAGAGAGATAAGCGAATCCTGGAAGCTCACAAGCTAGCTAGCCAGACATTCACACCAGATCAGAGATCCTATCTCAAGGTGAAGGCAAGAAAGATCCGTACTTACTACACACAGATACTCGCGCACACACGAGCACACGCACAGAGAGAGAGAGAGAGAGAGAGAGAGAGAGAGAGAGAGAGGGGGAGGGAGGGAGGGAGATTTAAAGATTAAATGTAATTTAAAAAAATAAAGATAATAAAGATTCTGAGGAGTGATCTGTTCAGCTTGTTTTGCAAGTAAATTTGAAATCAGAATAAAGGGCAGTCACCTCAGTGTGTAGCTAGTGTCAACTTGACACTAGGTTGAGTCACTTGAAGAAACCAGAGCCTCAACTGAGAAAATGCCTCCTTAAGATCAAGCTGTAGAGCTGGGCGGTGGTGTCGCACACCTTTAATCCCAGCATTTGGGAGGCAGAGGCAGGCGGATTTCTGAGTTCAAGGCCAGCCTGGTCTACAGAGTGAGTTCCAGGACAGCCAGGGCTACACAGAGAAACCCTGTCTCGAAAAAACAAAAAACAAAAAACAACAACAACAAAAAAAGATCAAGCTGTAGGCAAGCCTTTTCTTAATTCGTGAATCTTAATTGGTGAATTGGGAGGGCCCAGCCCATTGTGGGTGGAGCCAACCCGCGGCCGGGGGTGGTCCTGGGTTTTATTAGAAGGCAGGCTGAGCAAGCCTTAAGGAGCAAGCCAGTAAGCAGCACCCCTCCACAGCCTCTGCATCAGCTCCTGTCTCAGGTTCTTGTTGCTCTGTTTGAGTTCCTGTCCTTTGATGATGAACAGTGACGCAGGAGAATAAGCCAAATAAACCCTTTCCTCCCCAACTTGCTTCAGTCATGGTGTTTCCTCACAATAGAAACCCTAAGATAGTCTATCATGGTTCAGTTTAGAAGGCATCCAACCCCCTCCCCTAACACATTGGGAGTTGTCACCTCTGAGAGGCAGAGTAAGCCAGGCAACGGCAAGACAAGCTTGCTAGGCCCACGGGGGACACCTGGGGGTCAGAGGCTTGATCTTCTAAGCATGTACTCCTCATCACCAAAGGCATCCGTTTGCTGTATCCTAGAGGATACAGCAAAGGATACAGCAAACACCAGGCAGAGCTTTAGGCTGCGTGCCCAGGAGGTGTATGTGGTGTGCCTCCCCCAGCGACTCACGTGAACTGCCTCAGGTCAGTGCTGCCTGAGATAATTCAGAAAGGCCAGGAGCTCCTGTCCTCCATGCTCCCTCCTGGGACCAGTAACCTTGTGTTCCCTCAGGGCCAGCCAACTGTCAGAGGTCGGAGTCTATTCCTAGGAGAGGCATATCTGAATGGCACAGGCAGCAGAGAACCACAACTGAGCAGGTGTGTGAAACAGAGTCGGCTTGAAGGACCACTGAGATTACTCCGCCTGGGAAGTAAGAGGATATGATTTTGGAATGCAAGATAAGAGAATCTGGGGCTGGAGAAATGGCTCAGTGGTTAAGAGCATTGACTGCTCTTCCAAAGGTCCTGAGTTCAAATCCCAGCAACCACATGGTGGCTCACAACCATCTGTAATGAGATCTGATGCCCTCTTCTGGTGTGTCTGAAAACAGCTACAGTGTACTTACATATAATAAATAAATAAATCTATAAAAAAAAAAAAAAAAAAAGATAAGAGAATCTGCCCTTTGGCTGACACTAGGCAGTTTCGGTCCTGAAAGGTAAGCCTCCAGATAAATTTGCGCTCTCTCACCCATCAGAGACACCCCTTAACCACCAGGTATGTCCAACCTTTTGACATTGCCACAAAGTTCAACAACTGCACAATTGAGGTGTTGGGTTTTTTTTTAAAACCATGGTTTAGCTGGGCGGAGGGGGCACACGCCTTTAATCCCAGTACTCAGGACGCAGAGGCAAGTGGATCTCTTGAGTTCGCGGCCAACTTGGCCTACAGAGTGAGTTCTAGGATAGCCAGGACCATATAGAGAAACCCTGCCTTGAAAATAAATAAATAAATAAATAAATAAATAAATAAATAAATAAATAAATAAAATAAAACCAACAAAAGCCTGAAACCAACAACAACAAAAATTGCTTCTTGTTTGTTTTAAGGCAATTCATTAAGACAGGAAATGGGGCATACACTGGCTGAACCTCTGGAAGAGCAGTCAGGACTCTTAACCACTGAGCCATCTCTCTAACCCCTTGTTTTTGCTTTTGTTTTTGTTTTTGTTTTTTTGAGACAGGGTTTCTCTGTGTAGCCCAGGCTGTCCTGGAACTCACAGTGATTCCCCTGCTTCTGCCTCGAAGGTACTGGGAATAAAGGCGTGTGCTACCAAGTGCTGCTAAATTTACAATTCTGCGTTGGGTTGCATTTATGGCTATTCTGAGTCACGTGTATCCCATAGGCTGCAGGTTAGATCCACCTGTTTCTGTTGGAGAAGCAACTTCAACTGCCTTAAATTACCTGCTACAAAAATACCACGTGAACTCTGTTTAGCCTCCAAGCTATCTAGCCCACAGCTGAGGACTGACTGGAGCAGGGGAGGGGAAGGTTCTGTGCTTCTCCATACTGTAACAGACGGAGACCTCACTGTCATCTGGGACTGGATCTAGGAGATAGGCACCCTTGCCCAGAAACCATGGCCTCCTCCCTCTACCTGTCCTGCAGAGATGCGAACTATCTGAAACATACTTGTCCTTCCCAGTGAATAAACCAGAGATACACATCTGTGCTGGTGAAGCAATCTCTGAGTTTCATGCTTCTAGATCTGTACAAATATTGAGAAAAACAAGTTTATTTGCATGGGAGTCCGGAAGGGACTAATAAAAAAGAAATAGGAGCCAGTGTGTGACTCGGTGGTCCGCCAAAGTGTGTGAGTCCCCAGGCTCCACTGCTAGCACTGGGGAAAGAAAAAAAAAATCCTCTACTTAAAATTTTGACTAAGAGCCGGGCGGTGGTGGCGCACGCCTTTAATCCCAGCACTCAGGAGGCAGAGGCAGGTGGATTTCTGAGTTCGAGGCCAGAGTGAGTTCCAGGACAGCCAGGGCTACACAGAGAAACCCTGTCTTGAAAAAACAAAACAAAACAAAAAATTTGACTTAAGTAATACCTGAATTTCCATTTAGAATCAAACCAAAGGGTTTGCAATACAGTTTAGCAGGTAAAGGTGCAACACATACGCACGCATGACCTAAGTTGAATCTATAGAATGCATGTAAAAGTAGAATAGTGCCATAGAAGTGTTAGTGATCCCCAAAACAGAAAGGAGCTGATCTGATGCAACTCACATCAGGGTCTTTATTCTATTTGAACTAGCTCAGGCCCCTCCGACTTACCTCTGTAGTCATGCAGGATGGTTTGGGGGAGGGGGGATCCCTGAATATCTATCAGGGCCAGGCTTCTTAGTAAGCAGCAAGTAGTAAGTGTGCAAGCATCTAATTGGAAAGCTACTGTGGCCTTTAACATAATTGGCTGGTGCTGGGAGTCACATCATAAACTTAACTTCTGCTCCCCTCTGCACTGGTGGTCGTTAGGCAGGCGGTAGGCTTGTAACCTGGGGGTGCAGGTTTGTTGGGGGAATAACCTGGAGACACTGGTCTTGTTGAGGGTGTAAACTAGAGACGTTGGTCTTGTTGGAGATTAGTCTAGAGTCTGGAGCTAGGCTCTGGTTTTGTTGGAGGGCAACTTGGAAACTAATGCTAGGTACCAGCCTGTTAGTTTACCTGAGTTTAAACTTAGGTCAGGTTCTCTAAAATGGAGTCTGAACTTAAAAGATTTGGGAGGAGATAACCCACTCCACAGAGTTGTCCTCTGCCTTCTACACGTGCCTATAAATAAATAAAGAATAGCCGGGCAGTGGTAGCGCACACCTTTAATCCCAGCACTTGGGAAGCAGAGGCAGGTGGATTTCTGAGTTCGAGGCCAGCCTGGTCTACAGAGTGAGTTCCAGGACAGCCAGGACTAAACAGAGAAACCCTGTCTCGAAAAACCAAAAAAAAAAAAAAAAAAAAAAAAAAGAAAGAATAGCACAAGGGTCTCATGCGATGCCCAGCATGGTTGGAACTGGGATACTGTGCTCTGGTCCCATCTCTGCCCCAGATTCACCGTGTTTTGTTGTCTTCGGCCAGTCACCCACATCAAGCACCAGTACTCTTGACTGTAAGAAAGAGGGAGACCTAGTTCACCCGCTCCAACCCAGCTGACCCAAGTGAATGTGCTAAATCTCCAGGTTCTAGGCATTGCCCCAGATGAGACACGGGGCTAGGGTGTCCTCCACACAGCCCTGTGCCCTGCTTCCGCCTGTCCTTCCAGGTCTTTAATGACCATGGCCTCCTCTCAATTAAACTGCACAGACTGAAGAGCAGACTCAGTAATTCAGAGCACCAGCTACTTCCAGAGTACCCAGGTTCGATTCCCAGAACCTATGTGTTGCTTCACAACTGTCTATAACATCTGTAACTCCAGAATCAGGGCTTCCTTTTGGTCTTCACAGGCACCAGGCACATAGACAAACATGTAGGCAAAACACCTGTGTACATTAAATACAATAAAGTAAAATGAAACTGTTCCCCTTTTATTTTTAGAGTTAGAGGCACTAGAGGTAAATAAGGAAACAACAACCAAGCAACCAAACAGAAAAACCCACAAGACTTTTAATAGTTAATTAATAGTTGCTCAAAGAAAGCTAGAATAAAAAGAAGAGAAAAAATTCGGATCCAAGAAGCAAGTAGGTTTTTTTTTTTTTTTTTTTTTTTTTTTTTTTGTGGTTGACAAAAGTATCTAACCATTTTTAAAGGTAAACTTTAGCTGGAGTTGGTGGCACATGTCTTTAATCCTAATACTTTTAAAAAGTTGTTCTATTATGTGTATGAGTATTTTGTCTGCATGGACGTCTGGTCTGTGTACCACATACATGCAGGGCTCACTGAGGTCAGAAGAGAGCATTGGAACACCTGGAACTGGAGTTAAGGGACAGTTGTTCAGTGCTATGTGGTGCTGGGAATTGAATCTGGGACCTCTGGATGAGGAACAAATGCTCTTAACCACTGAGTCATCTCTCCAATCTCTAATCCTAGCATTTAAAATGCTGACGCAGGTGGATTTCTGAGTTCGAGGCCAGCCAGGTCTACAGAGTGAGTTCCAGGACATCCAGGGCTACACAGAGAAACCCTGTCTCGAAAAACTAAAAAATAAAAAAATAAAAATAAAATAAAATGATGAGGCAGGAGGAGGGGAGGGTTCTGAGTTCCAGGTCAGCTTGGGCTATACAACCAAACCTTGACTCCAAAATATAAAAACAAGGTAAGATGGGTATCCTGGTGCTTGCTTGTAATCTCAGTACTTGGGAGGTAAAGGCCCAGAGGGTCAGGAGTTCAAGAGCAGCCTCAGCTACATAGGACTAATGCCAGCCTAGGCACATTAACATTTGACACCAACAGTGTCAGCACTAAGCTGAAACAGCCCCTGCTGGGTTGTCATTGGTCAGATTTAAAGTCTGCTAAGTCCTAAAGAGCTTAGGTCACAAGTCCATAGAGTAGTTATCAAGGACCAGAAATAGAATCTGTCCTTCAAATCATCTCCTACCAAAAGGGACAGTGACAGGCTGACTATCCTACACAGTATTTTCTCAGCAGCCTGCAGAAGCCCTTTGCTTCTTTCCCTGGCTCTGCCAAGGCTGTAGAGGCCGGTGGCACATAAGTAAAGTACAAAGCCAGGTCTTTTCTTCTACTCCAAGGTCTTACTCCCACCATGAGCTAAGTGTAGTAGGGCTGGACTATAGTCCCAGAACTCCAGAGGGGAAGTCAGGAGGGTCAGAAGTTCAAACTAGGTTCTAGAGAGATAGCTCAACAGGTAAGAGCACATCCTGCTCTTGCAAGAGACCAGTTCCCAGTACCCGTGTTGGGCAGCTCACAATCACCTATATAACTCCAGCTCCAAGGGATCTGACGCCCTCTTCAGACCTCCAAGGGCACCTGCACTTATATGTGCATCACCCCACCCCCACCCCCCAGAACACAATTTTTAAAAATTGGGGGTACCAGAAACAGCGTCTTACTTTGTTACCCTGGCTGGTCTAGAACTCACAGAGACCCACCTGTTCTCCATGCAACTGTGGTTTGCAGCATGATACAACAGCACTAAAAACAAAAGAGCCAACAGGCAGGGTATAGGAACACAGACCTATATCCCAGTACTTGGGGTCAGAAACAGGAGGATCTGGAGTTTAGAGACAGCCTGGGTTACATGAGACCCTATCTCAAAAGAGAGATGGCAGGGAGCAGAGTAGTGGGGGGAGATAGTTCAGTAGTTAAGAGCACTGGATACAGGATGCTCTCCCAGAAGACTGGGGTTTGGTTCCCAGCACCCACATAGTGCTTATAAGCATCTATAACTCCAGTTTCAGGGAATCTGACACCTTTTGGCCTCCTCAGGTACTCCACAAGCATGGTACACCACACATGTTCAGGTACACAGATGCACATAAAAGCAATGATCTAAAAGGGGGTGAGGAGGGGATGGAGGTGCAAAGGGGAAGGAGAAAAGGACTTTGTGATTACTGAAGGAACCCAACTTAGGGAGTATCAAATAGGGGCAGCCAGCACAAAAATGAGAAAATCTGCTTTTGGTAAGGTCTAGGTGAATTTGTCCCCTGGTGACTTCTGAGTACCAGCTGGACATGAAGAGATGCCACAGAGATACCTAGAGAAAGGGCAGCGTGAGATGAGTGCCAGGCATGGGACAAAGTAGCAGAGCAGGCTGCATGCAGGCAGGCACTATGCCCGGGGAAACCTGATGAAGCCGTCACCGAAGGTGACCCAGCTTAGCGGTCTACTCCCAGTAAGTTTGCTGCTTGGAGAGTAGAGGCAGGCAGATCTCTCTGAGTTTGAGGCCAGTCTGTTCTATAGACCCAGAGTGCTGAGGGTCTGGGATGCCAGCTCCTGTACCTGACAGTAACATAGTTGTACACACACACACACACACACACACACACACACACACACACACACACAGAGACAGAGAGAGACAGAGAGAGAGAGAGAGAGAGAGAGAGAGAGAGAGAAAGAGAAAGAGAAAGAGAGAGAGAGAAGTTAAAATAAACCTTACTAGAGTTGTTTGTTTGTTTGTTTGTTTGTTTGTTTGTTTTCCGAGACAGGGTTTCTGACTGACCTGGAACATTTGCTTTCTAGACCAGGCTAGCTTCGAAGTACAGAGATCCACCTGCCTCTGCCTCCGAGTGCTATAGTGTGTGCTACCATGCTCAGCTCTAGATTTTATTTTTAATTTTTAATTAGTTATAGGCAGTTGTGAGCTGGGAACCAAATTTAGGCCATTTGCAATAGTATGTGGTCTTTTTTTGTTGTTGTTTGTTTTGTTTTGTTTTTGTTTTTTCGAGACAGAGTTTCTAGTATGTGGTCTTAATTGCTAAAGTTTAGCAGCTAAGCCATCTCTCCATAGCCCTGTGTTTTCCTCTTTGAGACAAGGTAGCTATGTAGGCTTTGCTGTTCTGGAACTTTTTCTGTAGACCAGTTTGTTCTCCAAATCACAGAGATCCACCTGCCTCTGTCTCCGGAGTTGCTGGAATTAAGGAGTTTGCAACCACTATGTCCGGCTACATTCCCATAATTTTAATCAGGTGAAGAACGTTTATCCTGGTTTGTTGTTGTTGTTGTTGTTGTTTGTTTGTTTGTTTTGTTTTTGTTTGGTTTGGTTTGGTTTTTAATTTTTTACAGATGCTCTCTCTCTCACTCAGCACCATCAGCTCAGCAGGCCATTAGGGAACACAGCTCCAAAACCCGAGGTGGAAAACTAAACAGAGAAGGAGAAGGGGGTTGGGCGCGCTGCGCGCGTCCTCCTGGGACTTGTAGTCCTCATCCTGAGAGGCGCATGCTCTGATGCTCTGGGTCTCCCGCGGTTGCCATGGCTTCTCTGAGCCTCGGTGGGTGGCGCCCCTAGATGCGGGCGGGTTTTGGCGGCGCAGCGCGCGGAAGGCGGAAGGGATCACGCGGTGGGCCGGGCAGTCGACTGTGGGGACTAGGGCGCGCTGGGACCCGGGCGGCCTCTTCCCCTGGCTCACTGGCTGCGGACTCTTCTTCCCAAACCCTTACGCGCGGTGAGGAGAGGGGCGTACTCGGCACCCGGCTTTCCCGGGTGGGACTAACAAGCTTGACCGCTAGTGGCAAGCCCCAGGCCTGCCTCCCTGGAAGCAGCAGAGCCGGAGCTAAAGTCTGGGCCTGCCTGGAGGTCTCAAAGACTGTCCTTTTGGATTTTGTTTTAAGACAGGGTGTCATTCTGTATACCAGACTGATCTGTAACTAGGAGATCCACTTGCCTCTGCCTCCTGAGTGCTGGGCTTAAATGCATGCATCTTTGCTAGGCTTGGCTTGTTTTGTCTTGAAACATTCCATAATCCAGGTTGGCCTGGAGCTCATGATGTAGTTCAGGCCGGTTTGGCATTTGGGGTGCTCCTACTGCTTCAGACTTTAAAGTGATGGTATTGTAAGTGCGCACCATCATGCTTGGCTAGATTGTATATTAACAAGTGCCTGGCAGAAGGACATACATAAACTACAAGTTACAGTAGTGGTTCTCAAGCCGATTGGCACATTAAAATTATTTGGGGAGCTTAAAAAAAAAAGTATAAACTGAGCATAGTGGCACATGCCTTTAATTCCAGCACTCAAGAGGCAGAGATAGGATGATCTCGATGAGTTTGAGACCAGCCTGGTCTACATAGAGAAACCCTGCCTCAAAATCATTTAAAAATAGGATACCTTGCAGGATGTGATGGCACACACCTTGAATCCCAGCACTTGTGAGAAGAGACAGGTGGATCTCTGTGAGTTCCAGGCCACACTTGCAAGTTTCAGCCTACTCAGGGAGATATAGTAAGACTCTGTCTCTAAAAACAACAACAAAACAAAACAGTCTGGGCTTCTCCTCCTCAGGCAAATTAATCTAGATTTCTGGGATGTGGAGGCCAGGCAAAAGTTTCCCCAGGTGTATCTAGTGCAGCGAGGCATCTGGACTACTAGTGTGGAGTTTCAGGGCTTGGCAAAGGTGAGTTACATCTATCTGTGTGCTCCTGCCCACAGTGAGCAACCAACCAGTGTGGAACAATGGCACTGAGCCACTCCGTGAAGGAGCGAACCATCTCTGAGAACAGCCTGATCATCCTGTTGCAGGGCCTCCAGGGCCAAATAACCACTGTGGACCTTCGAGATGAGAGCGTGGCCCGAGGACGCATTGACAATGTTGATGCTTTCATGAACATCCGCCTGGCCAACGTCACCTATACTGACCGCTGGGGACATCAGGTTGAGTTGGATGACCTTTTCGTGACAGGTCGTAATGTCCGCTACGTCCATATCCCAGATGGTGTGAACATCACTGCTACTATCGAGCAGCAGCTGCAGATCATCCACCGTGTGCGCAACTTTGGTGGTAAGGGTCAAGGTCGTCGGGAGTTCCCCTCCAAAAGGCCATGAGACTGCATCCTCATTAAAGTTCCAGCACCACCTCAGGGACATCCAGTGTTCTGAGCCAACTCCCGGCCATCCTTCCCCACCAGTGACTTGCAAGTTGCCATCCTTCCCCACCAGTGACCTGGTGTCTGACAGACGGGTTGCAGCTGCCTTTCATAGGGTTCCACTTTTCAGACACACCTTGGGACCCAGAATTCCTTCTGTTGGTGGCCTTGGGGTAGGTGACAATTCCTCTTTTTGATCATTTGTATCTGGAATCTCCATTCACTGATTGACCTCATCCATCCAGGAGTCATCAACTCTGGCAGTGAGGATTACTGAGGGTGTTTGGAGTGAATCACCTCTAATGTCCCATTTCTCTTGGCATTTTTTTCTTTTCTCATAAAACCAAACTTGGATACATACACGTCTGTGCCTGATGCCCTGCCTGGTGTATACTGGGCTTCTGGCTCCTAGGTAAGAGCAGAGTGCAGGTTTTAAGTTGGGGAGCACACCAGGATTTACTTGGTTTAGAATGTGGTCCTGTTTCCCAGATATCGTGAAAGCTAAAGGAAAGTGGCCTTTCTGTTGATAGTCCTTGAGACTCATCTTACTGCTGTTTACTAAAGCTGAGAGTCTGGATACCCTGGTCCCTCCCCTCAGGCTAGAGAATTCAGCTAACAAGAAATGGATCTCAGCCAGGCATAGTGGTTCACTTGTATAATCCTGGCTTTCAGGAGGCTAAGGCAAAAGGATCAGCCTCGGCTAAGGGTGAAATCCTGCCTCAAAAAACCAAAACAGACCAGTTGTAGTGGTGCACACAGTATGATTTGCTGAAGGAGGCAGAGGCAGGAGGATCATGAGTTTGAGGCCAGTCTGTGTGCTACGTATTTTAGCCAAATGGTAGTGGAAAACACCTTTAGTCTCTGCACTCAGGAGGCAGAGGCAAGCGGATCTTTCAGTTTCAGGCTAGCCTGGTCTACAGAGTGAGTTCCGGACGGAGAAACCCTGTCTCGAAAACCAAAAACAGTACAAGAAGGAAAAGACTGGTCTGAGGAAGTACAGCAAAGGTGCTGCACCTCACTCTGCTCAGTTCTTTTTCGTGTGTATGAGTGTTCTGCCTACATGTGTGTAGGTACCATCTGTACACCTGCCATCCTCAGAGGTCAGAAGAACGCATTGGTTCCCCTGGAACTGGAATTATGGGTAGTTGTGATCCACCATGTAGGTGCTGGGGATTGGGTCTGGGTCCTGTGAAGAACAACCAGTGCTCTTCAGGCTGAGCTGTCTCTCTAGGACAGGATTTGATTTGATTTCTTTTCCTTTAAAGACAGTTTCACTATACTGTAGCCCTGGCTGCCTTGGAATTCATGTGGACCAGACTGGCCTTACTGCTTCTGCCTTTGAAGTGCTGGGCTTAAAGATAAGTTTCACCACCCCCAGCAGTGTTAGATTTTTGTTTGTTAGTTTTTGAGACCTTCCTGCTTCCACCTCCCAAGTGCTGGAATTGCAGGAGTGTACCACTGCAGCCTGCATAGGTTTATCAGGTTCTTTTCTGCTCTCTTTAGGTCCTCTTAGGACCAGGAGGTTCTTGGATCTTATATCAATTAGGCCAAATGCAGCCCACATCTCCAGAGCGCTCTATCTCTGGAGGGTCTCGTTGCCTCACAGAGGGAAATGGACTAGCTCCTGTCTCCTGGCAGCCCCCGAGTCCCAGCTGGAAAACACACGCGCGCGCGCGCGCGCGCGCGCACACACACACACACACACACACACACACACACACACACACACACACACACGTCTCAGGCTCCCACATCCTTCCATGATTTTCTTTCTTTTTTTTTTTTTAAATATTTATTTAGTTAGTTAGTTGTTATATGTAAGTACACTGTAGCTGTCTTCAGACACACCAGAAGAGGGCATCAGATCTCATTACAGATGGTTGTGAGCCACCATGTGGTTGCTGGGATTTAAACTCATGACCTTTGGAAGAGCAGTTGACGCTCTTAACCGCTAAGCCATCTCTCCAGCCCCCCTTCCATGATTTTCTAAATTTTTTTTTTTTTTTTTTTTTTTTTTTTTTCCGAGACAGGGTTTCTCTGTGTAGCCCTGGCTGTCCTAGAACTCACTCTGTAGACCAGGCTGGTCTTGAACTCAGAAATCCGCCTGCCTCTGCCTCCCAAGTGCTGGGATTAAAGGCGTGCGCCACCACTGCCTGGGGGTTTTCTAAATTTGTTTCTACACAGGCAGTCTTTCCATTCCTTCCTGAAGGCTGGGCTTTTGGAATTCAGAAACTAAAAATAGTCTCTGCATTCTGTTGTGTCTTCTGTTCCCTGAGGTAACAAATGGAGGATGACTTAGCTGTGAACAAGAGGGGCCCAGGAACACCAGGGACAAGGTGGCAGCGTGTTTCAAGATGGTACTGGAGTCTAGACTGCCATGACATTTGCCCAAGCTTTCATAACCACCCTTTCTGCAGCTCCAGCCAAAGTGGAAGGTCCCATCAATGGCAGAACCCCCAAGAACTGAGTGTTCAAGCAGCATTGTTCATACCCACCTCTCATTCCTGGAGAGAAGAGGGTTTTTTTGGGGGAGGGGCAGGGGAGTGCAATGAATGTCGTTTGTAGGAAGGAGACCGCTGAAGTTCAGAATGCTGAGTGGACATTTGTAAGCTGGCTCATGCAAGAAACATGCAAGGGACAAGAGTATGCCCTCCTCTCAGCATGGCTGAGCAGGTGGGACTTAAACTAGTCCAGTGAGCTCTGGTCTGGCATCCCTGGCCAAAGGGTAGGCTAAGGCAACAAGGGCCCTTGAAGTTCTCGTTAACGTTCCAGGAAGACCCAGAGATATAGTACATTTTGTGAAGAGGAATGAGAGCAGCTCAGATTCTGCAAGGTTGTAGAACTATACCAACAGCAGGGTGAGCGTGCTAGGTAGCTAGTTCTGATCACAAGCTTAATGGCTGTTAGCTAAGGCTGGAAGTAATCCACTGGGCTTGGTGACCCATGCCTTTGACCCTGAGAGGCAGGGGCAGGTGGATCTTCCTAAGTGCCAAGGCCAGCCTGCTTCTGCCTAGAGTGAGTTCTAGGCCAGGGATACATAGCAAGACCCTGACTCCAAAGTTGGGAGGGCGGGGCATGACCTTTGGAGGAAAAATGGTTTTTAAAGAAAGAAAACATTTTTTAAATGTCACTCCAGGCCGGGCAGTGGTAGCGCACGCCTTTAATCCCAGCACTTGGGAGGCAGGTGGACTTGTAAGTTCGAGGCCAGCCTGGTCTACAGAATGAGTTCCAGGACAGCCAGGGCTACACAGAGAAACCCTGTCTCGAAAAACCAAAAAAAAAGAAAAAAAAATTTCACTCCAGAAAGGGAGGGAGGAGACTCTTCCCCAGCTAGTAGTTGAGTTAAAATGAGTGCTGCTGGGCAGAGGAATGGTGGTCAGAAGTCGTCAACTGCTGCTGCTATGCCCCATGCTAGGAGCTTGGTGAGTCCCACAAGGGGCGGAGCTGCAGGCCTCCATTATTATTAACAGCTCCATCAGACAGAAGTATAAAATGATAGGCTCAAGGTGAACAACAGTGGGAATTTGAAGTCAGGTTTCCCTAGTACCAGGTTCCATCTCTCTCTCTCTCTCTCTCTCTCTCTCTTTTTTTTTTTGTTTTTCGAGACAGGGTTTCTCTGTGTAGCCCTGGCTGTCCTGGAACTCACTCTGTAGACCAGGCTGGCCTCGAACTCAGAAATTCGCCTGCCTCTGCCTCCCAAGTGCTGGGATTAAAGGCGTGCGCCACCACTGCCTGGCTCAGATTCCATCTCTTAACCGTGAGCTTTTATGCTTTTATTTTGCATTTGTTTTTTAACACGCGATCTCATGTAGTCCAAGCTGGCCTTCAATTTACTGTGAAGGAAGGATGCCTTCACCTCCCAAGACCCTGGGATTACATGTTGGGTTGTAATACTGGGGTTGGGACTAGGTGCATCACACATGCCAAGGCCAGCATTGTACCATCTGGGCTACTTCTCCAACCACTGTGGCCCTCTTGTTCCCCAGTACTCTTGGCATCCATTCTGTTGCGAATCCCCAATGTGAGCTGGACACTCAAAACTTGATATACCACTGGATCTGGTGGTGCAGGCCTATAATCCAGGCTGCTGGGGAAGTGGAGGTAGGTTACAGGTTCAAAGCCAGATAGTACTATAGACTGAGTAGAGAGCCAGCCTGAGCAACCTATTGGGACTCTGTCTCAAAAATAAAAGCAGTGGAGATACAGAAATACCTTCTACCACCGAAGAGGCCATAGGTTCAGTCCTACGCACCAGAAAAGCAAAACCAACACCAAAGCTTGTCATGCTCGGGCCTTGGGCTTGGGCGCAGAGAAGCTAAAAACCAGCTGCTGTGGAGGGCTGGGGTTCTATAGTCTGAAGATGCTCCTGGGGGTGAGGTCTCCTCCCCTCCTTCTGTGATAGTCCAATCTGCCTAGCCCCCTTCAAGAAGCCATCTTGAGTTGTTGTGACAGGTGTCACTTTGTTATGGCAGCACCATCTGCCAGTGAGTTGGAGAGCCAGCAGGAGACTGTCACCATGTATGTCCCAGAGATCCTTGAGTTGGTGTCCTGATGACAGTTTTGTTTTTTGTTTTTTTTTTTTTTAATTTCCTCTGGCTGGCACTTTTAGTTTCTATTCCTTACCCTCTTTTTTTAAATTTATTTTATTTATATGATGAATACACTGTAGCTGTCTTCAGACATACCAGAAGAGGGCATCAGATCCCATTACAGATGGTTGAGAGCCACCATGTGATTGCTGGGAATTGAACTCAGGACCTCTGGAAGAGCAGTCAGTGCTCTTAACTGCTGAGCCATCTCTCCAGCTCCCTCTTTACCCTCTTTCTCCTCCTCTGCTTTGTTAAAACTTTTATATCTTGAGTCATCTGAGAGCCTACCGGGAGTTGGGATGGTGGTGTCAGTGCCCAGTGATTCATCTTACTGATAATTAGAGATCTGGAAAACCCAAGACTCATCCCTGTCAAAGGAAGGGCTTCCTGAATCCTTATTCTCCCCACCTTGTCAGAGGAGCAAAGTGGGCCTGGCTTCTGGATGCCTTCGAGCCTTGTGCCTCCTAGAGGTTCCCTGATTGAGACCAGTGGTCATTTACAGGGTGTGGTAAGCTGGATGTGAAATCCCTTGGGTCCTCCCAGAGTTGGTGTGATGTGTTGTTCCCACTTGGGCAGCCAGGATTTACAATGAGTTACCTAGTTTGTAAGTGATACAACGGGGATTCAAGCTCTGGCCTTTTGGTCAACCCACCAAACTTTCTTCAAACCACAGCCCAACCATTATTAGCTGAGTGTCAAGGCAAAGGTTACCCTCTCTCTGAGTGCTACCTTCTGCACTTGTAAACAGTACTCTAAAAATGCTTCACTTTGCATAAGACAAGACCTTGGGAGATGCTTTTTTTTTTTTTTTTTTTTTTTTTTGGTTTTTTCGAGACAGGGTTTCTCTGTGTAGCCCTGGCTGTCCTGGAACTCACTCTGTAGACCAGACTGGCCTCGAACTCAGAAATCCACCTGCCTCTGCCCCCCCCTAGTGCTGGGATTAAAGGCGTGCGCCACCACTGCCCGGCATGGGAGATGCTCTTATTATTAGTTATTCAGCATTATCTGCAGCTGAGTGGTCACCAAGCATTCAAAGGGACTAAGAAAGGATGCAGGCTGGGACCTCATTAAGACCAGCCTTCGTGTCCCCGGCAATACCTTAGTCCTGGACACGTGTATCTACACGTGGATACAGAATGACCCAGGGGAGGGGAGGAAAAAGCTGAGAGAGTCCTGAAGTATACTTGTTAACTCTGAGACAAAGGAGTGGGACTATGGCCGCTGGAACTGCTGCCACCGAGCTCTTCTGGCCGCTTCTACACGGCAGTGGACGGAAGCCAGGATTTTCGAGGGCCCCTAGTGAGTCACCAGACTGATGCAATCCCTTTAAAGGGCTCATCTGCGGGTGCAAGAAGCTGATTCATGGAGGGCGTGGCTGCTGAAGGAGGAGAAAGGGACGGAAACTGGCAGGAGGGAGTGAGGTAGACAGCCGGCTGTGATCCTTCATTGGAACTCTTCACTGTAATCTCCCTGGACAAGACCCTTGGGATGTCCAAAATGAACTTGGCCATCTTTGGGGTTTCTGAAGGGCCTAAAGTGAAATGGATTGTGACAGTAGCGATAGCAACTCCTTACTTCTTTTGAACCCAACTTCAGCGCTTTCCCACACAAATTTCCAGAAGCCGAGACTGGGAAGCAAGGAAAGGCCACTTTTCTAAAGAATGCAGTGCAGTTAGCGGTTTTTGCAGCCACTTAGAGGCGTCCCAACCCCACCAACGAGAGCATAAATCGGCGAGGTTCTGCAGAGCCGAGGCCGGGCGGCGCCCCCGTCCCAGTCCCACTGTAGATGTAGATTAGCGGTAAGTACCACCCCCCTGACTGTCCAATCGCATTACAGATTTCTACCCAGACTCCACCCAGAACCAATTGGCGATCTTATCTGGGTCTCCTGCCTGAAGGCTTCCGCCCATCCTGAAGATGGCGCACCAACCCCAGACTCAGGCGAGGGGGCGGGGCCGAGGGCCGATGCGTCACTTCCGTTGTCAGGTGGCGGAGCCGCAGCCATGGAGGGAGGCGGCGGCGGCAGCTCTGGCGGCTGCGCTGGGAGGCGGCGGTGAGCGGCTCCCACGCCCCCGGCCCGGCCCCGGCCACCGGGACGGAGTGCCGAGCAGCCCCGGCTCTGGGCTGCGGACTATGGGCAAGCAGCGCTGATCTCCCGGGAAAGGTGAGCCTGGGGTCCCGGGACGCGGAGCCGGGTGGGGGCTGCGTGCTGGTGGGGCGGGCCACTGTGGCGGAGGTACCCCGGTGACAGCCCGAAGCTGACCGGCGCGACGAGAATGGCCACAGTGAATTCCTCCTCCGTCACCGGGGGGTCTGTCCTTCCCAGCGGCGGGGGCGTCGGCTGCTGGGAGCCTGGGTCTTCGCCGCAGCCCTGGGAAATGGGCACTGCCCGCCTTGCCCAGACCCAGACTCAGCCAGTCAGCGAAGCAGCCAGCGTTTGGCCCGCTCTTAGGTTTTCCCCCCCAGAAAGCCCCCCTCCTCTCCATGCTTCTCTCCTGACCTAGAGAGTGACTTGAAAGTTAGGACGAGTCCCCAAGGAGAACCAGCCAAGGTTTTCCTCCTGGAGCCCTCACCCGTTGGCACCGACACCATCACTGCTGGGGAATTTTCACATCCTGGGCGGCGTTCAGGTGCGAGTCACAGCAACCTGCCTGCCAGATCCACGTAGGACCGATCTTCACTGTGGGAGAGCTTGCTGTGGTCACTGTTTCACCTGCCATCCTGGTCAGGCCCGCCCATTCCTACGACGTTTGGCCCCACCTTTCAATCTTGGGTAGGAGCTTTCAGATTCCCGGTGGCTTCTCTGTCCACCCCCACTCCCCCAGGTTGTTGGCGGAAGGAACTGATGACAGCCGCCTTCTGTGGCAGGATAGACTTTGCTCTGTTTTAAGTCACTGGAGGAAACCGGTTGGCTTTGCTGGTTTTGAAAATCATTGAGGAAGAGGGTAGTCATGCTGGGCTGGGCGCCTTTCCCTCTTGGCTGAGTAGTTTTGCATGAGATAAGACCGGAATCCTACGGACAGCCCTTATTTGTAAACAGTGCAGTGAGTTCCGTCTTAAAGGCGCTGTTTTGTCTGTTTGTGGATTAGACCTGGACCTGCCCGTTGGGATCATTCATTCACTCATTCATTTTTCACATAACAAAAGGGCCCTGCCTGCAGAGCCAAGTGCTCTGGAATATCAGTAGGCTTCGGAGGCATATCCTTAAATTCTGGGATTAAAGGAGGTGTCACCTTGCTCTAGATTCCTTAAATTCAAATTCTGGTGCAGCAGCTTTATGGTTGCCTGACCTTGGACCATTTGTTTGTGTCCTCATTTGCAAACCGGTGGTAATGATAAAAAAGAGTCCTTATAGAGAATTAAGTTAACACATAATAAAGAGATTCTTTTTTTTTTTTTTTGGTTTTTCAAGACAGGGTTTCTCTGTGTAGCCCTGGCTGTCCTGGAACTCACTCTGTAGACCAGGCTGGCCTCCAACTCAGAAGTCCACCTGCCTCTGCCTCCCAAGTAATAAAGAGATTCTTATCTGAACTAGTTCACTGTCTAGTCAGAGGAGACTGACCTGCAAGCAGATAGTTGAAATGTGACCTATAATTGCAACAGGAACTGAATGCTGAGGGAACCCGGTAAGGGAAGCTGTTAACTCAGTCTGGGAAGCCTGGACAGTAGTGACAGGAGTCTAGTCTAGAAGGATAGAAAGGGGAGGCTTAGCTAGGTGAGGGTAGAATGAGAGGTATGGAGAGAATTACGGAGAATCAGAGAGAGACTGAACCTCAGCTGGGTCAGCAGAGCGGTGTGGAAGCCGACACAGGACACAGTAAAACAAGATAAGTTAACGAAAAAATAAACATCTCCTTGATAATTTGGGAGTTTGTGTCCAGTGCAGCGAGAGGCCAGTAAGAAGCTTTTAGCTGAGGAGTGACAGGACTAGCTCTGCATTAGATTAGATCACATTCTCTGTGAGGAGCTGAGGAGGGTGAAAGAGCTAGACACCTCGTCAGAGACCACCACATGCTTCCAGGAGCACAGTTGGTATAGACATACTGGATTTGTGCTGGGAAGGCACCGTGTGATCAGTGCTAGGTGGATAACCCCTTACAGTGCCCCCAAAAGTGCCCCTCTCTCTCTGAGATTTCAGGTTGCCTAAGCTGCTGGTAAGGTAGGGCTTCCCTCCCAGAAGGCCAGATGTAAGGGGTGTTACATTTTTTCTCTTGCTCCTTTAATGGACAAGACAGTAGTTTGAAGAGGTTAAGAGCTTGTCTGGCTCAAACAGATCTGATTCTAATCCCAACTCAGCTAGCCACTAGGGGTTACATATTCTCTCTGTGCCTAGATTTCTCATTGTAAAAAGACACAGTAGGAGTACCTCCCTAGTAGGGCCATTGTGAGGATCAAGACAGATGTTGCAGAGTTAGGACTCAGCGTTCACTTAGTAGTAGATGCTTTGTGAATGGTAGTTTTCGTGGCAGGCTGCTGGAGAGATCTTCTGGGAACTACTTGAAGCAATTCACAGGAAGTAGAGCTGTGTCCCGTTGCGCAGTTTGTTCTGAGGGGTCACGAGAGCTCTGCATTTTATGTATTCTTTCCCAGGCTGTACAGCAGCAGTGCAGATTTGTCTCTTTCCTAAAGCCTTTTTCAGGAGTAGAAGCAGAGCTATCCGTGGTAGCATCAGGATGCAGGCAGATCTCCATGAGTTCCAATCCATCCTGGTCTACATAGTGAGTTCTAGAACAGCTAAGGCTTCATAATGAGACCCTATCTTAACCCTGCCCCAGCCCCCAGAAAAGTAGAACTGCTGAGAAATAAGATTGTTTTGGCCTTGTGAGGCAGAGTCTTTCTATGTAGTGCCTTCAAACTTGTGTTGATCCTCCTGCCTCTGCCTCCCCAGCTCTGGGCTTACAGACTTGTGCCTCCACTCTTGGCTGATGAATAGCATTTTAAAGTATGAAATGGACGGAATGTATGACAAGTTCTCTGGAGTCCCCGTAATGAGGCTGCTCTAGAAGCTGAGTTAGCACCAGCAGGAAGTGTCATGCTTGCTGAACATGTGGTACTACACTGTACTTACGTGTATGGCGGCTCAAAGTAGAGACTCTCTGCAGTACACTTGTGAATTCCCACATGTGACTGCCACAAGCTAGGTGCAGGGCAAGGAAGAGGAGAGAGGGACAGGCACCCCAGTCCATTGGCACTTGCACAGGTTTGGGAATTCTTTTCCAGAAGTCTGTGCAGCATGAAGTACAGATCAGGGGAACAGAAAGAATGACTTAACCTGGGTGGAGATGAGGCTATTGAGGAGAAGTTTGGAGAGCACTTACTACTTTGAGGAGTGGATAGTTTTCTGGGGGGTTTGTGAAGCACTCTAGGCAGTAGAAGGAGTTGGGTTGTACGGTAATGGGTTGTGTATGCGTGCGCTCTCATATCATAGATTGGGTACTACAGGGGTTCTATCACAGGATGTAACAGGACTTGGCTGCAGGATATGTAAGAGAGAGAAGCTAGAGAGAGAAGCAGGCACTCAGTGAAGATGTTCAAGCTTTGGTATTCTGGAGTGATGGAGTGATGGATGCCTGCGTGCTGGAAACACCTGCATCATCCAAAGAGCCCTCTGGCTTCAGAAGAGCAGTGAGCTGGGGAGAGAGTGGGTGCTGTAGGATTCACAGGCAGGTAGAGAGAGCTTAATTCAGGGCAGGGTCGGGAGAGGTGGGGAAGATGGGGGAGGTCAGTCCTGCGTGGGAAAGCCTGCTGGGCTCTAGTAGTGCTCCGTGGTGGTGGTTGGAGGAGGAGGAGGAATGACGGAGAACTTGCAGATCCTGGGTTGTGAGGGGATGATCACAGTGAAGCAATAGGGTAGTGTAGGGGAAGATTAATAGCCGGTGGGGTCAGCCAGCCCCGCTCAGAGAGCGTGGCGGTCACCCACAAGGGACAGGAGTTTCAAGTACACAGCCCTGCAGAGCCCTGTCCAGCTTTGGGGCAGGCTTCCTGCTGGTTTGCCTGCATCTCTTTTTTGTTTGTTTGTTTTGGTTTTTCGAGACAGGGTTTCTCTGTGTAGCCCTGGCTGTCCTGGAACTCACTCTGTAGACCAGGCTGGCTGCCTGCATCTCTAACTTGGACGAGAGCAGCCCGTCTGCCTTTACCCTTCTGCCCACGTTTGACCACAGAAACGAGCTTTGTCAAGTTTCAGAAACTAGTGTATTCCTTCCATCTGCTCAGAGCTACCTTGATTAAGCCACAGCTAAGGACTGAACAACCTCATTTCGAGGCAGTTTTCAGAACCCTCTATGGAGATCGTACCTAGAAAGGCCATGACATTGACCAAGAGTTAACCCTGGCCTGCTGGTGGCGGTGGCATATGCCCCAGCACTCGAGAGGCAGAGGCAGGCTAATCTCTTAAGGTCAAAGCCAGCATGGTCTAGAAAAAACAAAAAAAGAAGAGGAGGAGGAGGAAGAGGAAGAGAGAATGGGGGTGTGTCTGTTGGTAGATGCTTGGCATTCATGCAGCCCTGGTTCCATCTCTAGTACTACATAGAAACTGCGTGTACTGATACATGCCTGTCATTTAGCACTGGAGAGGTAGAGACAGGAGAAGTACACATTGATATCATCTGCATAGTGAATTTGAAGCCAGCCTGGGATACGTCGGAGCCTGTCTTAAGTGAAGTGGCTATGAGAAAGTGGTCTGAAACAAGGGCGTTAAGTAAGATTATAGCTTTCAGGGCGGCTCCCAGACTCCCATACACATCTTAGCGAGCCATGGAATCAAGAGCCAGGAGGGGAGAGGCTAGTACTGCATGCCTGATTGGCTCGCTGTTTTAGAGATGGTTCCATTTATATGCTTGTCTGTCTTTCTTTCTTTCTTTCTTTTTTGAGGCAGGGTTTCTCTGTGTAGCCCTGGCTGTTATGCTCATTTTTCTAGTACACACTATGCACCATCTTGGATATAACTGAGCAAGCTCTTAGCTAGACTGATTTTCTTTTTCTTATTTTTTGTTTGCATATGTGTGAGGCTGCATGAGTTTATGTGCCCTGGAGCTTGAGTTACAGTTGGTTATGAGCTACCTGATGTGGGTTCTGTGAACTGAAGCTGGCTGTCCTGGAACTCATTCTGTAGACCAGGCTGGCCTCAAACTCAGAAATCCACCTGTCTCTGCCTGCAATAAAGTGTTCTTAACCACTAGGCCATTTCTCCAAACCCTGACTTTCCTCATCCAGTTTGGCCCTCCCCTAAGTACCTGAGGAAACAAATGCCTAGAAGAGCTATTGCCTCAAAGCTTCTTCTTTGACAAGGTCCTGCCCTAATAGCCCAGGTTGTCCTCAGAGTTCCTTTGTAAACCAGGCTGATCTTGAACTCACCACTTTCCTTTCTCAGCCTCCAGAGAGCCAAGCCTTTATAGCTATCCCCAACAAATATGCTACTACTGGGAGAGCAGGTAAAGCAGCCCCTCTCTCCAGCCTGAGGCAGACAAGGGGATAAGGGGGTGGGAATGT
Organism: Uromys caudimaculatus; assembly: GCA_028551405.1. Taxonomy (NCBI): domain Eukaryota; kingdom Metazoa; phylum Chordata; class Mammalia; order Rodentia; family Muridae; genus Uromys; species Uromys caudimaculatus. Next base: position 114,354,275 of record CM052702.1, read on the forward strand.
GGACTCTTAGCTCTATACTGGGCTGATGTTTTCAAGGAAACTCCACTATCAGGAAGCAGTGTCCCCTTTAAATATGCATGCAGACTGCCATCTACCCTGCAAGAGGGCTAGACATAGATTCTTTAGCCTTTAAGAAGTTTGCTGCCGGGCAGTGGTGGCGCATGCCTTTAATCCCAGCACTCGGGAGGCAGAGGCAGGTGGATTTCTGAGTTCGAGGCCAGCCTAGTCTACAGAGTGAGTTCCAGGACAGCCAGGGCTACACAGAGGAAAAAAAAAGGAGGAGGAGGAAGAGGAGGAAGGAGAAGGAGAAGGAGAAGAAGAAAGGAGTAGTCTGCTGCCCAAGGATCCAGAATGAAGAGAGTGGGCTGTCATAGGAGCGGGAATTGGAGAGAACGGGATTGACCTGCTAGTTCTTTGCCTTTGTGGCTTGGCACAGTTGGTATTGGTATGATGACGTATGTTAGAGGAATAGCAGTGCTTTTAGGGAGAGAATTTCTTGGCCTTTGGGTGACTTGGTCCAACATACTGTGGGACTTTGGACTCTGGCTGGCACCTGCCAGGTCTGGCCAGAAAAGTCCTGCTGCTTTTGCAGTAAGTTTGGTTCTGGCAGTATCCCAGGCTAGGGGTGCATCATGGGCAAGGGGCGTGTTTTCTCCTGGAAAAAATAGGAAGGAAATTAAGAACAACAAAAGGCTTCAAACCACCAGAGGTTCCCTGTTGATTACTGCGGACACTGTACTGGATGGCCTCTGGGTGGTAGGGCTTGTCTCTGCTTTACAGAACAGCTTGTCAGGGATCAGAGGGATTAAGGAGCCTGCCCTGTTACACAGCCAGTGAGGATGGAACTGCGACTTTCCACATCCATCTGTGTGTGACTCTAGAACCCATGCTGTCCCTTCTTCCATCCTGGCCAGGCTTTGGCTCTGGGGAGCCCAGTCCCCAGAATCTTGGAGTCGAGAGCTGTAGAGCTGGAAAGGACCTTGATAGGGCTGAAGCAATCCCTCCCTTAGCTGAAGAATGGAACTGCCTCTGTCTGGAGACAAGGTCCTTCCTCCCTGTGGAGAGTGCATAGAAACACTTTAAACCATGTTAGCCACAGTCAGACCTGACTTCAGAACCCAGCTGTGTCACATGCTAGCCAAATGACCTTGAACAAATCATTCTGACCCCAGTGCCCTTTCCTATAAAAGGAATAGAACCATCCCCGCACTGAGGCTGAAACAGCTTACTGTGATACCAAGTGTTGCTTAGTGCCCGGCACAGTCAGGTTCCTGGCCCAGGGTTGGGATGACCCAGTGCTGTCTCTATTAGTGATCTGTGAATATCCCTAAAGTGACAGCTCGAGCCTGCCTTCAGTCCTATGGATACCAGGTGGCAAGCAGGAAGTTCTTTATAGACTTGTGTGCACGCTGTCTGAGGGAGATTATACTGACCAGGAATATTGACCCTTCCATCCTTAACTTTCTCTGTAGACCTGGCTAGCCTTGAACTCAGAGATCCAACTGCCACTGCCTCCCAAGTGCTGGGACTAAAGATATGTAGGCTTCTTGTTGTTGCTGCTGCTGCTGCTGTTGTTGTTGATAGGGTCTCATCAAGCCCAAGCCAGTCTGGAAATCACTGAAGTTTACCTAGAACTTTAGAGTCTCCTGCCTTAGCCTCTAAGTACTGGGGTTACAAGGCATATGCCTTGATGCCCAGTTTCTGTGGTGTTGGGAGGTATGCAAGTGCTCTCCCAGCTGAGCTACGGTCTTAAGCCTGAAGTTGTGAAATTTAACTTTGTATAGAGGCAGTTACAGAATGGCAGTGTTTGGCTCTAATCCAAATGGCCTTACTTGCAGAATAATGCAGTGCTTCTTTCTTTAAAGCTGTTGCAAACAGTATAAGGGAAAGTTGCATGTGTGTGCTCAGAGTTTTCCTGTGTCACTCTGAAAATCTCGGCTAGAGACTGGCCTGGTACCTCATACATGTTGCTTCTGAGGACAGTCCCTCGGGGTGCACCTTACTTAGGGACAGTACCACCTCCTTCTCCTCTAGGTGAGGAAGCTACGAACACAGAAACAGGTGTCCAGGTCACAAAGTGGACAGAAAGGTGTCTCTTAGACACAGCCAGCCCTTCTTTTTTTTTTTTTTTTTTTTTTAATTATTTATTTATTTATTATCTGTAAGTACACTGTAGCTGTCTTCAGACACCCCAGAAGAGGGCATCAGATCTCATTATGGATGGTTGTGAGCCATCATGTGGTTGCTGGGATTTGAACTCATGACCTTCGGAAGAGCAGTCGGCGCTCTTAACCGTTGAGCCATCTCTCCAGCCCCCAGCCAGCCCTTCTTTGATCTCTTGCTTTCTCTTTGCCTAGTTTCAGCTATTCTGGGTGACAGTACTTGAACTCCATAGGGGACCCTGTGGCAGCCTTGTCATTGGGCTGAGTCAACCACACAAAGCAGTAACTGATATTTTGAGCTGAAGGGCCCCTGAGTCACATGCTTGGATCTTCCTTGCTGTGAGCTTCTTTTCTAGCCAGTGAGCTAGAGCAGACTGGTATGACAAGGGAGAGCTGTCAGTGACTTGCTCCAATATCCCTTATTCGCACATGGCACAAGGCCCCTTGCAGAACCAAGAACCATCATAAATGTCTACCAAGCCAGTGTGCTTGGCTGCTTTTCTGGATGGGAGATACCAGGCCAGCACAGCTCGAGAAAGAGCTATTAAGACTGTCCCTTCCTCTGACACCCACATGGCCTGACAGATTATTTGTTGTCACATCAGCTGCTTCCCGAGGCAGGGAGGAGGGGGTCAGCTGGTGACAGGACTGTCGACAATGCCCTGGATCCCATTCTGGTAGCTTCTGAGAGTGACTGCTGGGGAAATGCTCTCAGGAGCAGCCAGCCCACTTCGGCATCCACAGGGACTGGTGATGCTCTGGCTTTTCTTCTAAAACTGCTCTGAGCCTACCCTGACCAGCACCTTGGTTTTCTCGTGGAGCCCATGGGGGACTCCTGAGGGTAGTAAGTGGTGATTATACAATCTCCTTGTATGGGGCTAATTTGTAAAGCTTGCCTCCTGGAGGAGACAAGACAGAGCTGGATCCCCAAGCACAGTGTGGGCTTTTAGGCCCCTTCCGGCCTCAGCTACAGGGCTCAGCTGACCAAGTGCTGCTGAGGAGAGGCTGCCCAACGGCAGCGGATGTGCTTTGGGGGAGCTGTGCAGGCTCTTTGCAAGCACCCCTCCCACTTCCCCCCCTGGCTGAGTCACTTCCTCTCTGGCTGCAGCAGGTATTCTCCCACAGGCCCAAAGCAGAGCGGCCTCAGTGGGTGAGGCTCACTCTGTAGCCCTCTCACTAGTAACCCCCAGGAAGTCCAGTGCAGCTGTAGAGAATGATACAATGTTATATTTTCCTAACAAATTGAAGCTGTGTGTATCCTCTTGCATTTACAAAGTGAGCAGAATCATCACTGTTTGGGAATTGTGAAGATGACAGTACATGCATGAGTCTTTGTCACTAGGGAATCCTGGCTGGAGTCAAAGGATTACTAATCCACCTCCCCACCCCCAGCATCCATCCAGAGCACAAAACAATGACTTCCAGTCGGATCCTTTGAGACCAGAAGAGTTTTCACTCTTCTTTCAGCCATACCTGTCATGTCATTCAGATTCAAAAGAATAATAGCTCTGAAAGTCTGTCTCACTCCAGCCAGGGCAGGAGTGTCAGGGAGCTACTGGCTCCAGGCTCTGGTTTCTCAGTCATGAAAAGACAGACATTGGCTCTGCAGGTGTAGTTTAGTGATCGGGCGCTTTTCTCTATGCATAAAGCCCTGGGTTCTATCTCCAGCATCCTAACAAACAAACAAAAAGAGATGAATTAATGAGAAAGTTATAAGAATTAAAAAGAACCCAGGCAGGGCATGGTAGTGCATACATCTAATCCTAGCACTTGGAAGGCAGAAGCACTAGAGACTCACGGTCAAGGTCAGCCTGGTCTGCATAGTGAATTAAGACCCTGCATTTTGGGGGGGGGGGGGTTGGTTAAAAATAGATCCTAGTAACTAGCCCTTCAGGTACAAGCTGAAAATTCATGTGTCTGGAGAGATTCTCTACCAGGTCACCTATACACAACAGGGATACTTGTCTTTCTTCTACCAGCCCCAGGATAACAGCTGATCTTTTGGACATCTATGAAGGAAATGTTACCACCCCCTTTTTCAAATGAGGAAACTGAGGCCCACAAAGGGTTAACTGGGTTAACAGATCAAGTGAGTAATGGAAGCTAAGTCCTGACACCCCCCCCCCCCCATGTTGGTCTTGCTCTCCCAACTGGCATGTGGGTGACTGCCCATGGTTTGAAACCCTTGTTCATGGGCTGTGGGCTCCTCTTGCTTTCTTTGAGTATAGAGAGCAGGTCTGTAGGGAGGTTGGCTACCTCAGTATAGAGAGCAGGTCTGTGGGGAGGTTGGCTACCTCAGTATAGAGAGCAGGTCTGTGGGGAAGGTTGGCTACCTCAGTATAGACTGCAGGTCTGTGGGGAGGTGGGCTATCCCAGGTGTCTGGTACAGTTGAAGAAGCAACGTGCTCATATAGATTTAGCATGGGAAAACCTGCGTTCCTGCCTCAGCTTTTGGGTTAGTGACTTTGGGAGTCTCACTGTCTCCTTTTCTTTTTCTAGGATGTGTGCATGCCCCTATGTGTGTTGGGAAGAATCAGTTACAATTATGTATTTGCAGCTGTTTTGTAAGCAGCTGTTTTGTAAACTATAAAGCTGTAAGCCAAAATCACTTAGGATTAATAATGTAAGAATGTAGCGTTCCACTTGAATTCTAAGAGATTTTGCATCTCTTAAACAGGTTTAGTCTGTCCCTTCCTCATTGTGGGGTTCTGTACATAAATGGGTTTGGTTCCATGGTTAGGATGTCTTTCTTCTATCCAAACATCCCAGTTTAGACCATGTCCTGCTTCATGCATTTCTGACATAGACCTTTGTGGAGTCTTGTTTGTTTTTTTTTTTTTTTTTTTTTTTTAAGAAAGGGGCTACCTAGCTTTGACCCACAGTGATCCTCACTAGTACTGGGGCATTTCTTTTTGTTTTTCTTTTCCTTTGGTGGGGGAAGGGGTGGGGGACTGTGGGGCAGCTCTCACTATGTAACTCAGTCTGGCCTCGGCTTCTCTGCCTTCCTGACTCTACTTCCTGAGCGCTGGGATTATAGGCATGTGCTACTGTACCCAATATGCCAGGGAATTTTTTTTTTTTTTTCTGGTCAAACTGCCCAATGCCAGCAGAGTCCTGTGTCTGTTGTCCTGAGCTGGTAGACGCTACCTGGTCTGTCCGGCTCTGTTGTCATCTGATCCCTTATGGGTCCCAGCCTGGCAGAGGGCAGGATTCACCTGTGATAACCCTTGTGCCTCCTATCCAGCTGTCTCCATCCCCTGCTCTAACACTGGCCTTGGTGCTTTGCAGATGCATGGCCCGTTTTCTCTTGGCCTTTTGGCAGGCACCGGGCTGGGCTCAGCAAGCAGAGTCAGACTTGCTCTCTGGGAGCCCACAACCTGGAGTGGGGAAGAAGGTAAACAAACTAATAGCCACAGCCCAGTGGGAGGGTGCTGAGGTATGCTCTGGTGTTCTGGGTTGTAGAGAAGGCCTGGCAAATGGCTGGGAGTATCTGTTGTAAGTGACAAGACACTTCATTGAGGACGGAGAGACAAGAAGGAGGCCAGAGAGAAGGGTAGGGCAAGATTGTTCATGGCACATACAGCTCCCATGACTCATGGGCTACATTTAGCATCATATAAGGGCAGTGAGGTGGGGGAGGTAGCCTGGGTCTGGCAGCCTTACTGGAGAGCTTGGGTTTCTTCCCGAAAACTGGGAGCCTTGCAGGACCTCTGCAGTAGATAGCTGGTGATGCTGCTGCCCGATGGACTCTGTCTGTCCAGCCTGTTACCCAGTTATCAGAGGCAGTGGTTTGTCTTTGATGGAGTGGTTCCTGTATCCTTTTTATCAGACTGAAGGAGAGTGGCTCACTGCTCTGCCCTTGGTGCAGGGAATATCCTAGGATGTGTTGCAGAAAGGCGCCACCAGGTGGTGGACCTGAAGATTACAGAGCCCTCATCCTACACCCCCCCCCCCTTTTCTTGGCCATATAAGACTAAATCTGTTCATGACGAGCTGACTCTGCCCAGCAAGAATGAGATTTCAGGTTCCCCCGCTGCAATTATGTAAAACCCAAAGACAGGCCCCTTTAAACGTGTGAACTTAGTCTTAGGAGCTAGTCCAGCAGGTAGGACTTTGTCTGTGTCTCTGGGAATACTTGCCAAACATCATGACTGGTCCACTCCTAAACATTAGTGCATGTCAGAGAACAAGGGCATTATGTTATAACCCATACAGACTTTTCAATCCAGGAAGTGTAACTGGGGCTGGAGAGATGGCTCAGTGGTTAAGAGCTCTTTCTGCTCTTCTGGAGGATCTGAGTTTGGTTCCCAGCTCCCACATCAGAGGCTCACAGCTGCCTATAACTCCACTTCTAGGGGATCCAGTGCCCTCACACATGCATATGAGTAAAAAAATTTTTAAAAACATTAAGAAAAAAATGTAGATGACACTACCATTGTCATATATTTACACACACACATGTGCACATACACAGTGTGGGTATCTTTATTCTTTGCTGGTTGCCTATGTCCTTCATGGCTTTCTTCTCCAGGATTACCCCTTGAATTTATGTGCTGTGTGCCTTTAGTTTCTTTTACCTTGCTTGTTTGTTTGAGACCAGGTCTCACTATGTAGACTTAGCTAGCCTGGAATTTGACCATGTAGACTAAACTGGCCTCAAACTCACAGAGATCCGTCTGCTTCTGTTTCCTGAGTGTTGGGATTAAAGCTGTGGGCCACCACCAAAGACTCACTTTGTGGCTCATATTGGCCCAGAACTCACCATTTAGCTAGCCGCAAACTCAGAACAGAACCATCATATTCAGTCACTGTGGCGCGTGCGCGTTTTCTCTCTTTCTCTCTCTCTCTCTCTCTCTCTCTCTCTCTCTCTCTCTCTCTCTCTCTCTCGCTTTGAACCAGTAGCCGAGGATGACCTAGAACTACTGATCTTGAAGTGCTCGTCTTGCCCCCACCCCCTGAGTCCTTTGGTCACAATTCTATGCCTCCTGCACAATTTCAGCTTTTCTTTAACTCGCATTGATGCTTTTGAAGCATATAGACCCATTTTGTTGAAAGGACCTCAACTCAGGGTTGTCCCAGTTAGGATTCATTTTGCACATTTTAGCCAAAGAAGACTATAAGTAAGGAATGCATCTTTGCGAAATGTGCCACACTAGGAGGCCCATGGCTTACGTTCTGTTGTCATTGACAATAACTCCTGCCTCTTGGGTCAGGTTGTAGCTTGCTCTTCTTCAGTTGGGGTGAATTTCACCGATCTTTTGACTGTTGCGTTGTTTTGAGAAAAGCATGCATCCAGAACTAGCTCCACAGAGCCTTTGAGTTGAAAGGAAGGTTTAGATCCCAGCATGCATGCTTCCCCCCAGCCCTGCCCCAAAAGGTCTTAGGCTAGAGGTACCACATCTTCAATTCAGGCTCTTCCCTAACCCTGCCCTCCCCCCACTATCCCAACTGAAATGGCATGGTGGAACTGTCAGAGATGGCTTCATCATCCTGGACAGCCCTTACAGTGCCTCAAGCAGAGTAGTGCCAGCTGGTGTGCCAGTCTTGGTCTGCAGAATGTAGAATGTGTCTGCTCTCTGAAGGACCGGCAAGCACAAGGATGTGATGCTCTGTGCCTCCATTCAAAACCCAGGTGTTGCTCCAGGCCCTCAGCAGCTCAGCTGCCCAGGCTTTTTCTTCTCCTGCTGAGCTACAGGGCTACTCTCAGGCTAGCCACCAGTATATAGTCTGAGGCAGCAGATTCAGCATCCCTCAAACCTGGGTGCGCTCCTACTTCTTCCTGGTCTCTCGCTCTCAGTTCGGTGACTGTTCCCTGTCCCCTTCACCTTGGACAGGAGAAAAATCTATGCTCAAGCTTTTGTTGGTTCTCACTCTATGGTCCTGGCTGGCCTGGAACTTGCTGTGTAGACCAGGCTGACCTCAAACTCACAGAGTTCCGTCTGCTGGGACTCTGTTGTCACTATGCCCACACCTGGCTGTAGTCAGGCTTCTAATTTATCAAATGCTTGTACTATCCCAGCAGGTTCTCTGCTAAACCTTTTGTGTGAGTTATCCCTCGCAATTCGTAGGACAGCTATGGAAGTATGGAAGGTGTTCTTCTCCGCAGATGTAGACAGAAAAAGAACCTTGCCCAAGCTCATCACCAGTGATAGTGCTGGGGTTGGGTCTATTTGACCTACTCCAAACTCTTTGGTTGCCAATATATGGGACTGGGCTTGGCATGAGACAGCTGAAACCAGAGTTTTGTGTTGACTGAAATTGTTTTAACCAAGGTGTTCTTGGTGCCCTTGGGCAGCAACTCTTTTTTTTTTTTTTTTTTCCTCCTCTCTCTCTCCCTTGGAGAATCTGAAGCAGGTACAGACTCCTAACCAATGCATGGCAAATGGGATGCAGGGTGGGGGCAGGTTGGTCTTCTGTCCTCACTTCCAGGGTCAGGTGAGGAAGGCAGTGGTGTAGGGTCCCTGCTTTCGGTGGGAAATGCCAGAGGTTAAAGACCAGAAGATAGCAGGCTGCACAGCTCAGAAGCACTTATTTTTAATGCTTTTTGACAGCCAGGAACCTGAGGGTGGGAATTGGACCTACTGACAGGGATAACATGAAATTGTTGGCTGACCTGACCCGGCAGAATAAACGTAGTTGTTTGGCTACTAGTGGGCACTGGCAGCTGCTGACAAACATGGTTTCCAGCTACTGTGTTCACAGCAAACATACAGACATGTATGTATTCCCACAGTAATTAATCCACTGCCCAGAACTATGGTTTGTTTCCCCGCCAGAAGGATTGGCCTTGTATTCTTTCCTCACTGTGTTGGTTTGCAGCGTCACCCAACTCTTCAGAAACCCAGAGGCTGCTTCAAGAAGCCTTGGCCCAAACTGGGAGGTCTCTGTAATCCTGCTTCCCCAGAGGCTGGAACAAGGAGATTGTTTAACTCAGGAGTTCAACACCAGCCTGGGCAACATGGAAGGATTCCCATCTCAAACAAGAAAAGTTGAGGAACTTGAATGTGGATGCTTTCTGTTCATATACAGGCCCACAGCTGCACTTTAGACTCACTAAGGCAGGGGACTCCCTCTGCCCCGAGCCTGTGCATCAACACACTGATATGTCGATGTCTTTGGGTATGAGTGTCTGGGTCCTCCGTGGCCAGGCTTTAGTTCTTTTTAGTTGTGTTGAATTGAGGCCAGGCTGAACTGGGGGAACAGAGCCTGCCCTTAGCTCAGATTTATCGTCTTTTTAGCCCCTCTCCCTTTGGAGGTGCGTAGGTGTGTTTGTAAAGTCTAACCATGCTCTGCTATATGGTGCCTGGCCTGCCTGTACCCACCACCCCTTCTGTGCCTGTCCTGTGTTCTACACTCCTGGGCTCTGAGCATCTTTAGCTGTAGAATCTTCTGTATCTCTTACAGCTCTGGCAGGAGGCTCTCATTGCCTGGTGGCTTTCAAGTGAGATGAAAGCATAGGTATCCCCTGCCCCAGCGGTTCTCAACCTATGGGTCATGACCCCTTAGGGGTCAAACAACCTTTTCACAGGAGTCACCTAAGACCATCTTCATATCAGCTATCCACATTATAATTCATAACAGTAGCAAAATTACAGTTATGACATAGAAACCAAATAATTTTATGGTTGGGTTCACCACAATATGAGGAACTATATGAGGGGCAGGCGCAGCATCTGGGCCTGCTGGCAGCTGACTCAGACCTGAAGATGCCTTCTCACACCGAGGCCCACTTACATTCCCCTCAGGGACAGCAAAGCCCACAGAGCCCCCTGCTTTCAGAATTCCCATTCTGGTTACAACCTACAATTGGTGGAGCTGCTGGGCTGTGTTCTTTTCCAATGCCTTCCTCTCAGGCACCCTATAGCCCCATTTGTCTCACCGAGCTTTCTGTTGAGATCCAAATCAGTGTGGCACTGACTTGCAAGGACAGAACACAGAAAGTTGAGATTCAGAGCTCTACAAACTTCAAAGTTGAGATTGTTGAGTTCCAGGGCTGCTGAGACTTCAGCCTGGGAGACATTAAGCAATATCTGAAGGGAACCTCTACCCCAGGGTGAGGAAAACTGTTTGGGAGGGCCTTGCCCAAGTCCTCTTGGGGCCATAGCAGCCAGTACTGTCATCACCTCAGATGCAGGATCCTTCAAACAGGCTTTTTTGTGGACCATTTAGAGGTGTGTTTGGAGCATCCCTGTCAGGATGGCTTGAGGGCAGGGTGGTGCCACCCTATGTGTCTACCACCTGCAGGAGCAGGGTCTGTCTCTGAAAGCCTCATCCTCCAGTTCTTCCTGGCTGTCTCTGCACCATGATTTCCTTTGCTTCAGTCAGCTCTGGGTAGCAGGAAATGATGTTTAGGAAGGAGGGCGGTCAGGGTACCTCGTCCCCGCCAGCATCTTTTCCGATCTCTATCCATCTGCTCCCATCCTTCTGTCTGCCGGGGGTGTCTTGGAGCTGTTCCCATGCCATTTGCTTGAGTAGAATCCTGAGTGGGGTAGGAGAGGTCAGGCTGAGCCTACTCATTGTCTGGGCCACAGCTGCTCCCTGCAAACAGGCGTCTAGACTGTGTGTAGGCGAAGAAGCAGCATCTACACAGATGTGATATGCCTGCCTGGTGCTCTCCAGGGAACTGTGGAAAAAAGAGGAGGCTCAGCACTCCAGAGAAGGAGACCAGGATCAGAGTGTAGTGATACCAGCTACTAGCAGAGGCTGCTGGCCCTGACAAAAACACCAGGTGGAGGGAGCACATCTGTTTGTTATGTGCTGGGCCAGGCCCAAGGTTCATATATGTATATAAGATTCTTTTTCTAGTGGTGGTGACAGTCACTAAACATAGACACACAAACAAACACATTATTACAAAATGTGGGAAGTACATGGAGGAAACCATGGGACACATTGTGAAATCAGGTGAGAGCCATTGGCAAGGAGCTGTCGAGCTTGGCTTCTCTGAGGAAGTTGTGTGTACACTGGGGTACCCAAGAGTTAGCCAGGCAAAGAAGGACACTGGTGTGGTGCTGCTGTCTGACTTTTTGGGGTGTATCTAAAGCTATTTCATTCCTCTCTGCTGTGACTCTTGTTTCCAGCAGAGATCACAGCCAGATTTAACCATGGCTGCCTCTGCATCTGGGGACCGATGAGTGTTAAGAGAAGCCCCTAGTGACAGGACTGTGACCCACATAATGAGGAAGCTTTCTAGGATAGCAGCAAAGGCTATATTTTACTAGATTAAGCGGTAACACTTTATATTATAATCGTAGAAATAAGAAATGGAGGACCAGGGCCAGCTGAGTTTAGTCCCCAAGACTCACATGCTGGAAGGAGAAACGCCACATGTCTACTAAGATGTGTGTATTCCCTCTCTCTCTCTCTCTCTCTCTCTCTCTCTCTCTCTCTCTCTCTCTCATATAAATAATGAATGTAATCATTTTTTTAAAATAGAGAACAAAATAAAGAAAATTTAAAAAGAAACAATTCATACAACAGTAAGCTTGTGGAACAGATTCGCCCTCAAACATAAAGAATTATGACTTTGGAGTGAGTGGTTCTATGGGGGACTTTGGGGGGAGGAAAGGAAAGGGGGAAATGTTGTAATTATCCCCAAAATAAAAAATTAGAAAGAAAAAGAATTATGACTTTAAAAAACAACAGTATCCCTTTTATTACTCATAAAATGGGTCATTTGCCCCGAGAGTAAGGAAACAGTCCTGGTTCGGGTGCAGGACCTGTGATTCCCTTCCTCCATGCTGCTGATGGGACTGTCAGTTGCCACAGCCTTCCTGAGAATAGCTTGCCACTGGGTGTCAAGTGCTTTAGGAAAAAAAGGAAAAAGAAAAAAGAAACATTCACCCTGCCGGCACGATGGCTTACACCTGTAAGCTAAACGTTGGCGGCCAACCTGGCAATATAATCAGTTCTTAGTCACCATGGACTAGATGCAGTGTCCTCAACCTGGGGGGTCAAACAGCCCTTTCACAGAGGTTCCTAAGATCATCTTAAAACACAGATATTTACATTACAATTTGTAACAGTAGCAAAATTAAGTTATGAAGTAACAATTTCATGGTTGGGAGTCACCACAACATGAGGGTCGCAGCATGAGGAAGGTTGAGAACCAGTGGGCTAGAGTGAGACTGTGTGGAAAAAATAATTAATACAAGTAAAGTCCCTTACCCCATTTGACTCTGCGGTCTTGCTTCTTGGCATTTATCCTGAGAGAGAACAGAGCACCAAGAGCAGTCCCTGGGAGCCACCATTAGGCTCTGCTGGGTCTGTACCTTTCTGAGCCTTGACTCAAAGAGTTGGAATAGCTATCTCTCTGTTTGTTTCTTTCTGGTGCTGGCCAGAGCCTAAGTTTGCTTTTTCTGGTACTTTGGACTCCTTACTCTTTAAGTCCCCCTCCCCCAGCAGGTGGCTGCTTACAGTGTGGCTGACATCCATTCAGGTTGAGAGAGCACGGTATTTTCCTTCTCTTTTCTAGTCTCTTCCCCGCATAGCTGCTGCTGTTTGCAGTTTGCCTGACCTGGGGTTTAAATTTTAAAGGGGGGGGCAAAATATGCAGGCATTTGTGTGGCCATTTTTTAAAAAAAGGAAGGAAATGGATGCCCATAAAGCGGGGAGATGAAATATGCCTCACGTGGTGCTACAGAAGGAGAGTGACAGGGTGCTTTTACCGTATGCAATTCTGTTTTATATTTGCCATGGTGAAGATGGAACACAAGGCCGGTCTCTGCCACTCCGCTCCATTCCAGCCCTTGGTTTTGATTTTTGGCTTGTTTGGGTTTTTGTTGTTGTTATTTTTGTTTGTTTTTTCAAGATGAAGTTCCTCTATGTAGCCCTGGCTGTCCTGGAACCCGCTCTATAGAGCAGGCTGGCCTCAAACTCAGAGATCCACCTGCCTCTGCCTTAAAGGTCCTGGGATTAAAGATGTGCACCAAGCCTAGGGTTGGTTGGTTGTTTTTACAGCTTTAATAGGATATAATTCACGTACAATAAAATTCTACCTAAATTAAGGAAAAAGGGAAACTTGCAAAATGGCATCAGAGTAGTCCATATTTTACAGTGATTTGTATTACTTTGTATGAGAGTGAGAACTTGGGCGACACAGAAGCCTGACTGGAGAGCAGCTGTCTAAGTGGTAAGGTTGGGTTCCTTGGTTTCCACGTTGGCCCGTTTTTCAGCATTGGTACAGGGAATGCCAATTACTTCTATAAGGCAATGAAATTATAAGAGAAGTTGGTGCTTGGTGTCTGAGCCCCGTGGGGAATGGAGCTTGGTTGCCTATCCTGTCTTTGTAGAAGTTTTTCTTCAGCACCCACACAAAGTCCTGTGCCTCCCTTTGACACCTTTCAGCAGACTCCCCTACCCTCACTTCTTCTGCGATCTGTGTCTGCTGCCTTTGAGGACATCTGCTGTTGGTGTGTAATGACTCAAGTAAAGGCGTTGTGATTCTTTTGTCCTTGGGAGCCTTGGCTGCACCTTCTGTTGGGGAGAAGGTGGCTGCAACAGCTGTGTGATGTATCCTTAAGTTAGGCTGGGCTTGTGTCAGGAAAGCTGTTGATTTACTCAACAGAAAGAATCTTTTCTGTCTTGTTTAGAACTGAGAATGAAGCGGAGAGCATCAGACAGAGGAGCTGGGGAGACATCGGCCAGGGCCAAGGCTCTAGGGACTGGCATTGCTGGAAATAATGCAAAGAGAGCAGGACCATTCATCCTGGGTAAGCCTCTGACCGTGGGGGTGTGGCCAGGGCACGGGGCCACATCTCTGACCTGTGCACAACAGAGTGAGATGTCCACTAGGACTGTGGTCACTCCACAGCAAAAGTTGTCAGTTTTTTGTCAGTATACCAGCTTTACAAGAGCCAGATTCTAACCCCCTGCTCTGAGAATATGAACCTCAGAACATCAACAAGCTCTCAGAAGCACATGGCTACATTAGAACGTGTGACTCACCATGTAAGGCACTATTTGACTTTCTCGAATGACATAATTGATTTCAGGGTTTTTGTATAGCATTTCTCTGAGCTGCTTCTTGTATTTATTTTGTTTTAGAGAAGGGTGTTTTAAGACAGGATCTATGTAACCCAGGGTGGCCTTGAAGTCACAGAGTTCTGCCTGCCTCTGCCTCTACCTCCCAAGTGCTGGGATTAAAGGCTTGCCCTGAACTTCGTATAGAATAGTGTAGAAATTGGGTGGATTGAATGTTTCCAGGAGGGCGAGGAGCAGCAGGGCATTCTTCATGGTGTCTGAAGCCCAGCCAGTCCAGGTTGTTGATGGCCAGAGCTGCAGATAGTATGGGCTCTGGCACCAAGGCCTTAGTAGGACTTTTGTTTTAGGACAGCTATTAGAACTTAGAGGCACAGCCTAGTTCCAACTTCAGATACCCAGAAAATAGCTCATAATGGTGCCTGCTACCAGCAGCTAGCCCTGTGCAGTTTGTGGGGGTAAGGAGGTAAATAGTGAGGATGGATCGCTTCTGCCCTCACATAGTTTAGTGTGTTTGTTGGGAAACAAGACTGTAACTGAGTCCTTGAGGGAGATGAACAAGGGGGGGGACACAAATGAGAAGATCTATGGGTAGTGAAGCCAGGAAGGCCTTACATAGCCCAGGCTGGCCTCAAGCTGGCTGTCTTCTGCATGAGCTTCCTGAGTGCTAGGGTCATAGGCATGCACCACACTAGACACTGGAAACTCTTTTTGAGGACTGTGCCAGCAAAAGCCAGGTCTGCATCCAGGTATGTACGCACACACGTCCACCTCTGCTTTTGAAGAGACTTTTGGGAGGCAGTCCAGTAGCTATGAAGAGAAGGCCTAGCCAGAAGGCCTCCAGAAAGTGAGCCCATGGTTCTGTGTGCCGTAGGTCCCCGCCTGGGCAACTCACCGGTACCAAGCATTGTGCAGTGTTTGGCAAGGAAAGATGGCACAGATGACTTCTATCAGTTGAAGGTAAGAAGCACAGACCAGGCCCCTCAGGACCAGGGCTGTCCTAGCCGCCCATCCTCCCTCCTCACCGCCTTCACACCTGCATCACCTGTGAGCACCAGTAGCCCCATTTCTTCCTGAGAAACAATCAAGTTCCCAGTCTCACTCAGCAACTCATTTAAGAGCTCTGTGTGAATTATAGGCTGTCAAGACAAGCAGCTGTCATGTATGCTTGTGTGAGGTCAGGCCAGGCATAGCAGAAGTGAACTTGGTTCTCCCGTCCAGCTGTTCTCCTGGGTAAAGGAAAGCATTGTTCTTTTTCTTCATATGCTTTTCTACAGATCCTCACCCTTGAGGAGAGGGGCGAGCAAGGAATAGAGAGCCAAGAGGAAAGGCAGGGCAAGATGCTGCTGCATACCGAGTACTCTCTGCTCTCCCTGCTGCACACACAGGATGGCGTGGTCCACCATCATGGTCTCTTCCAGGTGAGTGGCCCCCACACTCCTTGCCCTTCCTGGCATCTATTAAAGGCACCTATCTCTACTCTGTGAGCAGCTCCCAGCTTTCCATCATGTGACTCCTGGTGTTCCTTCCCTGTCACTGCCAAGGCCTGGGCAGAGGATTTGGAATCAGACTAGGGTCATGTTGGTGCTACAGTGCCCATGATGATTTCACCCTGAAGAATGGCTCACAGATGACAACTTACAACCTACAGGAGGAGCTTGAAAGAACTGCCTTTCTGAGGGAGAGAAGGAAGTCATTTAATGTCCCCCATGCTCTTTCCAAGAGTATTCTGGATTGGCCAGACTAGAGTGGAAGACAGAGTAAGAACTGGGGTCACCTGTGGTTAGCTCTCACAGTGTGCCTGGACCACAGTCCTTTTGCCTACCCTGGTATTTCAGGTCTCTGAGCCCCAGACCCATGGGGACCATGGGAGAGTCACAGTGTCACCTGCCTTAAGGCTGGTTGGCAGGTGCACAGAAGTGCTGCCAGCCCTGGCTGCTGTGACACCTACTCATCACACTGTCTCCCTGTCAGTGTGATCACTAATATATAAAGCAGGTGGAAACTGCTAAGGAGGCTGAAGTCACTTCCCAGCCTGGGCTAACAGTAAGCTACCCACTCACACCCACACCTGTCACCGCCTTATTCTTAGACTTGCCATAGAAGCAGTTCCCAACACTGGATCGCTTCCCTGAAACGGAAATGAAGTTGATTGTAGTATCTCTATTCTGATATCGTCACATGCAATTCTGGTATCGTCACATACTTGGCCTTCATTTGCATTCTTTTGGATGACAAGAGTGACCAAAAGTACCTTGAGCAAGTCATCTGTGTGTATTGGACATTGGGCCTAGACCCTGCAGCAAGTGAATCCCAGATCTGACCCTGCATGTAAGGAGTAATCTGGCCTTCTTCCTCCAGGAGTTCCCTAGAGGGCTTTGCCTGTGTGCTGGCAATGACCTGGCCTCTTCTGGCCACCAGGGTCCCAGAATTCATGTTGCACTTGTTTTTATCACACTTGGGCTCCCTTGCAGTAAATAGAGTGACTAGTGCAGCAGACCCAGCATTAGTAACTGACCTGCTGACCTCTGGCTGCAGCAGGCCATGGTTAACTTACTTAATCCTTGACATCATCAGGGAGGGAAAGATTGCTAGGTCCCCTTTATGCATGAGGAACTAGACTCACGTAGTGGAACTGTGAGGCCAGCACGGTATTCCTTGCCAGTTATGTGACTGCCCAGCAGTCCTGTAGCCACAAGGAAAGCCATTGGACAGTCAGGGTTTTCTAAAGGAACAGAACATAAAGAGATTTGTTGACTGTCTCACGGGGCTGTGATGCAGGTAGTGCAACAGTGGCCACCAAGGACAGGAAGGCTGAGAACCCAGTAGCTTCTCCTTCCACAGCAGTCTCAGCCTGGTGCCAAAGGCCTAAAGGAGTCCTGAAGACTACTGCTCTTCAGTACACTGTCACTGTCTTCAGATACACCAGAAGAGGGCGTCAGATCCCATTACAGATGGTTGTGAGCCAGCATGTGGTTGCTGGGAATTGAACTCAGGACCTCTGGAAGAGCAGCCAGTGCTCTTAACCACTGAGCCATATCTCCAGTCCATGTCTCTGTAGTCTTGACTGGTGTAGAATTCAGTATGCTGACCAGGCTGGCCTCAGTGTTGCAGGAGTAGCCAATCTTAAACTTCTAGTCGTATGCCTAGGGTGGTGGCACGGGGCTTTAATCCCAGCAGACGGATCTCTGAGTTGAGGGCCAGCCTGGTCTACATGCTGAATTCCAGGCCAGTCAAGATCACATAGTGAGATGTCTCAAAAACTGAAAAAACAAAACCAAAACATCTATAGTCTTGGACATGATAGAGGAGCCGTTGGAGAGAGCTAGACTCTGGGAGTACAGTAGGAGGGCCCAGCTTCATTGCTGCTGCCCGGTGCTGAGGGGCCAGTTGGCTTTAAATGCCCAGGGCTGACCCTGTGGTCACAGCATGAAGCGTTCACCTGAGATCTTGAACATGATTGTGTTGGGCTTTGCGCTCAATGCTACCTGGTCAGGCTGTCTGGGTCTCCGACTCTCACACATTTGACTCCTGCAGGTTTGTTGCAGAGGTTTGAGCGGTCACCTGTGTGTGCCTCACCCAAGGCAACAGACATTTAGCCACTTCCCTCTGGACCTCTGAAGGAGAGCCTTAACTCCCTGGCCTTGGCCTGTCTCCTTGCCTCCCAGGACCGCACCTGTGAAGTAGTTGAGGAAGCAGAGTCTGGTCGGATGGTAAAGAAGATGAAGAAACGCATTTGCCTTGTCCTTGACTGCCTCTGTGCACACGACTTCAGTGACAAGACTGCTGACCTCATCAACCTGCAGCACTATGTCATCAAGGAGAAGAGGCTCAGTGAGCGCGAGACTGTGGTCATTTTCTACGACGTGGTCCGTGTCGTGGAAGCCCTGCACCAGGTAAGGCCAAGGACCCACATGCCCCGGAAAAAACATCTTTCTTGGTCTGCTCAGCAGAAAGCTTCTTGGTCCTGACCTCACCCAGGTGTGCTTTGCAGCTGGGAGTGTCCAGAGGGAAATGGCTAAATGTCCACTGCCCTGGGAGAGACACACTGTAGGCCACAGCCAGCCACGGTCCCCGTGAAGGCCGACAGACAGCAGCCCATCAGAGCTCCACGCAGTAATTCCCAGTCAGTCAAGAAGCTAAATTATAGCCACAAGGTATCTAAACTTTGATAGGAGTGGGGTGCCAGGTACCCCAAAGTGAAGGGCAAGTACTTGAGCCTTGTCCAAGGCTCCATGGGCCAAGCCTGGAGTACTTAGTTCCAGAAGTGCTGCGGCACTTGCTCCTTGCCCCCACCTCCAGACTGGAGCTTGTTTTCTTCATGGAATAGCTGATGGAGTAAGGAGAAAGATTTCCCATGAGCTGCTGGTCCAGGCGAAAGAAACAGAGGCAACTGCTAGGCCACTTCTGCCCACTTCAGATGCATGCTTGATGAGATCTAAGAGACAGATCCTAGGGGGTTCCATCCTTCCCAGAACCCTGAGGAGCCTCCATCTTCCCAGGATGGACCCCACTTCTCACTTTCTCGTGCAAACCATCCATTCATTGGTTTTTAGAAAAACATCGTGCACAGAGATCTGAAGCTTGGGAACATGGTGCTCAATAAAAGGTAAGCTCCCTTCTTCCTCTGCTGAACTTCAATGCTGGCTACATGCAGCAGCTACCCGTCGGAACTGACGGAACAGTCTAGCCTCCCAGAACCCTAGGGCTGGGAATACCATCCTGCTGAAACTGGGTGCTCAGAGTCACAAAAAAGAAAGCAGCTCTTGACATTCCTGGTATCAGGCAGAGTTGCCTGGGTCTTGGTGAGGGAGGGACAGCAGATTGCTCTCTTGGGTGCTGGCCCCTTTGACCATGACTAGGGCAGTGGTGGAAGGGCACTAGCTAAGCAAGGTCTCAGGACCCCATGGAAGGAAGAACTGCTCTGTGGGCTCCACAGCCCTGGAAAGACATCACCAGCAGGTACCCTCACCTGCTTCACTGAGCCTCTCCTTATCTTTCTCTTCTGGGTAGGTTAGAGGACAAAATGGCAGCAGTGTATGCTTATAGCACAAGTGTCATGGTGGCAATTTGTTCCTTGGTGTGTTCAGCCCAGGAGAGGTCCCACTGCCCTTGTATTGTAGCCGAAGCCTCAGTGGTCATGGGAAAAGACGCTGTAGGGAGGCAGGCTACTCAGGAGGGCAAAGGCCACAGGCTTCCAGGCTCCCCCCGACCCAACATTGGGTAATACCACACAGCCAGCTACGCACCCCTGCTCTCTGCCAGTTCCCCAGGGTTGAGATTGCAGACTTATTTCTGGGGTGCAATGCCTACCCCATGTAGTTTGCCATCAGATGACGGGGCTGCTGACCAGAAAACATATATCACTATCAGGTACCGAGGACAGTATGTGGGGAGCTAGCTGCATACTGGCTGGTTAGGAAGGATGAGCAAAGGTTTGCCAGCCTGAGAACGTGAAGGGATGAGATCCTTAGTGTCACACACTGCAGAGGGGAGGGAAGGAAACAGGAAATTCCAGGACTGCTTTGACCCCATCTGGCCAAGTGAGGAGTTATGGAAGACGAAGGGGCAGGATGTGGGGGTCGGACCTGGCTCACAGCCCGCCGCCCTGCACCGCCGCCTGCGCCTCTTCTCCATTTATTTACTTGTTCAGTGAATTTGTTCACGTGTCCAGTTACCAAAACCCTGTCCTTGCTTCTCGTCTGTAGAAGTGGAGTGATTCCACTTCCTGCAAAGAACAGCCTGAGGTACAAATAGATGTAAGATTGCCAGATACGGGTTGTCGATTCTAACAAGGCCTGAGGTTCCTGGGAGTGAGAGACAGAGGAATGGGCAGGCGCTCCTACCCCTCAGATGAGGCCAAGGGCTCTGCAGTTCCCCACCCCACCCCCTCCAATCCTGGCTGGGACTCAGAAGAGGAAGGCAGGTGCTGGAAGGTGCTGGCCTCCTTGGTCTTAAGCTGTGGAGAGAGCATTGCCTTAGAGAGGATGAGTTTATCATCTGAATGTGAGAGCCTATGCCTGGTTTCAGATGCCCAGGTAGGGGCATCACAAGCTTGAGGTCAGCCTGAGCTATATAAGCAAGAAAGACCCTGTCTTTAACAAACACACGTGAAGTGTGTATATATATGAGTGAGAAAGAGGAAAGCTTGGATCCTGATTGCCCTAGGCCTTTTGTGGACGTTGCAGGACCCATGTCCCAAGCAGCTGGACTAGAGAGCCCAGGCTCTTCATAACAGCTGCTTGTTGGCTTGCTGGCTCTCTAAATGAGCATCCCAGGGGTTGTCATGGAAACACACAGTGGGGCTTCTGACTGTTAGCTACACTAGTATAGGAGGCTTCTTTTTTCCACTGGCGGTTTTGCTTTCTCCCTTCTCCCAGCCCCTGGCTCTGCACCTCTGGAGCCCTCAGCATAGCTGTAGCAGGTCTCAAGTGACCTTCAGCTTGCAGAGTGCTCACTGTACCTCACTTAGGACAGGCAGGATCCAGCTACCTTTCACTTAAGTCCCCAGGAAGGGTACAGGCGATACATGGAAAGCCCCTCCTATTCCCAGTTCATCCTTGGCATGCCAGCCCTTTCCCACCCATCCTGCCAGGGTCCTGTGCTAGCTAGTGGAATGCAGACAGATGGGACAAGAGCCCCAGGGATGGGAACAGGGAGAAGCAAGGGCTGAAATCTAAAGACCTCCTTGGGGTTATGTGAGGCTGACTGTGGGTTCCTTCTCCTCCTTCCTCTTGGGTAGGCAAGCTGCATACCAATTCCTAGAGAAGCAGAACACTGTGGTAGCCCAGGGGCCATAGCTGAAGCGTGACTCACCCAAAGCAGGCCTTGCTGACGCACACCGCCTTGCCACCCCTCGATGCCCTTGCCCCCCGTCAGGACCAACTGGGGGGTCTGGGGCGCCTGGGGAGCTATATGCCACTTTCCCAGCGTGGGTGGCGGTGGCAAGGCAGGCAAGTGTTGCCAAGCTTTAGGGGGTCTCTGGGCTGACCATGGCATTTCCTGTGGGAGAGACTCCCCGAACCTCTGGCAGAAGGCTGGACGTCCTGCTGGCAGGACCTAGAGCAACACAAATGCATGTGCTCCAGGACCTGTTGTCACCCGTGTCAGAGACGGTCTCTCCTGGGCTCTCCTACGCATGCCGGCTGGCAGAGAGTGAGAGGCTGTTGGCAGCTTCCTCTGGCAAGCCCACTGAGGACCATCTTACTCAATCAGAGCCAGCCCGATCCTGAGAGTCAGGTTCTGCCATATTCCCCTTCACAGAAAAGGACATTTGAGTTTCCCAAGAACTTCACACAGCAAGGAAGTGCAGAGATAGGATCAGGCCTGGGCATCTGAGTCTCAGACCCACTGTCTCTGCTTTGAGCTATCCTCCCAGCATCCTCAGCCTCAGAGACCACAGGATACGGTTGTGGCTACAGTGGCCAGTACAGAAACAGCGCTGTTCTGTAAAACCATACAGTCCTGTGTCTGGAGCAGTGACCCTGGAGGCTCCAAACTGGGGCATTTTGCATCTCGATATGCAAATGTCCCTTTGTTTGCATTCTAGCCTGCAGGCCACCAAGCTGGCTTCTGCAGGATGTCCTGGATAAGGGCCTGAGCCCACATTTCAACGGGAAATGTGGAGGACAGACTGGCTTTTGTTTGCACCACGCCCCAGCAGAATTCCCTGAAGGGCTCTCAGTCTCTTGAATACAGCTCCTGGGGAAATCCACTTGCGGCCACATACCCTGCTCTTGAGCCCGCCCGCCCCTGCCCTGGAGACTGTTCTAGAAAGAGGTGCTCAAGGCTCCTCACTGAACATCTCGCAGTTGCTTCCCAGCTGCCATGCTCAGCCATTCAGCACGGGACACTGCAGTAGGGAAAAGACCCCCTTCTTCACTGGCGCTCCTCCAGGTCCTCTTGGTGAGGGTCGTCCTCCCTTCCTCCTCAGCTGTAGAGGACCTCATGAGCGTCCTAGAAAGGTTCCAACCCAAAAGTCAGCTGCTTGATGGCTCTGAGGGAGGGGGGAGGGGGGATTAGTCTTTTTTTTTTTTTTTTTAAGGCCAAGGCAGTCTGAAACTCAAGACAAGAGATGAGTCAGCCTGGATAGAACAGAAGGAAAAGTCATTTGGGGGCTGGGCACTTCCTAGGGGGTCTGGGGCCTCACAGACCTGGGCTTAGTCCTACCCGCCAATGCTCCCAAGATGTCACCTCGGGGAAGGTCCCTTTACTTCTGGGTCTTAGTTGTACTATCTAAAATAGAGTGTCGAAAAAGTCTTACTCAGAGGCGGGAATAAATAAACGAATACGCGTGGATTAATGAAAACAGTGCACCTGAGTCCTGGCAGAGGGAGGCTTGCTACCCAGGGCAGGCCCAGAGTTAGCTCTGCAGTTCCTGTGAGCCGCCTCCCTCTGCCTTATTTTCTTTATAATCATTGAGATGCATCTCTTGCCTCAGCTCAGTCTAGGCTAAGAGTCTTCCTGGGATGCTGGCCCCAGCTTACTAAATGACTATTACCCACTCTATGGGAGCCACATTCCTCATCTGATGTCAGTGTTTCCTCCCAGCAGGACCTGCTACTCCAAATAAGGGCCATCAGGAAGCTATACTGTCAGTGACCATGCTAGGGTTCGTAATTGTTGGAAATAGGGCTGGGGCATAGTTAGTAAAAGAGCTCTGGTGTGCATAGGTCCTGGCTTTGGCCCCTAGCACTACAGGAAATGAATGAAATAGCCACAAACGTTGTTGGGAATAGATACCACATTGTCTCATGGTGCCTTGGTGCCTTTGAAATATGCCTGCTAAGCCTGTGTACATGATGTGGTATGGTTGTAGCCCACAGTGACCTGTTAAATTTCAGGGCAGTGTGTCGTGAATTCCTCCCTCATTCACCACACAGTATGGATTTGTATGTACTGAGCCTCTACACACCCATACAGCAGGACCCAGAACTATCCTAAAGACTATCTGCTCAAAACTAAGAGCAAAGGGAATCCCAACTTGGCAGCATCACCAATTCACAATGCCCTCCCTTTCTGGGGTGAACCTTCTCTTTTGGAGGCTTTGAACCAGTGAAGACCCAGGCCTGCATTGCTGGCCATCCCTAGCCATTGGGCTCACATGTACCCCACCACCCTATATCAACAAGTGTGCGTGCCCTACCATGAAGCGGAAGGAGACCAAGGTTGGAGCTGGTCATAAACAGGGGCTCTTGTGCTATCTCTTGGTTCTACCTGCCCATGGAGGTTACGCCACCCTGAAAATGCCAGAAAAGTTCTCCACCCTTCCAGTGCTGAGTCTCCTGGGGGGCTTTGGCCTACAATGGGGTTTTAGGAGGACAGACTGGTTGGAGCTGGTTAACTGTGGTTGCTCTGTGCTGTGACAGCTGTCTGGCACCCTTCATCCCTATTCTGTTAGCTCGGAGGGCTGTGGGGACTGGGAAGGGTTGGATGACACTTCGACCTAATTGGATGCCGGGCTCCATGGAGAGATCTAAATCCCCAGATAGCGGCAGGCAGGGGAGATGGGTCAATTGGTTAAGTGCTCGCTAGGCAGGCATGGAGGATTTGAGTTCAGATCCCTAACATAAAAAGCATAAAACCGAACACCATCTATTTTTCTTTCATTGTTAATTCTTGTTTATTTATTCCTTAGCTGTCTGTCTTAGAAGCTTAATGATTGGGTATGAAAACGTGTTTGTGTGTGATTATTGCTGTTTATTACATTTTGAATACTTTGCTGAATGTCATTTTAAAGCATGTTTGAGGTCTTGTATATCTGTCCTGTTACGTTCTCAGGAAGACCTGACTAAAATGTTTTAATATGTATCAAAAATTAAAATAATTTTTTTTATTGCCTTGAGGTACTTTAAAAAAAAAAAAAGGCATAAAACCTAAAGTAGAGAATAATAGAGAAAGATACCAGACCTGGCCATCCAGCCTTTCTCATATGCACACACACTGTCAGCTGGAGGGTATGTATAGCATAGGATCAGCTTCCAGACTACCAGGGCATGTGGGGACTTCACATGGGGCAGAATCACCACGTGAGGCCTGGGCATGGTGTGCTGGGCTTCCTGCCCAGAGGATGCACAGGCCGTCTCTGCTGTGGTGAGGCAGGGAGGGTCGGACACCCACTGGCCGCAGCACAGAGTGGGAGGGTTAAGGTCACTCACCTCTGCTGGTCTTTTTCCTGCCTGTGGGAATGAGGGAGTTGTACTGAAGTTCCAGGTTACTCCCAATCTTGGCTATTGGTAAAAATTTCTGGGAATTGTTCCAAGCTCTCTAAGCTTCAGCCGGAGCGGGTTTAGGGGAGGCGGCTGCTGTGCTCCTAACCAGAGGCCTAATTGCAAGAACAGGAGCCTGCCCCAGCAGGGGGCCTGGGCCCGTTGCCTCCGCATTTACTCTCTGCCCCTATTCTTAGGACCCATCGGATAACTATCACCAACTTCTGCCTCGGGAAGCACCTTGTGAGTGAGGGGGACCTGCTGAAGGACCAGAGGGGGAGCCCTGCCTACATCAGTCCTGATGTGCTCAGTGGTATGTGTGGTACCCACATGTGTGGCAGTACACTCCTTGAACAGATGGTAGTCTTGGGGCAGGACCTGGACTAGGTGCTGGGGCTTTCCTGACCTACCCTGAACAAGATCTCTAGTCTAGTGGAGGAAGAAGACAGACTGGTCACATGCCCACATCAGGGTGGAGCTAGGAGAGAGAGAGGGCCGAGTGTGCCAAAAGAGCATATAAAGGGCACTGAAGAAATGTTCCCCAGTGCCGGGCAGTGGTGGCGCAGGCCTTTAATCCCAGCACTCGGGGAGGCAGAGGGCAGAGGCAGGTGGATTTCTTGAGTTCGAGGTCAGCCTGGTCTACAGAGTGAGTTCCAGGACAGCCAGGGCTACATAAACTCTATATCAGGGATGGGGGGCGAGGAGAGATTCCCTGAGATGTGGCGTTTAAGCTGCAGTGTTAACAACTAGAAGCCAGCTCGGTGGGCATGGCATAGCACATCCAGCACCCAGCATACAGGCAGCAGAGGCAGGTGTCTCAACACCCCTGCCCCCAAATAAAGCCATACTACTATCCCAAGGACAATCTCACAAAACCCCCTTTTACAGATAAGGAAATCAAGGTAAGGTGACCTTTTTGTTTGGTACCTTCAAAAATTAGTAATAGGGGCTGGAGAGATGGCTCAGCGGTTAAGAGCGCCGACTGCTCTTCTGAAGGTCATGAGTTCAAATCCCAGCAACCACATGATGGCTCACAACCATCCATAATGAGATCTGATGCCCTCTTCTGGGGTGTCTGAAGACAGCTACAGTGTACCTACATATAATAAATAAATAAATAATTTTAAAAAAAATTAGTAATAGATTTCCCTGTGACATTTTGTTTTTATGCATATATTTGCATACTTTGTTCCTGTTTGCTCTCCTCCAGCCCTCTTCCTAGTCCCCTTTCTCCCTCAGACAGTCCCTCCTGATTTTGTTTTCCATTACAGTCTGCTTTCCTACTCCCCCTCCCTGAGGTGGGGACATTCAGACCATACCACTAACAAGGAAGCTGGCAGAGAGGTTAATGAAGTAAATGTGCAAGTCCAAGCTGGGCCCAGACAGTTATGACAACACCTGTGTGTGTGTGTGTGTGAGAGAGAGAGAGAGAGAGAGACAGAGAGACAGAGAGAGAGAGAGAGACAGAGAGATGGCGCTCACTGTCTAGTAGGGGAGGTAGAAAGCAACAGAGACAAAGGACCCTGGCCAATGGTGACAAATACTGTGGAAAAACCAGGCGAGATGAGGGTGCTGGGTAGGGTGTGAGTGGCTGCCAGCTTTGTCCACAGAGGGACTGACCACCGGCTCTGTGAGCTGCTGTCTGGGTGTGGGAGGAGTAGGTACAGGCCTGGCTCCCAGAGTCTCCATGGCTGATGGAGAAGATGGTACAAAGCTCCACAGAGCAGGGCACAGCGGGTGGGCTGCACACAGCCACGCATCTGCAGGGGTGAGGGGACTGGTAAGTGTGCAGGATCTCCGAGACAGTTGCCAGGTGAGGAAGAGCATTAACAGGGCCAGAAGCGGGCTGGAGAGATGGCTCAGCTGTTAAAGGCTAGGCTCACAACAGGGCCAGAAGCAAAGGTGGGGTTTAGAGAGAGTAGCTGCTTAGCTACATCCTTCCCCCTGAGTATGTGTGTTCTTTGTCCCCAGGCCGGCCATACCGGGGGAAGCCTAGTGACATGTGGGCCTTGGGTGTGGTGCTCTTCACTATGCTCTACGGCCAGTTCCCCTTCTACGACAGCATCCCCCAGGAACTCTTCCGCAAGATCAAGGCTGCTGAGTACACCATTCCCGAGTGAGTCCTGCCTGAGAGGGGTTGGAAAGGGATCATTCAGTGGACAGACAGAAACACCACTGGTGGCCTGGATGGAGTCTTGGGTCAAAGCCCCCCAACCCCACTCCTCTCACACGGCTGAGGCTTCTTTCTCTCTGTCTAGGGATGGGAGAGTCTCTGAGAACACAGTGTGTCTTATCCGGAAACTGCTGGTCCTTGACCCCCAGCAACGCCTGGCTGCTGCCGATGTCCTGGAGGCCCTCAGTGCCATCATTGCATCTTGGTAAGTGCAAGGCTGGAGCACACATGCTCTGCTGGCCTACCCAGGAGAGCAGCCTCCTGTTCTTCTGCTGTGCCAGCAGCCTCAGATCCCTAAAGGCAGGGCTAAGAGGGATTGGGCAGAGTGCAGAGTGAGCATCTCTTGCCTGCTAGGCATGCCAGCTGTGAGGTGGGCATTGCCTCGCTGAGTTCTTAACACGGCCCTCAGCAGGAGATGTCTCCCTTTATTGGACAAGAAGACAGAGGAGGTACTGGCTGGGTCCTAAGCTGGACTGACTGGAGGCAAGTCAGGAGCAGTAGGGACCTGTCTGTCTAATTTGATGTGGCCACTTTCCCTGCAGGCAGTCCCTGTCCTCTCTGAGTGGGCCTTTGCAAGTGGTTCCTGACATTGATGACCAAATGAGCAACTCTGACAGCTCCCAGGAGGTGAGTGGGCGGCAGGAGGTGTTCCTGGGCTTTCCTTTCCCAGCACCTTGCAATAGAAACGTGTCTCTGACCTGCCTCGTGACCTGTCGTGGGAGCCCCCAGTGCCAGACAACCATCTGGGCCCCTGGGTCGGCCTCCTTCTGCCCCAGTCACATTTCTCTCCCTCTCTGACTCATTGGGCTCTCACCCTTCCTTCTTTTCAGTTTTTACATGATTCATTTATCCCTCTTCTCTCTCCTCCCTGTTCCCGCACTGGAGAAAGTGCTGGACAAGGGGCGGGGACAGAGACATGAGTGCTAGGCAGCAGCTGTGACAGGTTTCAGGGTGCCTCGACAGGGAAGCTGGGCCTGAGCTGTTACTGGAGCCTTCCCTGGGAGCAAGCACTGGGCAAGTAGGACGGGGAAGAGCCATGTGTGGAAGCCTGCCCAGCTCCCATTCAGTCCACCCAAAAATAGGCTCGTGGGGCCTATTTTTATCTGAAGATCAGAGAAGTAAACTGATGTGTCCACAGTCACACAGCTTGGCAGCAGGGCAACTGTGCCTTGATTCCAAAATCCTGCCTTCCACTAGTCTGGACCTGCCGCAGTGTCTCACATTGCCTGCCTAGGAAGGAGCTCGATTGAGGCCATGGGTTGGAGAGTGGCTTTGCTTTTAACCCCCACATGTGTCAGCCCGTCAGAGTTCCAGAGACCCTTTGTGAGGAGACACCTTTCACTGCCACTCTCCTCACATGCACATGCACACAGCCCTGCACCCCCTCCCTCATACACACGCCCGCACTGTAGGGAGAACGCCAATGTAGCCTGGAAGGCCAGAGGACGGGGTGGGGGGGGGTAGCTAGAGCCTCCAGCAGCCACTCACATCAGCCAGCAAGGGCCCTGCTCAGCCTCCGGGAAGCTAGAGCCTGAATTGTGATGCCTGGGATGCATGACCTCAGCAGCCACACTGCTAGGCTCCCTTTGCTCCGTCTTCACCCTGGCCTCTCTGCCTCACAGGCAAAGGTAACAGAGGAATGCTCCCAGTACGAGTTTGAAAACTACATGCGACAGCAGCTGCTGCTGGCTGAAGAAAAGAGCTCCATCCACGAGGCCCGGACCTGGGTGCCCAAGCGGCAGTTCGGTAGCATGCCACCAGTCCGACGGCTAGGCCATGATGCACAGCCAATGACCTCCTTGGACACAGCCATCCTGGCACAACGCTATCTGCGGAAATAGTGCCCTCAGCTAGGGCCCTGGCCCCAGCACACCTCTCCTCGGCCCACCTGAGGCCCAGCCTTTGGGCCTGCCTGGGCCCCAGGCCCAGCAGTGCTGGACTGATTCTCCCAGGCTGCAGTAAGGACAGGGCAGGGAGAGGAACAGCCCAGGTCACAGTCAGGGTCAACAGAGGTACCACAAAGCTACCTTTTGGGATGATTGCTTGATTGTTTTTTTATCTGAGAATTCTAGACAGATACCTAATCTGCTTTTAATCATGACATTTTAATCTACCTCTGTCTCTTTAACCACGCTGTCTCTGGACTGAGTGCTGGGAGGGAAGAGGGGAGCCTATGCCCACAACCCAGGCACTGGAACAGCTGCAGCCTGGCCAGGCCACGGATCCCACAGTCCATATAAGCTGACCATGCAGCTCGCTGCTGGCCCCCAGGAAACACCCCTTCTCACCGTCCACTGCCCCTCCCCTGGGGCCTGCCCTAAGTCTAAGCTTTGGAACACTCTCACCTCACCTTCCGCCCAAGTCAAATATATTTATTTTTCTACTGAACCCAACTTCTATCTCTAGGTTCAGCCCACGGCCACTCTTCACCCCTGAGCCTGGCTGAATAACAGCCCACGTGTGTGTAGGCTCCCTTCTCACCCCCAGGCACCTAGGAGCCCTCTTGCCAGTTCCTCTCTCTGCTCTCAACCCACCAGGCCCTCTGTTTCTAGAGCTGGCTCGCTCTCTGTTCTAGCAGCTTCTTTGAGGTGCTGCACGTTTGCATTAGCCCCTCCTCCTCCATCTTTCACGTGGTACCCAGGTAACATGGACTTAGTGTGACGGGACCTGTGGCCAACTTTGGAGGATGCTCTAGGCGCACTGAGGACAGGCCGCCTGTGCTCAGAGACCCTCTCACCCTGCCACAGGAGTGGTGCCTCTCCCAGAAGACTCTAGGCAGATACCCACTTAGGGGTAGGACTTGGAGGGAAATCTAGGGACTGGGGACCTACCTACCTTCCTGGCTTGAGAACAGCCCTGCTACCCTTTTTGAGCCGAAATTTTGAAGTGGATGCCCGTCTTGCCAGAAATGCTGTTCTCTCCAGAATGCCTCTCCCTGCACTGGACTTGGCACACCCAGTACCAAGCAAAGACCCACCTCTGGAGGCCTCCATCCTGTGCACCCTCAGGGTGATGTCACCCTCCTGGCAGGTAGTCCTAGGCTCTCCCTGCCTCTTGCTCTCCAGTGGGGAGCCCGTGCTTCCTACAGTGTGAGCTGCCCCTCACCCCCTGAAA
Source organism: Uromys caudimaculatus (assembly GCA_028551405.1). Lineage (NCBI taxonomy): Eukaryota > Metazoa > Chordata > Mammalia > Rodentia > Muridae > Uromys > Uromys caudimaculatus. Next base: position 114,383,911 of record CM052702.1, read on the forward strand.
AGCTGACTCACTGTGAGTGACCTTGGGCAAGTTCCCAAACCTCCTTGTGCCTCAGTTTCCCCATCTGGAAAAAATGGGGCCACCTCTTGCCAGCAGTAGCAGGGCTGCCCATGCCCCTTCCTCCCCATGCCCCATATCCAGCCCTGGGCGCCTGTGCCTCTGTTTTGCTGGGTCTGTGGGAGCCCACCTGAGCCCAGCAGTTACTCCCCTGGCACTAAGCTCTGCCTCTAGTTCAGCCATCCGGCCACTGAGAGTCAGGCACGGTGCTGGGGAGGAGGGCTCTTCTCTCTATTTATTTGATAGTGATAAGTCTCCCAAGGGAGCGGGAGTGCGGTCAGCCTGGGCCCCTAGCCCATGACTGCCCTCCGGTGAGGCTCTGAGGCCTGGCTAGGGCCCTCCTTGGCAGAGCCCCTGCCTAGCCCCTCAGACCTGACTCCACATGCCCTCCTTTTAAAAGCAATACCTTCAGGTCTGCAGCGCCATCATCCAGCCTGGTTCCTTCTGAGGGCAACCTGGGTCTGGTGGTATTTCTGGCAATGCAGATGAGAGGAGGGTGGGCCTGCCCTCGCTGTTGTCAGGCACTGAGAAGTCCTATTGTAAAGAAAAACAAAAACAAACAAAAAAAATGGAAAAAGTCACAAAAAAGTTTGTATAAAGACGTATTTTTGTACTACATGGGGACTCTTCCTGCATGTCAGCAATAAAATTTCCTGATCTGGAGCCACCATGGTCTGTAGCCTGCTTTTGTGCTTGTCCTTGCTCTAGCCCACCATCCCTGCCCACAGCCTGGGCATCTGCCATTTCAGCAAGGCAGAGCCTATACCTCTTGTCATCATAGCCTCTGGCCAGCAAACACAGCAGTTAAGCCATACCAGTCTTTAGTGGGAGGGGACCCAGGGTGTCTTGCCTCCTGCCATTGCCTGGTGGGAGCTTCTAGGTTGTCTTGGCCCTGCTAGGGCCTTGACAACTAGAGAGCCATCTGTGCATGTCAGAGACCACCATGCAACTACATGCCTGTTCCAGGGAGTTGGGGTAAGAGCTTCCTTTTTCCTGTACTACCTCCCTCCTTGGGAAGCCCAGGGGTGCCTGCCTTCCTTCCTGCCTCCTTCCGCTGCCTAAGTTTAGACTACACATTGTATTTCCCATCGAAGCCATGAAACAGGGAGAGCGTCCTGGTGAAGGGAGAGGTGGGCTAGGCCATCCCTATCTGCACAAGGAGAAAAAGGCCATCCCACCAATGAAGGCCTCCCAGCTGTGGGCCGAATTCTCAGGATTGCTCCGCCCTCCCCCACAGCCCACACACTCTACCATACATAGACTCCCTACTCCACGTGGCCCTGGGTGCACTACCACGAAGGGCCCTTGCTCTCAGTCCACCACTGCCAGCTGCTGCCCTGAACTTGGCACAGATAACCTCTGGGGCTGTCTATGTCTGTGTCCCCTCAGCCCTCAGAATTGGTCTGGCACTAGTTTGTTTTGGTTTTTGCTTTGAGAGGTTAGACAAAACAGCCCTATTGACTTAGACAATTAATTTTCCTTACTTCAAGTCAGGGTTTCTTTGTGTATCCCTGGAGCTCACTCTGTAGACCAGGCTGGCCTCAAACTCAGAGATCCACCTGCCTCTGCCTCTGCCTCTGCCTCTGCCTCCTGAGTGCTGGGATTTAAAGTATATATTTAATCCTTTTATGCCTACGGCTGTTTGGCCTACATGTATGCCTCTGTACCACTTGTGCGCCTGGTGCTCACAAAGGTTAGAGGGCATCAGATCCCTGGAATAGGAGTTAGAAACTGAAGCCTGATCCTCTGGAGCACCTCTGCAGCCCCTGATTTACTGATCAGTACCGGGGCTATGTATCCTTTACTAATTATCAGATTCTGTTTTTGTTTTTTTGTTTGTTTGTTTGTTTCCCAATCTATAATAAGCAAGCTGAAGTTTCTCCATCCAAGAGCCCAGACCACCTGATCCCAGCTTTCTATCCATCTGTATGTCTTGTCATTCCCTTGCTGCCCAGGCAGGTCCACCCCTGGAGCTGTGCTGGATGAGGCCCATGTCTCCGTCACACACACTCTCTTCCCTGTAACCCCCCCAGCTCTGCCTTGAATCTGACTGCTTTTCAACTCCCCCGTGAGCCCTTTCTCCTACCACTGACAGTCCAGGTGTCACGGGGACCAGAAGGAGCTGTCAGAAACTTAGCAGCTGTGGTGGCATATGCCTATAATCTCAGCTCTCCATCCAATCTGCAATTTTGAGACTAGCCTGATCTACATGGTGAGTTATAGAAGGCCTAGGGGCTGTAGCTTGCCTAGCACATGTGAAGCCCTGGATTCAGTCCCCAGAACTGCATAAACTGAGCACATGCCTGTAATGGTGGCATTGGAGGTAGAGAGAGGCAAGAAGAGCAGAAGTTCAAGGTCATCCCCAGAGGCCATGAAACTGTCTCAGAAACAAAAGTTTTAACTGCTTTTGATCACTTATAATACATTATATTAACATGTACAAAATGTCAGAGAAGGGGCCAGAGAGATGGATGGCACCACAGTTACAAGCACTTAATGCCCATCCAGAGGGCCTGAGTTTGAGTCCCAGCATCCACATATGGTGCTCATGGCTGCAGGGAAAGGGATACCTTTTTTAGTCTAGCCTTTGCAAGCATTCCCACACATAGCAATATATAGATACAGATATAAATCTGCTTTTCAAAAACTAACACAGGGCTGGGGAGAGAGCTCAGCAGTTAAGAGTGCTTGTTCTTGCTGAGGACCGAGTTTGATTCCCAGCACCCACATGGTAGCTTATAGTGGTCTAAACTCCAGTTCCAGAGGATCAGACCCACCTACCTACCCTCTTCTTCTGACCTCTTCAGACACCAGGCAGGCACATGGTGCACAGACAGACATGAAAGCAAATGCTCACACATAAATAACAAGCCTCTGGTATAGGGCCTGCCATAGTGATTTTTTAAAAAGATTTATTCATTATTCTGTTGTTGTTGTTGTTTTTGTTTTTTGTTTTTTCGAGACAGGGTTTCTGTGTGTGTAACCCTGGCTGTCCTGGAACTCACTCTGTAGACCAGGCTGGCCTCGAACTCAGAAATCCACCTGCCTCTGCCTCCCAAGTGCTGGGATTACAGGCGTGCGCCACCACTGCCCAGCTATTCATTATTTTTATGTATGTGAGTACACTGCAGCTGTCTTCAGACACACCAGAAGAGGGCATCAGATCCCATTACAGATGGTTGTGAGCCACCATGTGGTTGCTGGGAATTGAACTCAGGACCTCTGAAAAAGTCAGTGCTGAGCCAGCCCCAGCCATAGTGATTTTGTTAGTTAGGTTTTTGTTGCTATAACAAAGACCATGACCAAAAGCAACTTGGGGAGTGGGGGTGGTGGTTATGTGGTTATGTTACCCATCATCAAGGGAAGTTAAGGCAAGAACCTGAAGGCAGAAACTGAAGCAAAGCTATGGAAGGATGCTGATTACTGGCTGGCTTCTCCTGGCTTGCTCTGATTGCTTTTTTTTTTTTTTTGGTCTTTCGAGACAGGGTTTCTCTGTGTAGCCCTGGCTGTCCTGGAACTCACTCTGTAGACCAGGCTGGCCTCGATCTCAGAAATCCACCTGCCTCTGCCTCCCAAGTGCTGGGATTAAAGGTGTGCACCACCACTGCTCAGCTCAGATTGCTTTCTTTTACACAGGCCTACTTGCCCACAAGTGGTACTGCCCACAATAGATTGGGACTTTCCACATCAATCATCAATCAACAAAATGCCCCACTGGCTTGCCTACAAGCCAATCTGATGGAGACATTTTCTTAGTTAACATTCTTCTTCAGATGACTCCAACCTTTGCCAAGTCAACAACAACAACAAAAACCAAAATCAAACAAACAAAAAAACTAACCAGTATAACTGGCCCCTTGTCAACTTGACACACAAAGACATCACAAACCATAACCTTTCTTGTTTATCTCCAAGATCTCAAGTTACTATAATGTAAAACATAGTCTAGGGGGCTGGAGAGATGGCTCAGCGAGTAAGAGCACTGACTGCTCTTCCGAAGGTCCTGAGTTCAAATCCCAGCAACCACATGGTGGCTCACAACCATCCATAATGAAAGCTGATGCCCTCTGCTGGGGTGTCTGAAGACAGCTACAGTGTACTTACATATAAATAAATAAATAAATATTTAAAAAAAAAAAAAAAAAAACATAGTCTAAACTTTGTTGTTGTTTTCCTGTTTTGTTTTTTTCAAAACAGAGTCTGTGCATCTCTGCTCTCCTGGAACTCACTATGCAGACTAATCTAGCCTTGAACCCACAGGTCTGCCTGCCTCTGCTTCCCAAGTGCAGGGATGAAAAGCATGGACACCCATGCCTGGCTGTTGGTTTTGAGATTGTCTCACTATGAAGCCCTAGCTGGTCTGGAACACACAGAAACTCACCAATTCTGTCTCCTGCATGCTGGGTCTAAAGCCACTGAGCCACCAAGCCTAACCCAACTGTTCAGTGTTTTTTGTTTTTAAGTCCCATACAGTCTTTTCAATTTTCAAGATTTTTAAAGCTTAGTCTCTTTAAAATACCCATTTCTTTTTTTTAAATGTCCTAAGTCTCTCTGAACTGTGGGCTCCTGTAAAATCAAAAATAAATACTTCTTATTCCAAGAGAGAAGAACTGGGGCATAGTCATAGTCAAATACACAGAAACCAAAAACCAAAAGTTCCATGATTACTACCTGAGATCCACTCATGATCCTCTAGGCTTCAAAGGGCCCTGGCAGCTCCATCCCCCCGCAGCACACAGCTTGTCTGATAGGCTCCGGCCAGCTCCACTCCACAGCATCTGTTACCTTTGGTAAATGTCCCATGATCTCCAATATGCTGGGGGTTCCCTCAGGCTGCACCTTCACCCCCTCCTGGATCTATTCAGGGATTATGATCCTGTCACATGGTGCCAAGTCTCAGCCTCTTTCCATGACCCCTTCAGTTCTGGGGTTTTCACTGTAACTGAGGCTGAATGTTTACCAATGGCCTTCCCTGGCCTCTCCTAGGCCAAGACTCAGCTGCTCTCCATAACCTCTTCATGCCTTCAAAGCCACACCACCTGAGAGACTCTTAGACATTACCAAGTTCAGCTGCCATCGAGAAGTACATACAGCCTTGGGTTCCTCTGGACCACAGTTCAGGTGGGCTGACCCTGAGGCAACCTTCCCAGAAGATTTTGCTTCAATGATACCAATTTCCTCTTAATCACAGCTGCTTCCCTAGTCTGACTTACCAGCATCAACTGGCTCAGTAAAACAAAGGTTTCACTTCAGTGGTTCTGGTCTCTTGTTAACCATGGCTGATTCTTCAGCTCCAGCTGGCCGGAAACCACAGATTCCTAGTTCAAACCAGCACATGAACAGCCCCGATATTAGGGTCTCTCAAACTTCCCTCTGAAACATCACAAGCCAGGCCTCTGCTGTCTGCACTGTGTTCAGTTCTACCCTCCGAGCTCCTAACCCTGAACACTCAGTGGCATTTCCAGTTCAGAGTTCCAAAACCCTTCACAATCATCCCTTTATAACATGGGCAGGTCTGTCACAGCAATACCCCACTAGCCTGGCACCAGTTTCTCTCCTGCTTTGCTTTCCATTGCTGTGATAAAGACCATGACCAAAGGGCAAAATGGGCACGGTGGCCTGGGGGGAGGGTAATTTGGCTTACACATTCTGCTCATAATCTGCTCTGCGGGAAACGCAGGATATGAACGTGGAGGCAGAAACTGAAGCAAAGGCTTTGGAGGAATGCTGCTTACTGCCTGGCTTCCCCTGGCACCCTGATTGCTTTACAGCCCATAGTGGGTTGGGCCCTTCTACGGAAATCTTCAATTAAGAAAATGTCCCACAGGCTTGCTTACTGGCCAGTCTGAAGGGGGATTTTTCCAGTTGAGATTTCTCTCTTCCTGGATGCCTCCAGCTTGTGTGAGATCAACAGAAAACTAACCAGCAAGTGATACACACCTGTATTCTCAGGTGGGTGAGGCAGGAGGACTGCCACAAGTTCCAGGCTAGTGTGATTTACACAACAAACTATGCCAGACTGGGTCACATAGTGAGAGACACTGGCTCAGAAATAGGACAGGGCCAGTGAGATAGCTCCAGGTAAAGGTGCTTGCTGCCCAAAGCACATGGGAGGAAGAGAGGATCACTCCCACCAAAGGCCTCTGACCTTCACAGTCCCACTGCATGTGTGCATACATGCCAGTATGTACATTTGAATAATAGAAACAGCAGGCCTGCTGGAGCAGGTTTGAAGTCCAAGCTGTGTAGGATGCTGAGGCAGGGGGATCTTCAAGGCTAAGCCTGGGTGACCTAGTGAAAGTGTCTCAAAAGTAAAGGGTAGGCCTGAAGAGATGGCTCAGAGGTTAAGGGCACTGACTGCTCTTCCAGAGGTCCTGTGTTCAATTCCCAGCAACCACATGGTGGCTCGTAACCAGCTACAATGAGATCTGGTCCCCTCTTCTGGCTTGCAAGCATACATGCAGGCAGAAGGATGGCCTGCAGCTATGCTCAGTTGTGGAATGCTTGCCAACATGAGAGGCCCCAGTACTGAAAAAAATAACTCAAATGTGCACCCCCTTTCCTGATCAGAACCATGGATGGCCTTTGATCCCTGTCTTAGGGTTTCCATTGCTGTGAAGAGACACCATGACCAAGGCAACTCTTGGGTTTTTTTTTGTTTTTGTTTTTTGAGACAGGGTTTCTCTGTGTAGCCCTGGCTGTCCTGGAACTCACTCTGTAGACCAGGCTGGCCTCGAACTTAGAAATCCACCTGCCTCTGCCTCCCGAGTTCTGGGATTAAAGGCGTGTGCCACCACTGCCCGGCTCCAAGGCAACTCTTATAAAGGACAGTATTTGGGCTGGAGAGATGGCTCAGTGGTTAAGAGCACTGGCTGCTCTTCCAGAGGTCCTGTGTTCAATTCTCAGCAACCACATGGTGGCTCGTAACCAGCTACAATGAGATCTGGTCCCCTCTTCTGGTGTGTCTGAAGACAGCGACAGTGTACCCGTGACAGTGTGCTCATATACATTAAATTAAAAAAAAAAAAAAAAAGAATATTTAATTGGGGGTGGCTTACAGGAGGCAGCTAGGAGGAGGGTCTCAAAGTCCACCTGGATCTACCTCAACCCCTCAGTGACACACTTCTTCCAACAAGGCCACACCTCCTAATAGTGCCCCTGCCGGGACCAAGCATATTCAGACCACCTCAGTCCCATACTTGATGAAGTGCAGAGGCCTAAATTCTCCCCTCCTCACCCTTACCCACTCCACTCCACTGCAGCGTCCTGATCCTCAGCCGGCCATGGATGGTAGCCCTAACGCTTGTCCTGTTATGTTGTGCCCTCTTCTCAAAGCCTTCCCTCCATGTCCACTGCTCCACTGCTCTTCTGGAACTCTTCCTGGATTCTGCTCACCAACCACCCACATGTTCAGTTAGTGACCGTCTTCTTTCTCCTACTCAAATAAATGTCAAGACCCATAAATGTCAGTCGGATCCTTTTCTTGTGTCTACTGTGGGAGTGGGAGATGTTCGTCTCAGGGGTTGCCATTAGCATTTAGGGAGTAGGGGCCAGGGACCCCAGACAACCCATAAGCAGGCAAATTCTCAACGAAAATTAGAAAGGATTTATCAGAGCCTGAAATCTAACTCCATTTCATTCACAAGCCGAAGGGATTTGGGTCTACATGGTGCATGGTGAATTTTCTGAGAATTTTTGTTTTGTTTTTAAATTTTTTTATTTTTTGTTTTTAAATGATTTATTTATTTAAATGTACACTATAGCTGTCTTCAGTCACACCAGAAGAAGGCATCAGATCCCATCACATGTGGTTGCTAGGAATTGAACTCAGGACCTCTGGAAGAGCAGCCAGTGCTCTTAACCACTGAGCCATCTCTCCAGCCCCTTGTTTTGTTTTTTTGAGACAGGCTTTTTCTCTGTATAACAAACCTCACTGTCTTGGAACTCGTTTTGTAGACCAGGTTGGCGTCAAACTCACAGAGATCCATCTGCTTCTGCCTCCTAAGAGCTGGGATGGTGTGCCACCATGCCCGGCTGTTTTCTGGGACTGTTCACGGCTGTGTAAAGTGGAGGGAATTTGTACTTCACATTGTTCTGAGCTTTACCAATGACAACACACATCACCCTCACTGCGGCAGTGTTCTAGCATCTGTCACACATGACTCACCTTCCTAGCAATGGACCACTGGACAAATATGTGCCACTTCTATATCATAGGACAGAATGACACATTTTACTTAAATATGAAAGTTGGTACTAGCTAAGTCTCATTTCCAGAGCCTAAACAGCAAGCACAGTAGGACATACAAGAAAGGCAACTGAGTATTGTCCATGACGAACTACTCTATGGGACTCTGACTCTATACAAGTTCAAATCCGGGCCCCACTACTTGTACCTATGTGAACCTACAAGCAACATATCTAAGCCTTATCCTCCTCTGTCAAATGGGAGCTACGTTACCAGCTACACAGGAAATGCCAGGAACAGAGGGCAGTTCATATCTATTACAATTACACTTCCCTGAGCAAATTTTACCTGGAATCCCTTTCCTAGCCAGTGAACTAGTGCTGGGGTCATGGGAACACTGAGAGACTTGACAAGCCATAGGAGGCCCTGAGGCCTCTTCCAGTCTGGATCTCTCAAACCCAGCCTCCCCACCCCCAGCCCCCACCCACTGTGACCTGCCAAGACCTGCCTTTCCTGTTTCCTCTCTGGGCCTTTCCAAGATGACCAATCCCTGATCTCACAGATGTCACAGACAGGAGGGCAGAGATGGGCCAGCCAAAGGACAAGTGGCCAGGCAAGTAGAGGAACCCTGGTCAAGCAGAGATCTGCAGGTGGATGGGCAGGATGCAGACTATATGGGCAGATTGATGTTTGTGATTTCAGCCACCAGCGAGAAACAAGAGACTGGACAGAACTATGGCTGGCAGGGGCAGGCAGCCAGCCACTGTGGATAGCCATCACAGCTGAAGGCTTTAGGTACCTTCTCCAGAACTTTGAATACTCTCTCCTTCTGAGTCATCAGAGCCACAGAGTCACTTCTCATGCTTAACCACAAGCAGCCGGCTGAAGAAGGTAGCACTCCATTGCACATATCTGTCTGCAGAGTCCAGAGACATCTCAAAGCTCTCTCTGTTTCCCCGAGGGTGAGTCATATTGAATCCAGATAGGGACACAGAGATCTGTTAGGCACGGTGATGCAGACTGCTTTACGGAAACCCATCTCAAACTTCACACCATATTCAAGTGGACTGTCACAGAGAACAGGTATGTGCCACACAAAGAAAGGTACAGTCTCCTCACTACATACAGTTGTACAAGCTAAGCTGCAGCACACACTAATATTTAAGTAGTTGGCAGGTCATGTTCGTCAACACGTTCCCAGTACGAGTTATTCTGTATGTGTCCAAGTCACTAGTTGTTCTGTATGTACGAGTCACACACATGCCTTAGAGAAACAGGGCTGGGCCATGGTCATCCACGGGTATCAATCACAGTATTTAAACGTTGACCCTGCCTGGGTATTGATTCTGCACCTATCTTTACCTCTCAGCCTGCTATAACCCAAAGGGTCACATCCTGGCTCCTGCCTGGCTTTCCTCTCATCTTGCTTCTCTGCTGTTGAGGGTCCCTCTTCCAGGAGACCCCTCAATGTCAGTGTTCAGGGCTTGAAGCCTCAGACAGGTGCTGTTCTCCCTGTTCTCTTGACCTGGGTGACCCACCAGTTCCCAGGATGCTAACCTCATCTTGTCTTTTCTGCTGGAAATGGTCGGCTGGGGCTCCACCAGCCTCTAACACCCACACCCAGGTATCTATTGTGGATACCATGAACCTGAATCTGACGTATCTGAAATCCAACTTTCCTTCCCTGTCCTCCCATCTGAGGGTGGGGGGCAGGTGCTGCCCCGAGACTTTCCTCTGTTGCACAGGCCCAAGATCAAGGCTAAATTCATCGTCATTCAAAACCACCTCTACACAGGAACTCCCTTCAGGCCACCAGTGCCGCCGCCGCCTCCTCCTCCTCCTCCTCCTCCTCCTCCTCCTCCTCCTCCTCCTCCTCCTCCTCCTCCCTCCCTCCTCCTCCAACCCAGACCACTACTTTCCTGAATATCTGCAACACTGTTCCCTGCTCTCTCTGCTTCCATTCTCGCCCTGCTGTGGCCAAGCCTATCTCCAGCCACTTCAGGGATCTTTACAATGTGTGGAGTGGCTAATGACTCCCTTACCTAAACCTCAGTTATCAATTCACTTCCAATTAAATCCAAGCTCCTTAGTGATCTGCAAAATCTGTGTGGTCTCCAACCAATTACTTTCCCCTTGAACCTCTCGTGCAGGTTCCATCTCTGCAAGCCAGGAATTCCACTCCTGCTCCTACCCCTCGTTCCTGCCTTAGACACTCCCTGAGATCTTGGCACGCTGCCCTCCCCTCAGGACCCAGCTCTTACCTGGGCGTCCCTGGGAGAGCTACCCAAGATGTTCCCTATCACATTAATTAATGCATCCCACCACCTTCAGGGCACCTCACAGCCCCTTGACGATGCCTGCCTCCTGAGGGCTTATAACCTCTGCCCTCTGCATTTCCATTTTTAGGAGGGGGCCAGGCATCTACTGTCTGGGGGCTGTACTCATCCCACCCTAAAATGCTGCAGCAGCATTAGATGCAAATAGGTAAGGACACACGGGTCAACACATGCTCCCAAAGCAGACTAAGCAGTCACAGATATACCCAGGTCTGAGCCAGCCTGGTCTTTTCCCCATCTCCTCTTGACCCCTGCTTGAACCCTTGCTGGTTTGGGGGAGTCGGGGTCTGTAGCTTGAACAGGGAAGGGGTTAATGGCCTTCAGGCATCGCCTACAGCTATGCTTGCAATTTCCTCTCGCCATTCTTTTCCCTCCTCCTTCCAAGATTCCCGCCAAGAAGGCCTCCCCCTCATCCCAGCTCCAGCGTAGGGAGGGGAAGGGGGTTGGCCAGGAGACTAGGCAGAAAGAAGAGCCCAGCCACACAGTGCACCTCTGGCCAAGTCTTGAGCCCAGGTGGAAGCACACGTGTGACTCTGGGCAGGTCCAGCCGGCAATGCAGCAGGATGTTTCCTAGGGCAGAGGCCCCCGCTGGGGTCTGCAATATGCTGGGACCTAGCTCACCGCCGAGTCCAACAATCATTAACCTTGGGTGACCACAGCAGCTGGACACACTCAGCTAGGGCACCGGGAGGAGGGGCTGAGAGATCCTTTCTCCCAGGAAAACCAATAAGGACGCGAGGGGTGCCGGCTGCTGCCTCTACTGGGTCTATCTAGGCTAGGAAGGGCTGCAGGGATGAACGAACGGGTTTGGACCCGCCCCATCACAGGAGGAGCCAGGCACAGGAAAGTAGTTTGGAGCCTGCGCGCTAGGGCCAGAGAGTTGTGGGTTCAAATCCTGGCAGTGTGGCAAAGGTCTTCAAGATCTTTGACTCAGTTTACTTATTTGCAAATTGGAGATTTATTGGTAGCCACATTCCATGGTTGGCCGGCTTAAATGAAGGAAGGTCTACGGGGAGTGTGAGGGGAGGTAACCTCCCGCCAGGAGCCCCAGGCCTCAGAGATGTTTAGTAACTAATCATGTTGTTGTTAGTACTGGCGGGGGCGGCCCCTGGAGCGGCCTCCCAGCGGCTTCCTGTAGGGGAGCAGGGGCCGCCCCCTCTCCCCTTCCTCGAGGCGCTCTTCCTCCCGCCTCTCCGCCCCGCCCCACCCCGCCCCTCCTCTTTCCTCGGAGGAAACTTTCCGCCGGCTGGTCCGTCGCGGTGTCCGGCCGCACCGCCGTGCGAACTTGATTAGGCGGACGGGGCGGCCCGGCCCGGGTGTATGCGGTCCACCGGGGAGACGCCACTGCCGGGGCCAGGCTGCGGGACGCTGACGGGTGAGCGAGCCGGGCCGAGGCCCCGCGGGCGGAGGGGTGCAGGGGGGAGGTGGAAGGGGAGCCCGAGGCACCGCCTCGCCCTTCCGTGCGCTGGGCCTCTCCTGGGGACCCCACGAGGGGGCGGAGCGTGTGCGGCCTCTCCGCTGCTCCCGGGGATGGAGGGGTGTCTGCGAGAGAACAAGGACTAACAGAGTCCAGATCTGCGATCCAGTGAGGCGAACCGCTACCCCCAGGGTGGAGGAGCTACGCGAGGAGCGAGCGCCTTGTGCCCTGGAGGACCTGACCTGGGTGACCTCGCAGGCTGACAGGCGAGCTGCGCCCCAGCAATATGGATGCCCCGAGAAGGGACATGGAGCTACTCAGCAACAGCCTGGCCGCCTATGCGCACATCCGAGGTGAGGGCCAGGCCTGGGGGCACGGAGCCCGTTCATCATAACCCAGGAAGCCCTCCACTCCCAGCTGCTCACCCTCAGTCCTTTCTGCCCTTCCGTTCCTTGCCCCAAGCCTTGCTAGATCCTGGATCTCCCCCAGATGGGATGACTCTAGCCTGTCAGGGCCCCCTGTGACCTCCGCTCCCTGCTCCCTAGCTAACCCAGAGAGCTTCGGCCTCTACTTCGTGCTTGGCGTCTGCTTCGGTCTGCTGCTGACCCTATGCCTGCTGGTCATCAGCATCTCCTGCGCACCTCGCTCGCGGCCCCGGACCCCTGCCCCGCGCCGGGACCCTCGTAGCAGCACCCTAGAGCCGGAAGACGAGGACGACGACGAGGATGAGGACACCATGACGAGGCTGGGTCCCGATGACACGCTGCAGGGCCAGGAGCTGTCCACAGAACCCGACGGGCCCCTTAGCGTCAATGTCTTCACGTCAGCAGAGGAGTTAGAGCGGGCACAGCGACTGGAGGAGCGTGAACGAATCCTGCGGGAGATCTGGCGCACTGGGCAGCCAGACCTGCTGGGCAGCGGCACGCTCGGGCCTGGAGCTACGGCCACGCTGGGACGAATGCACTATTACTGACATCCGGCCCCGCAGCGTGGAGCCAGAGTACTGAATATGGGACTGCCTCAGGGCCTTCAAACTGCCTCTGCCCCAACTCTCTTGGTGCTATTGGGCGTTGGATCGCCGCCTGCTAAGCACTTTTCATGGGGCAGGTGTGGGTGGGAAAAGAATGCTAGTTCCCACCTTCTCCCGGTAATAATGATCAATGAAAGGTAATCTCAGCGACTCAGTCTCTCACTGGTTACTACTGCTTTCAGCAGGCCCCCAGGCACCAGCCTTGCAGGGGCGTTCCGGGGCTGTGGCAGTAACTCATTCCTTTTGCAGGTTGTACACCCTCTGGGGGTCCACCCAGTGCATGCTTGTGCTCACTTCACAGATCAAAGAGACAGATTGAGACACGCCTTTTGCACACAGGGTGGATATTACGAACATTCCTCACAAATATGGTCCTCACTAGCCAGGCAATAGGACAAATGTCACCTAGTCCCCTGCCCTATGACCTGCCCTGGGATGTGTTCATTGCAATCACAGGGAGGCCTAAGGCTCCAACCTTGATGCAAATTCTATTAAACTTAGTGCCTGCAGCAGATGCTTCTAGGTCAAAAATCATTCCAAGTGAGTGGACACAGGAGTTCCTTTTGGGCAGGAGGCTAATTGGGAGGAGCTGGGCCCAGAGAAGGCTGGCTCCACCCCTCTAGCACACAGCTGGGTTCCTGAATCCAGCCCAGAGTCCAGGCTCCTCCACCCTGCATCTAGCATAGGGCTGTCGTCCGAAGGAGACTACTACCCCTGCCCCCAACCATCCGGTGGATAAAAATAGCCTTGCACAGGCCTTGAGAATGGTAATGGGAGCCACATGTTGGCCAGATGTGCCCAAGAGAGACTGCCAGGAATGCAGAAGGCGGTGTGCTGGCTGGCCCCGCCCCACAAGGACCAGGCTAGTCTGAGAGTTAAGAGTTTTTTACTTCCATGGAGTCTCAAAGTTGTGTGCAAGGACCGGGGTGGCCCAAGCAGGATAGATGTCTCCTCCAGGTTGGACTGAGGTTCGGCCTGAACCTGCTCTCATTCCGTCTGTCTTTCTGTCTGTGTCTGTACGTGTTTGAAGGATTTCTGATTCCTCTGCATCATCTGAACCTAGTTGGGAGAGGGTTATCATGGACCAGAACAACCAACTACTTCCCTCCTCCCTCTCGAGTCCCCGTTCCACTCACCTCCGGTGACTGGAGTTTCTCAGTCTTCAGCTCCTCCCAGATGTCCCCCATCCTCTGTCTGTGTAGACGGGGTTGAGGTGAAACGGCCCCTTCCCCCTTCCCCCCTCCTCCCGCCCCACCCCACTTCGCATCACTGTCCCACTTACTCCACTTTCAACTCCAGAAGCTCCAGCTTGCTCCTTATCGACCCCATCTCTTCCTTTAACAATTCTAGTACATCCACGCTGTCATTCTTGCTTTTGACGGAGGTTGGTGAGCCCAGGGGATGTCGTGGGGGAGCTTCTTCAGGGTCTGGGGTCTTCTTGATAGTGTGTGGCACTTGGGGAGTGGGGACTGACTCTTTAGGAGGCACCTGCTTTTGGGGACCCGGCCCTTCAGAAGGCAGATTTTTGGGGAGTGTCTTGTTTAGGGTCGTCTCATCTTTGGCTAGTGGCTCTTGTAAAAAATTGGCCTCCTCCATGGCAGACACACCCTCAGCCTCGGACTGGGCTGGGGAGCTGTTCACCTGTGTCACAAGACAGCAGGACCTCTTTGAGGAGTTAGGCTGTGGGGAGGACTCTCCTGGCACCTGGATGTCACTTGGGGATGCAAGAGACTCAGACCTCTGTGTGGTTTCTTCCTGAGGCAAGTGCTGGCATTGAGTGTTGTCTCTGGAAGGCTCATCTTTAAAAATCATGTGCTCTGGGGTCAAGATCTTTACTAATGCAGGGGCATTGTCCTCATGAAGGGCCATCTTCAGGTCAAGGGCTTCATTCTTAGCTGGCTCATCCCCAGAAAGGGTGCTCTCTGGAGTGACAGCTTTTTTCAGAGTGGTATTCTCTGTAGTGGGAATTTTGTCAGAATCTGGGGCTCTCTCTGGAACGGGGTCCTTTGGAGTGGAGACTTTGTCAGGAGCCGGAATCTTTGGGTCAAGGGCCTTATCTGGATGCCGAGTCTTCTCTGGAGTGGGGGTTTTATTCCTGGAGGGACCCTTTCCTGGGCTTTTCTGTTCATCCTCCTGTGGTAATGGTGGGATGGGGTCTCATTTGGAAGCTGGATACCTTAGAGGAGCTTCCTTGTTCCCTTGGGGTCTTTCACCATCAACAACACACCTGTGAGAACCATCTCCTCCCAGGAACGCCCCCTCACCTGACTGGATGCAGAATGCTGTTGGAAAGCCTGGGTCCTGGATCCCTTTCTCCCAGGCTGCCTGGTCCCCCCATTGAGACAGCTGCCATTGAAGCCTAAGAGAGTAGAGCTTCAGGGACCCACACTCATCTCTGTCCCTCAACACAACCACCCTGTCTTCCACTGCAGGAAGGAAGTCCTTACCAGAATTTCGGGAGGGGCGTTTCTGGCTGTCCCCACTGGGTGTGGAAGGCATCCTGGAACACATGAGCAACATGAGTCTGGCAGGAGAAGTGTTCCCTCTGCACCTCCTCCAGCCTCAACACCCCGTCCCCATCCCTGTCCCCGTCCCCCTTACTTGGTTTTGCTAGGTACAGAGGCTGATGCTGCCAGCTTCTTTGCAGTGGGTAGAGATGATTTAGGCATCAGCTTTTTCGTTTCTTTAATAGGAGCTGAGAAGAGAAAGGTGAGTAGTGTCCATCTGCCCGAGTCCTTCCTTGGCTGTGTGTGTCTTGTGCTGTGTACAGAAGACTGAACAGGAGATGAATTCTACCTGACTTTGGAAGCTCACCCTTAGGGAATGGTGGAGCACCTCATCCAAGCCCAGAAGGTAGCAGGAGAGGCTGTGTGTGGGAGAGAGCACTCTCTGCTGACAGGCTTTGATTCAATGTTTGAAGTTCAGTTCTTATTCCTTTAAGGACCACCAACAGTTCCAGAATAGCCACAACATAGCTGCTTTTCCCCAAGACAGGTTATCTCACAATGTAGCTCTGCTGTCTTGGAACTCACTCTGTAGACCAGGGTGGCCTCAAAATACACAGAAATCCACCTGCCTCTGTCTTCCAAGTGCCGGGAGTAAAGATGTGCACCACTACACCTAGCCTTAATTTCCCCCTTTCTGATCTCACTTCAGCCTCTATTGCTGTCTCACGCCTTTTAAATGATCTCACCCAGTCTTGAGAGTTTAATCCTTACCAATAAATCAACGATGCCCAGCCTCCATCACTGTCACCACTGAGACTTGAGTCATGCACAGCTGCCCTCTCGACAGTCATTTCAAAGGATGACTGGATGACTGAGACTTGGTCTCAAAAATCAAACACAAGATCCTCCTGGAGAGCCACCAGCAGCTACAACGTGGCATCCAGATGCAGGTTCCAGCTTTCCAGACCCTGGCCCCCGAGCCTACCCCGCTTCTGGTGTCCTCAAGTTCCAATGTGCAAGGATAAGACAATGAAGAACTGTCTGTGACTCACTTTTTTCTTTTTTTTTTTTTTTTGTGTGTGTGTGTTTTTCGAGACAGGGTTTCTCTGTGTAGCCCTGGTTGTCCTGGAACTCACTCTGTAGACCAGGCTGGCCTCAAACTCAGAAATCCGCCTGCCTCTGCCTCCCAAGTGCTGGGATTAAAGGCGTGCGCCACCACTGCCCAGCTTGTGACTCACTTTTCTTAATCCTTATATTGTACTTCTAAAAAATCCAGCAAGAGGGCTAATAGATGGCTCAGGGGCTAAGAGTACTACTTACAATTCTCAAGGACCTGGGTTCAATTCTCAGCATCCAGATGGCAGCTAACCACTGTGGGTTAGCCACTGAGCTCCATGTATTGCTCTTGCAGAGGACTCAAGTTCAGTTCCCAGCACCCACACAAGGGGAGAGGCATCTCATAACCACCAAAACTCTAGCTCCAGGGTGATCCAAGGCATCTGTGGGTACCAGTATCACACAAAATACACCAAAAAGTATACATGTGTGTGCGCACACGTGCACGCACATGTGTGTATAAGAGTGGTTGGTTTTTAGCTTCCACACTCCTCCAGACAGGGTCTCTCTCTACGTAGCCCTGGCTGTCCTGTAACTCACTGTGTAGATGAGGCTGGCCTCAGAGTCACAGAGATCCACCTACCTATGCTTTAAGTGCTGGGATTAAAGATGTGTGTACCATACATACACACACACACACACACACACACACATATGCTCAGAAACAGGGTCTCAGTTACACAGGTTGGACTCAGGTGACCCTCCTGATCCCTATAAGTAGCTGCAACTACAGGTGTAGCCACCACGGTCAGCAACAGCAGACTTTTTTTTTTCTTTAAGACAGGGTTTCTCCGTGTAGCCCTGGCTATCTTAGAACTCACTCTGTAGACCAGGCTGGCCTTTAAACTCACAAGAGATCCACCTGCTTCTGCCTCCTGAGTGCTGGGATCAAAGGCATGCATTACCACCACCTGGCTTCAATTTTTAATTTGGTGGTGGTTTTTTTTTTAGAGACATAATCTGAGTAGACCAGGTTGGCCTCAACTCTGAGGTCCACCTGCCTCTGCTTCCTGAATGCTGGGCTTAAAAGTGTACACCACCATCCAGCAATTTAAAATTTTAAAGTAACATACTAAATATCTCTGTACTGATGTGCATACATGGGAATTTATTTGCCTAGGGGTGTAGGGTAGAGGACAACTTGGGGAAGTCATTTCTCTCCTTCCACCATGTGGATACCAGGGATCAAAGTCAAGGTCATCAAACTTGGTAAGCCACCTTACCAGCCCTATAGTATACAATCTTAAATGAGGTAATCTGGATGCCACAGCGCATGCCAGTAATTCCAGCCCCTGGAGGTAGAGGTAGGTAGAATGTTGGGAGTTCAAGGCCAGCCTGGCTATGTTGTAACACCTTGTCTCAAAATAAGTATTCAAAAAAATCCCAAAGCCAGGCAGTGGTGGCGCACGCCTTTAATCCCAGCACTCGGGAGGCAGAGGCAGGTGGATTTCTGAGTTCGAGGCCAGCCTGGTCTACAGAGTGAGTTCCAGGACAGCCAGGGCTACACAGAGAAACCCTGTCTCGAAAAACCAGAGAGAAACAGACAGACAGGCAGACAGTAGACATGCACAAATAGAGCCGGCACATGCCTTTAATCCCAGCACTTGGAAGGCTGAGGTAGGTGGGTCTCTGAAGTCAAGGCCAGCCTGGTCTACAGAGCAAGTTCCAGGACAGCCAGAGCTACATATTGAGACCCTGTCACCAAAGGA
The DNA here is from genome assembly GCA_028551405.1 of Uromys caudimaculatus. NCBI lineage: Eukaryota > Metazoa > Chordata > Mammalia > Rodentia > Muridae > Uromys > Uromys caudimaculatus. The sequence continues at coordinate 114,402,211 of CM052702.1, forward strand.
AAAAAAAAAAGTTCACAAATAGAGAACGGAGGCCAGAAAGTGGCATCCTGCTTCGATAAAGAACACAAACGGGAAAAGGGCTTGTTCAATTTCCCATTTCGGGTTACAGTTTATTACAGCAAGGAAGTTAAAGCAAGAAACGTCAAATCTGCAGACGAGCAGAGAGAAAATAAACCCACAGATCCTTCCTTCTTGCTGTCAGCCAGCTCTCTCTCTCTCTCTTTTTTTTTTTTTTTTTGGTTTTTTCGAGACAGGGTTTCTCTGTGTAGCTCTGGCTGTCCTGGACCTCACTCTGTAGACCAGGCTGGCCTCAAACTCAGAAATCCACCTGCCTCTGCCTCCCAAGTGCTGGGGTTAAAGGCGTGAGCCACCACTGCCCGGCCAGTTTTCTTCTTATGCTGTTCTGGGCTCCCTTGCCTAGGAACAGCGTTACCCACAATGCACTGGGCCTTTCTATGTCAATTAACAATCAAGACACAGCACAGGTAAGAAAGTGGGTAAGTCTGCTCTGGCTCCTGAGCTCACACATTCAGTGATGTGGAGCAGGGTCACAGGTTCTGCTCCCTTAGCTTGACAACAGGCTTTGGAAGCTCAGTCATCCTGTGTCACCTTTCCTTGATGGCTGGGGGGCAGTTAGTGTCCTCTGGCTGCTGTCAGAAACAAAATCAAATCCTTCTGGAAGTCTTTCTTTCCTAAGGCCTGCAAGGCTCCCACAGCTAAGATGAAGCCATAAGCTCATAAAGGAAGAAAACACACAAAGGCAGGCCACTGTGAGCCGAGTCAGCAGACCCAGCTCAACACCCCCCTCCCCAAAATCATCAGATAGAGGACGTGCAAGCAACAAAGGGGTTGCCAGGAAGAGTCATCTAAGAAAAACAAACAAAAAACCTGACTACAGAAGACCCCATTCCTGGAAAAATACACAGTGCAAGCCCACGACCTGCATGTGTATAGACAGATTTATGCATACACCGTATAAACAGCAGAGTAAACACAGCTAGAAGCTAGAGGGAGAATTACTAAATGGGAAGTCAGGGAGCAGGAAGGTGGGGGGTGGAGGCGATGGCAGACAATCTAACCAATGTTCTCAGTGAAGTAGTGCCTAAGTCCTCTCCCAGAAAGGCAGCTAAGAGGAAGAGACAAGATGAACATATCCGTGTCCCAGACACCATCCAGGGCATTAGTAACTGGAGAAGAGTCTGTGCCTTTTGTTTTGTTTTGTTTTGTTTTTCGAGACAGGGTTTCTCTGTGTAGCCCTGGCTGTCCTGGAATTCACTCTGTAGACCAGGCTGGCCTCGAACTCAGAAATCCGCCTGCCTCTGCCTCCCGAGTGCTGGGATTAAAGGCGGGCGCCACCACTGCCTGTGCTTTTAATAATGTTCCTCCCTGTAGAAGCATCCCTTCCCCTGGCTTGGGCCACAGAATGGCTACGCAGTGCAGGGTGGGGGAGAGGTGTGGGTTTGGTGGCTGTGAGGAACAGCAACTTCACAGCTCGCTCATGTGACACCCCAAACACAACCAACCCAAGAGTAGACAAATGGTACACTTCACGGAAACCCAAAACTCTATGCATCAAAGGACAACTGTAACAAAGGATGACTAGGGACTGGAGAGCTAGCTTATCAGCTCTGCCAGAGGTCAAGGCTTCAGCAGCTACATGGTGGCTCACAACTCCAGCACCAGGGAATCTGACGCCCTCTTCTGGCCTCCAGAGGTACTGCATGCACAGGCAGACACAATACATACATATATATATAAAAAGCCGGGTGGTAATGGAACACCCCAGCACTCTGGGAAGAGGCAGCCGGATCTCTGTGAATTCCAGGCCAGCCTGGTCTACAGAGCAAGTTCCAGGACAGCCAGGGCTACATAGTGAGACCCTGTCTCAGGAAAAAAAAAAAAAAAAAAGACAATAAAGTGAAAACCCATTTCACTGGACAGGAAAAAGTTTTACAAGATGATGGATGTATTTATCACCATCACCATCACCACCACCACCACCACACCATCATCATCATCATCTTCATCATCATCACCATCACCATCATCTTTGGTGTGCTGGGGGTCGAAGCTAAGACCTGCCTCAGGCTTGCCAGGCAAGGGCTGTGTCACATGGCTATAGCTCCAGCTAGCCTTTCATCTAGAACTCCTGTAAGCCCAACTGGAAAGTGCCCACAGAGCCAGTAAACACATGAAAAGGTTCCCGACACCCTTAAGCTCTGAAGGAACACAAAGCAAAATCACAAGATGCCCTCCTATCTGCCTGCCTGGTTCTGATGAAGACATTAACAAGTATGGGGGTGACTGTGAGAACCTAAGATTTTCATCCCCTGTGGGAGGCAGGGCCATGAGTTCAAGGCCAGTCTGGCCTATGTAAGTGAGACCCTGTCTCAAAGAGCCAAAGACTAGGGACGTAGTTCAGTGTCAGAGCACATGCTGAGCATGTGCAAAGACCCACGACCCCAGCACTGAAGTAAGGGGTGGTGTGTGACTGCAGAGATGGCTAAGAAGTCAAGAGCATTGGCTGCTATTGCAAAGGACTGGGGTTCAATACCCAACATGTACATGGCAGCTCAGAACCATCTGTAACTTTAGTTCCAGAGGATCTGACATCCTCTTCTGACCTATACAGACACCAGGTACATACATGTTGCACAGACATACATGCAGGCAAAACACCCATACACATAAAATAAGAATAACTAAGTCTTTTGTAGGGTGGAGAGGTTGAGACAAGAGTTTTCCTATGTAGCCCAGGCTGTCCTGGAACTTACTCTGTAGACCAGGCTGGCCTCAAACTCAGATCCACCTGCCTCTGTCTCCTGAGTGCTGGGACGAAAGGCGCGTGTCACCACGCCCAACTCAAAATAATTACATCTTAGAAAGAAAAAGGGCTGAGGAACAAGAAAGCCAGTCCAGCAATATGCTTGCTTGCTATGCAAACATGAGGACGTGGCAGTAGATCCTAGCCTACATATAAAAAATTGGGCATTGTGGTGCATGCTTGTAATCCCAGAGCCTGCGAGGCGGAGACGGGAGGCTGAGGGTTCATTGTCTAGTCAGCCCAGCCCAGTTGGCAAGCGCCCAGTTGGCAAGCTCCCAGTCCCAGAGAGAAGGTAGGGGGTCGTAGGAATACACTCAAAGGAGTATAACCAAAATCAACTGCTCCCTGCATGTGCAAACAGGTGGGTACATCACACACACACTCACCCAACACATTCACATACCTAACACACACACACACACACACACACACACACACACACACACAACACATTCACATACCAAACACACACACACACATACCCCCCCCACTCACATACACACATACAACCACACACACCACACACACATCAAACACACACACATATCCACATACACACTCACACATGCACCCCCACACACAGACACTCTACTGAGCACTATGGATATGGCCATGCAAGTGTGAGGACCCGACTTTGGATCCCCAGAACTCACATAGCAAGCATCTGTAATCCCAGGACGCAGGGGCTGGAGAGTGGGCTCTGTGGTTAAGAGTACTTTCTGCTCTGGCAGAGGACCTAGGTTTGATTTCCAACACTCAAATCAGGCGCAAACACACGGACATGGGCATAAGTCTTTAAAAATCTTTAGAAAAAGCAAAACCAAACAAATAAAGCCAGCCCTCCTACATCAAGATGGAAGGTGGAGACAGGAGAATACCCAGAGGCACAAGTAGCCCGTCTCAAACGAGGTAGACGAGGACACTCAAGGCTCCACACACATGCCATGGCACACGGGCACCTGCACAGAGGTAAAGTTCTATTGATCGCATTCATATCATTGACACAGTAGTGAGAACACTTACAATTCTTTCCAAAGATTCAGATAAACAATTTGGGGAAAATCAATGCCAAAATGATAGCGTGCTTGCCTAGCATCCAAGAGGTCCTGGGTTCAACACACAAACCAACCTTAAGTATAAACAGGATGAAACAGAACAAACCTACTGCTGGAGGGCAAGAGGGAAGCAGCCTTTTGCAATCAGGCATGTTGGCACCCATTTGTGATTTAATATTTGGGAGGTGGAAGTGGATTAAAAGTACAAGGTCTCAAGGCCAGCCTGGTCTACAGAGTGAGTAGCCAGGGCTACGTAGAGATACCCTGTCTCAAAAAAACCAAACCAAACCAAACTCCTCATGTTTTCCTATATAATAAAAGTAACATAGACTAATGGTAGTTTTAAGAACTACTTTAGGAGCCGGGCAGTGGTGGCGCACGCCTTTAATCCCAGCACTCGGGAGGCAGAGGCAGGCGGATTTCTGAGTTCGAGGCCAGCCTGGTCTACAGAGTGAGTTCCAGGACAGCCAGGGCTACAGAGAGAAATCCTGTCTCGAAAAACCAAAGAAAAGAAAAAAAGAGTACAAGGTCAGCCCGCGGCTACATGAAACCTTGTCTCAAAAGTAAATAAGAACAGAAACAGGTGGAAGCAAGCCATAACTGAAAACCTGGAAGGACAGGTTTTGGGGTCTGAGGAGGTAGGATCTTGCCGTGTGCATAGTTCTAGCTGACTAGGAACTCACTGTGTAGACCAGGCTGACATCAAACTTAGAACAATCCTGTCTCTGCTTCCAAAAGTGCTTAAGATTAAAAACACAAGTGATGAGTTTCAAGGAACTGAATTTTTCTTTTATTTTTTATTTTATTTTATTTTATTTTTTCTAGACAGAGTTTCTCTGTGTAGCCCTGACTGTCCTGGAACTCACTCTGTAGACCAGGCTGGCCTCGAACTCAGAAATCCACCTGCCTCTGCCTCCTGAGTGCTGGGATTAAAGGTGTGCGCCACCACTGCCCGGCTTTTTAAAAAAAATTTTTAAAAACTATGTATTTTTAATTATATGTGTATGAGTGTTTTAATTATATGTGTATGAGTGTTTTAATTATATGTGTATGAGTGTTTTAATTATATGTGTATGAGTGTTTTGCCTGTATGTACGCATGTATGTATGCACGCATGGATGAGCACCACATATGTGTACAGTGACTGCAGAGCTGAGAGGACGAGTCAGATTTTCAGAACTGGAGCTATGGATGGTTACGATCACTGTGTGGATTCTGGGACCCAAACCTGAGTCTTCTGCAGTAACAAGTACCCTTAGCCAGGTGGTGATGGCACACACCTTTAATCCCAGCACTCGGGAGGCAGAGGTCAGATCTCTGTGAGTTCAAGGCTGGCTTGGGCTATAGACTGAGTTCCAGGACAGACGGGGCTACACAGAGAAACTCTTGTCTCTGGAGGGAAAAAAAGTTAACATTCCTACCACGCCTGTTTTCCCCGGCTACAGTCAGGTGCAACCCTGAGCACTCAGGCCTGGAGGGCTAGTACAGTAGTTAAGAGCACTGGCTGTTCTTCCACAGTACCAGCTCCAGTTTCTGGCAACCACAAAGTGGTTCACAACCATCTGTAACTCCAGTAGCAGGGGATCTGATGCCCTCCTATGGCCTCTGTGGGCACCGCATGCATGTGGCACACAGACATACATTTGGTGTAAACAAAACTAAGTATTGAGTCATAGTTTCAAATACTAGTTATGGCCATTTAGGGTAATTGTCCCAACTTATAAAATCTTGCCTTATCAATTTTTTTCTATCCAAAAATTGTATTTTACTTGAGATACTTTGGGTTTGCTTATTAAACAATAGCTTTGTGTTGCTAATATTTGAAACAAATATACAAAGTTTTATTATATGTGGAAGCAGAGAATATCAAGTAGATACTCTGTTCAGGTTTATTCCTGGATGTGGACTTTAACAAAGCTTCCGGGCGCTTGCTCTTTTTCCAAGACATGACAAACGTTCTTTCAAGACAAACATCATGTCTTTGCAGAGGACCTAGGCTTGGGTCTCAGCAATCACACGGTGCCTTATGCTATCTGTAGCTCCACTTCCAGGGGATCCAGTGCTCTTTTTAGCCACCAAAGGGACCAGGTACACAGGTGATACACAGACATACATGAGGTAAAACATTCATACACATAAATAAAAAGTAATAAACTTATAAAAAAAGTTTCCCCCATGTGACTTTGTCTCTTAGTGTTCCCCACGAAGTTGTACAGTTATTCCCTCCTGTGTTCTAGAACTTTGCCAACTATTAAGTTTTACCATGGTGCCTTGGATAAACCCTCTTCTGAGGCAACCCAATCGCTGCTCACCCTTCTGTCAGCCTTGGAGCAGTTACGGAGGCTGACTTCCAAACTCCTATGTGCCATTCAGATGACCTCTAAAAGGGCCATTGTTTTGGGGCCCAGAACTGAAACAGCTGGACAGCTCTGTAGGCATCAGTTAACAGAGCAACATCAAGAGCCTGAGAGGGTGTTCTGCTCAGCGTCAGCTCCCTGGCTGCTACAGTCTGACATCTGTGCCCTCCGTCCACAAGGATGCTGCCTCCACACCAGCAAACCCTAACTGGAGCCCAGAGACAGACACCAGGAAAAATCAACCACAAGCCTCTTCCTGTGTGTGGGCTTCTGGGCCCCCTCCCCTCCCCTTGGCTTACACTTCCTTGTTATTCTCATCCTGTTTTCTAAAGGTTTTACTGACTCTCACCTATGCCCAAACAAGATGGTCTATGTGAGCTCTCCAAAGAGCTCTCTGTCAACAGCTCCATTTGTTCCCAATACAGCGGCAAAAAACTACAGCATCGAAAAAACCGTGCAGAGCTGGGCAGTGGTGGCGCGCGCCTTTAATCCCAGCACTTGGGAGGCAGAGGCAGGTAGATTTCTGAGTTCGAGGCCAGCCTGGTCTACAGAGTGAGTTCCAGGACAGCCACGGCTACACAGAGAAACCCTGTCTCAAAAAACCAAAAAAAAAAAAAAGAAAAAAGAAAAAACTGTGCAGAAACTCTGGCTAAAGGGGACTGTCACCCCTTCTACCCCAGGCCAGATCCAATTCTATTTTTCTCCTGTTCCCTTCCTCTGATGCTCTGAAGCTCCCTGCTACATGCGAGAGCTCATTTGGGTGCAGCAGTCAGTCCAGGCGACGGGACCAGTCCCTGTCACTCTGAATCCATTCCATGCCCACTTTTCCCTCCAAGACTCACTCTGTCTCTCCCACTTCAGCTCCTCCCTTCCTCAGCGTTTCCATAAAATCTCTCAGTTCCACTCTGTAACCAAACAGTCTGCTTCTGGCTCTCTAAGAATCATTTTCCAAGTCTCTGCAGAAATACAGGATGGCAACTGCCCAGTTCATCAAAGCTGATCAAGTTAAGAGTCTCCTGGTGCTACAAGACCAGAGGACACCCCTCTTTAGTGGACCCAGACCATCCTCTCCGACAAGGACCCTTGTTGTGGATAAACATGGTCCTGGGGGCTGGAGCACTGGCTATTCTTCCAGAGGATGTGTGTTCAATTCCCAGCACCTACATGGCAGCTCACAACTGTGTGTAAACCCTATTCCAAAGGACCCAACACCCTTACACAGACACATAGTCAAAACCACCAATGCACATAAAACTAAAATAAATTATAAAATAACCCCCATGGTCCTGCACAACCTCTCTCTCTCCCTTCTGTCTTTCTACAGCTGCTTTTAAATAACAGCAAGCAGCTTTCTCGTCTAACCATCTCTTCACCCCAGAACTTATCTGTAGGGTGCTCTAGGGCTGCAATATTGCTCAGTGGTAGAGCACTTGCCTTCTTTGTACAAAGCTCTGGGTTGGATTCTTAACATCACCTCCACCACCAAGCATACCCCCAGGGGCCGGCGACAGTCACAACCCCAGGAGCCCTACAGCATACTAACACGATCTGACTCCCACAGGATTCACACAGCCCTTACAAGGGCCTTGACCCTCCCCTCCCCCAGGGGCGGAAGGTCCTATGGGGTATCAGACGAGTGGGGCATGGGCCAAAGAACATCCACCCCCTCCACCCCATGCTCCCCAGGCACCCACCTGATTCCCGGGATATAATTTTCCGTGGGATCAGCTTCCTGATCTAGACAAAAGGGAAATATTAGACTCCAAGGACAAGTCCCAACAGTTCTAAGTCCAGTCTCATCTAGGAGTGACCCTCCAGCTGGGTCCAAGGAGTTCCATAACCCCCGTTGTTTTAGAGTATGTGTGTGTGTGTGTGTGTGTGTAAAATGCGTACACTTGTGTAAGCAGGAGGCTGATATAGGAAATCTTTCTTGATTCCTCTTCTAATTTTTTTTTAAATTTTTATTTTTTGATACTTTATTTACATTTCAAATGTTTCCCCCTTTCCAGGTCTCCACTTTGGAAACCCCCTATCCCCTCCCTTCCCCCTCTTCTAATTTTTTTTCTTTTTGGTTTTTCATCACATGGTTTCTCTGTGTAGCCCTGGCTGTCCTGGTACTCTCTGGAGACCAGGTTGATCTTGAACTCAGAGATTCACCTGCCTCTGCCTCCTGAGTGCTGGGATCCAAGGCCACCATGCCGCACTTTCTATCAATCTCCCAACCAAACACAGAGCTCACCCATATGGTCTGTTTTGCCTCTCTCCCTTCCTGAAACACAGAGGGGCTGCCATGCCCACTTGCCATTTTTATAGGTCCTGGGGCCCTGTCTGAAGAAGCACTTTAACCCTGAGCCATATCTCCTCAGCTTATCCCTAGATGTTTTTAGAGTGGTCTGTGTCCCTTTATCTAGTGATCCAGCAAATCCATGATCCCCGATTTTTCTTTTCACTATTGTTCTGAGACAGGGTTTCTCTGAGTAACTCTCCTGAACTTGCTCTATATAGACCATGCTGGCCTCAAACTCGGGGATCCGTTTGTCTCTGTGTCCTGAATGTTGGGACTAAAGGCATGCACCACCATACCCAGTTTCCCAATTTTTAAAAAAATAGCCTACTCACTGGGGGCGGTGGGATGACAAAATTGTCTGGAAAAACTCCTCTTCTGCCTTGGCATTCTCCTTCCCACCAGCCCTTATCCTCGGTTGTCTGGTTGGGAAACAAGCCAGTGGGGAGGTGAGCCTCACTCAAGTTCTTCTTGCCGGGGTCCCACTCCTTACTCTTCTGCACCCCCTAATCCTCTCATACCTTTCTCAGAACTTTCACCAGGTCCCCCTTCTGTAGCGCCAACTCATCCGGGGCCTCGGGCTGGTAGTCAAATAGGACCCTGCAGGTCTCAGGGCAGGAGACTAAAAGAAGGTCATTCTACTGTGTAGCCCTTCCCTCAGCAGCAGTGACTCCCTCCAACCTAGCTGGTTCACCTCCCACAAGGCAGGGTGAGACCTGGCACTGTGGGAGGGGCCTCTTGGCGAGATGCTCACCTGTCCGCAGGTAGTCTGGAGGGCTGTCATAGGTCAAGTTGCTCAGCTATTAGGGGCAGAGAATGGGGAGAATAAGACGAGTCTCAAGCCATTTTAAGAATTCACTGGTTATGTCCACCATGACCCAATTTACCTTAGGCGGCCTCTGTGAATTAGGGATGATTGAAGGCGTGTCTCTGGTTCCAAGGCCTGCAGAGGGACAATGGAGGACGTTAGGAAGGTGCTGATAATTCAGCTAGGTCAAGGGAGAGGGCCGAAGGGGTCACGGGCTCAGGAGGGTCACTGGGAAGATCACTGAAGATTGCTGAGTCTGGTCCCAGGGGTCCCAGGGTCACGGTCTCACTTGGGGGCCCACTGTCCAGCAATTCCACAAAGTTGGATGGGAAGGCTCCCAACTGCCCGTTCTTCTTTCCCAGCCACCAGCCGTCCTCAATCTGGGGAGGGGGAAGGATGCGGGAGCATCTGGTTCTGCCCGAGAGTAACTGAGGTAGGTGTCCATCCTCGGTTCTACCCAAGGACTACATCCTCCCCAGTTGCCTCCCTTCCCATCGCCCCCACCCTTATTTCACTCTCTTCTGTGTGAAGTGCTTCAGTATCTCCCCAAGTCCCCTAGCATTCCCTCACCTCCTTTATTACTTCCAAAATCTCCCCAGTTTGAAGCTTCAGCTCGTCTGCCTGCTCTGGGCTGTAGTTGAAGTTCACTTTGCACCATCTTTGGGGGTCCTGAGAGCTGATGCGGTGACCTAGGCCAGACAAGCAGGGAAGCAGCTCGAGCAGGGAGCCCAGTCTGCAGCACTGGGGAAGAGGTGGACCCCAGAACTCCCTTTAGTAGCTTCAGGCCCCGCCCTCGAGCGGAGCATTGTACTTCGAGCCAATCAGGGGGCTGCAAAATAGCCCCAGGTGCCCCACCCACAGCCGTCACTCCACGCGGGCAGTGAGCCCCTACCCGCCGGCCCAGCGCCCGACTCACGGCTGGGCAGAAAGCGAGGTCTGGACTCGGTGACGCCCTGCAGGGCCTCGGGAATCTCCTGGGAAAATCACATGGGGGCGGCATTCAGCACAAGGCCCGAGGCTGAGGCCGGGGCCGCTCCTGCTTCCCGGGGTGGCCTTACCCGCACCGGCCTCACCTGCACCAGGCGCTTGGGGAAGAGACCACGGCGGCCCCGCAGCTCCCCAAGAAGCCAGCCCCGAGCGGGCCCCACGCACACCTGCCGGATCACGTCCCCTGGAGCCAGACTCAGCTCGTCCTCCGTCTGCGCACGGTATCTGGCCAGGACCAGGACCTCTGCGGGCGGAGAGCGGGCTAAGGCTGGGGGGACGTCCTTGGACTCTGCCCTTCAGAAAGTGGGGTACAGAAGAACCCACCCCAAACCCCACACACATACCCATGACTTCTGGGGTGCCCTGCACAGCCTGGCCGTCAGGCTGGGTACTGGGTGTTCGGAAGGCCGTCAGGCGGTGGACTGGATGTGAATGAGGCGGAGACTCATAGGTCAGGATCCAGGTACTAGGAGTGGGCGACCTGGCTCAGCAGGTTGGGCCCCAATTCTCGAAGGAGTCCAGGGTCTCAGCCCAGGGCTGGGGCAACAGCTCCTCCAAGAGCTCTACCACCACTATTAAGTTCTACTTTAGCCAAGTCTCCCAACCTAGGCCAGACTCCATGTCTTTTATACTTTTCCTGGCCCACCCTCTTCTGGCTTACAAGTTCTTAGCTGCAGGGGAAGGAGTGACAGGTACATACCAGGGTGGGGCCATTCCTGGGAAAGCGGGCCCCAGATGGAGATACTGGCTCCTGTCTCTGAAAAGCTATGGCGGGTATATTCCAAACTTCAAAACCCCACTGGTGAAGCTTTGACTCATTTGGGAGTCTAGTTGGATTTCTGACAACTATTGCAGATTCTTCTTGGGGAAAGGCAGGAAGAACCAACTTTTAATAAGGGCTGGCAAGAGTCTGAAGGTTAGGGTCCACCCACAGTTTACCAGCTGGGCTAGGCTCACCTTCCTTGTGGGTGAATATACAAAGGCTGAGCCAGCTGACTGCAGCCTTGACCCCTGCCCCACGCACCATGAAGGAATCCAAAGTCCTGGCTTCTGGCATGGTAGTTAAGTTTGGTTCTTGGAGGTGTCAAAAGCACAGAATGCAACAACTCCACTGAGAACAAGAGGTGCATCTTCACAGAGGGAAGACTGTGGTACATGGGACTTCTGTGGCCCCTACCTACTACCCAGGGTCACTCACAAGCAAAACACACAGTCCATTTACATCTGCCGCTTCATTTATTTTTTTTATTTGCAGGAGGAGTTGAAACAAAAATTTAAGGGTTTTTTTTTTTTTTTTTTTTGCCCCTAAACATGAATCATTCAAGTAAAACCAACTTAACTACTGAAATTAGCAAAGTAAAGGGAAGTATGCACAACAACCCAAGAGCAAAGGCTGGGGGAGGAGGAGGGTGCAGTCGGCATCCAACAGATGCACAGATGCAGTGGTTCACCTGCTGGGGACCCCCGCCCCGGAAGGCAAGCAAAAGGACCCGTTAATGAGGCTGCCCCCCAACATCTGAAAATGTTCCAACCCAAAATGTA